>JAWWMO010000138.1:11453871-11479239 GCA_035047845.1 Dendrocincla fuliginosa | reverse complement strand
GAGACACTTCCACTCTTTGTTATTAATTTTCTGTTATGGTTATTCTGATATAAAAACTTTCAAACACCTATTGCAGAAGAGTGTGTGTATGTGAGGAAAAGGCAAATACAATATCCTGCTGGCAGATTGCTATATAAAAATCCATCAGACTCCACTCTTTGGGGAATTTAAATTATCTACAAACAAATCTCCCTCAGAAACCCCCCAACACAGGAAACAGGATGATATCAATGCCATGACTGTGGGTTCTGTCTCTGCCCATCCCATTCCATGGGAGCCTGTTTCCTGACCTTGTCCTTGGGTCTGGGTTATACTGGGCTTGTGTGCTACTGCAACTACACTGGTTTAAAGGCTGATACCCTAAAGCTGTGCCCTGGGTAGCTTTACCTGTGTGTCTGTTAAAAATTGGGTAGTTATGGCATTACAAAAATCTTTGTCAAGTAGTTGTTTGGGTTTTTTTTCCTGTTGGGACTATTTCTGCAGAAACTGAAATGTTGGCACAGAAGAAAGGCCTAGTTTTCTGTTGGGGAATCGCTATGCTATAATAATTAAGAGTGATTTTAACTTTTCTCTGCTTTTCCGTATGCAATTTATAGGTGATGTGACTGCAATATTTGGGCATAGCTAGTAATTGCAGTGCTCCAGTGATAACAAACTCCCTGAGTGACGGTGGTGTGGTGTAGGAGAGGAAGGAAGGGGCTGCAGGCAGTGACTGCAAATGAGATGAGCAATGCTTCAGGAGAAGTTGCTTTCAGTGATAAATGTGCCCCAGCAGGCAGAAGTGTAGGAACAAAGTAAAGCCATTTTCAGACTTGTCTGGGCTCGTGCTGGATGGATCTCTGTTCGCTCATGGTGTCAGTGTTTGTGTTTTGTGTTGGGTTGTTTCTAGCAGGCATTTATGTTCTGTGGTTTGTTCTGCAGCATTATTGATTGAGTCATTGCAGCTCTGTGAGTGTTCTTATACATTGACTTCTGCTGCTGATCAGGTTACAAATAAGAGTAGCAGCATCAACCTCTTAGTTTTGGCTGTGACCTCTATCCAGGGTCTTAAGCCAGGGATATCTGGCAATGCAGGGAACTGTATAAAGCTCATTCTAAAATAATAGTACATACTGAAGCATAACAGATTTGTATTAAGGAAATTCACCTTCAGTGACTGAGCACTCCATGAAATACTTCTTATCCTAAGTTATCCTTCTTACTGGAATATCAGCATTCCCATGCCAACACTTCCTAGCTTGAGCAACTCCAGTCACCATCTCTATGATGGTGATCACCATTACTCCTTTGTATAAATGTACGTGCCAGTGAAGATTCCTTCTGTGCTGTTCACCTGGTAGCTGGAAGGGGCTCACTCTGACACCCTGGTCTGGGTATCTGGGGAACATGCTCAGCTGCTGGCAGGCCAAGGACACTGGTTGACTGGCATGACCCTTTGAAGGTCTGGATTATGTCTAATTAAAGACTTGGCATTAACTTGAGCTAATCAAGGACTTGCAAGATGTCTCTGTGAGGTGGAGCAAAGCAGGCTGAGATGGGATTTGCTGCAAGCCAGCCCCCTGCTGTGCTGTGTGCCTGGCTTAGGTAACCAAATCACGGGGCTCTGTAGAGACTTTTCAGCTTGATTAGACCAGTCCTTGGCATTTCGAATTTGGAAGGCAAATCTAACAGCTTATGACCTATAAAACTGGTCTGTAGCCCTGAAAGAATGACTTATAGCTATAATTTTGTTCATATGCATTGTATAATCAATATTGTATTAGTCAAGTAGCATATATATATATGCAAATAGACATTTGCTTATAGGAGTTAATATACACTTTTTTAACTATATTAAAAAAAATGAGAGTTACCTCACAATTGTATTTTAACTCATGTCGCTAGTTGGTCAATAAATAATGTTCAGGATTGAAACTTCAATAATCAAAAGAGAATATAGCTTTTTAGAAGTATTTGGATGCTGCCTAATATGTGAGCTTTATTTAGGGACAGTAAATAGTGCTCTTCAAAGTTCTGATAACTAAATTTTGAAATAATGTTATTAAAGTCTTCCTAGGGGTTTGTATTCTGTTGTGGTAGCTGTTTTGCCGCATCCTATATCCCTTTTACTCTGGAAAGCATTCGCTTCATAAAATGTTCCAAACATTGCCTTCTTTTACTTTATTTTAAAGTTTAATAAAGTGTCATTTTTTTGTCTTTTCCCTGAGGTGAAAGCAAAGAATAAATCTCTTCTGAATTAACAGCTTTCCACCCCAGTACCCTCAGCTTTTTCAGGAGTGTACCTGAACATAACTTTGGAGTCAGAGCATCCTTTGGACTTCAGATTTCTGTATTGCTGGGGACTCTTTAGAAAAGTGGCTGATTTCACATTGATAAGTGCAGCTACTTTGTAATATATGAACCCAGCTAAAGTATTAGGTAATAGTTATGGGAAATAAATTATATTATACATGTTGGTGAATGCTGTATGAAGTTTTCAAGAGCTTGCACCTCTAAAGGTATTTGCATTGACTTGATGGTGAACTGACAGAGCATGACAAGAGAACTCCAATAATCAGGAAAATGAAGGAGCAGGGGTAGAAGGTACTCAAAGTGCTCAACATGAACTCGGTAGTGAACATGATATTAGCATGGAGAAATAAATAAGAAACAAAAATCCAAACCAGTTTATTACTCCCTCAATGACCAGTAGAATTAATTTTGACACATTTTAGTGTGTTTTGCATTTGTCTAATTGATTAGAGTTGTGAAGAGAGGGCAAGGGATCCTGCAGGTGTGGGTTTGGCATATTCAGGTGGTATTTTAGTGAGAGCCCCTGTCTGGCACTTCCAAAATCTCTTCATTTTTGACAAATATGGTAGGGCAGTGAAGTTTGATGGACTGTTCTGTAGTTGAGTAACCTCGTGGTACTTTTCAAAGTGCAGACCTTGTGGCTATGTCCTTTGTACTAAATCTCATTAAATGGTGCACAACTTACAGAAAACTTCAGCAAGAATTAAAATTAAAAATATCTGTGTTGTTGATTTTTTCATTTTACCAAGTAATGGGTTGATACAAAGCCAGTCTACCTGGAAATGCAAAAGTTGGTGTTCTCCACTGTCTTATTTTTCCCCAAGTGACGTTGTGATGGCATCTTGAAAAGATCTTGAAGCAGATTTCACTCTGCATATTGAACATAAATGGTACATTGATGCTGCTCAAAGAGCATGACTAACTGATTTTCAAATTCTGAAACATAATTTGGAGCTTCTTCAGCAGCAGCTGTTCCTAGAAGAATGATAAGAAGAAACACTTGTTTTATCCATGCCACAAGCTTGAAGCCAGAGTGTTGATCCTAGCAGGATTTCCCCATGTAGCTTGGTTATCCTTCTGCTTCATCAAGTTATGAGTTGGTGAATAGCTGATTCTTTGTTGTGTTAGCCAAATAAAATGGAAAAAAAGATTGGATTTGTGATTTTCAAATTTTATTTTATTTTTACATTTTGGTCTTTGTTGTTCTAGCAGTTTGCTGAATTTTACTTGAGTTTGTTCTGGTCCCACAGAAATTCCATCTTCTACCAAACAAGCTAGTCAGGTTTTTCCCTGCTTTTACAGACATATATTAGATGCTGTTTCTTCTCAGCAACAACAAAAATTAGATAAAAGACAATTAAATTGAACAGAAGACATTCAGGAAGTAGAAAAGCAACCATGTGATTGGAAAAAATGGTTTTGCTTTCCTCTGGGAATTACTTATTGGGCTTTTGTCTGCTTTGAGACTCTTGCACTGCCACAGAAGGTGCCTGAAATATAGTTTACTCTGGCTAACTCACTGTTGCTGGGATGAATTCTTTTTGGACTGAAAGGAACCCTCCCAACAAGACAGCAATCCAAGCCCAGGCTGGGAGACTCTCTTGGCATCTTTTGAGTGGTTTTGATTTAGGACTTGTCATGTTTTTACATTAATTCCCGGAGGAGTTTCTTCTTCCTCCACTCCCCCAGGTGAACTTGAGCTGACTTTCTGTGGGTCTCAGTGCAGTTATAGCAACAAGTGAAACGATCTTCCAAAAATCTTCTAAGGCAGTGAATGCCCATCACTGTCCTGTCATACTGCCATGCTTGGTGGTTTAGTCCATTTTGTTGTAATAATGTAGTCATAATGTCACTACTGAAGTAACTAGAAATACAAATAGAGGGTGGGGGACAAGGACACACCCCCCTGAAAGCTCAAAACCAGAATTGCTTCCAAAAACTCATATCCCTGTTCAGTTTTTTGTGGATATCCTGGGTTTGAGTCCTAGGGAATTAGGCCAGATTTTCAAATCTGTACCTGTAGGTGCTGTAATTCTGGAAATCTATCCTTCAGTCCCTTTGGGGCAGGGAGTGCCTTCGTTTGCATTGCAGCTACAGAAGCAGCATGCTGTCACCAGCCTGAAATATTAATCTGTACTAATTGTAGCCCAGAACACGCCAGGACTCAAAAATCCCCAGGAATGGCACTTGGGAAGATGTTCAGTGTTCTGCCTGCTTTTTGCACATTAGGAGAATCTGAAAAATTCTCCCTAGACTACTATGTACTCCACAGTTACATAATTCTTTACCAGTATATTCGTATATAAAGTTATATAGATATCTGTTCTGTGTAGCTCATAGATATGAAAATTTGTTTAGTTGCTGAAAACCCATTATCTCTGGTGTAGCATTACTCGTTTTTTAACCGTGTGAGTTACCTGCTTGGTTTCTGTGTCAGTAAGAAGCAATTCTTGAGAGAAGCAGTCACAGAAATATTTCCAACTTGTCAGCATCCATTTGATGCTTAATGATTTTCATTAAAACAGCTTTGGCTTGTGTAAATTCAATTTCTGTGTAGGTGTTAGCGATTAAAATTGTACATTACAGTGTGAGTTAGTCACCACAGTGGGCTCGTTAAATGCAGGGCTGTTTATTTGCTCTGAAGTGGGTCAGAGCAGATGATGAAGCAGCATGAGGGAGTAAATAATTTCTGATTGAGCATATTCCATATGATGGAGTTACAGGAACCCACTGGTGTCCTGATGCAAGTAGAAAGTAGCACGAGGATGTTTTGGGGTATCAATATACTAAACCCAGGTGCAAACTGAGTTTCAGGCAGTTTTCTTCTATTCTGCTCTGTGACATTGAACTATCTCCTGTTTCTGGAAGCTTTTGCTTTTAAGAAAAAAAAAAAATGTATTTGAACTATCAGGTGAAAGTGGATAGCAACCCTGTAAATACAAATATGTTTAAATCAGGGCTGTGACTAAGAGAAACCTTTAAATCTAATAGAATAAAGATTCTCAGAGAGGCTCTCACATGTTTTGATTTAACTGCTTATCTAGAGATAGATTTTGAATAGCTATGGCTAATCTGTTTAGACAGGAGTTTGTAGATATCTGAATTTGAAAAGCTTTTTAGCAGTTGAAAGAATTTTTTGGAATTTAACATTCCGAGGGACAGGGATTTTATCATCTTAGTTCTCGAATGATGCAGCAGATAATAGGATTAAATTCTGTCAAAAATGTCCAAATTCTGACATCCTGTCAGAGTTAGCAAACTGCTGCATTTACAAGGCCAGGGAAAAAGGAGGATAAAACTAGGAAAGCCCTTTCTTTTTCCAATCTTAAATAAAATTGTTAGGCTTCTTACGTAAAATCAGTTTCTTCTTGATACTGACAATGCTGCTTTTTTGTTTACATCATGTTTTTCTCATAGACTTCGTAACTGTTGTCTCCAGTTACAGAATTTGCAGAATTCCTATTATCCAAAATGTCAAAGGGATAAGGCTTTGTCTACTGAAAGCTGTGTTTTCTGAAAGTTTGGGTGCCAGTTCAGTATCCCAGGGAGGCTGGGTACGAGAAGCACTTTGATTACAACAGCTAAGTCTTAGCATGGATTCACCTACCTCATTCCTTACCAACAAGGGTACTCGTGCTGCTTTGCCTGAACTAATTCTGGTTTCTGAGCTAAAATACTCATAGCTATCAGTCATCTTCATGATAATTTGTAAGGCTGATTGAAGGTTATGTAGGAAAAAGATTCCAGAGTTACTTAAGAATTTATAGATGTAGGTAGAGGTTTAATGCAATTCTGTCAAAATTGAGCTATCTTACTAATTTTTTCTCACTTAGGTATTAAAAAATGACCAACCAACAACTCAGTGTGTACCTCAATTTGTCCTTTAGTAATTTCACAAGCATAATGCTTGGCTTCTGAATTATTGGGTGTTCTGATGAATGTGACATAAATTTTTTGATTATTCTGATGAAACAGAAAACTTATGTTGCCAGAGTATTTTTAAACTAGTTCATAGAATGTAGGATTAAAGATCATTAAGTTGGAGAGAAGGTATTTTTGGCACATGCTGCTGCTCTTTTTCTGTCATTATTTTTCTCTTCCTGCTTTTCCCCAAAAATATACCTCCTACTGTGCATTCTTTCTCCTATTTGTCTTGCCAGCATCTGTGCTCTTTGCAGTTCAATATCTGAACCTCATTCTCACAAATGGGGCTCCTGAGACTCCCATGTTGGTCTCGTACTGGGAGAGGTGATTTGTAGGGGCTGTGACCTATTACACCTTTAGCTTTTAGGGCACCAGAGTGGCAGAACAGAGCAAGTGGCAGAGGTTTGTGCCAGCTCAGGGGCTGGGCTGGGAAGGGCAGAACAATGGCCTCGCTGGCAGTTTTGTGCCATGGGAGGGGTTTTTATGGGCTGCATCCTCCTAGCTGAGACTGGCACTCGCCCATTACATCACCACACAGCCACGGACACTGCTCTTAAATTCCGGGGGGCTTTGTGCTCACCTGGTGCATAATGAACCTGTGACTGATTTCTCTGTGGATCCAGGAAACGTGTCTGAATGAAGGGGGCTATTTAAAATAGGCCCTTATTGAGAATAATTTCTATTGCAGACATTTGTACACAGAGAGCAACAAGCCAAATAAGGATGAGTTATTCCTTTGTTGTTATAGAAAGATCTGTAAGACTTGCTTACCTACAGCAGAGATTTGGGTGGCAGTGCTGGCACTTCAGCCTTCTTGCTACCTTTGCCTACCTCCCAGGAAGTTGGCATTTTAACTATTCAGAGTGAAATTGATATACTTTTTTTTTTGTTCCTTAACTATGCTGTTGTCAGGGAGGCTTAGAAAGCATACGGTGTCTGCAGAATGTTGTCAGCAGTAGATGTTAGTCTTCTGCACAGCTTCATTACTAAGCATAAGCTACATCTTCATAAATCCTTTAAAACTGTTTCTTGTGGCAACAGGGCCTTTTTTTTCAATCAAACTGCAAAGTCTCGTAGCATTAAAATTTTAAACTTTTTGTCTACTTAGAGAAGAAGTTATGCACATCACTAAGTTTGCTATAGAACCATTTTTAGTATTGCTGGTTTTGTGCTTCAGTGACTGACATCTTAGTTTTCTCTGGTGCTCTCCAATGCCCCTTACAGTCCTGGGATTTTTTTTTTTCTAGACAGATATGAGAAATAACTTAGAGTTTGGAATTACTGAACAGGATCTGTTAGGGGTACCAATAGTAACATTTATGGTTAAGCGATGGGAGATTATTAAGGAATTGGAGCATCCTTCATTTGAGGAGAGGCTGAGAGAGCTTGGGTTGGTCAGTTCAGAGAGGAGAAGGCTCATGGGAGATCTTATCCAAGTTCCTAAATACTTGGTGGGAGGGATAATCTTATTGTTTCTAATTTTTATGGATTTTAGTATACATGCAAAATTATGTTTATCTTTTTTTTGCATATTTTCAGAGGGCAGACTTACTAGTGGGGATGCTTGAAAAATGCAAGTTTTAAGTAAAAGGATTGCTAAATGTCTATTTGCAGCAGAGGTGTTGGCCAGGAATAAAAATGAAATGGACTTTTACCCTGGCTTGAAACTCTTACCCTTTCTCCACAAATAAAAGGCTTTGTGTCAAAGATAAAATAAGCTGAGGATGAGTGTTTAATGATTAGTGCCCTTTTCCCAATAGGGTGGACCTGACTCCTGGAGTGACAATGGACAGTGACCTGACTTTAGTGGCATTTGAATGTAAAATAATATATGTAAAATACAGAAATTGCCTTCCAAATTATCTTTTGTCCCTTCTGCACCAGCTGCCAGCAAAATCTTCCTTATTTTCTAGTCAAGGTGGGACAGCTTTGAGTGGGTACAAGTGGACTCTCAAGTCTTACTCTCTCTTGTGTGATCACTTGGAGCTTTTTGTGCTTTGCAGCTGCTGTGTCTGAGGTGGGCAGGATGCTAAACCTGCGCATCTGCCCTATGCCTGACCTCTTTCTAGCCCAGTGCTCTCTGGAATTCAGGGGCTCTGGCACCATCTCTCCTCCAGCCATGCCACGGGGTGTGCTGGGAGGGAAATCCAGGGTGATGTTCGTGCAGAATGTGAAGCAGCAGCAGCTGTGCCCTGCCAGCCTCAGACCGTCAAGAGGTGTGTGCTTGTCAAATCCTGCCAGGGCCAGGGCTTGGCTTGGAGCTGCTCAGCACTGGCAAGGCTGAGACAGTCGGGACGTGCCCAGGAGCCAACCTGCAGGTATGCAGGGACCTCTTACACTTCAAAGTTTAAATACCTGGAGACTTTAAACACCTCCAAAGCAAGGTAGCAGGTGTGTGGGGGCATAGAGTTTTCTCTTTAAAATCCACTCATGGATAACTCTGTCTCGTTGAGAGTTTACGCTCGACTTTTTGCTGTCACTTTTTTGCAGTTGGTCTTTTCTAACCTTTAGCCCAGACCGTAAAACACTTCAGGAAGAATTGCCTGGAGAATTTCTCGCATCTCTTTCCTTATGTGTCTTTCTCCTTGAAGATAAAGTCACCTTATAATTCTGAAAGGGTAGAGAGTATTTGGAAGGCAAAAAGCAGGATGCAGTGATCACGTAGTTCATGCTTCTTGTTGTGCAAAATGGGAATGACTAAACAGACATGAAGCAACTCTGTGTTGTTAGGCCAATAATATATTAATTGAACACATTTTTAATAATTCAAAGCATGGTAGCTCTTGACTTTTTAGACTCTAATGGCACTGCAGTGCATTAACTGAGCATTTGTCTTTCAAATGGCAGTTGTTAAATACATCTCTGAATATGCCTGTAGAAATAATTGCAGTAATACTTTCATGTTATGAAACATTTCCCAATGGACTTGTTTTTAATCCTTATACGTGGAAACAGGAGTTACATAAATAGAAAAACATCTAATTAATAGAAGACTCAAGTCATCCTCCCCTTTTGAACACATTAGCTATAGATGTGCTTATTTGGGGGAATTTTGAAATGCATGTCCTGCGGTGAGTTTTGACTTAAAAATGATGTTCCCCTGCAGGCCCTGAGAAAACAGGGATGCTCCTTAATGCAGCACACAAAATCCCACAGCACTACGTGCAGCATGACCAGCAGGCTGACCTGAGGTGTTTGGAAGGGCTTGACTGGAGACCAACAAAATGCTTAAGATTGTTTTATCCCTGCTTCCTGTGGTTAATAAAGTTTCCGGTCCAGTTATGGACACTTTAATTGCTGTGATCCACCATGGTTTTAGTATGTTTTTTTACCTGTAACGTGGAATATGAAACTGAAATGTAATAAATAGGCATATTTTTATATTTAGTTCAATCTTGTTCAAAACAAATTAAAGCTTTCATCTGAAATCCTGTTGCTTTTAAGATTGGTTTCTGAGGCACTGAAAGAGTGCAGAATTTATTATGATGAGTTAAGAACAATTTGGTCTTAGCGTTCTTTGAAGACCAGAATTCTCCCCACCTAACAAGCTGAGGATGGTTGGCTGTGGGACTGTAAATGAACTGCTTTAACATCTGAACTGGGCTAGCACTGTTCTCAACTTGGAGATCTGAACACACTCCCATTGAGATGAAGAACAGCAGTACCTGGCTCATTCTGGATTTAAATCTCAAAGCTGCCAGGGGGTCTTTACACAGAGGCAAATAAAGGATTTTTTTTTTCCTTTTAATCCTTAACTAATATTTCTTTATATAAAGACATGGAAATAATTAAAAAATGATTTCTCTGGGAAAAAGTCAACTTCTGCTAGAAATGAGAGTGTATTTATAGTATAAAGATCAAATTTTCTGGCTTGGGCCCTGCTACTCTGTAGAAATCATTAATGTCTTCCCTTTTAGATCTGCCTCAAAATACAAACTGGAGGCCTTTTGTAAATCTGTGTCTTAGAAATTTAGAGTATTAATTACAAGCCAGTGTTTTTGAGGAAATGAGCTCGGTGTTGATTTTGAAGAAACTGAAAATACAAATGTATGTAGTGGTTTAAAAATGGTACTTTAAAATGGCATCTGAGTGGTCACAACAGCTACAGTCAGTATGGCATTTTTCACCCTGTACTTTTCTCATGGTTGAGATAGATTTTTTGAGAGTTTTTGGAGTAAAGGTTATTTCTTCTGAATATGTGAGTAAACAAATGCAGAATTCTCTTGGGGCATGGATTCCTTGGAGCTTGTCTCCTGACACAACCCTTGATCTGGGAGCTTTTATTATTTCTGGGCTATTTCATTTATGTGAAAAAATACAAATATGTGTGCTTTTAAATTCCTTGTAATGGAGTTATACTTTGCTATCTCATGCAGGTCCCATGCTGTGAAAATAATTTATTTTTCAGAATGACTGTTCCAAAATCGTCTGAGGAGCAAAGTGTTGTCTGTCCTTTGGATCTCTAATTTAGGTATTAATCCAGAATTGCCATCTTTTCAGACAAGTCTTACTTGTGTTAGAACATCTTCTCCCTTTAACTACAGCTTGCATGCAGATTACTTAGCATTTATCATGCATTTCCTGACTAGGAAATTTAATCATTACAGGGCTAAAAGTGATTGTTCTGGATTGCAAAAATCTGTTTTCTCCTTTGATTTATAGTGTGTCTTGCTCTTCTTTGCTTTGACTTTGAAGTACGTTTTAGTCTGGTTTCCTTTGAGACATGTCAAAGAGCGTGGGTTTTGTTTTGCTAAAAGGTGACCTCTGGCATATTGGAGGGATTAGTGAGTTCTTTGCATTCTATTTGCTGTAGAGGACTCTCTTTTCAGGCAGAACCTTGCTAGTTATTTTCAGCACTTGACAGGCACCTATGCAACAAGAACCAGTTGTGAACCAGGCTGTCATTTAGGATCTCAGCAGAGTGGGGGATATTAAAAACATGTACAAAAAAGTGTACAATCACACAGATCAATCATACAGTGCCCCTACTCTTTTTAAAGGCCATCTTCTTTCTCTTTTGAGCACTATACATGAAGAGTAGCATAGGGCTCACACCTTCCTGCCGTGCTCTCTCGGGCATGTTGCAGAAGTGGTTTTGGTGGGGAGGGATTATTATTTTATTTTGGGGTTTTTTTCTGAGTCTTTGTGAAGTTCAAATGATATCCCTTTCTCATGCTTCACTGGAGTCTCCATCCTTGGCACATGTAAGTGTAGGAACATAACTCTTCTCAGGCAATGAATCTTCAGGCTGTTCACTCAGTCAGTCCAGCAATAGCTCTGCTTGCAAATAGAACTATTTTCTGTCTTTCCTTTTATGAGTTACTCTTGTTAATACAGTTCCCTACTGCATCTTGTCCTGGCATCTTGAGGTGATTACCTTTACTATGTAAAATTTTTACTTAAAGAAGAAATTAATAGTTTTATTCACTAGCAGAGTCTCACGAGCAACAGGGCTATGGCCACAGAGTCAATTAACTTTTAATTAATTACAGAGCTATCTCCAGAGAAAATTACATGAAATCTTTACTGCAGCCTCTCAAACAGCAGTATTCTTTAGGTGTACTCAGGTTAGTGTTAATATCAGCTAACTTTGGGTGGTAACAGCAACATAGCTGAGGGACCCTGAAGTCCAGGCCAGTGAAACAGGGTGGATCGCTCCCTGCTGAGGTCTGGACTTCTGCCCAGGAGCCAGAGTGGCTCACAGCTCCCCAAAGCAGCTCTTCCACACTGAGCAGTCACCCTAAAAGATTTCAGGTTGTTTAGAGTTCTTTCTGGAGCTTGTTGTGTGCTGCAGTTGCTGGACTGTGTTGCCTGACTGCCTTCCTTTATTTTGCAAGGGGAGCTCCTTTCCTTGCCAAGCCTGAAAGTGTCTTGTGAAGATGCATGTGATGACATGGATTTGGAGTAAGGCTAAACAACAGCTGAATTTTCTTTACATATTAGAGAAAAAGTCTGTCTCTACAGTGTTGTAAAGTAATGCTGCACACCGAGGATCAAAACCACATATTGCTTCACTTGACAACTGGTATAACAGTGTATAAATGCTCATGTCAAAGGAAGCAATGTATGCTGTAATAAAAACAGATGTGGCAGGCTGAAAACTTTGAGGCTCGGCACTTTTGTTCCTTTTCATCTTCTTGCGGTATTGTTGATGTATTTTTTTACATTTATTTTGTTTCTGAAGAGATGGGGAATGTTAAGAACCAGCAGAATAGATTTTATTTGTAAAATCTGAATGAAATTGTTTCAGGTTCTAGTTGTTTTCTGGGAGCTTCTAGCATAAAGAAGGTCAGAGTTCAAAGAAAAAATGGAAATCTGTTTACCATTTGCTAATCTTTTGATTCATCAGCTGGTACTTTAACTTGTAAATGCTCTATTTTTGGGATAGTGAGAAATCTCTGAATGAAATTACAGCAAGTTTCTTTCTTCATTAGATACTTGGTATGGCAATATTGGGAAAAGGTGAAGGGGGAGATGGTATTTAGCTCTGTTTCCAGGAGACTTAGACCCCTTTGGTATTCTAAAATACCAACAATACCAAAATAAATTACACCCTTGCAATAGCAGTATCAAAATCGATTTTGATATGAATATATTTAGGAGGGCATAATGTATAGCAAGATTTTGTAAGGCTTCAGGCTTTCATTTTTTCTCCTCGTTTCCTCATTTGTCTCATCAGAAAACTGAAGGTCAGAGCATAAATATCCTTAAGAGGTGATGCCGTGAGCAGAATAGTTTTGAACAGAAGGTAAAGAGGATCTAAAGCCAACAGCAGGAGCTGTGCTTTGCTGTCACTGGCCTACTGCAGCATCTCTGAGAAAGGTTTTCTGTGCTGTGAGAGGCACGGTGTGCTCAGTACGGAAATGCAGCCTTTTTTGGAAAAATTATATTTTCTTAACTACTTGGAAAAGGTGCACAGAGACACATGTTCTCAGATGCATTTTCAAATATTAAAGTTGAAAAATATTGATCAAGCGCTGTTTATTTCATTAGTTAAGGAACCAGCTTTCCCAAGCAAAGCTAGACATTCTCTCCCGTGACCTCGCTGCTGTTGTGCAGCTGAAGTTTAGAGCATGAAGGTGCTGGAAGTCAAAGTTACTCTCTACTGCCATGTAGGGCTTTCAGGAAAACACAAAAGACATAAAATTTCTTTAGTGCTGCAAAACCCAGAGTGGCAGAGCTTACTCAGAAATAGATCACTTCTGATTTTCACGGTGGTAATTCTAACCAGATTTATCCCTTCATCTGCACGCAGGATGATGAGTGCAGCTGGCATCTCAGCTCTTGGGCATGATCACTTATCCCTACCCTCCATCAGCATACAGCATTTCCCCCCAGCAGCACTCATGTGTGTCTTATTTCAGCGACTCATAAATAATCATGTTCTTTTAGCTGCAAATTAAGTGGGTAACGATTGGGTTTTTTTGGGGGGTGGGCAGCATATTGATATATTATTTACAGTTAGTATTACTAATATTTGTGGTGTTTGTAGGTTTCTTGCACCCCCCAAACCTGTATTTGTAGGGATGTCATAGAGATATCTTTTTTGTACTTCGTTTGGTAAGACTTCCTTGTCATCTCTTTCTCCTTGGACTGTTGGTCTCAATTTTCTTCCTGCTGTTAATTACAGCCATCCCTGAAGGATACTAATTGTTTTATGTATGTGCGTTTCCTTGAAAATATAACTAGGTTACTTTAGCAACCAGCTGTACATTCCAGAGAACAGATATATTCATCCCCAGAGATAGGGACAGTGATCTAGAACCTTATCTTGGGTAAAAATCACTGATCTTTGCTTATTTGTGTACGTGTTTCAAATGTAGTCTTCTGTTCCACAGAGTTTCTTTTCAGTTTACCCGAATCTGAGCATCTATTTTGGTCACTACAATTAATGGGTGCCCCTCCTAATGCATACCTGTTGCATGACTATGTAGCTGTGCCCTCATTTTTAATAATGTGGATATAATAATTCTTGTGGCTGCATCCTTTGATATTTAGCATTCTGTAGTGAATTTTTTCTCAGAGTCCACCTTGCAAGTTGTTGTGGGAGCAACTTCTCTGTTCTTTTGGTCCCTGGGTACAGGGACTGTACCCATCAGCAAACTGAAGCATTCCTGCTGGCACATGAATGGGACAGCTGATCAGTAGTATTTAAGATAAACCAATTAATAATACTTGTTATGGAGCACTAGCAGGCATGCCCATTAACACCATTCCGTGCTCGTACCAGTCCTCAAACCTTTGCCTTGTGTGCTTTCAGGCACGTTTTGCCACACAGAGAACAATCACTGTCCAGTTCTCATCCCTCTCCCAGTTGCATTTACACTGCTAATTCAAAAGCATGGCCAAAACTCTCCTGTATGTGCTGAAGTTGGATTATTCCTGAGCTTTTCTGTGTGCCTGACTGAAGGTGTTCTTTTCTAGTATTGTGTGTTTGGCAGAAGCAGCTTTTTCTTCTGTGCACTTTCTTCTCTTATGCCTCCCTACCCTCCCCAACACCTGCCAGTGTGGAGGAAAACAAACTGTGTACTGTTTAGTGTTTTGCATATATCACAGGTCTGAATGTGGTGTTCTCTTATTTAATGTGTCCTTTTGCGCACTAAGGAATAGCTGCACCCCACTTAATTAGTTTATCAAGACAGACTGTACATTATTATTTATAAACTGAGCTGCTTTGGGATAAAAACACTGTTGCATTGTTAGTGAAATGAAAAAAGTTTTGAACATTATGTTTACATATATATGTGTATGTGAGACACACAGGCTTTTCCCATGCCCCTTGTCTTCAGATACTAATTTTCTGTTCTGTTTTGACAGCATACAAAATAGCATGCCCTGGAGACAACAGGGCTATATGATGTTTAATTCCTGTCCTTTGCCAGCCCCTTAGAATCTGTTTGGGTTTGGAAAATGGGAAGGAATAAAGCTGTGGGAAATGGTGTTTCTATTACTGGTTGGAGAAAGAGATACTTTGCAAATTGTCATGTGGGTTAATACACGTGTTGTGTGAGTTCCGAGTATGAGAAGACATTCACCAATGTGCTGTAATTTTTCCCACTAACAAAAATAAACAATGCGCTTTCAGTGCCATTTCCCAACTTTTGGGCTAGTCCTTGGCTTCCTTCCCAAATAGCCCTGTGAACTCTGAGCTGAGGATGTCCTTCATTCCCTCTGCCCATGTCATTTGTTCCTCTTCAGTTCTGGGAGAGGCTGCATCTCCCTGTTTCTCTGCCATATTCATTTCTTTTGGCTCCAGTGGGCACAGTGCTTGGAGCAGAGTGCTGAGGGCCTGCTCAGAATTGTTATAGCTTCACAGAAGGGAGATGATGAATTTCCAGGTGATTTCTGTTTTGGAGTTTTGTTTTTGTTTGTTTTGTTTGTTGCCCCCCTTTTTTATTGTCACACAGTCACTGGTATTTTAGTTTTTCTCTCTGTACTCTGTTCTGATCTATAGGTAGCGTTTTCTAAACATCCTCCCAGATCCCATGAATCAGTCACTGAAACAGCAAACAGGATTCTACTCTGTTTACATAGGCCAGTGTTAAGGAAACACTAAGCAGTCTTCCCCTCTGTTGTGTTTACGTGAGCACACACGGGAGGATGGAGGGCACAGCCATCCTGCCAGTGCAGCCCAGAGAACAGTGCAGTGCTGACTGTGGTGGGGCTGGGGAGTCCAGCGTGCTCTGGAGAGGTTTGTGTTAGCAGCACACACGGTCTGTGTGCTCCAGGGAGCTGCTGGAGGGCACAGGGCAATGCACAGGCGTGACTGATGGCGCAGGAGCACTTGGGTACTGTGGCTCATTTAGGAATACTATTATGGCTTTAATAGTAGAACGACAACAGTAATGGAAATGAAAGAACAATATTCTTCTGATTGCTTTTATTGTTTTGGGAATAAGTGTGGAAGGATAACGTTGATTAAATCATGTCTGTTTTCAGGCATTTTAAATGGCGAGACATTTTCATATGTAGACTACAGGATTTTGCAAAATACATGAGTATTTGTGAATATATTCTAGAGCAGTTCTTTTTCCTTGCAGCCTTGCTTATTGCTCTGCACACAGTGACTACTTTGCTGTCTTTCTTGCCTCCTTTTTCTTTACATAATATGTAGAGGATTTGTTTCTTCCTTCTATCTTAACTTTTCTCTTTGTTGATATTAAAGCATAAATTATTCCTAATGCAGTTCTTCCTTAAACATTCGTTGTACGCTGATAGGCTTAGCAGAGGTGGGATCACCAGGGGAATGGATGACTCAGGCTTTTACACACTGAGTCAACAGTCACAACGAGTAGATTCATATACTTTTGGCATGTAAGTACAGGCTGTCACCTCATTTCCCTGAGTTTTGTTGATGAGTTTTTCCTGAATTAATTCGAGCATAGTGAAGTTTTGAAAACCAGTGTGACCTGTGTATGTGGTGTGTTTGGGTGTAGGTGAGGATGGAAAATGTGTTGACGTTGTAACCCTCTGTCGCAGTGTTAAATTTGCAGTTAAGGAAACAGCCTCAGTGTGCCTTCCATGTTTGTATTTTCCTCAGTTTATTTTGAGTACAATGCCAATAACACCTAGCAGATGTGTTTAAATGTGTAGCATACACTGGTCTTGTGCCTTCACAGCCATGCAGTGTTTCACAGTGTCCAAACAGTGTTGATTGTTTCTTTGAGAAGACCTAAGGTTTTCAGAGATACTGCTGATAAATAGGTTGAAGGGCAATAATGCAGCATGGGGCTGTGAAACTTGCCAGGCTGTGGACAGGATGTAACAAGCTTCTATTCTTTGGCATCAGCTTAAAAGTAGTCCCTGTGTTTTATTAAACATTTCGCTAGGGCTGTTTTTAAGGGAAGTGATGCACCGTGGCTCAAACTCACAGATTCTGTGTCACACCAAATCTTCAGTTCTCTACCAGGAGTGACCTTATTGAATATCCTTGCTCTGACTGACAGGGTAGTTATGAACAGCAGTAGCCCAATGTCACAATAGAGATAAATAATGCTATCATCAAAGTAGATGCAGGTTTCATTTAATTTCATTTATCCTTCTGCACTGGGGTCTCCCAAAGAGTTCTGATTCTTTGTGCTGATCTTCCCCACCGGAGATATGCAGATGAGTTACCTTCTTGTCAGCTCTATCCAATGAAATTCAGGATCATGCTGTGAAGCCACCTTTTTACAGGAAGAATGATCTAATGACTGGATTGCCTTACTGTCACAAAAATGAATTGTCTCCTATGCTCAGATATCCCCAAGGTGGTGACCACTTAGTGCCAATCTTCTTCCTATTGTTAAAGGTTTCTCAATAGGATAAAAGCCTGTGCTTGAGGCAGCTAAAAGATTTAGTCACATCTAGATAATGTATTTGAGACACCCCACAACTAAATCTTACTTATTTGTAGGGGGTTTACCTCCATTCATCATGCACTGGTATTTTACAAGAGTTCAGCTGTAGGGCTCCTGCCAGAGTCACTGGGAGTGATCTAATTTTGTTTTTCCTAAGTTTCTGTGTCTCTGTTTTTCCTTTTCTGTGTATTCCCTTGAATTGTGAGCTGGCTAACCTTCCTTCATGGTGGGTGTGAAAGATTTGACTGTATCTCTGTGTTCCAGCTTCTGACCATTAACATGAGCTCTCTTGCCATTCCCCTGAATCTGTGCTTTACTGTTCTAGCTTCTAAAAACACAACTATAGAGTGAAACATTTAAGGATTGGGTGGTGGTGTGATATCAGGGTTTGTAGGGGGAAATGTCTGTCTTTAGGAACTTCAGTGATTTGGTATTGCATCAGTGGTCACCTTTGGAGAGGAGATACTTCAAATAGATGGGTGTCTGCCCAACCTTTTGTGCTTTGGTAACTGCCTTTCAGTAAATCTACTCATATATAATTCTTCAGGTCACATCAAGCAGTGCTAATATTTAGTCATTTTAAAAATGTGGTGAGTCTTAGTAGGAAGGAATTGAAGGAAGGCAACTTGCTATTTGAGTCTGGAATCAGCTGTTTCATAAAGACTCCATCATGCACAAACTTGTATGCTTATCCCACATTTTCCCCCCAACTATGATCGGGTCAGGTTGATGCTATGCACCAAGAGATTTCGCTGGCAATTTGGACTAAAGCAAAAACTTCAAATTATTCTCTGAAGGTGAGATTTAATTGTTTCCTTGTCCCTTTTAACTGTTATAAAAGAATGGCAAAAAACCTTTAGCCAGTTTTCCTTTTATTTACTCAAGCAGCAGGTCCAAGCCCAAAGGAAAAAAAAAGGTATAAACCAAGCTGAGTTGGCCTTTTGTATGTACCAGAGCTTTTCTAGCTTGGCTTCTCATCACACCAAGTTTGCTTGCTGTGAGGATAATCTGACTCACCTTTTAAAATGTTAAAGGCCAGCCACACTTGACGAAGCCCCTGGTTGGCAGTGACTCCTAGAAAATATCCTCAGCTCTTTCTTGACAATTAGCCTCTCTGAAACCACAGGCTTTTCTTTGCTTCCCTCAGCCTTCGAAGGTCCCAGTGTAGTTTGCTGCACTGCGGAAAGCACTGGGTAGATCCCACCACAGTGTTCACTCTTGCATGTTCCTTAATCCATGTCCCTTCTGCAGAGCAGCTAATGGTGCATTTCTTTCTTTCCTCGTCCTTTTCCTTTGTCTTTGGTGCATTCATCCTTGCAGTTAGAAGGCATGAGGTGTGTGAGTCTGAAAAATGAACTCAGTCACCTGCATGACTCTGAGCCCAGGAAAGAAATGAATTATTAAACGAGAACTGAATTTCTCTGTTAGGTAGAATGAGTTTTAATAATGATGCTATATAGGCAGAATAAAATTATTCTCATTTACATGCCAGTCACTGACAAAAGAATTGGTTAATTTGCTGTCTGCTTTTAGGTATGTAGATTTATACCCAATAACAAGTTCTGCTAAGAAGCTCATCCCGTAGTAACAGACTATATAAACTAACCCAATCGCTGGTAGCAATTAGCTGGTTTAGAATGTGTTTAAAACGGTCATGTGACTGTCAGACAAGAGAGGAGCAAGTCAGGCTGCTGAGAGAGATTTTGTGGGCAAATTCAATAGGTGCTGCTGTAAAATGAACCACTCTTGCAGCGTGTGGAAGTGCGCACGCACATTGCTGCGCTGGAGCCGCTGAGCCTCTGGCAGGGAGCTTTGCAGAAGCTGCAAGTATTTTTAGTGGAAACGAGATCTCAGTTCACTTGGGCAGCATGTGACTTCCTATTTCTGTAAGTTACTTCCAAGGGACTTCCTCTGTTAAATCGACTCGTCTCCGGAGATTTACTCTGGAGCCGGAGCATGGTCTGCCTTGTCCTCTGCCTGTGACAGCATTTTCCCAGAGTTTGTTTTTGAGCATTTTGTTTTTATTTTGTGCTGTCTCCAGCATGCAAGGATCTAGTGGCTGCTACCCGTGATCGGAAGCTGAATACGTTTATCCAAGTCTCAGTGGTGCATCCAGCAGAGCACGTTTTGACGCGGTATTCAAGCACTGAAACCGTGGAGGTGAGAGTCTTTCTTATTCCATTAACATGTTGATTAATGAATTGCTCATTTCTTCCTTAGAAAGTGAATGAGAAATGAAACAAGTTAGTGCACAGTCTTGGGTAAGGCAGGCACACTCTGGCAGTTAGGAAAGCATACCTAAGTGTTCCATAGTTCTTGGCATTTAACCAGGATAAACAGAAATTAACTTGGCTTTTCATGAAAGCTCTGTTGTTCCAAGCAGAGGCATGGAGAATAGTCCAGTTCTCCAGACAGAGGTTTAGAATGCAACAGGGGATAGTTTCTTTCACGAAGCGGCAAGGCAACGTAAAGTAAAACTGAATTAAGAGTAGCAGTGAGTTTGTAAAGTGTTTTTAAATTGCAGGAGACCATAGGTGTATTGTGTGGTCTGTTACCATTTTTGTTTCGTGTTCTGGTTTTTTCCATTAGAGGGTTGATGCTTTTTGCAATTTGAAAAAATCTTCCCCTACTTCCATAATTTGGAAAACAATGTGTGTATGTAATGTCTGTGACTTTATATAAAATAATTAGCAACTTGCATCACACATTACAACAAAAGCTGTCTGAGGCTGCTTTGCTAGTCTTGGCTTTGCCCTGTAAGCACCAGTGTCAGAAACAGCAGAAATAGTTGAGAGGCAATGAAATGTGAGCAGGCAATGGAGGTATAACTTACTTAACTTACCAGAGAGGCTCATTAAGAGCGGGATAGTCTCACTGTAAACACACACATGTGATTTTGCCAAAGGCTCGCTTTAACTGTTAAATACAATGAGAATATTTCACGAGCTCTTTGTGTAATTACTTTCAATCAACTACTAATTAAATTACTGGGGTTTCAGCCCTCAACCATTCTGAAACTGCTTAATTCAAATGTCTTGTATCTGATCAGGATGTTTCATTGCAGACTGTCTGGAATGATGTCATGCAAAAGATGGAATAAATTTGTTTTGGTTTTTTTTGTTAGAAGTGGATGCATTTCCTAACACAATGTCCTAGGTCTCAATAAATACCTGAATTTGTTTTGTCAAGGCTCTTGGCTTCATAGTAAAGCTTTGGAGGAGAAGAAGGCAGGGGCACAGAAAGTTATTTTCTTTAAGATAAATTATCTTTATCCTGCACAAACCTTTTTTATGTAACTGAATGGAAAATTTAAGGATACGTAAGTCTGATAATCTTTGGAAATTAAGTATAATTAAACATTAAGAAATTATAAACAACATTTTATATGATTCATTTAATTGTATATCTGAAGCTATAATATAGTTACCTCTGTGTTCAGCTTTTAGATATAATCATAATGTTACAAAGCACAGGAATGTGACGTTATTGCACTACTGCTTAAAGAGGGGTATTTCAATCCCCCCTCCACTGACCGAGATCCTTAAGGTAATACAGAGTCTCTGCAGCATTTCTATATACTTATTATTTTGACTTAATCCAAACTCTATTTTTTTATGTGTGCGCAAGTCATATCTTTAGCTCATTTAAATTAAGATGAAATTGCAGTACTTTCAGAAAGTGTCGTGGGAGTAAGAAAGGGTTTGGTTGTTACAGGTTGTGTTCCAGATACTGATACCTGCTGGCTGAGCTGTTTAAAGACACGTTGCTAGGCTCAGTTTCAGCAGCACTTAATATCTTTTGCAGTTAAAAAAAAACTTTCCAAAAAGTTGTTGTGGTTTTGTTTGGGCCTTGTTTGTTTGCCTTGAAATCTTCCTGGCAAAGTTTGAAGCTTTTTTGGTTTTCTTGTTGATTGGCTGGTGATCCTTAGCCGTTCCCATGTCTCTGCTGTACACAGCTGACACCTTGTAGGTTTCTATCCCTCCCCACTGCCATAGCACGCATTGCACAGCTGTTACCTCACTGAATGTTTGCTCATGTTACACAGGGTACAAGAGATCCACTGTTTTTGACTGGTGTGACATTCCCACCGGAATACCCCATCTATGAGGAGACTAAAATAAAACTAACAGTCTATGATGTCAAAGATAAATCTCAAGACACGGTAAGTGCTTTGCTTCATTTCTTGCGTAAGTCTTGCCATGCTGTTCTTTGGCTCTCTTCATCAAGTATGCAAATGGAGGAGATACGTTGGTGTAGGATTGCTTTTGTTGTTCTTTTATGCCTAAAAATCTACATCATCTTTAGTTGTTGTATTAGAGAACAGAGAAAGAGAATCATGCACTTTGGATGGGCGCTTTGCTCGTGGCTTTTTAACTGGTTACATGAATCAGCACAGATATTCTTGGCAAATAAAAATTGCTTTGTGTGCTTTCTGAGGGCAGAGAACATATGGAATCGACTGAGATAACACCACCGTGAATAATTTTTCAGAAATATGTTTCTGATAATACTTTACTTATGTGCCCAAACGAGAATGACAGTAGAGTCTGCAACCTGATGTTTGAGAGAGATAATCGTATTTTATTTTAATCTCTCCTGTGGTCAACAGCCTTTCTGTGGCTGCTGCTGTTACTCATTTGTAACAGTCCAAGCTCTACAGTGTCACTGCTAAAGGTGAATCATTTGGGGTTCTGGTGTCGTACATTTTTGGATACAGAGTCAGCTTTTTATTCTTGCAAAGTTACACACTCAAGATGATATATGCAGGTTGGTGGGACTATTGGCTCTATTTGAGTGATTTAGCTGCCAAATACAGGCCTTGAGTGCCATTTTATGTGCTCCAGGTGATCTCAGACAGCCTTACGGAGCTAGATGTCGTCATAGGACCTACAGGAGATCTGAGTTTTAGTCCTGTGGCAGCTGGAGTCCAGCTGATAGCTTTCTCTTGGGCATCCAGAATGGCCCTTGACACCTGTATTTCATTATCTGAATTGCTCTTTATGTATCTGTAATTGGCACCCAGTGTGATTAAAGACGTGCAAGCTTATGTCATGACTGCATATGTGTTCATTATCTATAAGAAGGAAATTAAAAGCATAATGTACAACTTGAGACTGTCTTTGAACTGCTTATGAAAGTGAAGTTCTGTGTTTAGAGAGCTCCTAATTTTTGTCAGGTAGAAAACAGTGAATATACTTGTTTAAATTTTTGGCCTTTGTGAGCAAACAGGTTGTTCTATCTCCTCACTGTGCTTTTTCTGTTTGAGGATAACTGGGAAAGGGCATGAACGTGTGTTTTCACAATGTATATGTTTTAATTTTTGGTTAAGCATTAGACTACAGGGACTTAAAATGGGATATGCTGTTTATTTTGTAGAGTTGTCAGCTGTGGGCTGGTAACAGGAATTGAGTGAGTGGAGTTGGATTTTGGCCCTTCTCTTCCAGTGACTGACAGATGATGGAAAATATCCTACCTGGAAGCGGAAAAAAAGGGGACTTCATAGAGCTGGTATTTGTCTAGTTTCAGGCTTCTATACTGTCTCTTACACAGGAGAATATCCAGCCTAGTGAATGAATATATTTTGTTAAGCTTTCTGCAAACCCGGAAGAACCTTTTATAATTGTTCCTTACAATTGTAGTACAGGACTAGAGTCTCTCCCAGAGAATCCCATTAACGTGGCTCGTAAGTCATAAGAGAGAATACCTTTCCCTTTTGTCACACAATTTAGGTCTTTACTATGTGAAACATTCTAGATCTACAGTTTATAGTACCTTTTTGTAGGGGAAATGTTAATCCCATTTCTGGTTTACATACATTGACCTTTTTTACTCTTCAGGCATTTTAAAGCTGCATATAGGTAAGAAAAAAATTAAATAAGCTCCAAGATTTAAATCAAGGTGGGCTGCAGCATGTGTGAGTGAGCCCAGGTCACCCTGGCTGCAACTTCATTTGTGGCAGCATTTGGGCTTTACATCCTAGAATGTCAGTGGCAATAAAACCAATAGCCTGACTTTCTTACTTATAAATGGAAGCCATTGCACTTTCTGTTAGCTCAGGTGACCTTTTTTTGAGTCTGGGATGTTGATATAGATTCATAAAAGTCAGGTTTAAACGAGCTATAACTTGATACCATTGCCAGCATAGCTGCGACTCACAGACCTTCATGACCCAAGAGGGGGAATGTGTCCCTTTGCCATTAAGACTGCTGCAAGTGTTGTGGCTTCACAGTTCTGATTATGCAGGCTATGGAAAAGTTGTCTGTCTTGTTCCTCAAAAGCTACTGTCACAGCTTATGACTGCAAAAAGTAGCCCCACCATTCCTCCAAACAGGCAGCTAAAGCACTTGGGGTGGAGGGGAATCCAAGGCTGTTAGGTCTGCTAGGCTGTGCTTCCAGAGCCAGTCATCAGCTCCTTTAATTGAGCACTTATGGCAGAAATAAGCCTTGGATCTGACTGCAAAAAGTTTTGTTAGGAATTGGGTAAAAAGCTCCACTAGTAATTTCCTCAACATCAGGGCTATGCTACTACTTACTCCAGTTAATAAGCTCGAAGCAGCTAATATCCCTTGTCACAAATAAATACTTTAACTTGTCTTATTTCTCTTGTTAAAGTGAAATTATAGGAACTGAATTCTGTGCATTAATTAAACTCAGCAGGATTTTACTGCCTCAAATAGAAAACTGTAGAGAAGGCAGGGAAAGGGCAGTGAGTACATCACAGGGTAAAGCATTTTCTTGTTTCTCACCTAAACCAAACCCTGCCTATACAAGAGAATTAGGTCTCATTTTCAAACCTGCTGGATTTTTGCTAGCATACAGATATCATCAAATACTGTTCGATTGGTGCACACAGGTCGTAATGCTGAGGTGAAAGGGTTTGCTCTACACTGACAAACAACCAGAATTTTTTTTTTGGCACTGATGACATGCTACTCATGGTGCTATTTTAAAAAAGGTTTTAATAGCCTTGAAATGCTGGTATTCCTGTACCAGAAATCAGATAGTTAACTTCACACTTGCCTATCATTTAACTTACATTATGTAAGAAGTGTGGTTTAATTATATTGAGGTACTGTGCAGCTGGGATCACATTCACTGTGCTTGACACACTGACTGCACTTTCCACTTTTTATGCATCTCTGATGTTCATCTTAATTATATCTTGGCTGTGTCAGGCTTGCTGTAATTGAGGCTTTTTAATATAATGAAACAGATCTTTTTTTTCTTGTTTATTTTGACTAGTCCACCTAGTTGATCAAGGGAAGCCAGTTGATGTAATCTTTTTGGACTTCAGTAAAGCTTTCAATCCTGTCTCCCACAGGATCTCTCTGGACAAAATGTCCAGCACAGCTGGATAAACACATCATGTGGGGGGTGAACAATGGGCTTGCTGGTCAAGCTCAGAGGGCAATAGTGAAGGAGGTAACATCAGACTGGTGCCCTGTCACTAGTGGGGTTCCACAGGGCTCCATCCTAAGCCCTGTGCTGTTTGACATCTTCATAAATTACTTGGATGCAGGACTGGAAGGGATACTAAGCAAGTTTACAGAGGATACAAAAGTGGGAAGAGCTGTTGACTTCCTTGAAGACCAAGATGCTCTGCAGAGAGACCTTGACAAATTAGAGGGCTGGGCAATCACCAACCACATGAAGTTCAACGAGGGAAAGTGCCAAATTCTGCACCTGGGATGGGGCAACCCTGGATGTGAGTATAGACTGGGAAATGAGAGGCTGGAAAGCAGTGCCAGGAAAGGGACCTGGGGGTCCTGGTTGATGGCAAGTTGAACATGAGCAGCAGTGCCCTGGCAGCCAG
>JAWWMO010000138.1:11443551-11453771 GCA_035047845.1 Dendrocincla fuliginosa | reverse complement strand
AAGCAGTGCCAGGAAAGGGACCTGGGGGTCCTGGTTGATGGCAAGTTGAACATGAGCAGCAGTGCCCTGGCAGCCAGAAGGGCCAGACATGTCCTGGGGGGCATCAGGCACAGCATCATCAGCCGGGCAAGCGAGGGGACTGTCCCACTCTGCTCTGCACTGGGGCGGCTTCACCTGGAATATTGTGGGCAGTTTGGGGCACTGCAATATAAGACATTAAGCTGCTAGACAATGTCCAAAGGAGGGCAGTGAGATGGTGAAGGGCCTTGAGAGGAAGCGTGTGAGGAGCTGCTGAGTGTACTTGTTCTGTTCAGATGGAGAAGAGGAGACTGAGGGGAGACCTCACTGCAGGTGCAACTTCCTCATGAGGAGCAGAGGAGGGGCAGGAACTGATCTCTGCTCTGTGGGGACAGTGACAGGACCTGAGGGGATGGCCTGGGGTTGTATCAGGACAGGTTTAGGTTCGATATCAGGTAAAAAGGTTTTCAACCAGCGGGTTGTTGGGCACTGAACAGGCTCCCCAGGACAGTGGTCACAGCACCGAGCCTGGCAGAGCTTAATAAGTGCTTGGATGATACTCCCAAGCACGTGGTGTGACTCTTGGGGATGGTCCTGTGCAGGGCCAGGAGTTGGACTCGATGATCCTTGTGGGTCCTTCCAACTCAGAATATTCTGTGATTCTAAGTGATTGGTTACTGTAAGTTTTCATGTAAATAGAAACTTCTAATAAAGGACTATGCTATTCCTCCTTTACTTTGACATAGTTAGAATAAAGAAGTTAGTGTGTTTATGAAATCTAATTTAAATATATCCAGTGAAGCCATGCATCCAAAACAGCGGGTAATGCCATATTATGAGAAATGTGCAGTGACATCTGTTTCTACATCACAAAGATTTTCTCCTCGTATTGCCATGAGCAAATTTGTGTTTTGCTGGCTCGAGCTGCACAGTCTTTAAGATTTTAGATAGCTGGGTTTTGTTGCAGTGCTGAGGGTGCCCCTGTTCTTTAAGTCATTGTCCATTAAGATCAGAATTATAGCTCATAAGCTCTTCAAATATTACCTCTGTATTACTTTTACACAAGAGGGCTGATCTTATCTTTCTTATAGGCATGAAAGTTTTCCCAGTTTGGTCTTGCAAGTTTTAAAGCTGTGAAAATACTGCTTAGCACGAGTCAGGTACTACTGCCACATGGCAGATCCACAGCAAATACAGAGCTGATGAATTTATGTTACACTAAGAGGAGAGAAATCCTTGTGACTAATTTGGGAGGCAGACACTCTGTTCTGTGTCCTGCAGTGATTGTCCTGAACTTCATTGTGCAGAGCAGCATGGGCATGTTTTTAGGCAAGAACTGTAACATTTATTTACCTTGAGGTAAGGGCTGTTGTAATGTTCTGGTATGACATGCAGTGAGTTGTGCCACCTCCTTTAGATCCACTTGAGAAGTGCTGGAAGCACAGGACAGGAGCAACTTTTGTGTACCTGGTGACAACTTTATGTATCTGGTCTTTTCATCACCCCTTCAAAGATAATCTCCTTTGGATAGATATAGTTACTGGAGTTCACGTGGGATACTGAAGATACAAACAACTCTAATGTTATCTCCTGAGGGCAAAGAGAAACTGAATGTACACCAGACAGCCGAAATATCACACATTCAACAGGTTGCTCTTGCATTTGTTACTTCCCAAGTTTCCTCTTAATCACTGAGAATAAAATTAGATTAATCTGATAGATTCAGCAGCAGTGGGGATAGAAGTTCAGTTTGGATATGGAAACGTATGTTATGAAGAGACAATTGTAGATTATTTAGGCTTTAAATTACATGTCTTTTAACTGTGTCGGGGTTTGAATCTTCTATTAAACTTGCTCTCTAGGAAGGAAAGTTTGCCAAAGGTCTTGCCTTGTGTGTTTCTCAATATTGCGAATATCCCTGTTAAAACTGAATCCCAGCGGGAAGAGTGGAAAATGAAGCCTGTTCATCACAACAAGAGGCATTTTGAGTTCAGTCATGAAGCCAGATCTGGAGTGACAATGTTCTATGTTCCCTCGTGGGTATCAATCTCTGTCACAACACCACCACACAGTTTGGTGTGGTTGGTCGTCTCTACTGAAGAGACACATGGCTTGAATATTTTGAATGTCAGGAACGCTGCAGAGCAGGGTGTGAAATGCATTATCAGAGATAAATGGGCAATCTTGCCCATCACCTTCCTGCCCTCTGCCTGACTAAGTACCGGGATGCATTTGGTCCCTCGCCCTTGTGAACACTAAAACTGCTGAAGCTGTTTTTCTTCAAAAATTGAAGGGGTGTTGAAAGTGCTCTACTCTGTTTAAAGAAAAAGCCACTTAAGTCTTCCTTTTCTAAGTTCTGTTCATTGCCATCTCTGCAGGATTTGCAGAGAAATACTGCCTTAAATTAGAAACTTATTACCACGTTCTCCTTAATAGAGCAGTACTGTATAGTTCTGCAGTCCTACCCACAGAAATACTTGCAATAAAGCTTTAGATAGTCATGATTCTTTTAAAAATCATCTTTTTTCCCCCACAAATGTATACCTGATGGTAGATTTAGGGGTTTTTTTTGCAACAAACTAGATATTTTTACTAAGCACCATTATTAGAGATCTTGAGGGGGGGAGGAATGTTTTTCATTCTTCTAGGCACATGCATGTGGGATCCACCTAAAGCGCTATTGTTCGTCTTTATCAGTAATTTTTAAAACTCTTGGATGCATAAAGGGAAATTCCAACTGCTGACTTTCCTTTAGCTTTATATTGAAATAAAACCTTTCTTTGAAGTGGCTGAGGGTACAAAAAGGTTTCATATATCTTAGTGTATCTGTAAGAGAATTGTGGATAAGTGTCAGGACTGGGAAAGTTACAGGTATAGACTATTTGTAGCCTTAGTGCTTTGTGCCTGGCCCTTGAAAGTTCAATGGGAGGATTTGGCTTTGCAAAAATCTTTCTCCCTTTGAAAGCATCATACTTTTCCTTCTATCCTTTTATTTTATTTTTTCTAACTGAGGCAAACTCCTCCCTATTGCTGTATCTTCAGGGAAAATTGCAACCTACTGTTCATTCATTTTCCATTTTCTGTTCCTTTTTAACTATCCTGCCAACCAAATACTGCTTTACATCAGGCAAAGGTTTGCTCTAAGAGCTGACATTTTTGAAAAGATTTGTAAAACTACCTAGCGATGAGACCAATGGCATTCTGTAAAAGTGTAAAGATGTGCCTTGAAAATTTCTTAGAAAGAAGTGAACCAGCTAGTGAATGGTACCATTTTCCTGATTTTATTTTAACAAGCTGTGGATTTCACTAACATAGGCACAATTGTTCCAGTCTCTGTAGCACTGTCTAGAAACCTTTCAAATGTGTCCTCCTTGTTTATCCTTCACATCAGAACAGTCAAACAAACCCAAGGGGGCTATTGCAATGCCCTCTCATTTCTAATGATGACTTCAGTGGTCAGGGGACACGTGCCTACTCTAGAAGGCTGGGATGTTTTCGTCTGAATTTCTGTGTGACAGTTCTCAGGTGCTTCCATTGATTCTAACACCTCAATAACCCTTGAGCCTTTGCAGTCACGTGGATCTCCATCCCCTATCTCCACTGGAAGGGCAGGACCTCTCTAGCAGCCAGCCCTTCAAACTCATGCATGCAGCACTCGGGCTTACCTTGAGCAAAGCTGGTTTTACCCCTTTTGCCCTTCAAAGGTAGCTTCAGGTTGTTTCAATGAGCCCTGCTAACTCCTGTGGGAAGGCTTACACTGCTGGCTAACTCTTCCCATTGTAGCTATTGATGTAAAATAGAAATACAGTGTATTTAAAATCTAGTCCTTCAGTAGCAGAATTTTTTCTAATTTATAATTAGTTATTTCAGAATATACTTAGATGCAGTAAGGATTGAAAAGAAAGGTATATGGAGCAGTAGTAAGTCTGCTCTTGCTTTTGTGTTATGAAAGCAGGCACTTATAAACAGGTTGGAAATAGATTCTTCATTTGAAGTTTGGGGGGGGTGTGTTCTGTGAAATTGAGAACAGCACAAATTCCATCTATCAGAACGGATTTTTCACCCTCTAACGTGTCTCAGAAAAGCCTTTTACGCTTATGGGTATGTTTGTACCAGCCAATGTTGACATTTGAAATTTTGTACTTTAAAGCTGAGCAAATAATTCTATATAAAAATCACGTAAGAAACATGCTTTGGATGTAAGGTGAGACTATCTTCTTGAGCATAGTAAATTTCAGAGTGAACTAGTTCAGTGTTTTGTATTATGCTGTATTTTAAATATTTGATGAATAAACATGAAAGGCTTGTGTAATCATTTAGGATTTCCAATGCTGTTAGAAATGCATGTATCATTGAATTTTACAGTAATCAAAGCCTCTTTATGTAATCATTATGCTGTATTTCACAGAAACAAATTCCCATGTGGCTGGAATTCTCCATGCTTGGCTTTCTTCACGCCAGAAAGGAGGATTTTGTTTTGATCTGTTCTTTGTTTTGTCCTCTTCACCATGATCACAAAGGGATGGCAAACCCCCTGCCTTGTAACATACTTTTTTTTTTTAAGGTTCCATTTGTAGCTTGTGTAGTGATGGCTGGAAAACCAAGGGAAATAAGGAGAAACATTGTGGTGTGGTCAGTTCAGTGCATTTGGTTCTCTCAAAATCCCAGCAGTGTAACTGTGAATGAACATTATTAACAGCACCTGTGGTGAACCCAAGGCTTCAGCCTACAAAGCAGCTGCTTCCGAGTGTTCTGGCACTTTGTGGTGTCTGAGGGGCATTTCCTTTCACTGAGGAGTAAATTGACTTCCCTCACCTTTAATTTATTACTTATTGATGAGGTCATTGATTACAGCCAAGGACTCGCTGGTGCAGTGACATTAGTTATGTTTCTGGTTGGTCTTTTTGGTGGGGTTTTTTTCAGCATTCTTCACTGTTGAGAATTTGGTTAGTCCCTCCCCCCCGAGTTCTTTTCATCACCGATATTTTTAAAGCAAGAATAGTTGAAGGCTTTTATAGTGCCATGCAGCTGTTGATGTTTATTCTTGCAGTCTTATTATCCTTAAATCCTTTGCCATATATGCAGTCTCACTAATGTGAAATGAGAAAGCTGCAAGTCACAATTATCCAAACCACTTCAATAAAATTTCTTTTTCTCCCCCCCGTCCCCCCTCCCCCAGTTCAGACTAGGGAACAGTATGACTTTCTATTTATTTTACTGGGATTTTCTAACCCAGCTTTCCCTGAAGGTTTTTACTATATTTCAGCAAGGCACAGCATTTAAAACATAACCATTGTAACGCTTCATAGAGCTATCAAGGTAACTTGGTTTAGATCAAAAAAGCAAAGATAGCAATTAGCCAAGACACTTCTGTCGTTTTGGAGTGTAAAGCTTCCACCTGAGCCATCCTTGAGTGAAATTCAGAGGGCTCTCCCTGGAGAGGAAATAGAGAAATGCATTTTGTCTACAAGTTGATAAGCAGACATGTTGTCATGCACCTCAGGAATAGTAAAGGAGCAGTACATTTGCACCACTTTCAGTGTATGTATTCTTGTGAGATGAGAAAAAAAAATTGAGTATGTGTGTTTGAGTATGTGTATTGATCTGAATTGATATCTAACTTGACAATCGTTTCTGGTGTGTCTCACTGTTACGTATGGTTATCTACATCGCTCAGGTTTTTGGTTCTGAGGTAAGACTGTGGGCATTTGTCACCGTATTGTTAGTGAAAGAAAGAAAATCATTGGATTTCTGTTGAGCAGAAGTAAGAGCAGAGCATACTCCCATATCTCATCTGGAATTGTTAGCACAAAATCATGCAGGTATTCCTATCCTGCAAGTTTATGTCTCTCCTTCCACCAAAATCTGGGAGCAGGAGCAGAGGCAGCATTGTTTTATTTCCCCTACTTTACTCTTCAGCAGTTTTACTGGGTGTATTAGAAGTGGTCAAGAGTAGTTTTTTTCTATATGCATTGAGACATAAAAGTTAACCCCTTTCATTGCAGCAGCATCTGCACTGTGAGCAGTTGTTTGTAGAAACATTTTGCCTTAAAATGCAGATTTGTAAATCTGGGTTGGGAGAAAACCATTTTTCAGCTGAGATTCCTTCAGACAGGATAGTTTGCTTCCTAACAGCAAATCTGTGTCACGAGGGACAAATGTGATTTATTTCCTGTGGACAGCAGCAGTTAGTATGTCTTCAGGATGCTTGGCAGGCTTGGATTTTGACACGCAGCTGCCTTAGTGAAATCGAGCATGGAGGTCCTTGATTTGTTACAGCTATAGATTCTCACAGCCTCTGTTCCTGGGGAATAACTTGGCAGCTTTTCAAAAAGAAGTAATTGCAGGGCTCTTGCTCAAGAAATTATCTCTGAATGTGGAAGCTCTGGACAGTTACTGCCCAATTATTGCTACCCTGTTCTAAAATAACATCACCCCTGTGACAAAGAAGTTTCTGAATAATTAACTGTGCCCAAATGGCTTTCAGGCTTGGGTATGACAGAATAAAGGCTGTCCTTGCAGTGTAAATTAAAGTATAGGTACCTGCACCCTGTTTCATTGAGAGGCTTCCTGAGAGGCTCTTTCTGTGTACATACAGTTCTGTGAGAGATGTGGATCCAGTGTTTCACTGCCCACTAGGACAACCTTGGCATTATCACTCAGCAGTCCTCTCCCGGTGGGTCAATCTGTCTGGATTTAGAGTTAGCCCTAGTGCAGAGTGTTTGGGAGTGGATTCCTTTGCCCTGCTCCTTTCTTAGTGTTCCTCAGGCAGTAGCTCGCTGGCCCCGAGAACAGGCTCCCCTAGGGAGGACAAGAGGGCTTCAAGTTGTCGTGTTTGTTTTCAGACCCATGAAACGTCACGGCCAGCAGCACATTCAGGATGAAGGAAACAAAAAGCCTCTTGACTCCGTTTGCATTCAAGGCCACAGGAACAGGATACTGGCATTTTTAGCATCTAAAATGCTGTTTTACAAAACCCATGAGCTATCTGTTGAAGAAACTGAAGAGACAGTAACAAGAAATGGAGGGATGTTATGTCGTTTGAAAAAGCCAAAAAAAATTATTTGACTTTAAGTTTGGTCTGTTTCCTCCCTTCTCCTGCCAGTTGACTTTTATTCCAGATTTGCAGTTTGGTTTGCTGTTAGGTGTGCAGACTGTTTTGTATGCATGAGACGGACCACGCTGTTTTCTTAGTGTTTCTGAAACTTAGATGAAGCTGTTTCTAGAGCTACCTGAGGTGGGTTTTTTTATTTTTTACTTTTAGTTAAGACAAACTGGATGTATCCATTATGAGTTTTTTATACAGGAGAAACTGGAAATTCAGGTTATTTAGACAAAGTAGTCAATCCCTCTCATGATCGGGGCACTTAGCTCAAGTAGCATAAGACGTTCTGGATTGTCTCCTCTTTAAGAGAAACTATCAGGAAATCTGTATTTATTTGCATCTGTGATACAATTGTGATGAATCTTATGAGACTGTATAGCTAAGACATTTCTTTTGATTAGGTTATAATTATTGATGTCTTTGAATTATTCCAAATGAAAGGGGCAGTAAATTCTTTGCTTCTTTAATGAGTAGCTGCCATCTATAGCAGTTTGTTGAGACGCTGCAAGTTAACCTGCAGAGTATCACGCTTCACATTGAATTAAAAATCCAAGTGGTTGATTCTGACTCTGGGAATTCAGCACTGAGGTCCTGGCTGCTTTAGACAAGGTACTTTTTATCCTGACTGCTTGGCACTCTCCAGAGCTGGGACTGAAATCAGATGCAATAGGTATTTTAGTGATGGCAGCTCGTTTAATACAGGTCTAAAAACTGGGTAAAACTTTTAGGTTTGAAACAAATTACATAGTTTTTAGAGATAAAATGCAAAGCTTTATTTTTTAAAGAAAAGCCAACATGTATTTTCAGATGGTTTGAACATTTATTATGACTTCTGGTTGAGAGATGTTACAAGTAATAGTAAAGGTTTGGGAGCGTGTAAATGTTTCCCTCTACCTTTTTGCCCACCAAATGAAAATTTGACCTGGAATTAAGCAAACTTTATGCTGTAAATGAGTTCCTAAGGCAACCTCTGGACTGTGGAGCAAATATGCTTTACTGTAACATCCTGTAGTCCTTCTCCACTGATACCCAGCCCTGGAAACGTGGGAAGAGAGATGTGGTCAGTGGCTGGCTGACATCCCAACATGAGTATCGTGGAAGGGAGATGCTAAGAAGAATCTCAGAAGGTTAAGTGAAGGTGTTAGTATCATTTGCTTCCACAGTTGCTGATATTGTAACTCTGGATATAACGAATTGTTTGTTGGGGTTTTCTTTGTGAGATATAGAGTATTAACGTTGAGGATAGGGAAACAAATTCAATTTCAACCTCTATAAACATGGAACTTAAAGCATTAGTAACCAAGGCAAATGTCAGTAAAGTGTGTGTTTCATTTTCCTTGATAAATGCAATGAATATATGCTGGTATCACTAGCATGCACAGTATGATGAGTTTTACAAGTGTATTTCTTACTGTCTTTTAAAAATACCATATTCAGAGAATATTGAATTGTATGTAGTTTGCCTACCTACACCAAAATAGAAATCTCCAGCAACTATTTCATTTTATTTGTGGTTTTTCGCTTATATTCGTGGCTCTTTTAGATTTAGTCCTGCAAACTATGAGGAAAAAGCCTATAATGCTTTATTAAGGCTACTTAACTTTGCAATGAAATATTTAAGTTGCCTTTTTCAAAGAGGGAAACATTGTAATTACTGTTAAATTAATGTAATAATGCTACATTATTAGCAGCAGCTATTTTAAGCAGATAAACACTTTCTCTCAAATTAGCCTATGCTGTTGCTGTAAGGCTGCTCACCTCTAATACCACCTGGCCTTTCTAAAAAATATGGGGGTCTAGGGGGACACTTGGCTTAAATTTCTAAAATGCATTCATTTTCTTGTCTTCCCTGAAATTTAACCTGTTTGAAAAGGTGGCATTAGACAAAACAGCCTTTGAAAATTTGGAATAAAAAATCCAGGAGTGCTCACCTGGCATGTTTGATTTCCCTTCAAGTGGTTTGGGTTTGGTTTGATTTGATTGGGGGATGCTTTCAGGGGGAATAATCCTTGGCCTGATGGTCCTTTAAACTTGCCAGGCCTAGCTGAGTGGGTGAGTCAGACATTCCACGTGGCATAATTCCTGGAGCTTGAGCTGCCAGGGAGTCTGCAGGCAGGGTGCTGCTCGGAGCCTGGAATATGGGTTAGTGTCTGAGCAACGACAGCCTTTGCAGGAGACAAGGCTCTGATTCTGAAAGGTGCATGTATGTACATGAAAGGTTTGGGGTTTGTTTTTCAGCACGTGGCTTAAGCTGTTCCTTTTTCAACTCTTACTCCTTCTCCCAGTTTTCAGATCACCAGGAAGGGCACGTATAAGTGGTTTATTTCATAAGCCATGTGAAAAGATTGGAGTTTGTCCCCCAGAGCAGTGTGTGCTGTTTAGTGCCCTGACTTTTTCCTGTGGGTTGTTTCTAGAGTCAATATTAACAAAACCCTGTGGAAGAAAAAAGTGTTCTATACTGAAAGTATGAATAACATTGCAAGACTGCTCCATGTTAATAGAGCAGTTCCTGTATATGCAGAAGGAACTTGTATGCATGTGTTTAGTCTTGCAGTCTTTTAGAAAAACTGCTACCTTTTGATGTATAGTTTTTCTGGATGTTTAAAGAAAAAAGCTGGAATGTATGCTACTGTATCAGGTACCTTTACTTATTTATTTGTTACTGATTCTTTTCTGTCTCTAAATGTGTATGCTCCTTGTAACCACTAATCAAGTTAGTTGTCACTCCTCATCCCTTCCATTTTTAGGGAGGAAGTTTGAAGAAGTAGGACTTGTTGCATTTGGTTAGCTTCAGATTCAAAGATGGAATTTTACCAATCCTTTTCTCTAATGCCTGTATGTGAAAGTGGAGGTGATGTGTGACTGCAGTATTTCTCTGGAGGTATCACTTCAAACACAGAGTTGTTTGCAGCATGTCTCTTCTGGGGTTCTGTAAAGTGTTACTGTATTCATAATATTTTGATACTGAATAGTAACTTGCAGCAATTTATTCACTGGAAAATATTTGTGCAGAGAACGGCAGTGACTGCCCTGTTAGTCTGAAGAAATCCACATGCATAGCCTCCTATTTTTAGAATAAAAGCCTTATGGCAACAGA
>JAWWMO010000138.1:11431649-11443451 GCA_035047845.1 Dendrocincla fuliginosa | reverse complement strand
AGTGACTGCCCTGTTAGTCTGAAGAAATCCACATGCATAGCCTCCTATTTTTAGAATAAAAGCCTTATGGCAACAGATTTTACTGCTGAAGATATAACTGAATGTTAATAAGCTGTAGTTGTGGTTGTTGTTATGTCATTGTGTCTCGTGTAGCACCACTGCAGAGTTTTGCCAAGTGTGCAGCCTCTGTGTGTGCCTCTTGACAGCAAGTTTTATGCACCTCTGTGTAAATCCTTATTGATAATGTGTAGGCTGGAGGACAATAAAACATCTTTGGAATAAGTGGAGGATGCTGAGCCCATGATCTGCATGGTCCTTCAGCTGCTGCCCGTGTTGATTCTAATAGTGAAGACACTCAAAGTGTCAGGGCTACTCAGAAATTACTCAGTGGCAGAGAGACCTGGAGGAAAGGCCACAGTGCCTTTCCCTTCATGCTGGATCTGTTTGGATAGCTTGGATAAGCCTGTCTGTGGTATGGGTTGGTGTGCTTGTGCTGTGAAAAGCAGGTGAGTCCATTAGAATTTCTATCAAAGAGACATAGTCATATCTGTACATATCAATGCATTAGATTTATGTGCAGTGCCTGTTATTTTTAGGAAAACTCCCAGAAGAATTTTGCAAACTGAGACACTGCCTTTGGTGTGCTGTCAGACCTGCAGCAGAAGGTGCTTCTGCACAGCAGTATCGTGCCAGGGAAACAGACCCTCTTGTCATGTGTGGTGACATTTCTGTAGGGAAAGAGAGACCTAAAATTAAATGAAATGTACTCATTACTGGAGTTAACAACTGTTTGACTAAGAGGTGGCAACACCACACGCTGCCTGAAGATAAGAGCTGCAGTCACACCTTTCTGAAGGTCCTGGGAGGCTTTAGACAAGCAGGTATAGCCGGAATCAGGAAGGTGGCTGGAACACGGGGATTCAGTTCTCCATTTCAGGAGTAAATCCTCACAATGAAAAGGATGTATGGAAGTAAAACGCAACAAGAATGAGCCATGTTCTTCTCTTTAACTGAATTGTCCTGGCAGTCTGACAGATAATATTAATTGCAGAAGATTTTATGACTGCAAATGACGTTTGCAGTGCGTTAGTACAAGTTGCATTTCCTCCTCCAGAGCTGTTAGTACTGTTATAGGGTTCGAGTCGAACTCTGGATGTAATTTAACTTCGAAAATTTCTTCCTAATGGAAATTTTCTTAACTCTAAATGTATGTGAAAATTTACCTAATTATGTCTCCAAAAACTGTACTTGAATCCTGTATTTTCAGAAATAACAATCAGAATAATCAGTCTGCCCTTATTTGGAACAGAAAGGGAATTTGCTGAAAAAAGCAAAGAGAAGAAGGAAGAATGGGAATAGTTACATTTGCTGTGAATCCTTGATACGCTCGCAGTGCTTGCTGTGGGAGTTGCCATCTTTCAGTTCCAGGACATGGGATAGTTCAGTAGTGGATCAAACCTGCTTGGCTGGAGAGGCCCTATTTGACCAGTGCAGCTTCCACTGGGGTAACTGGCATGGCTGGACACTGCTGGTGCAGAAGCAGCAGCTCTGAAGGCTTGACAGAGGAGCTCAAATCTTCACAAAAGGATTTCAGTCAGCTTTGCTTCGTCTGCTGGCAAATGTGTACATTTCTGAAGAGTGCCTTAAAAATAACAGTGTCTTTTCAGTGGCTTTATAGTTTCTGACAGCCTCTGTTTCATGATCCTACCTTGTTTGTTTGTCTTTTAGAGCGTAAGACAGGGTACCCTTGAACAAAAGAGACCTTTTGGGGCATAAATTTCTTTGAATAGTTTTTTTAAAGTGGCAGTTGCAAAGACTAAGAGTTGATTCTTACCATTCTTATAATTCTTATAATACTCCCCTTTAGCCTTTAGATTGGTGTAACTTGTGCCAGGCTCTGTTGCATGTCACTATCTGTTCCTTTTTGTCTTTTAGCACAGAGCCACCACATCAGTGCAAAAGAAAAGGAAAAGACAGTTTTTCTGATATGACAAGTTATTCCCTTACCAGAGAACACAACTAACCTACTTAGACTGTAGATGTTGCTACTTAATGTGCTGTAGGAGTCATTGGGGAAATCAGCTCATATGCTGGACTGGAGAAAAACTGAAAAGCCTGGAATGGTAATGGATTGTCTAAGGTGCTTTTTTAAGAATGAAACATGAGGTTTTAATTTATTTTTTTCTTCATGTTAGAATTTTCTCTGTAGCTGGAGATAGTTAAGTGCTGAATTTATAAGGGTATTCAGACTGGAGATCCTTGTGCATCCGAAGGTGCCAGTGGGCTGCTCTATGGATTCTAATCAAGTTAGGCATACAATTTTTCATTTTTTAACTATTTGAAATAGTTTTAATCCCATGAACTTACTTAGGCACTTTTAAAGCTGCCTGAAGAAATCTGTCAGCATCTTTATAAGACTCTGTGCATTTGCAAAATATTACTGTAACTTCTCCAGATTGGTGTCCACTAGAGCATCTCTGTCAGACTACTGACACAAAGGCATATGGCCCACAAACCCTAAAGAGGAAGGTCAAGTACTTTTTTCCAAGAGTTAATTGATCAGGAGTCTGGAAGAAACAAATTCCTGGCCACCAGACCACTGCTCAGACCTGTTCCTAACAGTTTTCTCTAGTGGGAAAATGGACAGCTCTCTCCTAAAATCAGCTGGGACATGGGGGAAATATTGAACTTACAGAATAGCACGTGTTTGGCAGGTTTATGGACAATCAGGAGCATGGCACTAGGATAAAGTATTTTCAGGAAAAAAGCTGCCCTAACTGTAATGAAGTGGTAATTCAGCAGAACACACTGTTTCCACTGAAACATTTTGGACAGAATTGCAAAATAGTATTAATGTGATAAGCAGTTTCCCTCATGTTTCTGTTTGGAAATTGAGTAGGTCTAGTCCCACTTGTTCTAAAATTCTGTTTACCTTTCTTTGTACTTGAACACACAGATGGTTTCTGTAACATAATTTGAGAGAAGGTTCTAATTTCACATTTAGAAATTACATAATGTCTTCTGTATTTAAAAAATGGACCGTTCAGCTCAAAAGCTTTTTTTTCTTACTATACTGTGTAAAATTTGACTACTCGTGTTTGGTTTTGTTTTCTAGAGGGCATGTTGGTTAATTCACTGGGTTAAAACTTAAATCTCAGGATTCAGAACAGTGATGAGAGGTGAATCTGAATGACTTTTGAGTCTTGGAAAATGGAGATTTTTAGTTTTGAAAGAGCTGAAGCAATAACAAATGTGTGACAAAATGGGATTTTAACAGATAAAAGGGGTGTAAAGACAATTAGTAAGTTTGGCTCCAATCTCTGTCCTTGTTTTTTAGTGAACAACTCAGCAGTAAAACTTTTTAACTGAGATAAAAGTATGTCTTCATTACTCTGGTTCTTAGAGTCACAGGAAAGTCTGTGAAGGCTGTGATCCTTTTGTTCTAAATCTTTGTTATACAGGACCACTGGAAATGAAATTAAATGTTTAATACAGCAATGAGAATACATTTAGGAAAGTTCAGCTCTGTCAGCATGTCCTTTCTAAATTCCTGATCTCTTGGGTTTTGTTGATCATAGAAATTGGCTTCAGGCTAAATATATAAAGATTAAAGGCTAAAGAATATGAAGATTCTGATGCTGGCCTCTCATGACAGTGGGAATACATGCCATAATGAATATTTTTTAAATGAATTTTAAAAATTGGTAGTAATTTTTAGGTGCTCGAGTGTGATGATTTTGGTTTTAGCACAACAATACTCTTATAAGCAGGACAATACACACAGGGCCTTAGGACCAAAGAGGAATTTGGGTTTGTGTGACTGTGTCCTACTGGATATTGGATGTACATAGGCCAGGGGGGTAAAATTTCTGCCAGCTCCAAAGCTGAGTGTCTCTGCTCTGGTGCAGAGTATCAGTCATAGCCCTCAGGGCAATGCAAGCATAAAGGCAGTCAAGCAGTGCCCAAAAGTATTCCAGAGGAGGAGAGCTCAAAGGGGATTTGCAATTTTTCAATTACATCCAAAGATATGGTCTTTTAGAGAACTGTATTCATTTAAGTTGAATATTAATCTTTTTCTGAAAGAGAAGGAATTATGTTCAGTCACAAGGGGATCTATCGTTGAAGGTTTTGGTATTATCCAGTCTCCAGACAGTGACTTTTGTCTGTTTTATCAGAGTATGGTGAAAATGTCTTTTCTGTGCACATGGGTCATGGCAGTTCCAACAAACATGGGCTGGGTGGAGAATGGATTGAGAGCAGCCCTGCTGGGAAGGATGTGGGGTGCTGGTGGATGAGAGGCTGGACATGAGCTGGCAGTGAGAGCCCAGAAAGCCAAATGTGTCCTGGGCTGCAGCAAAAGAAATGTGGGCAGCAAGGAGGGAGGTGATTCTGCCCCTCTGCTCCGCTCCGGTTCTGCATCCAGCTCTGGGGTCCCAGCACAGGAAGGACAGGGACCTGCTGGAGAGAGTCCAGAGGAGATCATGGGGACAGTGAGGGGGCTGGAGCACCTCTCCTGTGCAGACAGGCTGACAGAGCTGGGGTCGGGCAGAAGATGTGGCTCCGGGGAGACCTCATAACACCTTCCAGGAAAGGGTCTTTTAATAAGGACATGGAGTGATAGGACAAGGGGGAATGGCTTTAAAGTGAGGGGAGCTCGGTTGGTCAGAGCCTGGTGCTGATTACACCAAGGCTGCAGGTTGGAACCCTGTAGGGACCGTTCACTTAAAAGCTGGACTCAATGATCCTGGACTCAATGATCCTTGTGGGTCCCTCCCAACTCAGAATAGTCTGTGATTGTCTGAAAGAGGGCAGGTTTAGGTTAGGTACTAGGAAGAAACTCTTCCTTGTGAGGGTGGTGAGGCGCTGGCACAGGTTGCCCGAGGAAGTTGTGGATGCCCCATCCCTAGAAGTGTCCAAGGCCAGGACGGATGGGGCTTGGAGCAACCTGGTCCAGGGGGAGATGTTCTTGCCTGTGGGCAGGGGCGTTGGAACAAGATGATTTTTCAGGTCCCTTTCAGCTCAAACCACTCAATGAGTTTCTGAAATATAAGTGAGAACATGAAATTAGAAGGCCCATTGCCCTTCTCCAATTTCCAACAGCCCCAGTTTTAAAGCCTGAGGAATACTGCTTTAGTTCAAATATCTCTCTTCTTCTCTTGATACCTCCTTTTAGCTGTTGTTTTCTGATGCTAAATAAATTTGAACTATTTCAGTTTTCTTACCTAAAATCAGTTCTCCGTTCGTACCAGCATCCTTAATCCTGTTTCTTGGATATGAGAACAAGTGTACACAGTATTGCTGATAAACAGGAAATAGCTTTCTGTTGTGTCAGAAAAGAGTATTTGTATTTTTTTTCCAAATTTGTTGGTGCCTCATACTCAGCCTGCTTATTCCTGATAGACTTAAATCTTTCTGCCAGTGTGTTTTCTGAAGCGATTTTAGCTTGTAGAGGAAGTGCTAGTTGTTACTATTGAATGCATCACCTTGTAGTTAATACAGTTATGTTTCTGTTACTCATATCTTCCATGTGTAATTCTTTCTGTATCTTAATGTGGGTTAACTTGTTATAGATTCTGACTTTTAAATTTCATTACAAAGCTTCTGCAATTTTTGTTGTAGCATTCAGTGAAAATCTGAAATAAAATTAGCCCTGCCACTGAATCTCAAGGAGATCTCTTTACTGTTCCAAGTCTACATTTCCTGATTAGCCAGTCTGTTAATCTCTCTTAATTCCTTTCCAACGGCCTAATAGTTTTTGAAAAGGCACATATCAAACGCTTTATTGAGGTTCAGAAGATAAGAGCTACTGCATTTCCTTTGTCTAGACAAGCAGTTATCTTATTGTAGGAAAATAAGAAATTAGTCTGCTTGATCTCCTTTTAATGAACACATGTATTTTTCTAATAAGAATATATATGTGTATATATATTGTGACAATCATCAGTAATGCAATCACCCAGCCAGTGAGGATGCAAAATCATGCCTAAATCTTAAATTACTGGAAATGTCTAGAATAACTTGCTTATAATAAGATGCTAGCTAGACCATCCAAATAAACTTGTCATCCTGCTGATGGTGGAGAAGTCTAACTATGAAGAGCATGAAATGCTCTGAACTGATGGGGCTTGAGGAAAAGGAAGATCCAGCACTGCAGTAACAAAATTATAGCTGGTAGAGTTCTGGAATGGTGGGTGGTTTTTTGTTTTTATTTGGCTTTTTACCCTTCCCATTTTTAGAGTCTTTAGGCAGCTTTAGTGTTAGCACTGAGCCAGAAGAACATGTCAGAAAGCAATGCAGATTTCTTTAAAACACAGAATTCCGTTCATTGTTGGAAGTCAAGTGATAAAAGCCTTAATTTTAAACTGTCTTCCTGAAATAATAAAACTATTATGATCAAATTTGGTTCATGTGCACTTGAGACACTTATCTCATGAGCATTTTAAACTTTGGTGACAACAAACTTTGTAATAAGCTGAGAAAGTACCTCATTATCTGCAGAAAAAATGCATTTTTATGGGGCCTTAGTTCATTGCATAATTTTTTCTTGTTTAGCAAGTAATTGTTTTGCCATGGAGAAAATAGGGATTTAAAGCTTTAGGTAGATTTCTGGTGTGAAGAATTTCTCATTTGCAGTTTTGGAGCTTTCAAAGACAAAGATTCTGCTCTTGTATTTTAAGGAAGGAATGGGTCAATTTTACTCCGAGGTAAACTCATCTGTTAAGAAAATAGATTGAGTTTTCATTACAGGCCCACAGAATATGTGCCCCGCTTTGCCTGCTTAGGGAGACAATCTTTTTCATGAAAGAAGCAGCATTGAAGTAACAAAACTCTTTTAAGATGGGGTTGAAAACACAGGCCAACAATTCATTTGTTAATTTATGTTTTGATTTGGCACAGTACCCTTAATCTGAATTAGATGGACTGGATGTTGCAACAAAATTAATTTCTATTCCTCTCCCCTCCCCCAATTTTGCTAAGCCATTTAAAGCCATGTAGATACCACTTTTTTTTTTCTCCTTTTACAATCAAAATTTATTATTTGTTCCAATGATAGTGATCCTGTTGGATTGCTTAGGGTTGTGTTTAGGGAAGTGGGAGATGGATGTGGAATTAAGAGTTAAGATGCTCAACTTAGTATAGATATACCAAAGCATTATTATAAAAGAAACATCAAAAAGATGCTTGTTAAATACAAGGAATTAATACATTTTTCCGTTGTCATGGTATTTCCTGCTCCTTTTATTGGAGAACAGAAATGAAGTATGGAACTGGTACAAAACTTCAAACAGGCACGATGCCTGTTTTCAAATCCCAAAATTTTGACCTGGGACTGAACAGTATTATGTTTATTTTCCTTGAAAACATTGCTATTGTCCAACCTGAACAAAAAAGTTTTGGAAAAGGGATGTACCAAATAATAGCTTCTTTCACCTCATCCTACTTCAGCATTTTTGTTTTTCAAAATGATTTTAAATTTTTCGTTAAAAAAACCCCACTCCTAAACTACTGGCTTAGTAGCAAAACCAGTCATGTAACTGGTTTTAGTCAATTAAGATGATCTGAAATTATAGAAGAAAGGTGGCTGAGCAACCATGGTACTTTCATATTAGTCTGTCTTCCGTCCTTAGCACCCAAATTTCTCTTCAGAATAAGAAGATGCTCATAGCTCTGAGAGGCCCGCTGTGTTTTGCTAACAGTGTTTCCAAATGGGAAATGATATGAGAGTTACACATGAGAAGTCCCTGAACAGCCCAGCTTTTCATATAGCTCTGCCCAGCTGGATTGTATGGCTGGTACGTGGGGTTTTGGGGATGGTTTCAATTGGGTCTTGGACTTTGAAGAAGTATTAAAATAGTGTAGTGGCTAGAATAGATAAATGTGTTCCTTAGGGGGATGCCCCCAGCTGTGAAGAGAGGAAGGAAGCTGAGTAATCTGGTGGTATATGGAACAGGAGACAAGAACCCATGTCCTTAATTTTTTGCCCCAGGCTTACTATGTTATTACAACTATTTTATATCTATTCTGCAGAGGATTTGGGATTTTTTTCAAAATTAGCCCCAGTGCATGAGATTAAATATGTTTGGATGCATTACTAGGATCAGTGAGTCAGGTAACTAAGTGTAATGTCGGAAGATGCCAAGCACCAATATAGTGGCTGGGTAAAGAGAAGCTTCTGCCTCAAGGAAATGGTGGGAAACCCCAGGTATTTTACAGAGAAAAGCCTGGATGTTGTATAGTTAACTTGCTTATTTAATAGAAGATAATGTAAAACAATCCCTGGCTGTTCCCATCAGTGCACCGTCTTTTATTTTCTAACGATACCTGGTTGTAAGAAAGTTCTCCAACAAAATCCTGACTTTTTTTTTTTGTCTTTATTTTTAAGTATGTAGAGGAATGCTGAGAAGGTTCGAACTGTTTGCAGTGTTTGATACACTGCTCCTTGTTTGATTTGGGTGTCCCCACGTGCTGTTGTTCCATGGTGTCTGGGATCTTTCAAAAGCTTCAGCTTGTCCTTTGGTCTTGGTTAAAGGCAATCCCAGCTTTTAGAGAATGCTGACAGCAACTCTGATAGTAGACATCTCCATTCTAAGTGAGTAGAAAAATTAAGTTTTCTCTTTCTCCCTCCGGATGCCCGTGGCATTAGAATTGATGCCACAGATTATTTGCACTTGGGCATGCTTTTTTCACCTCTTCCTAAAAGCAGTCTGCAGAGCACTGCCAAAGTGGCTCTCTGGCTGCATCAGCCAGAGAGGAGTCCTGAACTGGCACTGTTCGTGTCCCCTGTGAAAGTATCAGTCACAGAGAGGAATGTGTTTAGTTTTCTGCAGCTAAACTCCCCATAAATAATTTGGTGCATCTCTGGCAGTCTTAGGCTGTGGGAGAAAGGAAAGTTATTGATTTCCCCCCACCTCTTGTACGTGCAGAGTCCTGACCAGGATGGAGCAAGAGTGCTATAATTTAAAAACCAGTTTCTCGACAGCTAAACCAAATAACAGGACTGGAATGTGTTTCTTTTCCTTCCTCAAAGGTATAAAAGCACACAGTAATAAAGGTAGTAGAAACAGATTTTTTCTTTTAATGGTTTTGTGGCTGGAGTTCATCTGTCTACCTGAAATAAACTGGGATCTGTCAGAGCAAATTGGTGGCCAAAGCTTTGCCATAGCTCCTGGGTTTATTAACCTTTTGTTGCAGGAACAGGCATATTGGGGTGGCAGTTCCATGGAGTGTTACTGTGGATGATGAAAAGGAATGTGATTTGAGCTGGCATTTCATTTAGTTAACTAAGTGAGCTGCCTTTAATTTAAATATTAGTGTGTGTAACCTTCACTGAAATATTTTGTGCTGTCCTACTTTGCTGCCAGTGAGCCCCTGGAGGCTTCACCTTGATTATTTACTGCAGCTTGTTTTCACTTATTTGGAGTGTGGTGTTGCTAATTTTAATATGCAGACATGTGGCGATTTTTTTTTTTTTTTTTTAAATTTGAAATGTGGGTGTTAGGCTCTCCTGATCTGTTTTAAGGAATTCCTGTAATTTTCAGGAGCACAAAGACATTTGTGAGAATTATTTTTTTTCATGCACGGAGAGAACAGATTTTATTCTCTGTTAGTAAAAAGCAGGAAAGTCAGGACTAGATTACAGAACAATCACTTAGTGAGGTCTGGTGTGTGTGTCTGTTTTGGAAAATGACATATATAAGTATAGAAAATAAATACTTGTACAAGAAGAATTTCTGTGGAACCCTGTTATTAATGCTGGTATATAACACCTAGGAATATGCTCGTGCTCAGTATTAAAGCCAGAAGGCATATCTGTGAACTTTCATATTTTTGAATTTGAAACTCTGCAGGTGCAGTTTGCAGAAGCTTTAACACAAAAAGGCTGTAAGTGCATTGTAGAAAAGCAGAGACTTTCCTTTGTGATGTGAACTTGATGACCAGGCTGCTGTAAGTCAAGCTCCAAGCCTAGTTCAGTTTCTGGTCACTGAAAACCAAACCCAAATTATTGTGCCGAAGGGGATGGAGCCCTTTCCTGAGAAGGGTTCAGTGTGACCACGCTGACTCCTGGTGTCTCCAGAGCAAGTGCATGTGCTGGGCTGGCCCCGTGCCACAGGGCAACCTTTATCTGTGCCCTGCATGGGAGAGGAATTACTTTGCCAGATGATTCATGCGTTGCCAGCAGAGCAGGATTTATAAAGAATGTATTGGAACTGTTTGTTATCAGCGTAGGATGTGGGAAATTTAGGGGAGAAAAAAGTGAGAGGAAAAAATATTGCTGTTAATACAATTGAACTGCGTAACTGGAAGTGGCTTTTGTTGTTGGTTTTCTATATGGAGGCACTGCTGGAAACAAACGGAGCCTCTGCTCGGGAAGTGTGGTTTTCTTGAAGGATATTCATTAGGCACTGGTACTTATCTTCATGGAGGAATATTTTCAAGACAAAATGGCAGTGAGTGTGCAGATTTTCTTTCTTGGAAAAAGTGGTTTACTGAGATGACAGTGTCCTTATTTCTTAAATGAAGTGGAACAAGAAGAGTAGCTCTGCCCTCGAGAGAGCTTTAGCATCTGTAACACAGTAGATGAACAAAAGGTTAAAACATGAATAATTCTCTGTCATTTTAGAGACCATTTTTTAGCAGGGAAAAAAATAATCTGCCAGACTTCACTTTTTGAACTGTTTTTTTTCCTGAAGTCTGTTTTCTTTGGTTGTTGATGGTAGCTGTAGTACTGGCAGGAACTCTCTTGTGTGTTGGCTCTTGTCAAGTGAAGTGCATGATTATAAAATGATCTTCAGTCCACACAACAAACCCAGAAGGATTAATAGGAGCTCTTTGGCCACAGAACTAATGATACTGATGGTGTCTCTGACACTTCCGACTGCTACTTCTTAACATTGTCTTCGGAAGAATTAAGTGTGTGAATATAAATTATGGATTACTGGTGTTTATAAGTAGAAACTGAAGTTAGCAGTAAAATAGACTCTCTCACTTGGATAATCTATGTAACAAACACACACCAAAATGTAGTCCTTCAACAGCATTGGATCTTTTTCAAAGCCTTCCACCAGCTGTGCTTGCAAATAAAACTACAAAAAGGAAAATGGTAACTTTTTTATGAAAGGGTTTCTTTACATGTGTTTCCTTTTTATGTCTGTAATATGAAAATACATTTTATTTTTGTTTTACACATCAGTCATAAAGCTTCCTAATAAATTATATGAAAAGAAAACTTCTGCAGCAAGCTTTAGTGTTAAGTTCTGGGTAGTGAAGAATGGAAAAGACTGGAAGTTTGGCATACCAGCAAAGAAAATTTTCTGTTCAGGGGAGTCCATAAATCCTGGTAAAATGCTTGTGATGTGTGATCTGCACTAGTGCTGTCAAGGCTGAGATGTAAATACCAGCTTCCCTCCGCAGGGCCTTGCAGCTCCCTGCATTCAGCTCATTGTGGAGGGAAGGAAAATCATTCTCTCTTCCAGGGGAAAAAGAAAAAAACTTCTGAGGAGGTAAATACACTGCAGTTGGCATATGAATTCTGAAGAAAAGCAGAGTCTGGGTGTTTTCTGAGTATTGTGGAGTTTGAATTGATTCTCTCTGACAGAGGCTGAAAATACCATTCCCTGTGTCTGCTTGTGAGCGATGGTGAGGTATAAAGTGAGGAGCTGCTTCAGGAATCACATGTTTCACTGTGGCAGCATGGGGAGAATTTGCTATGTGCTAAGAACAAAGATGCTAAGAACAAAGGTGCTATGTAGGAAAATAAATCGGCAGTTGAATTAAATTGTGATGGGAGTAACAAAAATTATC
>JAWWMO010000138.1:11393011-11431549 GCA_035047845.1 Dendrocincla fuliginosa | reverse complement strand
TGCTAAGAACAAAGGTGCTATGTAGGAAAATAAATCGGCAGTTGAATTAAATTGTGATGGGAGTAACAAAAATTATCATGACAGAAATGGAAGGACATGGGCAGCAGAGTATTGGTATCTGGGAGTTACAATATGGACTCCAGGAGCTTGGGTTCTCAATTCTACAGGGCAAAGGTGTTTAGTTTTTAAATAGATGTTAGATGGCTTTTATGAGATCAATGTAGATCAGAAAATCATTTCCATAAGATTCTAGATTTTCAGCTTGCTGTTTCACGTGATGATTTGGCTTCTCCTCTCCCTGCAGAGGGCTGGAATTCTGTCACTCCCATGTTTGCAAGACATTCTTCATGGGTTTCAGTCAAGGACTCTTGGTTTCTTTTCTCATAGGCAAGGAAAAAGAAGCAACTTTGAGAATTTTGGGGGATCTCCATGTGCCCTTAACCTGTCACTCTTGAGATTGGGGCAATTGTGGATTGCACACAGGTTGGGGGAGAGGTGATGGTGTAGAGTGGTGCACAATTCCCTGCCTTTCTGTGTCGTGATCTCTCTGTAGGAGGATGAGATTTTTAAGCTGCAGCCTTTAAACCAGACCTGTCATGCACGTTTTGTTAATCCAAACATTATCTTGAGCTGAAGCCTCACGTGCAATTTGAATCAGTGGTGGCCTTTCCTTTTACAAGAATGCTCAGCTATTATTTTAAATGTGGACTTTGAAAGAAGTCCCAGTGTGTTTTAGTTTTTGCAGAGAGCGACTACTGAAGATCATTAATGCTGGTTTTATTGCACTCTGATCTTTTCAAAACCAAGAGATACGGACTTAAATAAAGTGCATCACAGTGCTCTGTGAGGATGTCTGTGGCTGGAGTTAAGGTTCTTGCAAACCTTAATTAAGTATTAGATTAGGTGTTATTTAAAAATCTTTGCTGCTTGAAAGTGAACAGAATGACTTCATGATATCAAAGAATGCAACAGAAATTAACCTCTTCTAGGCTGTGTCTGCTGAAGGTGTATAAATAAACAATTTACATTGGGTTTCGTTTTCATTCTTGTACCTCTGCATGAAGATAATTTTTAACGGTGCTTATATATATGTGAAAATGGAAGAAATTGTAGTAAATTCTAGCAAATATTTATGGGAATGTATATTTTGATTTTGCTGATTTTCTTTTTGTTTTTTTTTAGTTAAATTATTAACTTACTCGATTTTTCAAGTATTTTCCCATTTGCTTGTCAAAATGGTGAAAAGCGTTTTGATCCTTTTTTTTCCCTTTTTTTTGTGTGAAATGGATTGTGTAAAAATGATAGAATAAATTTAGGTCTACTTTATGGGACGTTTGAAGATGGGGGAAAAGTTTTGAGTATTCATTTCAAACAAATTCTGGCAAAATAATCACCACATTGGGGGTACATGTGGGGATGGGATTTTTCAGTCTTCAGAAACTCCTTAACTCTCCCTAAACAGGGAGCTTCAAATGATGTTTATAAAATGGTTTTTTCCCTGCTCTCTTCCCACTGTATTATGTGTATTCTCCTAAAACGTCATGTATCGTTAAGGAAGTTTTTTTCAGTCAGACTAATACATTTACTGCAAAACTGAGCAATTTTTTTTCTCTTATTGGTGTTTTAAATTCTCCTGTGCTTGCACTTGGGATAGCAGTGGTATTTAGAGAGTGCTCAAATGATGCCTCAAAATACAGTGATTTCCTGAATAAAGACCTTTCTCTCCTCTCCTTATTACTCATTTCTCACGTTCCTGAACTTTGCTTTGGAATACTAACAGCTTTTAGTAGCCTCTTTATCTGGTGATTTTACCTATCCCACATGCATATATCTTTGTGGTCTTCAGTTAAAACATTATTCTGGGAAGTGGTGGGAAAAAGCCACTGATTAATACAAAATTTAACACAGCCCACAATACAACAGAATTAACTGTTTGTTCTGTCCTTTTATTTGTAATTTAAAATGATCTGACATGAGAGCAATAAATAGAATGGAGCATTAATCAAAAATACCATATCACTTGGTGAGACTGACTAAATTTTTAATGTCAAAATAACTAGTCCCACGTGTACATACTCATTTCAAGTAGTTAATGCTAGAAGAGCAAGTATGACACACAAGTCTTATAACTGCCCTAACATGACTAATTCTGAATTTAATTTTCTAGGTATCCCCTTGCTTTTCAGCTGTTTTATCCTCTTCTCATTTGTTCCACACATAGGTGGAATAAATTACAGACACTAAGGGGAGTTTGTCCCCTTAATTAGGTCCAGTATTCATTGACCTCATTAAATTCTTGTATTTTGTTTGTTATTTGTAAATGTGGCTTGTACTGTTCTAGATAAGGATCCTGACTGCTTGCCTGTAGGATAAGAAATAAAAGTCATAAATATGTGTGTGGGGATGTTTGTGGGTGGTTTTGGTTTGGGGTTTTGGGGTTTTCTTTTTGTGGTTTGCTTCTGAATCAAGTTGTGCAGTGCAGCTGCTGAATGTGGGTTTTTTAACATTGGAAGTTGCACGGGTTTTATTAGAAAACTGGGCACATGAGCCTTGACATTCATGCTAAATGAGCTCATCGCTTGAAATGTTTCCTAGAATTAGTTAAAGAGAAATTAATGCATTTTTATCCAGTGGGGTTTTGTCTTGCGTCTAATTTTTGTTTGAAGGCCAAGATGGTTGAATTTGGAGAACTACTCTTGGAGGTCTTTTCCAACCTTAATGATTCTATGATTCTCCTAGAATAGTCACGTTGGATGCAGAGGGCCTGTAACAATTTATACAGAATTTATTGCATGAGTTGGAAGATGTTCTGTGAATACAACATTACTTCCCATAGAAGCTGTTCTTCATTGCATAGATCTTTCTCTTTTTTGGATATGAGTTGTGGGAGGGGAAGCCTCTGAACATTAATTTTCTGGAACTACTGCTGTCCTGTCAGCATACAGGATGCTGTGCAATTCAGGGCACTCTATCATAACCTGTCCCCACGCTGAAGAGATTTCCATATTTTCACATGTAAGCTACCAGTCATATAATTCATGTATTAAAATGCTTTTCTTTTAGAAATATTTTTTCCCTGTGTCAGGGAAGAAGATTCTACTGAGTGTGGAAGGAGCGAGGCTGCTCTGTAGTTGGATGAATTATGATGCATACAGCTTGTGACATGTAGCCTTATGATACATAAGTCTACCAACACATTGAAGTATAGACTATGTTCAGTTTATTAAGCAGATAGAATCTTCTACTTGTCTTGAGAAGTGCCTTCTCAAGATGTTGGAGTATCTGTAATGACCATTAAAAGTTATGCAAATTTGCATCATCTATGGCAAGGTGTGTCTGTTCCTTGAACTTTTTTAGGCAAAAGTCAAATATGTGTCATCTAATCTGCGTGACATAAAGGATTTCCTGCTAGAATGTGTGTATGCTTTTTTTATCTCCTACTCATGTTGCAGGCTCACTTTCTAATGAATTTCTAATACTAATTTTGGTGTCTCTGAGAACTGTTAATGTTTTAAAATGCAGGTATCTTCCAAAAGTTAAATTGTCCAGACCTGGGCTCAAATCATAACGAACATCATACACTTCCCAAACCAGCTTGACTTTTTAGGAGCTGAGTAGTTTTAGCTAAAGCTGTTTACTGACAGTGTATTTTTTAAAAGTGGAGTTTCTGTTCAGTGGCATTGAAATACTCGCCTGTTTAAAATGTTCTATTCCCATTCCTGGTGTCAATTTGTATGTATCCTGAGATATTGATACTGCCTTTAAATCTCTGCAGCCGACAGCATTTCATGTCACTTGCTGAGGAAGTAACTGGTGAGTCAGCAAACCCTGTCATCTCAGCAGAGCACTGCTGGCAGCAACAGAGGATGTGATGGTGGGAAATGACACTGTGCATCAGAAGTGAAAAAGAAGCGTGTAAAATAGGAGAGGGGGGAAAGCTGGTGCCAGAGTTTGTGCTGTAACTTTCCTGTCAGCTGGCTGTGGCACCTTCGCTTAGGAAGCTGTGGTGTTGTGGCTGACATTTGGATATCTCACAGCAGATGTGGCTGGTGGGCTACAAAGGAGGTGGCTTGGAAACAGCAGGGAGTATCACAGAGAGTGTGTCTATTTTCTTACATAGCTTAGGGCGTTTTGGGGGTGATCTGAGGGTCCGTAGGAGTGAGACAAGCAGATATGATGGAGAAAAGACAAATATTCAGGAGCACAAGCTTTCTTGAGTTCCCAAAAGACAGTACATGTGCTAAAATAAGTGTCTATTTTCATCTTTTATCCACTTGTCTAATAAGAGATACTGTCTTTCCCAGAAAGCATTATCCTGTTGATTTTCCAAATGAGAAAGATGCAAGGTACAAGCAAGAAAGAATTTATGAATGACTTCTGGAAATAGAAGCATGGCCAAATTTCAGACCTAAACATCTTTGCTAAGAATACTCTTCCTATTATGTTCTGTTTGTTTGCAGGTAAAGCATCATTGAAAGAATCACAGAAACTTACCACTTTAATTTTAGAGAAAAGTTAGCCTATTTTATTTTTTTCTGAGTAATGAAAATATCTAAATACACTTGGTGTTTGCTCTGAGCATTAGGACTTTTTTGCGTAATCAGAATATAAATTCTGGAGGAAGAAAATGATTACTTAAAAATAAACACCTTTATCCACACCTTGTGTTTCATAAGAATCAGAGTTTAATTACTTAGCACAGGCAGCCACGACTATCAACTTTCCTGAGCCTACTTATCAGTCTGAAAGTAGGGTGCTCCTAGCTTATTTGGTTTTAAGGAACCTCTCTGCAAGAGCTCGATCATGCTTAAAGAAAGAGATTACTATGTCTTGCAGATTGCAGTTATGCTTAAAAAAATGAAAATTGACAATGTTGGGGAAGGGAAAAAAGTGTTTATCTCAATATGGTGATTAAGCATAGTGGCACAGACTCAGGTGAGGAAAACCAGTCCTCCTGTCAAGTGATTTTGAGAGCAAAATCATGTGCAGTTTATGCAGAAGTGACTATGAATATGGTATCACTGATAGAAAAATGAAATACGCTTAACATAAACCTGTCCCTGTTACAAGAGAGACCGAAGGAACTCCGTGACATCTGCTTTTTTACCTTCTCTGGGAGGTACAAAGCTGTGTTTGGGGTGCTGCACAGGACAATAGGCTCACAGTGGTACCTGCTTCCAGTGATACCTATGCCTTCCTTAAAAGCAGAAACTAATTTAGATGGTGAGAGAATTGGCATGTTTATCTTGAAACCACTTCTAAAGCCAGCAGGGAATTTATTTAATAAATAAATAAATAACCCCCCTTTCAGTTTCTCATGTCAAAGAGAGGGAGGTTGTGCAAAGGTCAGAGCACAGTCAAAGATTGTCTGTTTGTTTAAAGATGGCTGATCAGGAGGTTATTTGTTTTAGCATTTATATACTTAAGAATGTGATTCCAGTTATGCAGGTTTAACTGTTTTTCTCCATGAATGAAATGCTTGCTTAAATAAAAAAAAAAAAGGGAATTTGAACATATTTTCTTTGTAGATAGTTTTGGAAATGTTTATATTTGGATAGTTGGGAAACTTTCTTCTCTCAGGGTCTTTTGGAGGTTCTTGTGAGAACATTCCTTGCTCCCCTCAAGCGTGGATTGTTAACAATGTGGATGAAACCTGTGGGAGCCCTGGACACAGTAATTCTCATGGCAGTATTGCAGTCCCACAGGTTGGAAGGGCCCTTATCTAGGGAAGTACAGCTGTAAGCTTGTGAAAATGGACTGTTATTAATACATAGATCCTGTCTACTAAGGCAAAGAAAATAGAGCTCTTAGTAAGCCCCCCCTCCCCAAATGTATGTACTCCCTCTCATCTGTCTAACCTATATTTCTGCCTTCCACCACAGTAAATCTGAAAAGCAATTTTACCCCCAGTTCCCTGAGATAGAACTGAATTACCATCCATTAGGCAATACCACCACCAGACCGTAGCCTCAACTATTTTTGAGGCTACAACATTATCACAAACTGTCATAAGCACAAAACAAAAATCCTTATTGATGAATATTATTTCCCTTGCTTTTCTGGATGTTTATGTGAGAGTCCTTCAGCTTCCACGTACTAGAGAAAAATTTGTTGTGTGCAGAAAGTTCCCTTAGCTCTCCTAAGGGAAAAAGGTTTGCCAGCTGATAAAATTCTTTACCCATGGAACTGCTTCAAGGCACTCATTCAGGAATAATAGAAATAGGATGAAATGCAGAAGTCTCTAAGTACATGACCCTGTGTTTTTGGATGAACAGACACTTCATGCATCAGAAACAAATTGTGTGAAGGACAACACAGGTAAATGAGTTGTTCAAAGTGCGCCTGAGCAGCGGATCTAATGCAGCAGAGAGGCAAACAGGACCGATTCCCAGATGAATCCACGGTACTCCTTTCCATATACTCAAGTTAGGCCTTTTCTGGAGAGCTGTCAGTAATTGGCTCATTTGTGTTCAAGAAAGATGAATAGGACTGGAACAGATAGTGTGGTCTGGGGAATGGAGAGCTTATTGTATGACAGTGTCTTGAAAACCTTGGCTTATTATCCTAACAAAATGAAGTACGAGAGGGCATATGATTCTTTTCTTATTAATACATCAGGAGACCAGTCTGAGGCACAGAAAATAATTACTTAGTTAAAAGACCACGTTGGCAGAAGAGCAAATGAGTATAAACTCCTCGTGAATAATGCTGGGCAACAAATTAGAAAATGACTCTGAACTATTATTGCAATCATTTTTTTTAATGGCTTTGCAGTCAGAAGGGAGGGAGAAGAAATTAAAATAATTTCAAGGTGTAGTTCAAAAGTAAGTGAAGTGTTTTTTTTATTGTGTTGTCTGTGACAGTAAAATACTGTAATGAATGACCTGAAGGTTTTTACAGACCTGTGTTGCTCATAGTTCTTTTTATTGAAAATATCAGACTCTTGGTTGGTTTTCAAACTTTTGTGATTGCTTTTGAGGGAAGTGGAGTTAGTCAGAAAATGTGTACTCCACTCATAGTCTTCCATATGCAGCTTTCTTTGCCTCTCTCAACATCTCACTGACAATCCACTGCTGGAATTCCCTGTGGGAGGCACCCTGTGGGAAACGAACGTCGAGATTGACTGGCTGAACATAATTGCTGTAAAATATTCCCTTTAAAATTTTAAAACTTGTGTTAAAAATTATCTAAAAAACAAGGGATGAGGATAAAATCTTCAACTTTTTTTTTTTTTTTTTTGGTATTGTAATCTTATGATGACTTTTTGCTTCTGTGGGAGCTGATATTTGGTTAGTTCAGTACCTTCCATAAAAATATCTCGTTCAAAATATTGACCTTAAGGTGCCCAGCTGGCAATACATGCAAGTGTTGACAGAGGGATAATATGAGCTTCTGGAGGGAACTTTGGAGGGGTGAGTACTGGGGATGTGACTGCTTCAGTCACATTTTAAATTCTGAGTTCTCCTTTTCAGCTTCTTCTGTGAGTCAGATCACAGGGATATTTTGTGCAGAGTATTGAAAGGTCTGGACTTGTTTAAGGCAGCAAGATCTTTTTTTTCAGTATTTAATACGTGAATAATCTTTTGCCAATTGAGTAGATGTTGCAATCTGTTGAGGAACTGGGAGTGTTGAAAATACCTCTACAAGATGCAAATATAACCCTGTTTCTTGTAAGTAACCAGCTCATCAGTGGAAATGATGTTGTGTTTGATTTATAGTAAGATTTCTCAATGCAATTTCATGTCAATAGATACAAATTATGAAGTGCAGATTTTAGCATATTCCATCAAAGACTCTTTAGAGTCAAAGTGAAAATTTTACTGAAGTTTTGATGCAGAAGATCATGTTCTGGAAATTTTATATTGCCGTTGAGCTCATCTGGTTGGTCCAGCAATATTTGCCTTAATTCATGTTGTGTGTCATACACTGAAGTGAGACTGAATTGACTGGCTGTGCATCAGACAACTGTGTGTGCTTTTCAGCACCCTTGGCTTGTATCCTCTCAAGTCTCCCCTGAAATAAGTAGTTAAAGAATAGGTTCTCTCCTTGGCTTCTCTATCATGGTTTTTTGGCACAAATTCTCTGATACTCATATGGAAATGAGATTTTTTTTTTCCTCTCTTTTCCTATCCAGCTGCCTCAGGCCATGTGAGCAATGCTGAAATCTTGCATTCTAGAAGGGCATTTTCCCATGAAATTCCTGCTTGAACTTTCTATAATCTATAGTCTGCTGCTTCAGGGGAGCAAGATGCTCAGACAGGCAGACAGAGATTGCCAGACAGTCATGTTTTGCAGAACCAATATGCACATCTAGGTGTAGGGTGAAAAACTGTGATAAAAAAGCCTATATATTCCTACATCCTATTTTCTTAATCATTCCAGAGTGAGTATTCTTTGGGATATGATTTGTCAGAACATCTGGATTTCCTTGACTGCAGTTAACAACTGCTTTTTTTGGCTTACAGAGTCAGTCTCGGTGATTTTTGGATAGTGGAATTGCAATAACCAGCCTGAGGTATTTGGATTTGAGCAAGTAACAAGTCCCTGTTGGCTGGCCCATGTAAATGGATAGCCAGAAGAGCTTAGGAATGCTCCATCAGTAGCTTGCTGACAGAAGCCAGAATTTGCCTTGTGTGAATCTTTCTGTGCAAGAAAGGAAGGAATTGCAGGCATCACAAGCGCTTGGAAAGGGTTTTTTACTCTTTAGATTTTGCAGATTGTTTCCAGTATGAAACAGACTTTAAGGGGATCATTCCTGGAAATTATGATGGGGAAGAGGAAAGACTTACCGTGCTGATAATAATGACTGTGGACTTCAAACATGTTGTTATGTTGTATTTTATTAAAATTGCAGCTGAGGAAATGCTTGGAATATCCAGTACCTATTAAGGCTTTAGAAGGCTGCTTCACATGATTGGGTTTTGTTGAAAAAAGCTGAGAGATGGAGGAAAAAAGCCTGTACTTCATTAGTTTGCTGCCAGTGGTCATTGACTGCAAAAATTCAACCACTTAGAAAAAGCAGGTTGACTAATAAGCATCCAACCAAACGGCAGCGTGGTGCTCCCTGTCAGCCAGCACTTATCCCTGTGGGGGACTCGGGGCTGTGTCACTTCCCTGTCACTGCAGCTGAGAGAAGGGGGTGTTTCAGCCCCCTGCCGTGCCTGAGCCATCACTTGGAGGTGTTTCTTCAGGGGTGCAAACTGTGCACTGACTCTTAGCTCAGGCTTCACTGGCTGCAGCAACACACAGCTTTTCCCTCCCTCTGAAAAACAGTGTTCTGCAGCTACCAAGACTGGCAGAGTATCTGTACCCCAAGTTTCAATAAAGAGCAAATTAATTACTGGTAGCAGAAGAACATCTATTTTTAATGACGCTAAGACTCAAATGTTAATTATCTCTAATTCATAAAGACCGTTTTTCTTTGTCACTTCTAATCTTGCACGTAACCTGAGAGCTGACAGATCTTTCTCTGTAGGAAAAATAAAAAGCTGTTTCACATAGGTTAAAAAACCTGAATCCAGTGCTCATGCTGTGTGCTATATTAGCAAGGTAAATAGTTTCCTCCTTCCATTTTTTCATTACAAACACTGGAAACAGATTAAAGATTATTTAGGTTTACATGGATAAATTCAATAGTGTTTTCATGTTTCCAGTGACATCAAGAGATAAATAGAACTTAGGGCTTTGCCTTCAAGGGTTAGTTATTTATGTGGGAGAGAATAGACCTAAATATGGGGTGGGGGTGTTATAAGTTTGTTCCAAATGTATGTTTTGTGATTTTAAGCTTTGGAGCACATCGAGGAAGAAGCTGTGTCTGTGCTCGTAGCACTTTGTTGGGGAAAGACCATTAACAGGAGCTGCCTTTTTAGCTCCTGACCCACCATCCCTCCAGTCAGTTCTTAGCTGTGTTAGGAAATTTTCAGGCTGAGCTGAAGTTGTGAGGCATGCTGAGCTCTGGGCCTTATACCCAGGCTAGAACCTCCTCCTGGAGTCTGGTATGTGGATGCTGTCTGTGTTGTTTTGCACAGAGGCAAAGTGGTACAGCTCTGGTATGGCTGGCAATTGTGCTGAGTTAAGAAGCCTTGCTGGGTCAGATCTGGCTCTCTGTAGCATGCCCCAAAGCACTCATAATGTATAGATCCTTTCTGTCACTCAGTCTATTCCAGCTCCCATGCGGATGTTGCAGAGTTGGTATGTTTTTTTGCTGCTGTGTTTTATGTTGGTATGTACTGGTGTACTCAGTACAGAGAGATGCCCCAAGTAATCTGTTCTTTTTGAACTGTGGGGGTTTTTTACAGCAACTCCAATGAAATGCCCAAGCTGTAAAAACAAACAAAACTGTATTTGTAATCAAATACTGAAGATGTTTGTGCTTTTCTTCTCCTTATTCATACACCTAGTTATGCACCTCCATACGCTGTTGAATTGTTAACCTCAATCTTTGCTCAAGGGCGTCTCACAGTGCTTCTCTTGTGCCATGTGTTGTTACTCTTCTTTAGAAAGAATGGGAAGATGCAGCCTACACAGAGAAAGGCATTCAGCTGTAGAGAAATCTTAAAGACAAGCATTTTATGATGATTCTCAGAGACTGAGATGTATTTTCTATTGTCCTCATATTATGTCTTGAAAGCTGTGCCTGGAGGTTGTCCCCAGCGTTAGTGCTGCAGAGATGAATGATGCTGACTCCACACTCTGCAGGAGGGTCACGATCAAACCTTGCCTGTGCAAAGTACCCAGCCCTACACAGAGAGGCCTGTCCTTCTCTCTGACCTTTTCACATAAACAAACATGAAACTGGGGGTAGGAGCAAAGCAAGTAATAGTGGTGTACATATTTCCCCTATACTTTCGCTACTATCCATAGTAGGGAAATGTATATATCTGATATTATTTTTATTTTGAATTTAAATAATGTATAATAATAATGCATATTTGTTATAACATTGCAAAAACATTAGAATAAGTTGTTGTAGCTTATGTTCCCTTGATTTGTTTCGTCTTTAACTCAGTTTTTACATTGGTTAGTGCCTCTGCATTGCAACTTTTCGTTGGAACTGTAAACCCTGCAATACCATGTACATGCCTACTGGGAAAAGGTATTCTCTTTTGCTTTATATGGACTCTTAGAAATAATTATGCACTAAAGGTTGGAAAATTACTGTATTGGCGTTGTCCTCCATCCAATAAGCATGTATCCAACAAAGTATTGATGGAAGTGTTTTACTTTGCTGACTGCGATATGTTGATTGAACTATTTAGCAAATTGTTAATCTATATGATGAAAATAAATAGCTGGTGAATGCACAATATCTTCTTTTAAAGATTAATTTGCTGCATGCACTGGAATAGGTTCTATCCTATAAAAGCTGATCGATGTTGTTGCAGAACCCAGCAGCAATTTCAGCATTTTCAGCTTGTCCAGCACATACACACGAAGCTATAACTTCTTAGACTGAAAAGTTCCAAGAAATGTAGTTTCTCCCTGACTCTGCTGGGTGGTGCTGCCTGGCTGGCAGGCAGGCTGTGGTGGGCAGCATGGGGCTGAGTGTCCATAGCAGCTGTCTGTGGGGTTGTGGTGCCTGTGTTAGCAAAGTTCAGAGGGGAAAGAAGGATGCAGATGGTCACTGTCCCAGAGCACCTCCAGGTAAATGTGTCTGTGCATGTTGTGCTCCTGTACAACTGCCAGAGCTATACTGAAGGTGTGAATGCTTTCCTGGAAGGTGCTGTATTGAAAGAGTCTTAAGTCCATGTTTCAGTAACTACTGTCAGCAGTGTCTTTGTTCCTGTGCCTCGCCTGGTGTGGTGTGTCCTCAGTTACCCTGAGCTGCCAGCAGACTGTAACAGTGATGGCAATAGTGCATGGGAGCAGCCAAGAGCTGCGAGCACTGGGGCGTCATTGGAAGGCACCGATGCAATAAATGTAGAGTACCAGGAAAGGATCTAGCATTGTTTGTTTGCAAAACCTGAGTGCCTTCCAAACATGGCCTTGGATCATAAACTGAAATGCAAAGGCCTTAATTAAGGGCAGGCACGAAAGATTCAGTAATGATAATGATTCAATTTTCTGAACTTTGACAGTGTGTGTGGACGTGGCCCAGAATGACTGAAAGAAATGCTATTTTTTAATCATATGAAACTGCCTTATACTAAAGGACAGATAATTAAAGCTGATTTTAGCATTTATGCCTAGAGGAATTTGACAGATATGTCTGTGATAAATGTACTAGAAAGTATAAGGATAACTCCTCATTGCATATTGTTCTGTGTGAGATTTAAAGAAAATTAAATGTCTCATGGATATCCACTGTAGTTCACTGGAGTTCTTCCTGGTACAAATAGCTGTGCTGTATACAAGATAACTGTATTATTTTACAAACAGAATCACTGGAATGAATACCTCTCATAAATATTTTGCACTTAGCCTAGATTACAAACTTTCCTGCTTACCTTTTTGATCTCTTCATACTTGTCTTGGCTGGAAAGGTAAAGCTGCAGTGGGTGCTGCTCCAGGGAGGTGTGGTCTTACCCCAGTTGTGAACAAACCATCAAAAAGTTTGTATTTTGCTCAGGAAAATCTAGAGCAACAAATGAGAAAACTGAAATTATAGCAGAGCAGTGGCCACTTGGGATTACAATATGACTTTTTGTTTGAATTTGTGTTTTGTAGTTGTTCTAGTATACTATTGGGGCCATTAGGAAAAAGTTTATTAGGCGGTTTTAAAAAGCACAATCACCTGGTGTGACTCTTGGGGATGGTCCTGTGCATGGTTAAGAGTTGGATTTGGTGATCCTTGTGGATCCCTTCCAATTCAGCATATTCTGTGGAGATACTGGGAGGATATTTGGTCTTTCAAGTTCTTTGTGTTTCTCTCTCTTTTCTCTTTAATTTTGTGGACTGGGACTAGAGCTGAGGTGTTTCTTATAATTGGTTACAAACTGTCTGACTGTGTTTGTAATGAGGTTTGCTTGGGCCTATGTGAATATCTCATAATGGGGCCCTGATAGTTGCAATATTAGGAGAGCTTGTTTGGGAACTCAGCCCGTAGATCTAAAGATCCAGTTTCCCTTCAAAAGCAATGTATTTCAGGGAGAAACAAGGTACAGTCTAATGTCAGTCCCACCAAACACCACAGTGTTACATTTGACTGTACAAGTAATGGTTATAAAGTGGTTAAAACCAGATGAAAACAAACATGTAGCTGGACCAAAAAGTATTAAAAAAAGCAACAGGAATTGTTTCCATAACGTAAGTTTTTGTTATATGGAGAGCTGCAGGATGTGTTGACATGCCTTTCCAATTCTCTGCTGGGTCAGAAAAACAGAAATATGTTCTCCTGAACTGCGACTTTATCCAGCAAAAGAAGGAATGAATATTCTATGATTCTAAATGTATATTTAATTCCATTGATTTCAATAAGCATAAAAGATACTTGAGCTTTCTCTTGCTGTAAAGCCCACCCTAGGATCATGCAAAAACATGTCCATGTTTTAAAATACTTGCTGAGCTGCTGGTGGGTTGCAAATACATCTCCTGTAAGTCAGTGACGAAGAGGAAAGTTCATTCTTAAATTAGTTTCTTGTGGTTTTGAATAAATATCCATAATAATTAGAAAACAGAAATACCTCATGTGCATGTTGGACCAGATGTTAACTTGTTCAAGACTGGTGCATGGAACAGCTTTGTAGCATTTTTGGCCTGGCATTGACATCCTGTCTTTCTTTTAAGAAGCACATCTGCTTGAATTAATTTCCCCAGCTCCAAAAGGGTAAGATACTCATCACCAACAAGGACATAGAAGCAATTTTGTTTTAATTTGTGACTTGAAGAATTGAAAAGTAGATTTTTTTGATACAAATATTGCCTTGAACATGTTGCGCTAGTTTTCTGTAGAAAGCCAAATTCCTTGGAGTTGCTAATGTTTTATTGGTGGGAAAAATCTAAAATTGCATCCAAATGAGGACTCCCACAGATTTCTAAAGTATGCTGGCCATCATTAAATTAATTATAGCATTTTTTTTACTATATTGTGGCTTTTGTGGCAAAAAACTTCTCACTGTAGGGAATCAAGGGATAAAAGCCGATTGAGAAAAGCAATGGATCTACTTTGTCAAGTCTTGTGCTATACTTTTGATTGATGCTTTCCAGCAACATGTATTTAGAATAACAAACAGACAATTAAAATTATCCTTGTTTTAAAGGAGAGTTTCTTTTTGTGTAGCAATTTGCAGCTAGAATAGAATTGAGGGATGTATTTGAGAGCATGGACAAAATTAGTCTTTTGCTGGGAGATTTGCAGAGTTTGACTTTTACTTGGAAATCAAACCACAAATTTGTCCTTGGGAGGCTGTGCTGGAATTGAATATTTGCTATTTAGGCTGGGTAATCAAACAGATGTGGATGCTCAATACATTCTCCCTTGTGTGTTGCTTTTACCAGCAAGTTATTCCAATGGGCTGTTTTGGCTCTGGCAGACCCTTTCAGAGGGGTGTTACAGCGGTTTTATTATACTTTTTCTATCTAATTTTCATTATTTAATCAGTTCTCTGTTCTCAACCAGTGCTCAACAATAAAATTATATGGACACCAAAGACACCACCTCCACCTGTACTATATTTTGGGAACTATAGGAGGAAGAAGAAGTCAGGTTGTCCCATACTTGCTGTTATGAAATGGAAGTGGTTGTTGTGTACAATGGCAGCTCCACCTTGCAGAAAATGCAGGGGTAACTGCAGGTCCCATGTAGGGGAGAATTCAGAGGCTTTCCTTCAGTGAATGCCCACAAATGTGTCACCTCAGGGATGCTTATCAAGCAGAAGGAGGAGGCAGGGCCATACATTGTGTGAGGGTGGGCTCAGGATTTCTGCAGCAGATCAGTGGCAAAGGAAGGTACTCATTTGGAGTAAATACTTTTTAACATACTTTGTTCCTTCATTTGTGGTAGAAAATTTTGGTTCCAGAAAACGCTGTTACTTGAAGAATTGTCAGAATGATAAATGGGTAGTGATGAGAGACTTTCTCCACATAAACCAGCAGATACTATGGTTAAATTATTTCAATATAATGAATTGTTATTAAATTATATAAACATATATAGCTCCAATTTAAGTTTATCTCCAAAATGTCAAAGTTATGATGAACAAAACACATGAGCAGTTCTCACATTCTTATTGAAAGTAACAACAAGAAAAGTAATGTTTTCTCTTTCCCCCCTCTCTCAGGTCCACACCAGTGTCCTACCTGATCAGAAGGAACCAAGAGCAGATGTTGGGGTAAGAAATTATCTTGATTAATTGGGTTTTTTTAAATGATTATTTTTTTTTACCTCATCAGCAGACACAGACACTTGCTGCTCAACAGGAGCTGACAAGCTTTTTTAAGAGCAAAAGTTGGGTTAAATGAATAACATAATCAAGGCAGGAGTGATAGTCTCAGTGATTGATGTAACACCAATCACATCTCTTCTGAAAATCCCTTTCAATTGAGGTTATCCTGAGGAAAGCACAACCATCTAAACTTCCTGCCACTACCATATGAGAAATCTGGATGGGATTGAGAGCTTGGAAAGGCATTGCCTCAGTGAGCCTGGCCTGTCATCTTCTGGTCTTCGTGTGCAGGGTATAAAATGTTCTGCAGTAGGAGCTGCCTTTGGTTTGCCTTTTAAGAAATTACACTGGTGATATGTAGAGGACTCATTTTTGCATGTAGATCTGTAGAACTTTGGACAAAGGTATTGGGTTGTCATTTCTGGGTTTGAGAAGGCTGAAACCTCCCGGATGATAGGGACAACTTGTGGGGGTGGGAAATATTGGTCCTGCTGGAGTTGACTAAAAGACCAAAAACCATCTGGTTTTAGATCTATAAACCATCAGGTATTAGATCTATATCTGAAAAGTGTAAAATAACTGGGGTTTTAAAATTTTAGCCGAAGGTGTTGACTTTTCTGCCTTATCAGGGATTCCTTGGCATAATTTTCAAGACTTGGTGTAGTGTTTGAAAAATCTGTAGCTTGGCAGCAAGTTCAATCTTCCTGAAATAATCGATGTCTTTCAACTTTTCATATAGCTCTTCTAGAGACTTTTCTCTTTGGCTAGCTAAGATTATTCATCAGCTACCCGAGCCACCTATCTTAAGATTTATAATTGTAACTACAACACTAGCAACATTACAGAGGAACATTACTCTGCAATTAGCATTACAGCAGCAATTCTGTTTAAAACCTACTTTTCAAGCCTCTCCAAGTCACATGGGCAAAGTTAGATTGGTTTGTAGACTGCCAGTTCAAACCCCAGGGTAGATATTTGTATCTATATCAGTATGGGAAATTCTGCAGCATTGTCTGAGATTAGACCCCTTGAACATTAACAGAACTCTCTTCATTTGGGTCATGGGATCATTTAACATTTTATTTGATTTTGCAAATACCTCCGTATTGTCAGGCAAAGAAAATTTTATTCTAAATAAACATAAAAACATGAAGCAGACCATTAAGTACAAAGCTTTAAGTTGATAAAGTTATTTATGTTTGATTTCATGACCCTAGAGAACTAGCTGTTACTCTCAGAGAAGGTTAGTGGGTACAATGACCAAAGTTCTTGGATTGTGTAAGAGAGCAGTGTAGTTGCTTCTTGGGCCTGATCACATGAGCACTCTGACTTCGGATTCTTAAATGAATTTATAGTTCTGATATGCTGCAAAAAGAAGCCCCAGGTGACCCAACCTTATACCAGTTTCATTCCAAATATCCTTCTCCCTCTTTCCAAGTGGTCGGGTTTCAAATGCAAGCACTCACATGTCATGAAATGCCAGAATAAAGGCTGCCATATAGACTTTGTGCTGTGGGATGTGTTCTTCCTGCACTAAGGATATGTTCTTGTAGGAAGATAAATAATGTGAGCTACCCATGTGACCACAGAGTTTTGGTGCAGGAACATTATGTTGACTGAGCTAAAGGAAGACAGAACTATTGGTGTGTTCACTCTGGCAAGGCTGTGAATTGCTGTGTGTCTCACCTGGATGTCTTTCTTGTAAAATGCATTTCGTTTTGGCAGTGAAAACTAACCGTGAGTTTTGCCTGTATGGCTGCACTAATTGTACTTATATATCCTATAGGCCTTTCTTCTTCCTCACTTCCCGTTCCAAATCCACTGTTTTCCCAGTCTTCCTTAGGCTCTCAACTTGTGTCTCTTTTCCTTTGCTGCTTAAGGGTCAACAAAAGCGTAGGAAATCTAAGTCTGTGTCATTGATAGGAACAGGCCATCACTGATAGCTTGAGTTAGCAAACAGAGAGCAGTGTTGGTACCTGCCTCATTTCAGAACTGTGATTTGAACTGTGCATTTTATATGGAAGAAAACTCAGTGTAGAGTTTTGTTGTTCACATTCAAACACTCAATATCCAGCTGGCTTTCCCAGAGGAAAGCAGGCTGAAGGGTTTTCTCACCAGAGGAAGTTATGCTTCTCAGTACCAGCAAATTCTTTTCTCTTATTCCCTGAAGGGTAAAGTTGTGCTCTGTGTGCAGCCTGTGTTGACTCAGAGCGACTTGATTCTTCTTTAATTTTTGTATCCAAGAATGTGTATAATTTAGCCTGGAATTTTACTTTGCCATTCCAACAGTAGAGTAAAATTAGTGTTGTGTAATAAAACCCTAACTTTGTGTAGTTCTTATTCTTTTATTGCCAAAATTGCACATAATCTCATGATCTCATTACAATTTATTCAGAGCAAGTGGTATGGTGTTGTATATTTGAAAGATAAATGGAGAGAAGATGGTTGTTGGCTGTTATTTTCTTTCCTATTGTTCCCAAGACAAGAATACTGCTGTTGGCCAAGTTAACCAAATGGGATTTTAGCAATGTGCAGCAGGATATGAGCAGAGGTTAAAAAAAATACCAAAATGCAAAAGAAGATTTAATCTTTTTCTTCTTTGCACAATTTTTTTATTTTATGTGAAGGTCATTTTGATAGAAGGAAGATACAGTGGTGTAGCTTAATTTAACTTTAGGCATTCTAGTTTCATTAGCACGTTTCTCTGCACATGTACTGCAATGAATAAATCCACCTTGCAATGGAAATAAAGGAAACACTGCCATAAACTAAAGAAATATAACATTTCTGTTAATAAACTTGCACTGAACTCAATTTAAAAATACATTCTTAGCAAATACATTTCTATTTGCAATACATAGAGGGTAGTGCCAATGGCTTGAGGAAAAACCATAGCAGGAACGATGTTTTGGTAAAACACTGAAAACTTATAATTTCTTGTAATCCAGAAATTAGAAATCTAGAAAGAAAAAGTTGCAAAATGCAAATGCTAGTACTGAATGAAAATTTTCCTGTGGCTGTATGTCTGACCTGTTCTTTTGTCAATTTGTCAGACTGTTCCTAATGGAGAAAGAAAGGTTCCTTGCCCATAAACCCAGAGTTTTAGCAATTTACTGATTATCATGCTGCGGATGCATAAAACATTTCTACTGGATAGAGTGTCAAGCTATTACATTGAAATCCAGTATTTTTCTAATATCTTTGTTTCTTTCCAAAGAAAGATTTCCAAGTAGAGAGAGAGTTGGGACCAAAAAAGTAACAATAAAACAATTAATGGATATGCTATCTTTTCTTTCTGCTTTGATTTGTAGCGAAGCTTCCTGGGCTGTGCAACTTTTCGAGTAGGAGATCTGGTGAAGTCAAAGGAGCAACAGTTGACCCTTACCCTCAGGTGAGTGTTTCCCTCTGTTGTAAACCTCATTGAGCTAATAACCTTTGGCATTTCTCATCCAACGAAGGCAGCAAAGCTGCTGAAGGGTCTGGAGCACAAGTTGGATGAGGAGGAGCTTGGAGTGTTTAGCCTGGAGTAAAGGAGGCTCAGGGGAGACCTTATGCCTTCTACACAGCCAAACTGAAATTGTGCAGGGTGGGGTGTGTGATGTACAACTCTAATTAGTGATGGTACAGAGCTGCAGGAGAGTCAGAGCCAGTGTTCAAAACCTGGGGCTGGGCTGAACAGGTACCTCTTAAAGCTCTGCACTGAAGGAAATAAAAGCAGGTTTCACTCCTAATACTGTCTTGCATGGCTTAAGATAAATCAAGATACAATTCAAAACATTAGGTGGTTATTTTCAGAATAACTTCATTGGACTTTATATATATCTAGTGGTGGGATTTCGCTGAGCTGATTTTTGGAAGCACCATGGGGGTTTATTTGACTGGGAAGGTACAGGTAAGCTTCACAGAGCAACAGAGAACAGCTACACAGGCAACATTTTGGGAGGAAAGAAGCTGTGACCAGGAGTGCTGGGACACTGGTATTTCTTCTCCTGGGATAGTGTACATGGGATCTGCGGAAAAGTTGTGTTACATTCGTTATTCCAGGGATATAAAACCAGCCTTAATTTGGTTTAAGGCCCAAATTATAACCCACTGAGTGATGTTGTGCTACTGCCACTGTGTCCAAGGCACTGTGTTTTCTTGAAATGGAAAGTGCATGGAGTACTTTGGTACTGTTACTGTGCCTGCCTTCCTATTTCAACAGTAGTACTTGCATACAAGTGTGTAGTTTACAGGGCCAAGTTAACAAAATGCTTTAATTTTGGTTTCTCCCAAAGACAGAAAATGCCGTGCCTAACAAGCAGATAATTTCATCTAACAAACAAAACCAATTTAATAAAATTCAACTGACTACTCTCTATGGAAATCTATGGCTAGATAAACAAATACCAGCTGATTCTAAGAGTCTATTCATACAGGAATTCAAGTTGTCTGTAGCTTTTTGGGATAAACTTTGCCTCCCTAATTGACATATTGAGAACTTGATCTGAAAGATTGCCTCTGACAGGTGCCATGGTAATTGACAGAATGGAAAGGTTCAGGAAAGGTTTCAATGTATCTAACCAGTCTAATTTGTAAGCAAAAACTTAAGATGGGTAATTCATGAGCAATAGATTTGCTTTTAATTAATATTTTTAGTCTTGTATGTCCTCTTTGTTCTGCTAACACTAGAAGAAAAATATGCCAATTCAAATCAATTTGCAATTACATTAAATGGTAGTTTTTAGTTAGGTGTTGGTTGTTGGGTTTTTTTAAAGAAAAAAAAACCCTAACCTTTCAAATGTGGGATTGTTTCCTGGTTGTGACTATTCAGCAGCAGCAAATCAGTAGAAATTATCCACATTCCTTGACTGGCAGTTTAACCAGACCAGTCTACTAATTGAAGCTTGCTTTTCTCTAATCACCCTATTCTATTGGTACCTCTCAGGAGGACACAGGATATACCAAGGAACTTGTCAAAGCATGCAGTTCCATGTAATTCTTGTTGCTATACTTTGGATTTGTGTTTCCCAGGGAGTGCCTGTGATTGAGATACTCCTTTGTTAGATTTGAAGTAGAGATTTAAGGACCAGGAAATAGCTCTGTGGTGTGCCCTGTAAATATTGCTGTAATTATAGAATCTGGTTACTTTCTAACTAGGGTTTTTTTTTGTTTCCTTTTTTTTTTTTTTTTAGTTATTATGTCTTGCTATTGTCTTTCTGAGGTACAGTGTAACAATATAAAAGTGTTTTTAAAGGACTGTTCTTGTATTCTTCTGTAATTTTGTGGAGAGCTGCCATATGTCTACAATTCCTTATTGTTGACAAACTGTGCTCTAGTTTTCCCTTTTCTCACCATTGTACCCTAATAGGTACAAAAAAGTACTCTGCAAAAGTAGTTTTTATTTTCTTTTCTACAAGGTACCCTAAACTGGTGGCTGAGTGTTTCTGTAGGTGTGTGCACCTCTAGCTAATCATCAGAACATGAACAGGTCAGTTTGTAGAATTGCTTCAGTGTTGACAATGTACACAACTGGTGCTGGCAGTGGAATTGAGTTAGTAGAGGCCTGGGATTGCAGCTTCCAGTACAAAATTTATAAAACCAGAATTGCCTTCTGTAGACTTGAATGTTTAATTTTGCAGTGGTAACACAGTGCCGCTTGCTTCCAGCTTTCTCACAGGGTTGTGATGGTGGACAGAATAGAATAGGCCGTTGAATAAAACAAAAGCCTCATTCAGTAGGAGAAAATTACTTACTATGACTTCATGATATATCCAATTTTTAAAAAAGAAAGCATACATACTTTTTTTCCCTCTATACATGAGAGTTAGGTATGCTGCTGCTAATATAGTAACTAAAAGTGTTTCTTTTTTTTTACCTTAGCTGATTTAAGTTTTAAGCTCAGTTTAGAGGATCTTTTTGCCAGACCTTTCTGTTAAGAAAAGCGTAACGTGGATTTTTTTTTTAGGTCTGTGGCTTTTTGTAAAGCCAGCAATGAGTGCTTCCATTAGCTGCTCTCCCTGTGCTGATAGTTTCTCTGTTTCCAGGAAGGTCCTCTTCAGCTTGGGCGATTTTGCTATGATTTCCAGTTAGTTACATGTAAGAAGCAGCAAAGGGAGAAGATAATAGTGCTCTCTTGTGTTCTCTGGGAAAATAAGGTACATCTGTCTGACACGCTGTTCTTAATAGACAGCACAAAAGTTTAAGAAGGGTACTTCAGTGTGAAACTAAGTATTAGCAATGCCAGTCGCATCCTTTGGTCCCTGTAAGCAGGGGATGTCTGACAATCATATGCTGTACAGACTTTCTTTGAACATATGCCTGTGCTTGACCTCTGGGACAATGTCTATTTCTCTAACAACCTGCTTTTTTTAGCTGTCTTATTGTCATTATTCTTGGACAGGACTAAACTTAATTCCTTTAAATGAAGAAGATAAGCCATAGTTATTTTTGGAAAGTTCAAAATAGCCACTCCAAGACTTCATTGAAGAAAGTCCTCTTAACTTTCCTCCCTCCTAACACCTTGTAGTTCAGTGGGCCAGAAAACATGGAAATGCACTTTAGTAATAGTTTCATTTACAATGTTTGACTAGAGAGAATCTGAAAGCAGCACAGTAAGTTTTGCAGTCATTTATATACTTAACTTCCCTAGAGGATGATGGCTATACAATACTATATCTTTAGCTACTTTTCTCTATTAAAATTTAGTAGAAATCTGCCTGCAACGACTTTTACTTGGTCTCCATCCTGAAATTGTTTCTTGGCTGCTTCATGTCATGTCATCCACCTCAGGAAGCTGGTGAACAACAACTTGCCTTCATAAGTCAGGCAAGTCTCCAGTACAGTTGAGGTGAAACTTGTTTTGACATGAAGCTTAATCAACTGAATGTTGAAATCACAAAAACAGAAGGAATTGAACGTTGCAAAACTTTGTTCACTCACTCACCTTAGAATGCAACAGAGTGTTGTTTGCAGGAGACTTGTTTAAAGGCAGTATTGATTGTAGATTGATTGTAGGCTCCACTCTGAATTCACAGAATAAACATTTTTGTGCAAGTACAGTGGTTTTGTGCTTGGATAGTTCAAAATATATTGCATCAATGGAGAAATTAATTTTATGACAATCTGTATGTTAGTCTGTACTAATCACATTTATTTTGTATTGTGCACTTGAGAAAGGAGCTGCCTGCTAGACTCAGTAATGCAGTCTGCTTTTCAGGCAATCACTCACTTTGTCATTTAAAATTAACATAGCTGTGCAAATACACAGTATGCTTCCCTTTGTGTTTTTGAACCTTTTTGTTTGTTTGGTTTGGGTTTTTTTATTTTTAAAAAAGGAGTATGGCCTTTGGAACTAATTAGCAGGCCTAAATTTGCATATTCAACATGCAGTTAATGCAGCTGGATGAGATCAACATTGAAGGCAAATGACTGCTGCTCTCCGTCCATCTAGGCTTTCTTTTCCACCACTTTCTTTCTCCCTTCTTTCTCTCTGGACGCCTGGGTCAACCTGTTGTGGCCACAGCTATTAAGGTGGGCACATAGTCCTGCTGCTCGTGATGTTGCTGGCTAACTTCTTCCCTCACATTTGAGAGAACTGATACTGATCTGGTGATTCTTTAGAACTTGTGATGGTAAAGAAATCTGTTTCAAAAGTAGCTGCTCTGCAGACAGATATGAGATGATTTCTGTTCCTTGTCCCAGGCTGCTGAAAAAAAATCAGCAATTTTCCAATCCCATAAGCCAGCTAGATTTTGTGCCATATGTGGGCTTCTTCACCACTGACACTTGTTTAATTCTCCATGCTGTGTTCCCCATCCCCACTGTCCCTGGGCAGATTTGTCAAGGTGCAATCCTTTCTACTGTGGGGCTGTAGGATCTCCTGCCTGGTGGCTCTGAGCACTTTGGTGCAGGGACAGTCTTCACCACATGATGTGAAGTGCACTTTTCAGCTTTATTAAACTACAGCAAATAAGCCGATTGTATCCTAATGCATTATGAACTATCCTAAAACCAATTAATTACTCTTCTGATGCTGTGTTGAGCAGTGTGTATGTGTGAGATTCTCTATCCAGGCAAATGACATCAAGTGTGTACATATATGTGTGTGCACACAACACTGTTAGTGCAAAGTAAAGTAATACAGATTTTTATCCTATTGAAGTAGGGCCACTAGGCTTTTTTATTTTTCCTACTGTACCACGTCTATTTCTCACATTTAATTTTCTTTCAAGCGCAATTTTGGCCTCATGATGCTGCTGGAAAATTTTAGATGCATGACATATCTATTTTGAAGACTGTCATGCACCAGTGGAGTTTTAAAATCCCAGTGTCTCACATAGCTAATGTCAGTTTTGCCCTGGCATTTCTAGAGCTCCTTGTTGATTTGTGTGCCTGTAGCATTCAAAAGAAACTTTGGGTTTGGGTTTGTTTTGGGGTTTTTTTTAGTTATATTTTTGTATTTCCATGTGGGAATTTAAGAACTGTAGGAAGGAGTACAGCTACAATGCAACAGTCCCACTGTTTAGTTTTATTCTCTTACATTACTTTCTCTGGCAGATGATGCGTGTTCTTTCAGATTCTAATATCACAAGGGTGATTCTGTAAAGAAAATAATTGACAAAATTGATATAAAAGGGAAATGAGATCAATCATTGTTTTTAAAGAAAGCTTCCAAGTACGTGTTGCTCCTCATGCAGGCAGGTAGTGCAGTGCTCACTGCTGTACTGAGGCCAAGCCTCTCATAACAGCAGCGAGGGGGAATATTTAGAGTTCTGAAGAACCAGAGGCAAGGATTGAGGAAGCATAACTAGCATTTGCATTTTTATTTTATTTAACTGGAGCAACATGCCTTGTTGGCTTGTATCAGTTCATTTGCAAACTGAGCTCTGTTTTGCTCAACATTGGTTTATACTCTTAATTTACCCTGATGTAATTTTAAGTCAGAATGTAGGTCAGTCTCAGACTTGCTGGTCTCTCTGATTTTTGAAGGTGTATGTGATTTGCTAAGAACTGCTGTATTCCTTTTCTCCTTGGGAATGCTGTAGTCCATTTGTTGTCATAGCCTGGTTTGTGTGCTTGTTTGACACAAGGAGAAGACAAATGAAGTCAAACCTCTAAGCTGTAGCAACTCAGAAATGTTCTTCATTCAGAAGACACTTACATTTTTCTCATGTATTTCAAAATTAATATGTGGTTTTGCTCATAAGCACCATTTGGACATTGAAGGCTTCTTTTACTTTTTTTTCTGCATACTTCATTAATTAATGTAGGCTTTTCTGATTGCCAGGCTATCTGGATTGGTTAATTTTAATTGTTCCTGTATTTTATCTTCAGTCATTAATTTGGCTTAGAGTGACACACGTAAAATATGACAGATTACATTTATTTTGCAAGGTTTTGCATAAGAACATATTTGAATAGTTGCAAGATAGGTGTATTCTACTTAGTGGCCTAATTGCTTGTAACCAAAATAATTATTTAAATTTGAATCTCGGGGGTATAACTATTTTATGAGACTTTACTGTCTCCTCCCCTCTGTTTTTGCCATTCTGCTGAACTTACTCTCATCATTTCCTTTTGCCTTTTTTGCTTGATGCCTGTTGTTATACTTCCCTCACTATTATTACATGGTCTGTTATCCTTCTTTCCTTCCTTTCAAAAAATCCAGCTGTTGAGAATAAGCCAGGGGAGGTAGACTGTGCCATTAACCTTGGTGCTTTGCTGCCAGTTGAAACTGAGAAAGCATTTGGTATCTTTTTGGAGTTTAAACCCTTGTCTTTTCCAAAAGGTAGTGAGCAATACTCTTTTATTTTTTTTTTTTTAATATGTGAATCTGAATTGCTATTTGGTTTTGCTTAATTGGAAAGAAACTATTTGTGGAGATGATAATAAAGGAATTTACATAGAACTATATTATCTCTCTTATAGTTCAAGAAATAGTGTGGATTCTGAATAATTTCTGGGCAAAGGGACTACCAAAGCAGAAGTGATGTTCAGATGAGTTTTGTTATTTTGGTGCAGGAGTTTTATTAATTTATTGTGTCCTTTGTTTACAGACTATGTTAGGAAACAAAGGGAGGTACTGTGCAGTGAGATTGCAGGTCACAACTGGAGTATTGCTGCAATGTCACAGCCCTTTGTCTTGTGGTCCACAGACAGAATAATGCCTAGAAGGAAAACATGGCATTGTTCATGGATTCATTTGTTGCATTAGCCCATCCTCAGTTTTGTGATGAAGACTTTCATTGCCGTGAAGAATTTGCCTCCTTGTTAAGGTTTGGTTTATGATTGTCAGTCAGGAATTTAATACAGGTGACTGCAGCTATACAGAATGGAGGGGGGACTAAATGCTTGCTGACAGTATTTTTACTGAAAGAACTTGATGCTAAAAATGACCCAACGTCATGGGTTGTTTGTTTGGTTTTTTTCTCCCCCCCAGAACTTCTGATGGTGGGAAGACAGTTGGAACCATTGAAGTCAATCTTGTGAAGATGGGCGAGCTGGAGGATGGGGAAACAGATCACATCACAACAGATACCCAGGATCAAAAGGTACAAACTCAGTTTATTGCACAGAGTTAATTAGAAAGATCAGCTGTACCAGATATCTAAAATACTAATTCCAAACTGGGTTAAAGACTTAATAAAAAATTTTTGGAGTAAAGTACTATGTACACAACTTCCCTAAAAACAATTTTTAATGAAAATGCAGAGCATAGGGCAGTGTTTACCAGAGCATGTACGTAGGGTTTCTGAGTCAGGGTGTTCATCATGAGGGACAAGAGGAAGGACAGAAGGATGTAGGAGAACAAAATTACACCGAATGGAAAAGAAATAATGAGACTGCTTGACAAGACTGGGTGTTGAGGAGGAGAATTTCAATCAAGAGCTGTTTTCCCAGAGAAGAGAGTTTATTATCGCGTATCAGGTTGTTACGGGTTCCCTGGTTTATGAGTTTATAGTTTTAAAGTTAAAAATCCTTATTTGAATATTGTCCAAAATGGCGTTTCTTCTTCTCCCTCATGTTATCCCTGCTCCCTGATTGGCTGGACTTTGCCGCAGTGGAGTTTCCTTTATGTGGTTATCTCCACCCTCCTTTTCCTTTTAGGGCTCTGGCCCTCCCTGTTGTTCCTTTTATGTCAGGCTCCTGCCAAGTCCTGTCCCTCTTCCAGAATGTTCCATGCTCTGCTCTACATAAGCCAGCACCATCTTCATAAACAGGACATTCCGTCTTTGCCCCCGATCGGCTTTAGGAATTTTTGTTATCCCCGTTCTTCTTTCTGTTTTGGAAAAGGGCCGCATTGATATTGTAGTATGGATTTCCTCCTCTCCTGTTAAAATCCCAAAGGGTGAGGTCATTGCATGGTTTTTACCTGTTATTGAGTGTCACAATGAAGGAATGGAGTATCAGGTGCAGCGGACTCAGCTGGTTGTACGTCACCATCCCATGTTATCTTGTTCCCTGTCCCGACCACGCTCTCCAGACACTGTTGAAGTGTCTGCCCTTATTGATACAGGGCAGATGTGACAATAGTAGCCAAGAAGGACTGGCCAGATGCTTGGAATACTATACTCACTAAGGACAGCATCTGAGGGATGGGCAGGGTCCAGCAGCCGGAGCAGGGCCTGCACTTGATAATTATCGAGGGACCAGACAGAAAAACCACTTCTGCAAGGCCTTTTATACTTACCCTGCCAACCACTCTCTGGGAGAAGGATGTTTTAGGGCCATGGGGTTTATCCCTCACAGCAAATTTAGCATGATGGCCACTGACGGGCAGCACATTTCCTCCCTGACTTGGCTGGCCAACGAGCCAGTCTGGGTTAGTGGCCCATCGGAGGGGATAAGCTGCAGGCACTAAATGTCCTGGTCAAAGAACAACTAGACCAAGGGCATATAATTCCATGGAACAGCCCCTAGAACATCCCAGTCTTTGTCATCAGGAAGAGCAGAGGTAAGTGGCGGCTTTTGCAAGACCTCAGAAAGATCAATGAGGTCATAGAGCCAATGGGTGCCTTGCAGCCAGAAAAAGGCTTAGAAAAATCATAAAAACTTTAAAGTAGGCAATTTGTTGCAGGGAAAACCAGTGGAGACTAGAGCTGGAGATGAGAGAGGAGGAGTGGGTTTGAGAGGAATGGAGAACCAACAGAGGAAGCTTGGAATGGCTATACTGTCTCTGTGATGACAAGAGGTTTGAGCTTGGAAGAGGTTCAGGAATGACTGCTCTGAAGGAGGAAATCTGGGTTTAAATGGTTTGCATCTAATAAAATGGTGTCTTTAACTGGGTCCCCTGACTGATGGCAACTGGCCTACCTGTACTGCATTTCCTCCTCCTGGTATCTCTGGCTCTGCAGCCCCATTCCCACTGACAGACAAAGCAGCCCCAATATGATGGTGAACTGCTTTACACTGACTGTATTCTATTCTTCCTGGGGGAAAAAAAAAGATATTACTACAGGGTATATAAAGTTAAGAACTGCATTTTTTGTTTGGAAGTAACACATAAAACTATTTTTTGAGAAAAGGACATTGTTTTCAATATCTTTTCTGCTTAGCCAAGCCAGTCTGCTTTTGCATTCTGAGGAGAGATTTTTCAGGGTTTTTTTCCACCATTCATCTCCAGAGACTTCAATGCCCTTTTACAACAATAAATGATTAGGATCAGTTCCAAAGAAGCCAATAAATGCTATGAAATCTTGCTGGTTTCGAACCATAAAACTTCCATGAGATATGCAACATGAACTGTTTTTGCAGCCTTCTCTTTCATTTCTCTTTTCTTCCATTTCAAAATGTGGACTAAAAATCCTTGGAATTATTTGAGATGTAATTAAAGAGCTGTGTCTAGCCTGGGGGAGACAGAAGGCTTCAATAGCATCTTTCCAGGGAGTTCTAATACTTGTCAAGAAAGACCTGCCTTGTGACAGATGTATTTTCTGTGGTCTTTACAAGAATCCTTGATTTGTACAAATTAGTTGCATCACAGAGTCACAGGTTTGTATGTTCACAATGAGAATGCAATTTTGAGAACGTACAGTTATTGAACGGCTTCAAATAAATAAGACTTGAACTAGGTTTTCTAACTCATTAGGTAGACTGTGCAGAGAATTTCTCATGGAAGGGGAAGGTGATGGCTAAGTTCAATTTCAGATATCACCTGGTAGAAGGTACATCATGTCTTGTTCTCTGCTTTAAGCTCTGCAACAGAACTTCTAGAAACTAGGGAAGCCCTGGGAACAGAGCTCCACCTTTAGAGGTTATCTGGGATTTTGATAACTGTGGGGAGAAGGAGCATTAAAATACACTTGCTGCTATGTTTAACTTAGGTGTATGTTGAAAATCAACACAGTTGATTTTTCCATAAACTTTTTATACTTTTATAAGCTAATCTTATCAAAGAAATCTTCCAGTTCACTTGTATAACAAATTACTTTAGCCACAAACTGTGAGCACATTTTAAAGACTCTTTGTAGTTCCTACTTTGTTTAAAAATTAATGTAATGTTTTCTCACATTATGCGTGTGAAAACTGCCTTGCCTAAGGAAACCTCTTTGAAAGCACAAAACTTGTCAAAAATGGTTTTAAACTCTAACTGCCTTATTCTTATTTGAAACATTAAGCTAAACTACTAATACCTCTCAACACTTGTATTGGTCAGAAACCTTTCTGTTTTATTATAGGATAGCTGATTGTATTTTGTCATTTTCTCCTCTCTAATTCTGATTGTGTTACAGTATATTGGAACAGAAATCTAAAGACCAAAATGTAAATCGTAATTAAGGGCTGGGAAGTTACAATAACAGTGATGGTTTTCCTACAGTTTATAAACTGCTATATATATTTTTAGACAGCTGAATGTGCTACATTTGTGGTTGCATTTCTTTTGCAGTGTGCATTGGTTCGTGAATGTACAGCCACTGAAGGCATAAGTGGTAAAGACAACCTGCCCTCCTTAAATGCAGGTAAGTTTTTGATCATCTGGAAAAGATGCCTGTTGCAACACTATGTCAGATTCTGAGGAAACCACAAAGATTTGCATCAGACCTTGTAAAATGCTCTTCAAATGCTGCACAGATGTTTAAGTTCAATATTTTAATGTTTTATGCATGTTTGACAGTATCATTTTACTGAGAAACATGAGGAAATGTATGGCAGTGATACTATCTGAAACAGTGCTAAAATCTCCTACATCTTTACCATTCAAGACTGTCAATGATTTCTGTGGGCATGGAATTACCTCATAAGTTTTTGTCATGTCATTGCATGACATTCTGTTAATAACTGTGCATTATTTGTAACTGAATACTTTTGGAGAATTAATCTCTCGTAGCTGATGCAGTGGCAATTTCAGTTTGATCTGGAAGATGTATGTCCTAAAATAAAGGGAGCTGTTGGCAAGGCATTCTCAATTCCAGGTCAACTCTGGGCTTGAGTGTATGGTGTTAAACTGGATCTATTTCTCTTTCATTATACTGAGAAATATGACATGCTGACATGCTGTGCCGTAAAAGTTTTATTAGCCCAAGTTTATGAATCTCCATTACTCTGCAGTAACAATGTCACAAATAACTTATATGGGTCATCTGAAACCACAGTGCTGTCAAGAATTCTGTGTATTTGCTGCATTTCAGAGCAGAAATGTTACTGAAGTTTTAAAACCTTTACTGAAACTTTTTCATAGGACTTCTCTGATAGGACAGACTTATTAGACTAGCTTTGCAGTTTAAAGCACTAGAAACCTCAGAAAATGAAGATTTCCCATATATGTTTAAATGCTGTAGTTTTTTTCTGTGACTTGTTGAGACTAGATCAGAAAAAAATTCTTCTACAGAACTGCTATTTCTTTTCACCAGTTCAGTGTGAGACTGGATATGTTTATGGGAAAGATGTTAGTTGAGAATTACTGAATGTAGAGGAACTGCATCTGACTCCAGAAATTCCTGAACTGGAAATAGCTGGAGGCAGGGAGAGTATCTTGCATGTCTGGGTATCTATTTATGGCTTTTCTTGGGGATGAGACACAGAGCCAGTCGAGCGGTTTGGTCAAACTCAGTGCAGCTGTTGTTTGATTCTGATTCTGTGTGTCATCCACATCAGTGGCTCTTAAAGAAATGACATTTCTGTTCAGAGAGCATTTTACTGATTCACCATTAATTTTTTCCTATTTGCTGCCTCTGTTGTGTGGGTTTGGTTTGGGGGTTTTTGTTGACTTTCTTCAGGTGGGGAAATGCTGTAGTTTGGGGAATGTATTTTGTTGGAACTTCCAAGGTAGGTGTCAGTTTTATGAATACTGAAGTCTAGATCACTTTGTCAGGAGTATTTGCTTGTGATTCTACAGTGTATCTAAACAGCACTTGGCATTTCTACATTTATTGTTCTTATATACAAACACACAATATAAAGCCAAAACCTCATCCAACTTTACTAGGGTTTATAAAATCAAACATGCCATGAAGGGTTTGTTTGGTTTTTTTTTTTGTAGATTTTGTGGTTTTGTTTTTAAAGAACTTGAGGGAAAGAGCAGAATTGCAGGTGCATATGCAAGAAATGACAGCATGCAGGATATTGGAAAGAGTTTGCAGTCACAGGAAGTTTGTTCTAATAAATACTTACTCTTCAGTCTGTTTCCTGAACTTGTGACTTTCTCCTCTCACCTGAGCACTGCCTCCACTTTCCTGCTGACACCAGGCACTGGTTCCAGGTTTTGTCAGTCCCTCTCTTTCCACTGAATTCCCAATTATTTTCTTAGAAAACTTTATCTCTTCTACTATACTGTCAACCTCTTTGCCCAACCCACCAGGCTTCTTCCCCAGCATGTCTGTGTAGCTGGACTTCGTGTGATTTAAAGCTCCCTGTGTTGCCTGGAGACTGGTTTTATTACAGGGATACCTGTGCTGCCCTTAAGCATCTTACAGCACACACTGGCTCTGCCAAAAAGTGTCTATCCGTTCTGTAGGAATGACACATGCAGTTTTGTTGGTATTAGAAATTGGGAAGGATGCAAGAATTTCCAGTGAAGGTAAACCCTTGGTGCACGTATGTGATGTTAAGTTCAAGTTTTGAGGTTTTTCATACTGAGATTTCTTTCCCAAGGCTGATGTCATTGTCAGATCTGGGTGGATCACTGTGGATATGGGAAAATGCACAGCTCTGTAAAAGATTTACTGTCAGAATTCAAGCTGAGGAAGCACAGAACTTTCTGTTGCAAATTTTTGGCTCTGTTCTGTGCAGCTAGACCATCTTCACTAAAAACTCAGCAGAAAATAATCAGTTTAAGCCAGACAAATTTCAGCGTGGCAAAAGTGGAGACGATTGAAAATGAGGACTGATGGGCAAGGAGCAGTAGCAGCAATGTGGTAGAAGAGCCAGGCACCCTGCTAACATCAATATTGCCTGCACTCCTTTCCCTGCTCTGCACATACAGGACTATCCACAGCACAGGATGTATTGCATATGCATATATATTCAGTACATATGTATACTACTGTAAAGATTTCTGGTACTTTCTGTTTCTTGTTGTTTGTCAGGCCTTCAAAACTCTGAAACTGGAAAAATACCCCTGTGTGAATCTTTAAGCCCATAGGCATAGATGCACGTTGGCATTCTTCTGAAATTTAAATGTTAATACAGGGAAGTGGCAGCCCTCAAGTGAGTTATGAGACTCTTATTGAGTGAGTGGGAATAAGTAGTGTATTTCAGAGCCTGATCACTGTTCTGTTTATACCCCAAGAGATTGAATATGTCTCAAAATTCAGTTAGTTATTTATAACACTGGAGGTTTTGCCAGTTGTTTGCATGTAAGCAAATTGTACTTTACAATAAAAGAAGAGAATAAAAGTAATTGAAATGAAGCAAAAATGAAGAGAAAGCTGTAATTGTTCTTCCTGAAGTAATATTTGTAATACACCTGTGCTGCAAAGGAAGATATAAATAGAAACACTGTTAGTAAATTAGTATGTGGCAACGATATGCTTTGAGCTGTGTTCAATAGGGAACAAAAATAAAAAGGGATTATTATTTCCTTTGTTTTACTTACAGGGGAAGCAGATTGCTATTTTTTCATTTTACTTATAGGATATTGCACAGAGGTCTTCAAATTTAGAAAAATGTGTAAAAATATGTGTGCTTAAATATATGGCATTGGCTTTTAGGCTTCATTCTATAGAGAAAAGCTTTTAAAATATGGTTTTTCCCTTTTTTAACCACTGCAGTTCAGTGGATTTCATTTTTTTCTCAATGCCTCTTATGATCACTGTGTAAATACAGGAGGGGTTACCTTTATGAAACTTTCTCTCATTTTAAGAATTACTTTTTATAAAAGCCAAATCTAGTCTTGCCATTGTTACTTTTTGGGTGGCTTTACATGTCTTCTAGAATTCTGTTCTGGACAACTTGTAATTAGAAAGCAATTATTGTTGTGATTGAAAAGGAAGGTACTTCTGAGATGTTTATGGAACCACATGACAACAGTAAATCTGTTTATAAGAAAAACATCAGGTATTGTGCAGCTTTTATTGACAATCTCAAGCTTTAACCATACTGCCTATTGGAATTATTTGGATTCCTTGTGAAAAATTCCCAGGCTTTTTTCTGAGTTTGTAAGTGAAATTTTCTTCTTAAACCCATGGAGAGATGTTTTGACCATTTTTAAAAACTTACAGCACTCTTGAGATTATGCCCATCTGAAAATTTGGACCTGAATCAAAGACCTGAACATTCAGCCCGTACCTGAGGTGTAGGTTAATGATTCTAACCATGAGAAAAGTCCCAACTTTGTATTTTCAGAGTGATTCTTAGTCTCCCTTGCTGTCATGCTGAAGTCCTGACTGGTTTTCTGCTTCATTTTGCTTTCTTCCTATGATGATGATAGTGGGGAGATGGGAGCAAAGAGATTGTGCAGCTTCATATGTGCATGAGGTTCTCACAGATAAATGTGACTTTTTCAATGTAATACATCCTGAGTGCAAATTTAAGGGCTGTTCTTGGAAAAAAACATCCTTTGATAAATTTTGTAGGAAGTAGATATAAAAAGTAAAATAAAGAAAAAGAGACTTTGGTGTCTGGGGTGTCATAATTTGAAATGTCCTGGTAATAGGTACCAGCCTGCTTCCTACTAAGCAGGTGGCACAAAGCAAAACCAAACCCAACCCAAAACTGTCATCTGGTTTGGCAGTTTTCTGTTTAAGGGCAGACTTGAATTAGCACTTGGTTTCTTGAGCTCTCCCTGAAAATTTACATTCCCTGTCTCGTAAATGGGAGGTGATTGCTGCCACATAACTGCTTTGTGAGTTGACAGAGTCAGTTAATATTATTGACAAAGCTGCTTTTGTTAATTAGAAGAGTCTCAGCAAAAGAGGAGGGAAATAGGAAATATGCATTACAGCATATTTTAATCAGGTGGTATAATAAAGCCCAGCCTTTGGGAGTAAGCTGATTGTAGGCACGGGGCTTGGAGCTGCTTTTTGATTGTAGTGGACAGGAGTTAAGTCTGTGCTGAGGATTCTCAAGCTCTAAAGCTACTTGGACATTGAGGTATTTTGGGTGTTAGTAGTAAGAAAAAAGAAAAAGCTGTTATTCATTTGTCATAGTTACCAAGCATCTCTTAGGCTTGTTTCATAACAGTAAGGCAGAATTTAGTTTTTGAAACTAAAATCACTGATAACTAAAGGTAAAGTTAAAAAGCTTCTAGTTTTTCATTGAAGACTAATGGTTAAAGACATATTAGTAGAATGATGGGAATAGAAAGCAATATGTCTACAATTAGTTAAGACATGATTACTTAAAGCATTTCGTTCTTTATGAGTGGCCAACAGTGCATTTATTACAGGTATCTTTGACTCTCTGGCCTTGTTTCTGAGAGGACTTCTGTTAAAAAGGTTTTCTTCGCTAGACAGGACAGTTTGTGTGTCTTTAATGACTTGCTCTGTGTTTCTCATTCTCTATAAATCAGCCCACATAGGCATTAATGGGGGCAGTGAGTTGTGAAGTTGACATTTCTGTTAGAAGATGTCACTTTGACCGCTGCAGTTTCCCCGCAGCCCAAATGGGGAAGGCATTCCTTTGAGTTATAGAGCACTCCGTGGCAGATCAATGGGAGCCTGCTGGAAGGCAGCTTTTTCCAGGAGGCTCCTAGAAAGGCACCATTGCAGGATTTGGATGGCTGTCCTAAGCCATTCTATGTTAGGCAACAGTGGATGTGTGTGTTAAATGACAACCATTTGTTTCCAAGTAAGCTTATCAAAGTGGCCAAATAGAACTACTTTTTTTTTTTCCTCAGCTTTTTTTCCCTATTTGTTCTTTCTGGAAAATAAATGGAGGGTTAAAAAAAGATGGAAAGGAGAGAATATAAATTTCCCACCTTTATTACAGAGCATCATTGTAAGGTGTGAATGGAAGTGTAGCCAACATGTAAGAACTTTCAAATAAAAGACATGGTGAGTTTTAAGTATAATCTTCCAAGACACCAAGTAACATGATTTCCCCTCATCAAGCTCCAAGAGTGGTCTGAGAACAGTGTGTGTAATATTGACAGGATCTTTGTGCTCATTTCTGTGGAGTGGCAGCCTCTTGACCACAGGGTAACTAAAATGGCATCCTCATGGCCGTGTCAATGGTTTCCTGAAATGTAGATGCACACGTGCTGTTTGTGTTACTGACTTCTGTACGTGCATATCACGGAGAAGGTGCATCAGATACAGATAAACTCTGAGTCATTCTTCACTTCTTGCATGCAATTTATTAGCAATTAGTGATTCCAGCAGGTGGTAAGCACTGGGTGGGGGCTGGATGTGAGTTCATACTTTATTTGTACATTCTGGTTTTTTCTAACTGTGTCTTATATGTAAGTAAAGAGAGTATAATTTACATTCTCTCTACACTGAAATGTTAAATTCACAAATTGCCTGCTATGCTGGTAAAATGTGAGTTATCTCCTGCACTAGTGATACTTTGTCCTCCACATGCTGGTATAATAAATTAAATAAAAATTAAACATTTTTAATAGAATTGTAATGGTTCTAAAATTAGTTCTTTAAGCAAGGGGGGAAATAATGAATTATTTTTGCATGAAATTGTTGTCATAAATTTTCAAGGAGTCATATAACCACAGTAAAGCAATGCTACAATTTTTCCTCTCTGTAGTGCTAAGAAACCCGGTCTGTAAGTTGTATAGATTCCCTACTTCTGACAACAAGTGGATGCGGATCCGGGAGCAGATGGCTGAGACCACCCTCTCCTTCCATGTTCCTAAAGAACTAATAAATCTGCACATAAAGGAGGATATGAGAAGGTAAGGAAGAAGAAAAACAAGCTATAGTAAATGTGAAATTTGATTTTTTGGAGTTGAACTCTTGGAAGTGATGAGCTACAAATACTAATTTATAGTATGAAATGGGCAAAAGATAGTGATTTTTCTGGCTGCTAAAATTTTACAGCTGTAACTAAACAACAGAATTGATTCCTCGGAATTTTTAGGACTCCAGTGACCTCCTAAGTTCTGAGCAATGAACCGTGCTAGAGTGCGCTCAGGACTTTAAATCTCTGAAGGTCAACATTTGGTTAACAATATAAATATTCTGAAGAGTTAACATTTTATGAAGAACCAGTAGAGGACCAGGGTGTGAAAAACATTGTGGTGTGTTTGGCTTTGTGTCTGGGGAGTGCTAATATCACAGACAAACGTTATGCGAGCAGTGGAAAAGGACCAGTTTGTAGTTAATAAAGGAGCAACGAGAATAAAAATCACATGTAAATTACTTGGCTTGAGAAAAGGATACCAAAGTACTATATATTTGAAATCTTTATTCATATTTGGCCTCGTAACCAGGAGGGACATTTGAGAAATATAACAATATGTATGACTTGGGAAAAAAGGAGGATAGGGAACACAACTGTCCCGAAATCCTTTGTATGTCCATATTCCCACTGCAGTGACTAAAATGACAGCTTGTCCTTCAATCCTTGTAAGCTGTGCTGATAAAACTGTGGAAAATTCCCATTATGGGAAGCAGTCCAGGGCTTCTCTCAAAACAATGCCTTCTTTTCTCAAGGACAGTAGATGATGTAGAAGATGGTATTGCCTCTTTCCTCATGAAAGTTCCTTTCACATAGTTGAGCATCTGATCTCGTGTAAAGAGGTTTGTGAGGTGCTGCTGAATCCCAAAGCCATTCTGTGCACTTCCAGGGAATTCCTGCCCTCAGAGGATGTTGCCTCTTGTGGTTTACAGGGGTTGTTTGTCCTGCACTGTGGAGCTTCTTTCGGTTTGTGTTCACCCCATCTGTTGCTCCTGTCTGATCTTTTTCTGCCAATAGGACAGCATGTGGGAGACCAGAATCTTGATTTTAATAAAGTCACTGGACTGATACATACTTATGCATGGTAATGATGGGTTATAAAAATCCCATGAATTGTTATAATACTTTATTTTATTCATTTAATACTGTGTTTAGGCATTTACGGCCTCATCTTGTTTGAGAATACTAATGTGTAAGGGGTTTTTTAGTAACCTATAAAAGTAGATTATGCTGACTTGCACAGTTCATGTACTTCCCAGGTTTTCATTTGCCCCACGGGTAAATGCTTCTTAAATGTTAGAGGATTACTATAACCACTTTTACTATTACTCCATTATTCTCTCCAAAGGTGTAATGCAAGTAATAGCCCTTGCAGTTATTTCATATTATAGAACTCACCTGTTTGGATAACCTCATAGTAAAGAATCACCATGGTGGTTTTGGGGTTTTTTTTCCCCATGATTATTGAATACTCACCCAAATAAGGAAAATCTTTGAGAAAGAAACAGAAGTAAAAGTTACTCAAAGATTGAGGCAAGTAGTTCTGATTTTCCTGCCTGCCAGTGTGATGAAGCTGTTCAAGCCTGGTAGAAAGTGTTGATGTGAAAGACAGAGAGACCATGTGATTGTGTCAGTTGAGGGAGGACTCACTAGCTATTGACTCACACAAAACTTACACTGTGCCATTTCCAGGCTATTCTCTTCTGAGGTATTCTTCTCTGTGTCTTTTTCTCCCAGTTAGTATAAAAGAAAAAATATTTTTGTCTCAGAGGCCACTTATTATTATCCTCAACTTGTTTCATTTTATTCCTATCATGGCTTCAGTATAGTCAGGCCTGAAGCAATTACTTTTAAAAAATATGCAAGTAAGTGTTAATTCTATTCATTATTGCATTTTAAATTGTAGTTTAAATTCCCTTTTCTCATAGCTCTGAAGATTGTTTATCTCTTGATAAAACTACAGTGTTCATTGTTAACCAAATCATTTCATGATGCTCTGAAATATGTAACCACTACGGATCTTTAACTTTGGTTTTCAGTATGAAATAGTGTTTTTAAAGAATCGCATGCATTAAAGATTTTATCATTCAAACCTCCCTGGAAGGAGTTTTCATAAGAGTCTGCTTTGCTGGTTTTTATTGTTAAATTATATCTGTTTCCTCTTTGAGATGTTCCAATGAGTCCTTTCCCCTGTTTTTACTATTTCTTTACAAAAATTTTGTCCAGATGTTTCACACGGGTCATGCAAGATGAGCCAAGTAGCTCTTTGAAGCTAATGATTATAAAAAAGACTCAGTTTACAGTAATTGTTCGGGAAGTTGGTTGACCCATATAATTGAAGCTTGCAGTTGTACATGTAACTGGTGTAACTGGATCAGCACAGCAAGAGTGTTAGGAGACTATAGCAGAACTACAGCACGCATCTTTCACATTTGCCTCCAAAGCTGTTTTGAGCTGGTTTGGTTTGTGGTGAAAGGAAATTCCACCTATACATCAATTGGGCCTGTGGCAGTTGTGATCACATCTCATAAACAAATTTCACAGATAAATTACTGTATTTGAACCCTCTCTCCAGAGTACAAAGCCTGCTCAGGCTTTCCTCCTACATCAGGAATGACTGTTCTGTCCCATCACCAATGGCCTTTTTTGTGCAAATCTGGGCTGTTTCTTTGTTTCTTTCATGTAACATTATGGAATGATGACAAAGTTCAGACTGTCTGAAAGATGTATGTTTTTCTACTTCTTTTTATAACACAACTTCTATAGAGAAGTGGAGCCCCTGGCAAAAATGCTATGTGTTAGGAGTAGGCTTTGATTTTTCCAGACCTTTGCATGTTAGTTTTCACATGACTTGTTTTTGAGCAGTTGCATTGCAAACCCATTGTATTGCTAAAAGGTAATAGCAGTAAATAAAAGTGATTTGGGGTAAACTTACCATGACTTT
>JAWWMO010000138.1:11374840-11389768 GCA_035047845.1 Dendrocincla fuliginosa | reverse complement strand
TGAAAAAAAGCATGAGTTGGTAAACAAAAGGCAGACTATTAATCTGATCCTTCAGCTCTCAACCATGTGTTGATAATGGGCTTCTTTGGACACCTCCCTAGAATAAAAAATTTTTCCTTTGAGTTTAATGGCACTGATATTTAAATGCTGATAATGCCAGAAATGTGTCTGCTGAGGCAGCAGGTGCAGAGCTCCTAAACCATCCTGCTCCTCAGGGTTCCAGCTTGGGCAGAGCCTGCACTTGCCACCACCCAAGGCTGGGAGAACTCGAGTCTGCTGAAGGGCAAAGTGCCCCCAGGTTGGAGCTTTGCAAATCAGTACCAGAATGGCAGGAAAGGGTTTTGAGGAAAGGGTAACAGGTAGATGTTAGATTTTTATTTTTTTTTTTAGTGGGGACCTGCTTCCAAAGATAATGAGAAGTGCTTAGTGAAAGCTGATATAATTAATATCCTAAAGGAGGAATGAGTGTGAAAAACAGTATGTACCTAAGGCAGGCTTGAAAATGAATTAATTAACTAGTATTTGAGGTGGAAAATGAGGAATGGGATAGACAGTTTTCCTCCCCATTCTGGTTAGATACAAATGGGGCGAGATTATGGCAAGGCCACCAAGGAACACAGAGAACTAATCAAGGCAGGAGACAAGAAGTTAAGATTCACTCCTGGGTAGAGTTTCCATTGTGAAGTGACAGAAATTACCATCCAGGAGACAGTTTGAGGAGCTGGACAGCAGGACAAAGGCGAACAGCTGTAGCCAAAGCTTGGATTTTATGCTGTAAGATGAGTTTAAGTTGATGCTGAGCACAAGATCTGTCATGGTGATGAGTGCAATTATCTGGAAAAGACTTGGAGAGATGATTTGGAGTGGGGGAATAAGATGATAAATAGATCTGCTTAAACAACCTCGAGTTTGCTCTGAGCTCACTGCTCGGTTGACTATTCAAAATTCCATGGCTATGTTGAAAAGTTGAGTCAGTAACTGATTTGCCTTCGGTAGAATCAATATATATTATAAATATTAATATTTTTATAGAGCAATAGTTGTTTGACACATTTACTGATTGAAGTGTGGTTTTATGAAAGGGGGTTTTGAAGTTACTCAATTAAATAAGTTCTGATATAAGTATTGTAGTGTTATTAAAACAGATTAAAAATTTCTAAAATTGTGGGTATTAGTATGACCCATAAACTTCCAAATATGAAAAATATTATGGTTTTTCACTCTTTACTTTTGGAAGAGGCTTTTCATGTAAGCATAATAAAGCTTAGTACTGTGGAGTATTGTTGATGGAGCTTAGATATAAAAAAGATAATTCTTTTTTCAGCTGTGACTTAGAACTGTATTGAGTCAACAACAGCAGTGAAGAATAACACAAAATCACAAGACATACACACCATGTAAATCCTGTGTATTCTATAATTCCATTAGAAAAAAAAATACGGATATAAAGTGTACAATGAGGCTATTTTTTGAGGAGTAATATCTGTGCCATATAATCCTGTTATCTCATGGTTTTGATTTTACTGTATATTTAAATGAAAATAAACTCAGACAAGGTAGTGTATAAAATTTCCAGGCTGCATATGCTCTAGATTGCCATAAAACTGTCCTCTTCCTTTAAACGTCACAGCTAAGATGTGTCTGCTATCGTGACATAGTAGTGGCTAAATGTTTACTTCAGTGATGCATATATATTTCTGAGATGAAACAAATGCAAGCCTTGTTGACAATGAGGAGAGCAGGATTTGACATTTCTTGAAAACATGTTCAAGCTAGAATTGTGGGATTTGAGTTTTCCCTTCCTGTTACTGCTGCTGCCAATGGAGTTAACTCATGGTCAGCTGGTTAAAGTTTTGGGTTTGGTTGGATATGTTGGTCTGAGATAAATGCTTTCTACTCTTGCTGTTGTTCAACTCAAAACCAACAGGACCAGGTGTGGGCTTAGATAGAGGTGGGGAGATAATTCTTACATAGAATACTGTATTCCCATGTAGGAGGAGCAGTAGAGTTTTGGAGGTTAGCCATGTCCAAACATTTTTGCAAAAACTATTAAATAAGGCAACATAAATACTGAGGGCCAAAATATCCTCATTGCAGATAAACAAAATTTTACACCCTGAGAGATTCTTACAAGCTTTTCTTAGGGGGAAGCCCTGAGGTTTTCATTTAATGGGATGTCTCATGTTAAGCTGCCAAGAACTTGTAAGGAAAGTGGTCATTGAGTGGTGGTTTTATCCTTTTACTGCAGCTGATTCTTATGCTACAACATTGCTAGTTTGGAGGAGGAAAGTTGAATCGGTTCCTCTTCTGTTATTCAGGTGAATGAAATAGCAAAAAGTAATCATATGTCATTAGTAAACTTTCAAGGAATTCATGTATGTTTGTTTCCATTTTAACACTTTTAAAGACAAGTATGAACAAAATGCCTTAATTCTGCTTCCAGTGGGATCTGTGTGGGTTTGGTTGTTGTGTTAACCAGGAGCAGAATTATGCCTACATCACTTGTTCTAATACTGGTCACACTAAAGCAAGGCTAATTAACAAAGGGCAAAATAATTTTAAGGCTTTTCAGCTAATGGTCCAAACTGCTGTGATAAGTGTAGCTCTGTGTTCCTATGCTGAAGGCTCGTTGGTCTTTTCCTCTCTCTTACTGCCCTCTCTCCCCATGTTTTTCTTTTTTCCTCAGTCATTTTTCTGTACGCAAGAGCTGTCCTCTGGAAGTCTTTTTGCAGACTTCCAAGAATTGCAGTGAAGGAGTCTTCTTGATACTTCGAGGAAAATGTGTTGCAAAAATTTTCTCCTGAGCAATTCCAAGTTTTTAAAGATTCAAGATCTTCCAGTTTCCTTAAAAGCAGATCCCCCAAAGTGGCTCTGGGATAGATATAGGATAAACTTCCTTTGCAAGTGGGAAAACCAAACAGAAAGCCCAGTGTACTGTAACTGTGCTTGTTTGTGCAGGAAATTAAAGTGATCCCTATTTCGCTCAGGTCAGCTCTCAAGAGTGTACAGGAAAACTGATAATTTACTAAAGGATTTCCTTTTGGATTTCCAGTGACATGTTTGGTTACCATAGCACTGCTGCTTTGACCCGATGAACACAGCTGTAAGGCTGGAGATTAAGTTTTAGGGGACTTCTGGTAGCTTGGGTTTTGGGTTTGTGTGTTTTGTTTTGCATGCTAAAGAATCTGACATATAAAAACATGGCTAGTAGAGTGTTTATGATGTGTATGAAAGTATGCAAAGAGTAGCTTATCAAAACAACTATGCTGCAAGGGTTGGAAAAGAAGCAAGCTTTGTATTCTTTACAATGGTGTTTACTGTTTCTTCACAGCTCTCTGGAGCCTGGAAGCCTTCTTTCCTCCAGCAAAGAAAGAGTATTTCAGTTTGTAGGCTATTGCACTTACAGCAGATGAGGTTTGGACACAAATTACTGTATTATTCACTGACATTCTTTATTGTGTAGTTGCAAAACAGAGCTGAAAACATCTTAGAAGTAGATTTTATTTCAATTAGGAAGTCTTTTGATGTTTTGTAACAAATTTGCTTTGGGTTAATTTCAATGGATGTTAACAGGTCAATGAGTTGATTAGTAGTACCTTCTCTTTTTGCCTTTTGATACAGGAATCAGGAACTGAAAGACCTGGGAGAACTTGCTCCTCACTGGGACAACATGCGCAAAAGTGTAATTGCTCACTGTGATCAGATGTTGAGTATGTACCAGGATACTCTTGCAGAGCTTGGGAAGCATACAGGTAGGAATCTGTGATTTTAGGAAAATAGCCTCTCTTCTGCAACAGTTAAGAATTGTTAGTTATTTAATATTGCCATGTTTAGCAGAAATAAAGTTGGGAAAATAAACGGAAAATAAAGGGACCTTAAATATCTTCTCATTCTAACCCCCAAGACATGGACAGGGACACCTTTCACCAGACCAGGTTGCTGAAAACCCCATCAAAACCTGACCTTGAACACTTCCAGTGATGAGGCATCCACAGCTGTTCTGGACAATCTGTGCCAGTGCCTCACCACCCTCACAATAAGGAATTTATTCCTAATATCTAAGGTAAACCTGCCCCCTGGGGAATGGTTGGAATCCATTCCCCATGGTCCTGTCACTACATGCTCATATTAATAGTCCCTGTGCATTAGTCATGTGGGCTCCTTTCAGCTACTGGAAGGCCACAATTAGATCACCCCAAAATCTTCTCTTTTCCTGGCTAGACAAGCCCAGTTCTCTCAGCCTTTCCTCACAGGAGAGGTGCTCCACCCCTCTAGTCATGTTGGTGGCCTTCTCTGGACTCTCTGCAGCAGGTCCGTGTCCTTCCTGTGCTGGGACCCCAGAGCTGGATGCAGCACTGCAGGTGGGGTCTCACCAGAGCAGAGCAGAGGGGCAGAATCCCCTCCCTTGACCTGCTGCCCACGTTTCTTTTGCTGCAGCCCAGGACACATTTGGCTTACTGGGCTCTCACTGCCAGCTCATGTCCAGCTTCTCACCCACCAGCACCCCCAAGTCCTTCTCAGCCCAGCTGCTCTGGATCTGTCCATCCCCCAGCCTGTATCGATACCAGGGTTTGCACTTATTAAACCTCATGAGATTCCCATGCATATCCTTAGTGAGTAGCTGTCTTTGCCCACGTTGTGCCAGAATTAATCTGGGATGGGTGGTCTGTCCTCAGTCCAGAAAGAGCAGTATCTGCTGCCTTGTTTTTGTCGTGTGGAGATGGTGGTCTTGCATTCTGATGTGCCCTGAGTGCTTGTTCCATGGACATCTGACAGAGAGTGCTGTGGTCGGGGTCTGGACTATCCCAGAGTGTCTGCGTGCCAGTGCAGTTAGACAGCAGCCCAAGGCTGCATTCAGTGACAGATGTGCACAAAAGACTGTTGGTCTTTTCTTCCTCTACTGCAGTATTTCTCATTCAAAAAAAAGAACAAGAAAAATCTGCAGAATAAAATATTCTTTCTTTTGAATTTCTTGTTTTGTTTTGGTTTTTGGGGGGTTTTTTTTGAAACACAAATCACTCAAGGAACTTACGTAATTCTTTTCCGTTTTGTGAGACTGCTGGAATTATTTCCTGAATCGCTCCGTATTTTGAGCAAGCAAAGTTGTCTATTTACAGTGTGTCTTTCTGCCTCTTCTTGCTGATGTGCTCTCCCCCTGCCCAGTTTGAGATTTCTGTAAGGGAATGGGCATATTTGTTGTCAATTACTAAAAAGGCTTTGGTGTTGTTGCTGCTTTCTTGCTGGTGCCAGATTCATAGCACCAGTCCTCACAATGACTTTCTCAAATAGGTGTTTTTGATGACCATGCTGCCATTATTGCTTGCTCATTCTGTGTTGTTCTGTACTATCACCATTGGATATTCCCGCTGTGGCCTCACTCCCCCAGTTTTGTGTGTGTAGGCATAGCAGTGCATGGCAGAGATAAACACTGCACAACTTAGAACGTTTCTGAGAAAGAGATACATTATGGTTATGAATATTGGTAAAAACCGAAGTTGAAATGATGATAGTATCTTGTGAAATATCTGTGATACATTTAGGAAGTATTTGCAGCATTTTCTTCATTACTTCTAGCTTTCTACATAATTGAAATAAAATTGCTTTGTGTGTGTACTGAGAAATGCAGCAATCAGGTTTCAGTTCATTATACATCTAAAATATATAGAATAATTTCTTCATATGGATAATTGGATGCATTTGCTTTTATTATAATGGATCTGCTGCATTTGGTAGGTGAGACACAAATCTTTCTCTTTCAAACCAGACATCCAAACTGTGTTTCTGTCCTTTAGCTATCATCTTCTAATACAGGGCTGAGCATGGTATTTCTCATTCCAGATTGCTCTGGCATAATGTTCTTGGTCACAGAAAGGGAGAAAACTTGCTTAAGTATATGAAAAAAACCCAATCCTTAACTAAATTGACGCGTTTTGGAAGCAGCTGATAACCTGCTTAAATGTTTGTAGGGGAAAAAAAGGCTCATCTGTTGCACTAAGTGACATATAATTTGCATTTTGTTTGCAAAAATGTGATTTCATGTATTTATGATTGCTTGCCATTACCAGAATTTCCCAGTTCTGATTTGGCAGACTACTATCTGATTCAGTATGACACTTCCTATGTTTATTTTAACTAATAGATGTATTTTCAATGCTTTACTAATTACATTTTGAAAGCACTCCATAAAGTATCATAAGCAAGCCAATAAATACAGATTATGAAGGAATCTATGTGATAATTATAACTTGTGGGAAAATATTGAAAGGACCTTTTGACATTTAAAAAAAAATAGATAATGTAATTTATTAAACAGAAATTTTGCATGACCTGTGTTTTGCCAAGCGACTTTATAAAAGGCTGGTAATGTTAAATGACCTTTCTTAACTGGGTCTTGAGAGAACTGCAGTGGACCTGGGAACCTGAGATCATTAAGGAGGACAAAACCAGCACATATAAAAGAGAGGAGGGACATTTATCTGAAAACTAAACAAAGCAGGAAGCCAGAGCAAGCTAATCCTTGTAGTGAAGGTGAGAGGTAATTGGGAGGCCAGCACTAATAGTGTCAGTAAAATACCTGTTTATATTTGGAAAGCCCCTGATTTTGAATCATTTGAAATGTTACCTGAACATTTCAAGACTTAATTTTAGAGGATGCAAAGTATTTTTATTTCAAGGAAACATACCAGGACTTTGTAAGAGTTAAGTGACATTAGAAAAAAAAAAAAAAATCAGGTGACTCTAAACCACAGATTTGGTGATACTGGGACAGAGTAGAACTTTGAAACAATCTGTTTGTTTTACTTTGACCTGAAATGATCCCCAAATGTTTTGGGGTATATTTTTATTTTTTAGTCATCAAACTGAAAAATCTATTATTCAACCAGCTCTAGAAAGAGACAGAGACAATTGAGGTTAAAGCAGTTGAATACTGCTCTTGAGAAGAGGACACTCTCCCTGCATCTGTCCCAGAGTTCCTATATGGTGCTAGGCAAGTCAGACCTGAGAAGTGGTTTGTGTGTGTTGGTCTCTTTTGAAGCCTGGCAATAGACACAGGTTGTTTGGAGAAGTACTCAGTACTTATGGGTGTAATTCAGCTCAGTGGGAGCTGTGCTCCCAAACTGGAATGTGATGCTGCATTATAACCCATGCTCTGCAGAATGAAATCCTCTGTATCTCATATTGGTGCATTGTTTCTTAAATGCTTGGTCTTTGACATTAAGGATGGGTAAAACTATAACCTTTTTATTCAGCCAGTTAAAATTATTCTATAAATATTTGTAAAGCCCTTAGAGACTATTACAGTAGACAGGTTTGAGGAAAATAATAATCCTGTCTTTGTGTGAGGCTTTAACAATGCGTTTGAATCCAGATAGTGAAGTAAAAGTTGGAAACAAAATATTGAATCACAGCTTCTAAAGTGAGCAGCAAAGACACCAAACATGCAATGAACTGGGAAAAGGTGGTATGTGATATGTTATTGAAGTCCATTGCAGAGTTCCTCTTCTTCCTTCTTGCCTCTATGTTCTGGTATCCCCTTACTTTGAAGAGTTTAATCTTGCAACAATAATAACAGGAACTGTTTTAATAGAGGGAATGTAGTTATTTTACTACTTAAATACAACTTCCCAAGTTACTTAAAAACAGACAAATGATCCTGCAAGTTAGTTTTATGGTATGGATGGTACTGGCAAATTGGTGGGTCTCATACCCGAGCCAATGTGATAATTGATAGCAGGTGAGTGTTTCTCATACCACAGCTTTCTGGTGCTGGATGGGAAGGATTGCTTTCCTCACAGGTCTTCCCTGAGAAGAGGAGTAAGGAGACTCAGCAATGCTGCATGTGTTCTCCTCCTGATCAGCACAGAGGTGTAAATCCTGAGAGCAGGCTCTTCTCTTCTCCCTCCTACTCTTCTTTTGCTGGTCCATTCTATCTGCTGTCGTATTCTCCTCTTAGGCAGCCAGTGTTTCCTTGTCTCAGGTCTCAGTTAGCATTCCTTAAGCTTTGATCTTGGTCTCAGCTCAGTTCTCACAAATAATCTGCCCCCTTTCTGTTTTCTTTCCTAATTACTTACAATGTCCTTGCCTGCACTACTCTCATTTCTTTTCTGATGGTTCAGGTTTCCCTCACTACTCCCCTCATTGTCTTTCTCTGTTTTCCAGCTGCAGGTTTCCCACTGCATCATCACTAACTCATGGTTTCAGTCTGCATCCCCAGGTTTCCTGTCTAATCTGAAACTTTGACTCCTGTCAATTGCTTTTCTTCCCACTTTTTCTCTTCATCTGTGTTAAATTATTATTTTAAATTCCTAAACTTAGGGAGCAGCCTAAGCAGGCTTGGCTGCTCCTGAGCATCAGTGGTGCCCTCAGGCAGTGTGATTTGCATCAGGAGGCTCAGTGCTTAGTCCTCTTGGAATCTCTGGCAGTTTCAACAGGTAATCCCTAGCAAGTCTTAATTTAGGAAGTAAAAAAGAAAAATTTCAAATATTTCCTTTACCTGTTTGTTTATCTCAAGAAAATGTTGAACCTTGACAAAAATTATTTTAAGTCTATGTGAATCAGAGGAATTTTAGTTCTAATGATTAATAGTTGGCAAAATGCTAGGATGCTGAAAATGGTTAAGTAAATGTTGGGCTGCCTGAGTGAGAAGGTAAGACCACTTCTCTTTCATAGTTTACACCCTTTTATATATATATGTATATTCTGTATCAAAGATCTTCAGGTAAGTTACGTTTTCATACTGTCAGGCTTCAATTATATTGCTTTATACCACCACAGAGCTACTCATAATCTCATACTTTTGAAATATGCAGCCAGACTCATCTTTTTTTTTCTTCCCAAAGCGCTGTGCTTCTTGTCATACTGGGTTTTTAGAAAGACAATTAATTTATAGCTTTCCTTAAGATAGTTTTTTTCTGTTTATTTGAGCTTTCTAGGAAGAGTGCACCATCTAGTCAATATAATCCTTGTGTTTGAATAGAAAAATGTGACTTGGCAAAGATAGAATGCCATCGTAGCTCTGTACCCTTGTGTTTTCAGCACAGAATAAACATAATGCACATTAACTGTGCCATTGTTTCCAGCAGACTGCAGACTGATTTCAGACAGCAGGAAAAAATATCTGTCATCTAGAATAAAAAATTAGATTGTTCTGTGAATTAAAAGCTGGTTTGTTGCTTCCAGTAAGGATACATGCTGAGACTCTGTTAGTGAACCATTCATCTCCTGATACACAATTACACATTAAAAGTAAATTAAAGAAGACTCCTAACATGCAAGTATTGTCCTCGCATTAAAAAGAAGACAAAACATCTGTGTGCTTAAGATAATGATTCTTTAAACTTTTGTTTTTCAGGTTCTTCCTTTAAATCAAGCTGTAGCAAAGGAGAAAAAACACTAGAATTCATCCCAATAAATCTTCATCTGCAAAGGATGCATGTGCATAGTCCTCGATTGAAAGGTAAGGTATATTCTGTAGAAAAATTCCCCAAGTATGGCAAAGTGTGCTTTGAAATACAGTTACGTTTGCAACTCAGAGCTATGGCTTCCATTTTAACCCTTTTTAGGATGTAAGTATCTTTACATCTTCAGTTCCAGTGGGGAGCATTAGGTGGACATGCTATCAGGTGAGACTTGAAACCACAGTAGAACTGAAAGGGAGCTGAATCTCAGTCTGAATTTCTCACTTCATGGTAGAATACTGGCAACAGTCTTGCAAAACTTTGTAAGTGGGACATAAAGATGCTACAGATGGAAATAATAGTGTTAAATTGATTTTTTGCGATAAATTTAGATGCAATTTGGAAGAATGCTGAGGAGAAAAGAATATCATGAAAAATACAGTGACTTTTAAAGAAAATTCTGAGATCTATTTTCTGTTGAGTGCATTTTGCCAGTCAGTGAGGTTTGGTACAGGACTAGCTTGTGTGTAAGATTCTTGGAGTATGGCTTGATGCAAAAAGTTTCTGGTATGACTAGATTGTTGCTTGTGTTTTTTGTTTGTTTGGTGGCTATTTTGATTTTTTTTTTAATGAAATCAAAATCAAACTTCCAAATTCATTATTTAAAAGTCTGTACTGCTGTACAGGCATAAAGGGTTTAATTTTTCACTTTGTTTAGTGGGCTCTATAAAGTTTCTGTGTGGTTATTTCCTGCTTTTGGTTTGTTTCTGTGTATCTCTATATGTATGTGGAACCTGTCTGTTTTACAGAAGGGTTTAATTTCATTTTCTCATTTCATTCCCTTATGCCTAAGCATCTGCTTCCAAAACTGAGGTTTTCAGTTTTCACTGCTGTTGGGAAAATTTCTGGAGCTCATTTGAGGCCCCCACTTAGGAGAGGAGCACGCGTAGATGAATCATGAGGTCAAGGAAGTGCCCACCTTGCCCATCCTCACATTTCTCTACAAATTCGGAATCATCCTGGTGCTGAGTTTGACCAGAAGTCCTGAGACTGTGCTGAAATTTAGAAATCAGGTCCAAAGTTAAAACTGTGCAAGGGATTTCTCTGCCTCATCTTCTGAAGCCACAGGTTTTGGATACTAACAGCAGATCTTGGAAAACTAAGGAGTCGTTAACTGAATTTCTTTGAAGTTCTTTTCTAAAAATAAATTCCAGGGATGTTGTGCTCATTTTGTTCCTATGACACTTCAAGCAAATAAGTGAAGGCAGAATATACATTCACCAAAATGTATTGGTAACCTATGCGTGGTTCAAAATACTCTGTTGTAGCAGTGCAGAACTAATACTGTCATGATTCATAGTGACACACTGCATGATGTTCAGTAAGATTCACGTCCTTCTCGCGCATCAGCTTCATTTTTCATTGTGATCCATAATGTCAGTGGACTGTAAAAGCCAGGCTTAACTCCCTTGTTTTAAGGTGGCTTTTTTTCACCCTCCCCAGTTTGCCACCAGGGACAGTGATAGAGCGCAACACAATACTTTCTCTCCTGGAGATATCTGGATGAACTCACCAGCCTAGGTGATGCAAGTTGCATGGGTCCATTAAGGACAGTATTATTTCTAAACTTAATATATCCTGGTTTTTAGGAAGCTGTAATGGACCCAGCACTGCTTGTTTCTAAATCAGCTTATACAGTACCACAAAAGCATTTGTTTGGTGTTAAGTGAAAGCATCTCTACTGGTGTTGCTGAAAATACTGCAAACTTCTAATACCTCCTGGGAAGGGGGATAATTTTCTGTAATGTTGTCTGTGATTCTTTTTAATACAGAATTCTGTTGCTGCTGCTCTCATATAATTTTAGCAGCATCCTTTACAGATATAATATTATACTGATACGTACATATGGCCAGTCATAGCACAGGGAAAAATTTGTTGATGAATGGAGATCTATTAAATTTGCTGTCACTGTACAAACACAGAAATTACACTCTGTTAGGTTCTTGCCTTATTAATACACTCTGCATCGAAGCAGATTGTAAAACAGTAGGTACAAACAGTGATTATGGAAGGCTGGTGTTCATCGACTTCCAAGTTGGAACAGAGGGGCTTCCAATTCTCTGTTGGATATTGTATTGGTTCAATATTTTGTTATTTCTTTTACCAAACAACAGTGCCTCCAAGCATTCTAACAGGATGGGGATTTATAGTGGCATAATGTGATAGCACAGGTTTTAATTTACGTTCATGTTTTCAAGATAATTAGTTAACTCAAAAGCATTTTTGGGTTTGTAATGGTGGCCAGAACCTTTGTACTGTGTCTTGTCAAGAAAACCTCTCTGGGATCAGGACACTGTATGTTTATTTGCTGAAAAAATGTGGAATGAAATATGCCACCTAATGACCCATAACTTTTACACTACTTGGGTTTTGTTTTGGTTTTTATGAGTTTTCTCCTTTCTCCTTCAAAACCACTTTGCTTGGGGTGCATGGTTAATCCGTAATCATAAAGGGTACAGAGAAAGATAAATGTTAAAATTGCCTTCTAAATTTTGAACTTGGTTTAAATTATAAAACCCTCCCTTTGTTATTTAATATTCACTGTGTCTTGTATTAGTTATGTACAGTTTGCATAGTTTTTAACAATTGCTAACCAATCTGGAGCAGGCAGCACTTTGGCATCAAGTTGGTCTTTCTCATCTCATGCTTTGCTTGGCATATATCAAACAGTGCCTGGAATGTAACCAGGAGACCGACAGGGGAGGGGGGAGAATTAAAAACAAAAAGGCATGTAAACATTCACAGAGGTGGTCATTAAAGAAGCTGCTGAGCCATAAAGCTATCATTAACCCTTGCACTCTCAGACGTCTTAATTTTGGCAGTGCAGGGTAGGTTTTAATCCCACCTCATGTGTATGCACAGTGATATGTGATTTTGGGGTTTGTTGGGGGTTTTTTTTGTTTGTTTGTTTGTTTTTTGTTGTTGTTGGTTTTGGTTTTGTTTTTTTGTTTGACACATTCAATAACAGGTTGACTTTTACTGAACTTTGATTTGGGTTGTTATTGGGTGCTGACATGGGATATAAAGTACCTGTCTGTTTAAACTCTCAGTAGGAACAGCTTTGAGAAAAGCAGTATTTCCTTCTGGGGTAACTGTATCCCTATCCATTTGATAAACACCACATTTTGCTCTGTTCATTGTACTACAGGAGTTAAGTTTATATATCAGCCTAGCTTTGCTTTTCTCCCTCCTTATACTTGTTTTAAGTAAGTTCAGTAACTGAAATGGTTTTTATTTTGCATCTGATCAGTGTGAGACACTGACTGCCTCCTGTGAAGGCAAGCAGGTTTGTTTCAAATTCAAGACTGAGCTGCTCTTGACAGTATGATACAGCTCCTGTGGCTCTCTGCTGCGTTTTAAGCTCTGTCAGAGAGATGTCAGCAGTGGTTGCTCTTGCAGTGGGTGATGGCTGTGAGTTACTGGAGCACTGCTGTACCAGTGCACTGATGCTGACACTACATGTCCCTCCCAAGGAGCTGCACTGATGTGTAAGTGGAGCACATCACAAGGCATTCCTCCCCAGCCTTACAGCACTCTGCAGTGTAGTGTGCTCTGGAAAGTGGCAGAGGGATTGTGCCCATCACCAGAGCTACGGATGTTTGCCCCTTCTTTGCCATCCTCACTCTCCCGTGTTCTCTTGCATGAGGTGGGTGCTCAGCTGTGCTGGGTGTGTTTGTGTCTCCAACAGCTGCCCTTTGACCATGCTGAGAAGGGGCAATGGGTTGAATGAAAGGGGGGTAAATGCCCCCTCCAAAGTAACTGTAAACAGGGTCACTGTTTAAAGCAGAGCCAGAACCAGGGTTTAGACTTCAATGTTTATCTGTAGTTTCATAAATAATCTGTAAACATATTCAGAACCCATTATTCAGTTAACCTTATGAGCTCATCTCTTATGTTGGTTTCAAGCCACTATTGTTTTAAGCAATAGAACTACTTATTGTCAAGTACTGATGGAGCTCTAATAGTCCAAGATTATGTATTATGGATAAATCTCTATTAAGACCTGAAGGAATGGGCTATTTAAGAATCTTGAAGCTCACCTTAGGCTAATGAAATTATGTCACTTCTCCTTTTAAGTGGAAATTGAAGAGTCACCAATTCATTAGAGTTCAAATCAATTTGAGCAAATATGTTCTGAGACTCAGCTCTGGAAGTAAAGCATAGTTCATTAACTGAATCATTTGTACAGTGTTCTTGCTTCTAGGGATATTTATCATCAGAATGCAAGAAAAGTTCTATTTTAGGAAAAGACTAGATTTTCATTTACATGGCAAGCTTCCTTGATGAATAAAACAGTTCACAAAAAACATCCCTTAATGTTTCCTTTATAAATATATTTTTTGAATTAGGCATTCTGAACTGCATTTTTATACCTGCACAAAGCTTGGGTACAAAACAGGTACTGCATAGTGCAAATGTAAATGTAAACTTTGAAGAAATAATTATTGTGGTTTGGGATGTAATTAAATCTTCATCTCTGCACTGACAATCAATCACAGGCTCTTTTCAAAAAGGTGTTTCATCTCTATTCTGTAAGCATATATCCACACAAAAATTTCATCCCATGTGTCATAAGACATCAGATGTATAGAGAGAGCAACAACAACTTGTTGTCTCAGGAAGAATTTCAGTGGTGTAGTTTATTTCCTGTTTTGGTAGCTTTTCAGCTGAAAACAATGGACTTTGTATTCATAAATATACATAAAATGTAAGTGTATGTCATAGAGTGAGGCTTTTTAATTTAGCATTAAACAGCATTATATCCGAAACTCCATTAGCATTATATCTAAACCAATTCAAAGCAGAAAAGAAGTAGAGATTTTTACTAGTCTGATTGACTTCTCTGGGAGTGCAGTGAATTCATTGTCACACTAAGTCTCTAAATCAAGATTAGATGCCTAAAAAAAGGGATGCCTTCACTCATCCAGGAGACATAAGCTTGATGCAGGAATCATTAGCTGTAATTCTGTAGTTACTATTATTCAGAGTCAGACTATTCCATCATAATGGTCTCTTTTGACTCTAAAGTGCTTGAATCTGTGCATCTCAACATGACTACAAGTTAAATAATGAAAGGGGCAATAAAGTGAAATACACAAAGGCCCAATTTACTTGGCAGCTTTGTAAACTGCAGAGCTAGAATACTGTTCTACGCTGCGGCGTATAATTTAGATGTAGCCATAAATCAGATGAGCTTTCTCAGGTGTGCAGGTAGCTGCATGGAAAGATTGATTAGCTCTTGGGCCTCCTAGAGACATGGATTATCAATTATTCCTCGGAAATAATATAGACTTGGCCCCCCATTTTGTAGAGTTGTTGTCCTAGTGTTGCCATGCCTTGGGGATAGGCGTGTTCAAATAAATCTCTGTTTGCTCCCATTGCAGATGCTCTCTATGATGTCATCACCGTGGGAGCCCCGGCAGCGCATTTCCAAGGATTTAAGAATGGTGGTCTCCGGAAACTGCTGAG
>JAWWMO010000138.1:11338821-11374740 GCA_035047845.1 Dendrocincla fuliginosa | reverse complement strand
CTAGAATACTGTTCTACGCTGCGGCGTATAATTTAGATGTAGCCATAAATCAGATGAGCTTTCTCAGGTGTGCAGGTGGCTGCATGGAAAGATTGATTAGCTCTTGGGCCTCCTAGAGACATGGATTATCAATTATTCCTTGGAAATAATATAGACTTGTCCCCCCATTTTGTAGAGTAGATGTCCTAGTGCTGCCATGCCTTGGGGATAGGCGTGTTCAAATAAATCTCTGTTTGCTCCCGTTGCAGATGCTCTGTATGATGTCATCACCGTGGGAGCCCCGGCAGCGCATTTCCAAGGATTTAAGAATGGTGGTCTCCGGAAACTGCTGAGTAAATTTGAGGCAGAAAGAAGAAAGTAAGTGTTCTTTCAAGTAGCAAGGAAAATAAAGTTGCGTTAGAATGTTATGAGCTCACTGAAGAACAAAACAATTTACCCTGCTCAGTACGTGGAAAATTAAAATCTAGTAGGAGTGGCCATTGCAGTTGTAAAATATTTCCTTTATCGTCCCTGCTTTGCTATACTAGAATATTGAAGCACAGTCTATTTTCAATGTTAAGACTTATTTTGAATAAAGGAAGTTACCTCAGGCGGTGCCAGGGGAGGTTCAGGTTGGACGTAAGGAAGAATTTCGTTATGGAAAAGTTTGTCATGCCCTGGAATAGGCTTCCCAGGGAAGTGGTAGAGTCACCAGCCTTAGAAGTGTTCAAGAAATGACGTGGTTTTTGGTGCTATGGTTTAGTTGATATGGTGGTGTCCAGTCAAAGGTTGGACTCAATGATATTGGAGGTCTTTTCCAATCTTTATGATTCAGAATTTTGGGTTTTTTTCCCCATGTTTCAGGAAGCTTGAGGTATATCACTGCTTGAAAACCTGCTGTTCAGAATGAGGTATCTCTTTGGTATTTCTTGAGCTAAGATAAATGTAGTTAGAGACAATTTTTCAACACAGAAACAGTAGCGTAAAGTACCGTCTTTATTTTTGATAGTCCTGGGCATATGTTAACAAAAAATATTTTGATTACACCTGTGAAATAAGTAAGAAACTATTCTTATTCTTCAGAAAGCCAAAATAAGATTAAACAAAAAAGTTTAATTTCATTGCCATACTCAAATGCTTTGTTAACTGCTGATCAGTACAAAAGTGTTAGTTACATATTTTGCTAAGTAAGACTTGGATGTATTTGTGTTTGTTGCTATGGCTGTTAAGATTTTCAAGCAGCCCCAGCTGTCACTGGCAGCACCCATAGCTGTGACTGCTCAACGCTTCGACTAACAGTGCCAGCTCCGTGCAATCAGTGTCACAGCATCTGAAAGAAAATCACAAAATACTCTGATCTAAATCATCTCAGTGTTCCATAGAATATTAATTCCATTATGTTCAATGCTCAGAAAAGTTACATAGGTACATTATGAAGAATTAAAATTGTAAAAATCTACTGTTGACTTCTAGGCTGAATAGCACTTGGCATCAATACTAAAACCAAACAAACCCCAGGAGATATGTTTGCTTTGAAAGCTGTATTATTGGGGTTGGGTTTTTTTGCACCACATAACATAAAAACCCTGTTAAATCTTCTAAAATCTTTCATTTCCCTGACCACCTCTGATGTCAGAATTTGCCAATGAAACATGAATATCATTGATCACACAAGACACATCATTGAACATTGTGTTAATACATCTGCTGTCAGCAGACTGCCATAGGCAGCCTTATCCCCATGATATGGAGGCCTGTGAAGAAAATGTCTGAAGAAGTTTCTTAAAATATCTGCTTCTATACTACCTGATTAATGTAGTTGGAATAGAGTACTTATTATATTACTTAAGAAAATATTGAAGTCATAAACAATGTAAAAAACTTTACAGTTCCAGTTCTCACAGTGTTCAGCATTCAGAAAATGAACTGTTTCTCACTTGCTTGGTCCTGCTGCATATCCATGTTGGCAGATATGTGTCTTCCCAAACTGGAGAATAACTGTGAGATAAATTGTGCTCTGTGATTGCTGGCCATTGGAAAAAAAAAGGGAAAGTGCCATAGAGGGAAGAGAACTAGTCTTTCTTGAACTTGTCCTGGAAGAACACATTTTGCAGTATGTCATAGGAATGAAGAAGCAATGCCCTTGTTTCTTAGTTGCCTGTAACAGAGGAGAGGAGATGGTGAGTGAGACTCCTTTCTTCAGCTCCTGTGCAGTGTCAGAAGCCAGGATGGCAGAGGACCCTTGGTGCAGCACAGCCTCTTCTCATTTGCATTCACTCCTGTTTCACTGACTCGACCAAGTAGAGCTCTAAGCTGGTAAAGGTTTGTGTTTGGGATTGCTGGGTAAGGCTTTGTGCAGGTTTTATCAAGGCATTTTGTACCTATTTCAAGTGGCTGCACATCTCCTTACATCTGCCTTGCTGCTTAGATTTTTCTGCATAACCCAGAAACACCTGTATTGTGGTGATTTTCAAGGGCAGGATACCAGACCTTTACTCTGACAGTGCACTTTGCTTTGTGTTTCTGTTTTACCCTGGAAGAGCAAAAGTCTGTCTTCAGATGATGTAATTCCAAAATTCATCTTTCCTACTATCTCTGAGGGCAGCTCAGAGAAAATTCCATGGCTTTGTTTCTTTTTTCCTTTGACTAGAAGAACTTGTGTGAGTTGAAAGACAGGAGCAAGCAAGCTCTCAATGTCATTTTACTTACTTGGATATTCAGGAGTGGGTCTACTTTAAATACATGAAAGGACCTTCTCATTCTCACCACAGAGAAATTTATTTCACTGTGGCAACAAGAACATTATTTTGCATGTGCCTATTTGTTTAGCTGCATGAGGATGCTGTGAGGACACACAGCATTTCCAGGGGCAGCTTTTACAATTTAAATTTTCTGGTTTACATTGGGGGCAGCCTTTCTGAAGGTTTGGTTGAAGGGAAGAAGTGACACCTTGAAATATCAGTCAGAATATTGAATGAATAGAAGGAAATGCAGATTCAGCAGCCATTTGCTCCAGGCTAAGCGAGCTGAAGACCTAGAGGAAAATGTGGGAAGAAATTAGCTCTTAAGCCAATCCTGGTAGCTTTTAAAACATGACAAAGTACCTTGGGTGCCTTTGGCCTTCAGTCTGATTATTAGAACAGTTTATTGAAATATTTTACAGTGTCAGCATATCACAAAGTATTCCTTGCTCAAACCTGGACTTGTGGAGTTAACAGACGAGAGGAACTGATATCTGGTAGCATTTGCAATTGCCAAATCAAAACAAGACTGGGACATATGTTTTGTGAAAGTTTGTCAAACAGAAGAATGTGGAAAATGTGTGTCTGAATATGGTTCTGCTATGTTTTCTATTATGGAGAATATACATTTTTTGTGCAGACAAAAGAGGGGAAGGCATTGTATAATAGTATTTATAAAAAAATGCAGCATTTTTGCAATTCTTCTCATTTACCATCAAGCAGGTCATATTGGAAAAGATAAAAAAAAGGCAGATTCCTAAAAATACCTGAAATAAGAGCAAGAAAAGCTTTTCTTTCAGGTGAAAAATATAATATATGATGGTATGTGATCTGAAGCTCATTCCATCACTTTATAGCCCATTCACATACTGTTTTTTATCTGTAAAAAAGAGACAGATAAAAGGCTCTTCCACGAGAAGCATCAGTCCTGACTGGTATGTCTGTCCCTTTAGCAGCTGGTAGTGAATTTCATAAGACCAGGAAGAGCAACTGATGCTTTATAAAAGTTTTGTTTTGGTATGATAGCATTTAGATGAAAATAATTGAAACATCATGATTAAGGTATGGCAAATCATTGTAGAGCATTAATTATATGTTTAGGATATAGATTTATTTTAGAATCCTTTTCTTTATGCTGTTCCTTTCCTGTTTCTAGTTAAAAGAGAAAGTCAGTCAGTTGTTCAGTCACAGTCTTTTTTTGGCCTGGTAGTATAGATTATTTCTTCCAGCAAATGGAAGGGCTTGTCTTCTCATCAGTGTAGATGGCACAGCAAATTATTATTTTTAGAGTTCAGTCATGCAGCAATATTTAAGGCAAACATTCTGTAAGTTATACCCATAGAATGCCTCACTACTTGAAGTGTTCATAAATCACTTTCAAGATACACAAAGGACTTTTTTTCTTACTTAAAATCTAATGTCATCATCTTTGTTTTAATCAAAACACATAGACTTAGGATTACAAGTTTTTGAAAGTCCCAAAAAAGCAGAGGTGTCACACAGGCTGAATTAGGTGCTGTGATTCACTATGGTTTTATACATCATTTCTAGGAAGCTGTTTAGAAATGATCCTGTCTTAAATTAGCACAAGCTTAAAACTTGAAAAGGATTTTCTGTTGTTTGGGGGTTTTTTAAGCCATAATAATTTAATTTAGTTTTGAACTGTCTAAAAGCACCCTTCCTGTTTGATGAGGCCTAGACTTTTGGTCAAAATATAAGGTGTGCTCCTTCACTAACATACCTGTTACGAGAGATTTTATTAATGCTGTAATCTCCTGGGTTCCTATTACCTGAATTTCATAACCTTCAACCCGTTGCCACTCTCTGAGGAACCTGAAATAGTATTGTTTCACAGAAAATCCCCGAGATGTTGAAATAGTAATGATCTGTGTTTGATCTAATTACTCTAATCTCTGTTCTCCAAGGAAAACCACAGCCTGTCATGCATAGAGCTTCTCGCAGAGATGTTCTTCTTGGCTCACTTTCCCCTTTTTCTGCATGTATACATGTGTGTGAGAAGGAGCGATTGGACTTCATGGCGATGAACGCTTTTTCACTGACCGTAAAATCAGTGTGTTAAGGTTGTGTGAAAGTTTGGCTGAGAAACTGCTGAAGTTTGTGCTATGCATTGAGATATAAAATTCTCATCACAGTATTTGCCAGTTGCTAGACTCTCTGGACAGAATTGCCTGGAGCATTTCCTTAAGCAGACATAAAGGAAAGGAGACTGGGCTGGAAAACAAGGGAAGGAGTTGTGGGAGTTTTCCTGTGGAAGTTAGGATGATGTGTTTTGGAAAGCAAGAAACTTCCATCCATGTGGCCTCCAGTAGTGTCAGGGGGAGTCTGGATCCAGGTCTTTGCCATTGTTTCCTGTAAGCTCACTTCAGCAGGATGTCAGGAGAAGGCTCCCCTGAAAGGCATCGTTTAATTTCAGGCTTATGGTGGGGCACAATAACCTTTTTTAACTTCTGATAAGAACCATGCTCAGTTTCCTGGCATAAGACTCTGGCCTACATTGAAATCTCCTTGCAACTTTAATCTGAAGATCTCTGTAAGGCTTTCCCTGGGCACTCAGCCTTCCTGGAGTGAGTGTCCCTAGGAAGGTTCACTGTGAGATGCACCTATGCTGTTGTGGCATCTGTCCTGCTTGGGTCTCTGGAGGACTGAAGGCAATCTTGACCCTTCTTTTCACTGAAACTCATGTCCCATTCCCAGCTGAAGGCATTGAATCCAGAGTTATTCCAAGGGGCAGTTAGGAATGAAGAGGGGCTAGAAGAGCAGCAGGAAAAGCTCTGTGCTACAGCCTTAGCTATTGCCTCAAGTAGAGATTTGAACATCACAGACAGAACTAGTAACATCATTTCATTTTCCTCAGTATTCAAAATTAGAATTTCTGAGTTTGCAAGAGCATCTTAAAGAAATAAAAAAAAAAATTAATTTAAACTTCTGGTTTCTCTCAGGCCTGTTCTCATAACCTCAGCACTGTTCTTATGGTTTAGTTTTATTTATTGAGACAGTGAATCGTCCAGAGCTTTTTTTCGTCTAACTTTCGATCATAACTTTTCACCTTAGACAGAATACACAGGATGCATAAGTAAGCCACTGAATTGGTATCTTCAGTAATGTACATAAGCTGGAATTTATCTGGGGGCAGATGCTGCTTATTTTTTAACTGTATTCTTGATGTGAATGCCAGTGGTTTTGACCATGAAAATGCGAGGTCAAATGTTCTTTGTTGGAAGATTTTCACTCAGTCCCAGATAGTGGCAATTTAACTCGGTCACAAAGATTACACAGTTAACAGCAGGAATGGAGTAACTCAGAGTGTCATTAAAATTTAGACATGTAGGATATTGCAGGATGTATTCTCAGGCAAAAACTTTGTTAATCTGGGTTTAAAATTGCTCATGTAGCCAATGTAATATTTATTCAAATTACATGACAATGTCCTTAAAGCCATTTTAAAAGTGAAATGACCTCCAGCAGTCATGTGTTCATAATTAATGATGGTGCCAATATATGGAAATTATCAAGTGTGGTTTTATATGCTCAGTGTAAGCTTTGAGACTTAACCCAGAAGACATCATTATAGAGTTTTTCAAAAGGTACGTGTGTAATAATATAATTTTCATATCAAAGGTAGGTTTTCATAATGCTGCTGATTTCCTGCACTGGACCTACCCATGTGGCCTTTGCCCTAATGCAAAAGTTTCATGTAGTTTGTGTCTTAGGGCACCTGGGAAAAGTTCCATGTGCCAGTTAAGTTCTATTGGCAGCTGCTTCTTCTAAGAAGTAATACATGTGTACCATAGCTGTATGTGTCAGCAACTCTGAAAGGAGTTATAGATGAGGAAACTTCACTGAAGATTAAGTAGTGATGTCTTTTCATTAACACTAATGCCACAGAAAATCTCAGGCTACTCTTAGATTCAAAAGTGTTGAGACACAGCAATTAGAAACTTCAAATACTCCCAAACCGGTTGTTTCTGAAAAACAATTGCCCACTTTCCTTGGGAAAGGTCAGAAGTGGCCCTCAAATTGTGAAAGAAACTAAATATTTGAAATTGTCTCATGCTTTTTGGGATTCAGGAAATGTTAAAAGTAGCTAAATAATGAAGTCTGATAATACACTGCATTCTGAAGAAAGAGGCATTCTCTCTTCACTGTTACTTTATTTTAAAGCTATGAATTACTTTATTACAGTGAGAGCTGCCCACAGGTTTGGTATCACTCTTCCCTCTGTTTTCAGCATTGTCTGTAGCTTTTCTGGTACAATTCTTAGTGGAGCTCAGAGCTGTGGAAGATCAGTGGAAATGGTCAGGGAATTAAAGGCTGAGGGAAATCCGAGCAAGTAGTGTGTGCATGGAGAGCTTGATAACAGCATTAGCCAGACTCAGCCTGCAAAAAGGCTGTTTGATAAAGGGAGGGAGAGGCCTGAAGGGGAATTAGTGAAGTATCAAGGCTTTTAAGACTATGTCTTCGCTACAATTAGCATGAACTATTATCGCTCTTGTCCCTGCCCTGGCTGCTCAGTCTGATAGCTTGAGAGTTGCTGTGATTGTAGAGGTAGATCTGCCTTTGGAAGGCCATCTCACCAGCAGTGTTGCCACCTCAAAGGCAGAATTGTGGCTGTTTCCTCATTTTTCAGAGAGGCAGAGATTTTTTTTCCCCAGTTCATTAGGAAAGAGAGTTTATATGATTCATTTTGCTGAAATACTCAGAATTCTGACCACTTCACTCAGCAGTCTAGTAATTTATGTAGGGGGCTGTGAGTTGGAGATACACAGTAATTTTGATGTGGCTGGTGGTGTGACTGATCATGGCAAAGCTTTGCTGACTCACATGCCATTCATCCTGACTCTACAAAGAATTTTATCTAAAACTGGAAACATTGGAGAAAGACAGAAAAATAGAATGGGGTATTGGGAATGTTGGAATTGTAACTCAGCAAAATATCTAAGCAAGAGGCTTAATTTCAAGACTGCTTGAATCTATCCTGATTTACCAAAATGCTTAAGCCTTTTAAGTTTTATGGAAGTGACTTCATTTGGACTTCTGGACTTACGTTATATGTGTCCTTATTGAGATAAATGTAATTTCCAATTTGTAGAAAATTTAGGAGAATGAACTGGAAGGGACCCTAGAAGACACAAAGGGGAAAAGGGGGAGTGAAAAGATCTGGAAAAAGACTGAAGTGAAAAGCACTGCATGGGATTGCACAAATTCCAAAAAGTCCAGGTCTTGATTAAGAAATTTAAGAAAAAACTTAAAATAGTGGTGAAAGGGTTGAAGAGACTGAAGTATGTATGAATAAAAGATAGAAGAGGAAAAAAGGGAGATACAGACAGAGCCAACCGGGAAGTACAAATATGTACATTGCTCTGGCATTGGTAATGTGCCAGGGGTTGCTTGGTTACATTTTTTCCTGTGTTGACATGATAATATGAAACTGGAAAAGATTTTGGTTATTTTCTCTGAAAGACTGAAGCAGAGCTTTATAGAGGAGAGGGTTATGTGCAGGAGGTGTGGGTGAGGAGCTGTATTCTACAGTGAAGATTCAGTAGGTGTGTGCGTGCTGTCTGAAATGGCCTTTGGGAATAATGATATAAAAGGGTATTTCATGGTAAGTGTTGAGGTTGGGGGAAGAAGAGGGATTGGAAAAGAAGTCCTGCAAAAGAATTTGAGTAGTTTGTGAACAGCTGAAGGGAAAGTAGGAACTTTGCAGTATGCATTTGTGTGTTTTTGTAGTAATTGACTCCCACACCCCATTTCTGTGTCTTGTCTTGCAAACAAGACACCTGTTTCTTATTTGAGATAACTCTGGTTGGGGGACTTCACTGGTGCTAATCAAAACTTAATGTGGGCCACTGATAATTAAGCAATAATAGCTCCTTTGGAAAGACTCAGTGAGCTAGTTAATAATGTGTTGGGGAGTTCAGCTGGAAAAAGAAGGAGTCTTATGCTCTTTGTGATTATTACATGACTTGGTCAAGCCTTTTGTTTCTCCAGAATCACAAGTTTTGAAAGACACATGTAAAAATAGTGTTTTCTTTTGTTCAGATCTGCTCACTCTAAGGAAGTTTTAGCTTGAACACTACTACTTGGGCTGTTTGGTGGTGGGCACTACTGCTAAAGCAAGAATTTGGTTTTACCCTTAGAGGAAGGAGCATTCAGTGAAGTTCAGATATCTGGGTTTGTTTTTTGGTTTTTGTAAATGTAGCGGTAAGACTTTTAGCACATTAAGCATTGTTATTAATAGCAGAAATTATTTTGACATTATGTGACTCTCTCTGTTATTGCAGTACTGGATACCAGTGTATTTACTATTCACCTGAAAACACAGCCAAGGCAAAAGAAGTTCTTAGCAACATCAATCATCTCCAGCCTCTCATATCAAGCCATGCAGACCTGCTGCTTAGTTCTGCAAGCCAGCGTTCTCCAGACAGCTTGAAGAATTCTTTAAAGATGCTTTCAGAAAAAGTAAGATTCAAATCTTCACTGCAATGGAAAATGGAATAGCCAAGTCTCTAACTGCTGGGGGTTTTTTGATTTCTGCAGCATCAGGAAATGTTAAATAAATTCTGCTAAAATGAGATTAAAAATGTTGCTATTAGAAAAAGAATGTTATTTAGCATTTCTCTTGGCTTTCCATATAGAAACTGAATGAAATATATAAATATTGTCTTTATTTGAAAGTGCAATTAGTTTATTTTCATGTGCCTCTTTTGTCCTCTAGTGGCCACATCCTGGGGTTTATCAACATAGTTTATAATAAATAATTTTGTGGTATGAGAAATCGTTATTTTTAATTCTTTCTGTGATACTTCAGGCTGCTGCTTGTGGGAGATAGTTCAAGCCAGGTCTGTGAATAAGGTTTAGAATAACAGCATGACCAGTAAATGGTGATGCAGCCTGAAAGGAGAAGCTAGGAAGTTGGCGCCAGGAGGTCTCAAATTTTAATTCTCTTTCTCCTATTATATTCCTCCATAGCTGTAGGCTCTTCCTCATCTTAGTTTCTTTAGTTCTAAATTAAGGAAGATAATATTAGCTGCCTGTCTCACAGACAGATATTGGAGATTAGCTGAAGTCTGCAGTACTTTAAAGCACATGGAATATGTTATCCTATAAAAATATTAAGCACTGTAACTATGACCTGAGAGGGTGACAAAGATTCCCATTACTTCATGGGCAGTCCCTTCTGTAATGTGATCTCAGGGTGGCTTAATAACACCATCAATAACCATTTCAGGGTGTCCTCAGCTCCTGGGAAGTGACAGCCCTTGTGGTCTGAGCACCTTTATCTCAGCAGTGCCTCATTCCAGGGGAGAGTTTCGAGTCTGAATACTGAGCTCAGCCACGTGCTGTGAAGGCACAGCATTGGAACCAGGGGCAGAGAAACATTGCTCTCCATTAGAGATGTGTAAATCCACAGTAACTCTGAGAACACTGGAGTCACTGTGAACGTCAGGGATAATAGAGGAAAGAAGAATTCAGCCTGGAGATGAAACAGAGAATTTATGGGGACATTGTAGCAATTATAGTGTACCTTCCATGCAGGAGGCCTTTTTTGGCTGCGCATAGAACAAGCTCTGTTAGTGTTTAGTTCAAGGAAATATATATGCACAGGTAAGGAAATGGGACAAAAGTGTTTGTTCTGAAGATTCAGTGTGGTTGCTGAGGACTTTGGGTGTTAGCTGTAGCCATTTGCCTCTCTGGGCTGGAGGAGAGGATGATTTCGGAACGGCTGCAGGCAGCTGTGAGACTAAACTGTTTGAACCACAGCCTCTTGGAGAGTCTGACTATAGAAAAGGGTCAAAAAAAGACAATCCGTTCAGTTTGCAAAAGTCACAGATATTTTACATTTCTAGCTGGTGGTTTAGTTGTATATATTCATACGAACTCATCAGGGCCAGGATTAATTCTGAGCACCAGTTCCCAGGAGAAGGAGTCTCACCCAGTGTGGTTCATGGATGTCTGTCTAGACGTCACCTTTTGCTTGTAAGAGATTAATTAATCAAGCTGTCTGAACAATTGCTCCATGAATGGTTCAATACCTGCTTCCCTGTCTATTCCCAAATTTGCTCTGAGGAGAAGATGCATAATGGAGAAAGAATAGGGTGGAACCACTGCTGAGGAAGCAAGTGTGGAGGGACAATCCCTTGTAAAGAACAGAAAGAAAAGACCAAGAAACAACTTTAGGGAAGGGAAATACCCTTTCAAACCCCCATATTGTCTGCAGCCACATGACACTGCAATAAGATCCCTCGTACTTAATACAAAGCATGATCTTGATGTCCTAGAATAATCTTATCTCTATAATCTGGTACAGTATAGGAGAACCAAGACTAACAGTGTCCCTGGTTATATTTAAGATAGAGTGGCATACGCTCTGCTGAATAGAATCACGTGATGCCTACTTGTATTCCTGAGCCATATGAAGTGCTTCTGCTCTTCCATCTTTCCTGCACTTTTTACATCTAAAAAGGAAAGGCTCTTACATTTTAACTTGAGACAAATTTAGAAATTAAACAGCTGTTTGATGAAGTTGTAAAAATGGTTTGCCTGGTGATTCAATTCCACAAGTTTATTAAAAAGCTTATCACTTTTTCTATTTTTTTTTTGTTTAAGGTAAAGTTAAGCTTGATATATAGAATAATTCTTTCTAAAAGTATGAGGTAGTAGTGAGTATATCTGACCTATCAGCAGTGTTAATTACATTAAGTCTTTATGTTAGAAATTGAAGGACTGGCTGCATGGATTCAAAGGGAAAAATCAAATAATTCCACTGATGCTTCTTAAATTGAGCTTATTTCCTCATACTAAGCATGTTTTTACTTCTCCATATATAATTTGCAATTTACCATAGTGTTTTCCTGGGAGTAACCTTTTATCACCACTCTGTTAATTGATTAAGGAAGCCTTTAGCCGTCGACAAGTGTATCAGCATTTGCAGCTTGCAGAAGGCTTGATAAATTCATTTTCCAGCCATGCCTATCTTTGTTTGCAGAAGTTGAGTATCTGAAAGAATTTGCAAAGTTTTCATTTCTTTGTATAGACTTGTTTTGTGATTTCAATGCAATTTTATAAATAGTGATGTTGTGCAAATTTAGCTGTACTGAGCTGTTAGAAAATGCAGTTAAAATGCAAATTGCTGTTAAACCAATGGGATCCCCGAATGGAATTTAATTACAGAAGCGTTTTAGTCTCTGTATGAAAAAAAATGGAGATTCACTTCTGTACCAATTTGCTTTTAAAAATTAATTTTCCCTATAAAATATTTATATTAAATTAGATTAGCTAAACTTTTCAGATAATAACCTAATATACATTGCAGTTAAAGTGGACATTCTTTACATCAAATTGTCTGGTGCTCACAATTTTCTGAAATTTAAAGCTTCTTTGAGTCAGCCATGCCTGTTGCAGAGACCTGAAATGATCTCAGGGAGGCTTTGAGGGTAAAAGGATGTAACCATGATGTTGCCATTTCTAAAGATAAACAAGTAAGGTAGTTCTGACTCTCTTCATATGGAACTTTAGGTGAGTCTTGAAGACATTTTTTCTTCTTTAGAGATGAAGGTTGGGGTGTGATAGCAATATTCCCCAAGGACTAATTTATTCTCCAAGTGTGCACCATGAGGAGGCTGGAAATACAGAAAATGGAAATTGTTCTACAGTGCAATTCAGGACTACCAGGAGACAGTCCTGAAGGGCTTCATGTAAGAAAACTCTTTAAAAACACTCTTTTCATCATGCACCAAATTGGTAACAAGGAGAAAGAATGGGTCTGGTAAAATTGTCAGAGACGTGAGTAGTGTTTTCAAGCCCAAATCAAGTCTGAAGGGAGTCCTGTTTTTTGTTTAAAAAAAGTGATAGCTTAGCTATAGCTGAGTTTCTTATTTTGAAAACTTCTGAGATTTAGTTTCAGCAAAAGCCTTCAGCCCTTCCCTGTTGAAATACTTTTTTTCTAAATATAATGAAAATGGGAAAAAGGAGAAAATTCTCAAGCAAGTACCTAACCCAGCAGCTGGAGCTTGAAGAAAACCATCAATTATTTAGAGCATTGTTGTTTAAGTGTCAGTAAACTTTTGAGGGGGTATAGAGGCAGGAAAGCAAGAAAAAATAAGTTGAGTAGGAGTAGAGGTGTACAGAAGAGGAACTAGTGGTAGGATAAAGGGATGGAATAAGAATAGAAGTAAGAAGTTCAGAAATTGGGTAAAGACTCCAGGAAAAGAGATGCTGACACTTGAAACTTGAAACTTGTGTGGTTTGTGGTTTTTTGTTACATTTTCTCCAAGTTTTGCATCAGCAGCGTGTAAGGGCTGAATGAAACTTGGCTGGGTGACCTTTATTTCTAGCATTTCCTAGCTTTGTGTGCCTGCTTGGTCAGGCTGGCTCCTCTGACTCTTATCTACATACTTTTCACCTATCTGTTTAATTAAGATTGTGTACACAAAGGCACTTCAGCATCTGGGTCTGCCTGCCTATGACAATCCCCTGTGTTCTGGGAAAATGGGAAGCCACCTGACCTGGGATAAAGAAATTCAGGCCCCTGACCTGGGATGAAGAAATTCAGGTGTTTGTGCTGTGAAGGAAATAAGGAGTTGTGTTTCATCATCCCCTGTGAATCAGGGCTTGGGAATGGGGAGAGGAGCTCTGGCAGCCTGGGTGGGATGTGTTGGATGGATCTCCCCACTCTGGCAGGTGAACCTTGTTGAATGGTGGTGGAGTAACCAGTCCCCAGCTGTGTGTCACTGTGGCTTTGCTGGTGGTCACTGCCCCGGGGTGAAAGGACACATGTTCTTTCCCCTTGTCCTCACCTGTTCAGTGGGTTCTGCCAGCTGGTGGAGTGAATAGGCCACAGGTGAAAGGAGTAGGGGAGACAGGGCCACATGTGTGTCCCTGCAGGAAAAGGGCGTGAGTGGCTCACTGGTGGCAATGACACATGCTGGAAGCAATCTAAAGGTGACAAAGACCCTATGCAGAAAGCATTCTCCTTTTCTTATTGGGGTGGAAGGGAGGTTGAAGGGTTTTAAAGATATGGTAAAACTCCAGCTGTGAGAGTCATCAAGATGGATGCAGAAAAATTACACAGTGATTGAATAACATCTTCAGAAGACCTGAAAAAACTACTTCAGGTTTTTATTTCTTTAAAAAATAACTAAAATAAAGCTAGAAATCAGATGTCATCACCTACCCTGATATGGGGGTTGATACCTACAGGTGCCAAAATTTACCTCTGGAAACACTGCTTTTGCAGATACTGCAATCTTGGCAGCATAGAGTGGTGGGCTTTATTTAAGAAGGTTCTTGAATTCGTTAATCACGTTTTATCTGACGCTTACTCAGAAATTATTGAGCAGTGGTTGGTTACTCTTGGAATGGCTCTTGTAGAGGTTCATCTCTGCCGGCAAAATTTGGAACTCAAAAAGTGAAAAGATGATGATCTCTGTGACAGAACCTTACACCCTCGAACTGTTCCTCACTGTTAGCTGGCCTGCTTTGTTTCCTCCTTCTCAGGCCAGCCTGAAATAAACACCCTCTGTGCCCACGAGTAATTCAGTGTTACACCACTTTGGTTGCAGTATTGCATTCTTTGGTCTAACCTTTTAATTTATTTGGTTTTTTTCCTAGACAGAGTTATTTGTGCATGCATTTAAGGACCAGCTGGTCAGAAGTGCCCTTTTAGCACTGTACACAGCCCGGCCTGGCTGTGTCCTCAAGAAACCAGCTGTGCCTAGGAACAGTACAGAAGAAGCAGATGATCCACAGCACCAGGATCAGCCCTCTCAGATTAAAAGGCAGGACTCTATACCCCATCATTCTGAGTATGATGAGGAAGAGTGGGTAAGTAGTCAGAAACTCTTGGTTGGTGTCCAATCCCAAACCCTACAAATCAGCATAACCAAGTCCAAACCCTAAGTGTCCTTGTCACGTGTTCTTGCAGGGGGCAAAGGAATGCAAACCTGTGATACCCTGTTTTTCAGATGCATGGCAGGTTTTGGAGCTCAGTTGAAAAGATGTTCCCAAGTGCAGTGTGCTGCTGTGGGACTGCTTGGCTGCACATAGAACAGTGAGGACAATGAATATCTTCCTGCCCAGACAGAAAAATAGTCTTTCTTTGCTCTTGAGTTCTTTTTGCTAGTCGGGCAGATGTAAGGAGGCTGAAACAGCATATGCTGTTATGAGGGAAATGTTCTTTTCTTCCTGACTCCCCCTCCCCAGCCCCCAGGCTGTAAACAGTTTAAATACACATGAAATAACCCTCAGCAAAACAGAGCTTTTTCTCCCTTAGACTCAGTTCTTAGAGGATGTCTGAGATGGTGTAAAAGAATTAAACATAGCTTTTAGATTTTAACATTTTTAGCATATCTTTCAAATATATGTATGATTTATAAGGCTGAGATTTTGTAGATTAATTATTTTAGTGGATGTGTTCATAATAGATCTGCTGCTTTGTTATACACATACTCAAGCTATTTTTGTTCAGTTCAGGCTCATACTTGAGTTCCTCACTTTATTCTCATCAATGTAAAGGATGCCAGCATATTCATCTCCAGTGTAAATAATTAATAACTTCTGTGAGCCACAGTACTTACCTGAACTGTGATTTCTATCCACACGACAAATAAGGGAAAAAGCATATATTTCTTCTAGAGAAAAGGCAATTATTTCCAGCCCCGTGCATTAAGTAGTCATGAGATTCAAACAATAAATAACTCATCTCTTATTTGTCCTCTGGCTTTAGAACTTTTAATTCACTTTTTCTTGTTTTCTCAACAACCTGAAAGACTAGTATAGTGATTTTTCTCCCTTGAAATTAAGGCCAGGATGTTTGTTTCCAGGTGTTGAAACATTCATAAATATAAATATCACAACAGGTTTCCTAAAAGGGAGAAATTTTGCATTGGAAAAAATGGCATTTTTCTAGAAGTTATGTTTTAATTTATTACTTCAGCTTGGCTTCTCTAAAAACAAGGTATTGTTGCTGTATTTCATTATTGATGTAAAAATAAAAATAATTTCTACCAGGTCTTTGATCCTCATCTACTAAAGCATAAGCACATCATTTTAAAGTTTGTCTATTTTTTCTACTGAATTAGTAAGATTACCTTCTTGATTAAAATTAAGTGTATCTTTCAGTATTTTCTGAGTTAAACTGAGTCACTGTCAAACTTGAGACAGTATAAATCTTAGAAAAATTTGGGTTTCTTTTAATTCAAAAGATTAGACTTCAGATAGTTTTCAGTTCTTTTTTCAATGGAGGTGATAAATGAGTTTTAATGATCAAATTGTTATGAGCATGATGAAAAAAGAAAGCATAAATGCATATAAAATTTGAAAGAAATGCTTGATCCACTCTAGAAGTCAACTATAAGGGAAAAAAACATTTGAGATAAGTTGCTCTATATGGACAGTACTGTATCCTCCCTTCCTGTTGTGTGGGTTTTTCTCATTATCAAATGCTAGAGTGGCATTTTGCAATTGGACTTTGAATTTGAATTTTGCCTGAAATCTAAATCCTTGAGCAGTTCTTTAAGCTGACCCTGTTCCATCTGCTTCCAATGACTGTGTTACCTTATGACCATCACAGAAGTAAATTCAAGGCTGTATTTAAAAACTAGGTGAGACCCAGCCCCTTCCCTGGCATCCAAATTTATCTTTAAAGGAATAACTCCCAATTTCTTAACTGACAGGGTGCTTTTTCCCAGTGTTTGCCAAAAAAGCTGCCTTCCAATAGCAACACTGCATTGCACCTCTCTTTTTTGTTACCAAATACAAATACCTGCCCCAGAGTGACTGACTGCACTAGCGATTGAGCTGTTTTTATCGGTGCACCACATGCAAGCAGCAGTAAAACATCTCTGTTGAAGGAAAAATATTTAACTTGAGAGCTTTAGATTGCCTCTGGATAGATAATTCTCTTCTCTTACCAGCTGCTTCTGCTATCCTAGAACCTCCCTGCAGGAGGGCACAGAGCATGTTGTCATGTATAATACAAGAGGAGGTGGGCACATTGCCACTTGGAGCTGATCCTGCTCCACATTTCTGAGTGGTTAATGTGGCTGGAGCTGCAAAGAACAGATAAAATGGCATTTCCAATAAGCTACGGACAGATGCTGACATGGTGATCAGACACTGCTCTGAAATGTGTGATATATTCCAGTCCAAAGCACTTCCACATCACAAGAGGGGCTTAATCACGCACATTAGTTAAGATATTGGCTTTATCTCTGAACATCCCTCAAAAGGACCTGAAGGTAATGTATGTCTGTGAGCCCACATGAAAGAGACAGTGTCTTTGGAGCACTGGGAAATGCAGCTGCTGTGTCGCAAGTACACAAGTGTAGTGGTGTATGTAGAAGGGCAAAAAGGTGACTGAGGAGCTCTGTAGTGGATTTAGAAAGCCCGAGAACCCTTTAAAAACCAAGAGCCTCTGGGACTCCACTGGCTGGCAGTGCTTGGGATGAAGACATCCAGTTAGGTGCAATGACAGAAGACAGTTTCCACTCCTGCTCCCTGAAATGAGGAATCTCTATTGCTTTTTAACGATGCTATCAGAGCAGACGAAAATTTATTACATTTTTTTTCATTGGGTGCAGGAAAGAGAATGATTTTACAGGTTCATTTTTAAATGTCCTAGGAACAGTGCCCAGCTTTGGTGCCAAGGTCTAGCTTTGCACAGAGATGTTTATGAGTGTCTATGCCTGCCTGACAGTACCACAGCAGAAGTAGTAGTAGAAGTGTGACCATGACCATTTCTAACTAGCAACACCAAACCCACATATGCCAAGACCCCTTAAACATCCCAAATGGCTTCTGAAGTTTGGAAGAAGAAGAAGATGTCAATATGTAATTGTCTTGCCTCAGTGGGGTAAGCCCTGTTATGGATTTCCACCTTCCCTGTCATTACCTTGACCTTTGAGCTTAAAGAAGCAGCAGTGAGAAGGAACCAGAGATCTCATTTCTCTCCTTCTTTCACACCACAACACTAAATTTACTACCCAGTTAGCTCTCCACCAGTGAGTGGTAAACCTGGTATCAGGGGAGAAGCATCCTGCTTAGGAAACCATGAAATAAAACCTATTTTCCTCTGATCCTACTCTTCACACAGAGTTTATAAGAATGCTTCCTTAAGGGGCTGTATTGGCTGCGTTTTGTCCTTTAACCTGGCACATGCTGCAAAATGATCACTTTTGAGGTAGTTCTTGGGCAAGTTGAAAACAGACCACTTAAGGAGATGAAAGGTGGATGGAAAGTGTGCTAGGCTAGAGGAAAACATTCTGGAAATAGTAAGGGGTGACAAAGAATGTGAAATAGATGAATTTCTTCTCATGGAGAATCAAAGAAAGCCGCTTGATTTTCATTGATTGGAAACTGCATTTTTACTTGATGATTGTTCTTACCAAACTGCAGAATTTCAGCAGCCCTCTTAGAGAAACGGGGCTGCCTTTGTGCAGACAGGATAACATTTTGGTGAATGATAGAAACAGGTACTTTTTCTGTCTGCCTGTAATGACAGCTTCTAATCCCAGGAACCTCCTATGTGGAGAAAAAGAGCTGTGGCACGGGCCCTTTCTCCCTCTCACTTGCCCATATGTAAAAAAAGCCAGATATATGATACTAAGAATGAGCTTTCTGTCAACAGATGTTTATGAATTTTGCTTCATAACCCTCAGGGAACGTTTGTGTGAGTTTTGTATAGACATCATCTCAATGCTGGGTTAAGAGTTGGTTTGAAAGGGGAAAAGTGTTCTTTCCAAAATGAAACAGGGGCTCATATTTGTGTTGTTTGTGCAATAACTCCAGATGCTCATTAAGACCTTAATGCTCTTTGTGTTGGGATTAAGCTCCCCCAGCAGAGAGAAGAAAGGGAAATTACATTGCTGCAGCCATGCTGAGCAACTTAAGTTCATATACCTCAGCAACTTCAGTGACTGGAAAGCCTGAAGTTCCCTGCTGCTCCCTGGGAAAACTTGCTGATATTTGGGCCCAGAGTTTTTACTGCTTGCAGTATTTCTTTGCTTCTTCTCCCTGAACTGATACTTGGGGGTGGTGAAAATCAGTAATCTCACCCATATTCTAAATGTCTTTCAGGAATGCTTGAGATACATACTGAAAAAAAAAAGTATGAAACTTTTGAAGGAATGTGTACCTTTTGACTTTAAATTGTATCTTAGCATGTGAATATCAGATATTCATGTGTCTAATGGTTTGTTTCATGTGTACACGTGCCGGTATTTCCACATGTTGCATTGTGCGTAGAGTACTTAAAAAAATTAAAATAATTGTGGATTAAATGCAGTTTTGCATGAGTGTCCACAGCTTCTTGCCCCATGTAAATCAGCAATATCTTTTCTATAGTATGGTTAAAGCATGAGTTTATCCAGGGAGAAGATCAAACCATAGTTGCTACATCCACCTGTAGAACCAGGTCCACACAAATGCTCCAGGAATCAGGTCTGGGGAGCTGGAGGAGATAATCTGTGTTATTCAGGTTTACCAAGTCAGTGCTACTGTCTGCAGGCCCATGTGATGTCCCTCAGGTCACTTGTCACAGGGTGTGTCCTCACATGGAGGGTACAGGCAAAGATCACATTCCTCTAGTCAGGATAATGACCTAAGTGTGGCAAGTAATTCAAAAGTAATATTAGATCGAATGTTTGCCGTAGTAGTTTTTGATTGGTCTTCCCTCAAATTCCAAATGTTGCCATTTACATGGAACTGTGATATTTCTCTGAGTTTTCAGTTTTCTTCAACCTTCTCTCGTTGTCTTTTGCAACTCCATTTTTTGCCCCTCAAGGCCTGACATACACATAATGCTCCTGGCATTGTAAAATAGAAAGCAAAGTAGTGATATTATCTTTCCATTTTTAACCCTCAAGTAAACTCTGGTTGCTCTGCATTATTTTCAGAATGACTCAGCATTAAAACATATCGATGGGATTTTTTGTGGGTTTGTTATAGTTTGGCTTTAGTCTGATTGCTAGTCTTGGGTACAGACTCATTTCTTGTATGGCTTGGTTTTTTTCCTTCTTCTTATACAGCACCACCAAAAGTAGGTGCAAGAGTCTTGATTCTTGCAGCATCCAGCACCTGAAAGACCCTTCCTGTATCTCTGGTCCCTGACAGCTCTTTCTTTCACTCTGTGTTATGTCTTTTGTTCTCTGTTCATACTGAATTCCTTTATTGCTCCATCATTTCTCTAATTCTCATATTTATTATAAACTCAGTAAAATGTGATGGTTTCAGTCTGCGTGAGAGGTGAGGAATGAAATTGAAATTGTGTTGCCTAATAAACATGCCATGACAGCAAGTTTGTCATTCTAGTCCTTGAATTTTACATTGGCTTCAGCAGAGTAAGTGATGTAATAAAATATAGGGGATGTAAATTATCAAAAAGAGCTTAAGTACTATGACCAAACTGGCAGTTCCACATGAGGTTTGATCTGGCAAGGCTTGGGGTGTCTACACTCTCATGGTATTATTTCAAATAGACAAACTGCTCAGTCCCTTGTGATTAGGCCTGAAACTTTGCATACCTTTTCATGTAGAGTTTGAAGCACATGTTTCTCCAGTGTCTGAAAACCCTAACACAGTTTCAATTCCTTTACCCTGCAAGAGAAAACTCCATGAAAAAGGCTTAACTTGGTAATAGGATGAAGAATGAGAGAAAGGGTAATATGCTGACACCTAATATTTCTAGTCATTTGCACGTCTCTGTCTCCATTTTGTTAATAAGTTATTGTTGTCTATTTTTTTTTTAAATTCAGTAACATGCAGTGATAATTCTGTTCTTTCCAGGACAGGGTGTGGGCCAACGTGGGAAAGAGTTTAAACTGTGTTATTGCCATGGTGGACAGACTGCTTGAAAAAGAAAACAACAGCAGCATTAAAGAGGATGAGAGTGACCCTTCAGCAGCAGAATGCAAGGTGTTGCATACAGGTGGTAAGCAACCCTCCCTCGTCTTTTTAAATCATGGACTAGAGTAAATAAAAATGGAAAAAGTTATAAAAAAATGATCTAGAGAGGACTTCACGGTATCTCTGCTGTGAGTGCAAATAGCAAGGATTTGCACACTTGTAGGAAGGCTGTTTATCAAAGTGCAGCTTCATTGTGTGCTCAGATTGCTTACCATGTGCAGTCTTTTGTGCTACAGGGTAAACCTTTAGGAACTACAGTGATTTCTTTTGAAGGCTCATGTAACTTAATATAGATTTCACTTCAATGTTCTATTTTGAGGAAAAAAAAATTGTAGTGTGTCTAACCCCATAGGAAAGTTTTCAGGAAGGGTGAACATTGTGTGTCAGCGCTGTTGTCCTTCAAACACTTCCACTTCTCTGAGGCGAGGTACTGATTTTTGTTTCCTGAGTCACTAAAATTCATTTTTAACTGAATCCAGTTGTCAGTCTGTGTCAATACTGAAGGCTGAGGAGAGTGATTCCATGAGACGATGTGAAGAAAACTTTGTCCACAGTGAGTCCTTGTCACCAGATCTTCTGATCTTCTCCTATATCTTGTGCCTTTTTGCTTTCTCAAAGCACAGGTTAGATCTGCCTAGTAAGTCTGAGGAGACTTTCTAATCTACAAGTGTGATGCAACAAATGAAACAGGGATAATGGTGGTAGTCTAAATATGAGAATGTCAGGACCAGCCCTTGGACTGCTGTTCAGTTAAAAAACCCCAAACAAATAAAAACCCCCCAACTCAGCTACTTTACTTGATGGAGCTTTGTATGCTTTGGGGTTTTGGTGGTTTGTTTTTGTTTTTTTATTTTTTTTAATTATGCATTTTATCCTATATCTTCCTTTACAAGTTACCCCCCTAAAATTTAATGACATCATTTTATATCAAGGGGTTTGAAGTTATTAATACTCATTTTTAATTTCTTTCTTATTTAACAATAATTAAAATTATTTTTGAAGCTGTGTATCTTTTACATAGTCCTGGTGAGTTTTGTGCAACAGATTTTGGTTGTGGTATTGATTTTTAAAGCCGCTACAACATCCACATTTTTACCAATAGGAGAGATTCATGCTGGAATGCTGGAATTCTTGTTTTCAGTGCCAGATGTGTTGGACTTGGTTTTGTGTGAATAGTCCAGAGAGCAGTCCTTACCTGTTTGCTTCTCTAAGTTTGTCTACCAGGCGTGTCCCTGTGGTGTGGACAGAGATAGATGATGCTGTCTTGGTTCTCTAGTGGAAACTTGCAGGGCCTCTCTACATTTTTCGTACCTTTCTCAGTCAGAGAAGAAGGTACAAATATTCAACAATTAGGTAAGTGTAGTTTTCAAGCTGAAAGAACCTTTAGAGAGTGAACCCAAGCATACTGATTCTGGCTTAAAGAGCAAAACTGAGTATTTGTTCTTGTACCTAACTCCCTCCTCTTCCTACTGGTGCTAACAAGTTTTGCAGGTGAAGCAGCTGTAGTATATTTTCAGCCAAACTTTCCCCCAAGTTATTTGTGAGTGCACACATAGACACACATGTTGTGGTTCTTACACGTTTCATAGTTATGGAACAGCAGTTCGGATTTCCAGACTTCCCTCCTCAGTCTGGAAAAAGATAGGATTTAGGATAATTATTTTGGGATGTTTTCTGGCATGTTTAGCAACACGATTTTCCTTTGTTCTCTTCAACCCCCAGAGCCTGTCCTCTGTTATTCCATATAAGCCATTGAATGGATTTAACCAGTCCACTTGAGACTTTCATTCTGGTTACAAAAAACTGTGCTCTTAGCTTTGATTCAGACTCATGCCCTACACAGGTAAATGAAATATTGGTTAGATCTTTTAGGTCACAAGCCAAAAAAAAAAAAAGTTACTTTATAAGTACTATAATAAGCAGTCATAAAATAGAGTGAAAGGTCCTTCTTGCTAAGCCATAATGATAATTGTAATGGTTAGAAAATTATAGATTGGTTTCATCCAGCTGAGAATCCAGCTCCAGTCCTCTGGAGCTGGTGGGCCAAGGACACAATTTTTCTCTTTTTTTCTCATTTCAGGACCTTTTCTGTTGGTCTTGAATCAGTAGAAGTGCCCTTCTGTAAGAGCAGGGTCTGTGCTTTTGTTGAGCTGTCCTGAAAGTTCTGCAACACCCCATCAGCACCTGAGAACTGCAGAGATTTGTGGGGCAGACTGCTCTGTTTTCTTGTTCTGCTTTTTGAGGAAGACATCATTTCTTAATGATGTGTTCATGAGAGCGTTGTGGGAGTGCCTTTGACATCTTACAGGACTTTCAAGGTCCTGTGGAAATGGAGAAGTTTTAAAATTGCTTTCTTTTATAGGACTAACTTTAAAGATGAAGCTTTCTGAAGAACTATCCAGGTGTGTGCCAAAGTTGGTTGCCTAATGATTTTCAAAACCATTGCCTTTGGGGCCAGAATTTTTCATGCTTGACTTCTCTATGAGAGTGTGGATTTATGTGTTTGTTTTTGTCTGCATCCTCCATGAAATTTAACATGAATCCCTGAGGGTGCACTGTGAAGCACCTATGTAGAGGTTGAGAGTCCAAGTTTAGAGTTATACATAAAGTTGGCCTTAATTCTGCTCCATTTTACTTTTGAAACCTGGTTGTATGAGTTAATAACATTTGCCTAGGTATAAAATCGCACTGTGTACAGCCATAGATAAGTGTCTAAAATTACAGGATTTGATGCTACTTACAATTCACAAACATGACAGAAATGAAAAGCTTGCCATGTCTTGCTATTATGTATCATACCATCACTTGAGCATAATGTATGGGCACAATTAGATCTTTGAGTCTGAAACTGCCTCAGTGCTGGAGTTGATCCTAAGAAAATTTGTGCTGCTGTTTGTAAGAAAAAAGAATACACAGGGTTTGACCAAAACATTGAAAAGTATGCCTTAAAGTATGAGGTGAAATTTTTGCTTGTTTAGTGAACCTGGCTGGTTTGGTACAGGGATTTTTTTGTAGCATCTAGCAATGAAAAAGATTTCAAAGAATGCACATAGGTTCAGTTTAGATGGTAGGAAATGTTGTGACAATAATTTGATGCAATGGCATATTCCTGTAACTGCAGATGTTGTTATAACATATATTCAGAGCTTCCTAAGGTAGGTTTATATTTGCAGTCTCAGTGTTGACATTGTGTGATCTTCCTCTGTTTTTCCAAACATGTTTGTATTTATTGTTTTGGAATCTTCGTGATCGGAAATATTGGTGGCACATTTTTCTTGTACTTACCTTTCAACGTGAATTACACCTTCCTTAGCCTTAACTTTTCATGCAGTCTGACCTTTGAGTGTACTCTTAAGGCTGAATTTAAGTTACAGTTACCAAGGTAACATGCTATGGTTTCATCAGTTGCAGGATTATGATTTCTCTGCAGGATAAATCAGAAAGAGTAGAAGGATTTTGAAGGAGAGGGGTTCTTTTCTGTTGTTGTTCTTTTAGCTCGAGACTCGTTTGCCTTGGAGAAATACGTGACAGCATTAAATTCTCTTTATTTTTGCCTTTTCCTTTTCTCTGAGAGTTGGGATGTGAAAGCCTGTCCTGCAGCATCAGAGGTACCAGTGAAATTGAACAGTTTGCTCTTATGCTAACACACCCCCTGACAGCCCCGTGTGGAGCTGTGCTGCTGAAAGAGGCTGGTGTTTCCATCTGCTCCTGGTACCACACCAGCAGAGCCATCACCCAGCTGTTCCCCTGCCAGCTCTGTGGGAGAACTCCCTCATTTGCTGCACACAAGATCCCCCACCATCTGAAACCATCTGAGCTGGCAGTGTCATTGCACCTGCATTTTGCCTTAAGTGACTTACGGAATCACAAGATCTGTTGCTGGGCAGATGAATTGTCCAGTGATAACCTTCAGCACAGGTAGCAAAGAGCACCTGGGGAATGGTGCCATATTTTCTAGCTGGAGTTACAGAAAACATCTGTTCATAACCACATTGCTACAGGCAAGGGCAGTTTAATTTTTCTTGAATTATCTGATACCTGTTGTGGACTGTATAAGTCTAGATTCAACCTCTCTGACTTTCAGTACCCTAGGAATGGGCACTGTATCCTTTCAATTCATCCCTCTCAATGCAGTGCTGGTAGAAATGTGAAATAAAGCCTTGTTCTAGTTTTGCTTGCATCTTCAGAAGAGCTTTTACTGTAATTATCATTTAGTCAGGAAGATAAAAATATTTCCCATGGTCTGTGTTTGCTTGAGTAGCAGACATTTATTTTGAGCAAACACTTCTAAAAAGCTTTCTCTTCTATTCCTTTTCCTCATGTTTTTCTTTCCTGTTCTCTTAAGCTTATCTTTGTATCCATTCTACTTCTGCCTTTTTTTTTTCCTTTTCCCTCTCACTTTGAATCATTCTTTTCCTTTTAATAGGATCCTTACCAGGGCTGTGTGTAGCCCAGCCTACAAGGCAGCCCCTTCAGCAGTATTTTCTCAACTAGTTTGGCTATAGTCAGAAGATGAAAAAGGTGTAAGGAAAACTTTTTAACTGAATCAACAAACTAAAACAAGGTGTCAGAATGTCTGGCTGCACAGCACTCAGAGAGCAAGGTTACTCCTATGTTTGGAGTATATTAGATTTTACTGTCTTTGCTGTCTTCTCTTTTCATTGTGACTAAACCTGCTGAGACACTTGTATACATATGATTAGATAAGTTCCAATTTTCACTATTAATCCATGTGACAATGTAGAAAATCTTGGATGATTACAATGGAATAATAATAAAGCCCCAAAATTCAAAATCTTTCTTCTGGACACCCAAAGTGTGCCAGAGTGAGACTGCTGTTATACTGAGTGCAGGAATACCAGGAAGACTTATTCAGGTTTTTGGTGTTCCTGTGAGAACTGCAGCAGCATTATGAGCATAAACCCAGATCTTTCCTCAAAGAACTTAACTCTCATGTTAAAGTTAAATTGAGCTCCAAGAGCTGAGTGGCAAGATGAAGAAATAGGAAGCTGACCTTTTTATGGTACAAAGTTGAATACGTGAACCCTTCTAAGTCAGTTTTTAAACTGCCCTTAAAAAAAAAATAAAAACCTGTTTCTGTCCTAGGTGAGTAAATTCACATTCTGAGTTAATTATTTCACACTGTTCCATGGGCTGTTTTTGAGGGATTTATTGCTGTTCTCTGCTGGTTGGTTTGATTTGCCTGCGTTTTTCCTTAAACCAGTTTGTCTAATATTCAGTTTCTGATATCGAGACAACTCATTTATGGGGTTTTTGCCTGTATTATTTAAATTCTATGATGGTTTATTTGTGTGTTCAGGTAGTAGGGCAATAAGTGATTAGTGAAAAGTTAGCTCATGGGTAGCTGCTGTTACATTCATTACCATTTGTCTGCAGCACTCTCCATTCCTTTAAAATTACATTATTACTTTGTTCTGCTTTTGATTTCATGTTTAGTTTTCAACCATCATACCCTTTAAGTTTAAGGTGACTTGAAGCCATTCACTGATTTGAGGTGGCACATCCAGAAGTGGCAAAAGGAGACAGTGCTCTTCCAAAGCATTAGAACTTTTCCCTTTTGGTTACCAGCATATTTTAATAAGCCCTTCAGTGGGCCTGACTTTGAAAAGAGCAGGAGCTTGCTTTTCTGCCAAACTTCATCAAATTTAACATGCAGTTTGACATACTGCCACTTGAATATGAGCACGCAGAACTGACTAGCTGAGTGCTAAGCGGGTCATTTGCCTGTGCAGGCATGTTGATTAAGGGAACATGGGACTGAAGGGCATTTTCCAGCAACCAAAGGGCAAATCCTGTCACAGACTGAACTGCTACAACTCTCTTAGCAATAGATGAAGAATATTTACTCAGTGCTTTGCTGAACATACCCTTTTGTTTTAATCTCACTCTAGCTGCAAGTAGTGGTACTATTTTTTTAATTTCATCCTTCCTTTTTAATGTATTTGGGTTTTATGCCCTTAGTTTCCTTTCCAGTGGCTGATAAGCACAATTTTTGAATTGAGTTCCCTTGCTTCATCAGTAGGCTTTGACACTTCTGTTTGGATGCTAAATATTCCAAACCGCCCTTGGCATTTTAGCAGCCTGGAGTCTCCTTGTTGCTTCTGTTCTTGTTCCTGATGTCTTTTTTGAGATGTTTACTCATTCACTGAATTTTCATCCTTCTTCAGAGGATTTTCCAGTGTGTAGTGGATGCAATTCTTGTGATTTTAATTTCAAAGAAATTTGACACCTGAAGAGTCAATATGTGAGTCAGTGAATGTGTTAAACACAAAGGCATTAATTTGTACAGCAAGGTTGTGGCAGGTTAGATCAAGATAATCTAAATCTGAACTTAGACCAGAATTTTAAAGCTCCCTTTACAAGTAATATCTCTTTATGAATTGTATTAATATTCCATACTTATCCCTTGCATTTTCTAAAATCTACTGAGTTTACTTGTAAGCTTCAAAATACCTTGTGGGGTTTTTTGTTTCTTTGTTTTATAACTTCAGTCTCACAGTGCTTCTCAGTTTCAGGGAACAATTTCTAAGCTGCAGTATTAGCTTCTAAGTAGGTGCTTCTCTTGGATTTTTGGAGCTTTGTGCATTATTAGTGAATGACCCTGATTTATATTCTTGCTGGACTATTTGCAACAGGATATCATGCATACCAAGTGGCACATGGAGATTTTAACAGATCAAAGATTAAGCACCTATATTCCTAGGGTTTTCTTTTCCAAGACCTCAGTCTGTGATACACCTCTTATTTTGATTTAAAATAAAAGGATAAACATGAGAATATACCTGACCATTCATAAACATTATTTTATTTCAAGAAACAATGCAATCCCTCTCAGATTTGCCAGCTAGCTCCACCTTCTGGGGATTGGACGTCCTTATTAACTGAGAGAAAGAGTTTGCAGTGTAAGGAGTAGATGATTTTTATGGAAAACATATGCAAGGGTTATCTTTTTTCCTTTTGACATGTACAGCTCTATATTTATATTCTACAACTGTTTATCTTTCCTGAGTCACTAGAGTAAGGTTTTTTACAAACTTTAATTTTTTATTGTTTTCTAAAAAGCCAAATACATATGTAAGTAATGCTCTGCATTCTTTGGGGCGTTAAATACTGTAGGATTTAGTTTTAATAAATTTAGTGTGAACGTTCTTTAATGAAAAAATGGCTTTGAGAATTTCAAATCTTTGAATTCCTTTTTAATGTAACTATTACAGACAAAAATTACTTATGTGAGCAAGTTAATATTCCAAACACGTAGTCTCCCCTCAAAAAAATGTGAGCAAATTATCTTGAAGCTACCACAAAGTATGTGCAAAATAATTTGAAAAATCATAATAGAAGGTAGTTATCAGTTGTTTACTCCCAACCTGGAAGGCTGTACGGAGGAGAATCCACTTACATTTGTTCTGGGTCCAGTATTATTCAATATTTTCATTACTGACTTGGCTTATGAAATATGGATGATGCTTATAAAATTTGCAGATGCTTAAAGCTGGGAGAGTCTTTAAGCACCATGGGAGCAGGATTAGAATGGATCTTGATGAAATGGAGTGCTGAAATATTAGGATGCAGTTCAGTAAGGGCAAGTACAAAGTTAAGTTGCTAAAGAAGCAGAAATACACAGTGTAGGTAGACTGGTTCAGTGGCAGCTCAGCAGAATCAAATCTAAGTGTTATGTGACTGGTGGCCAATATATGACCCTCTCTGTTCATGGAATCACAGAATGGTTTGGGGTGGAAGGAACCTTAAAGATCATCTCATTCCAAGCCCCTGCCATGGACAGGGTCAGCTTTCACTAGACCAGGTTGCTCAAAGCCCCATCCAACCTGGCCTTGAACACTTCCAGGGATGGGGCATCGGCAGCTTCTCTGGGCAATCTGTATCAGTGCCTCACCACCCTCCCAGTAAATAATTTTGTCCTAGTATCTAATCAAACCTACTGTCTTTCAGTTTGAATACATTCCCCCTTGTCCTATCCCTACATGCTCTTCTTTTATGAAAAGGAGTGTCAGAAAAGCTCTTTAGCTCTATCCACATAACCTGAAATTGTAATAGCAGGTTTACAAAGTGTGGTTAGTTCTAGAAATTCCACTTTTTCTCTTGCCCTGGCTGTCAGAGTACTTGTAAGATCCTTGGCTATGTCTGTATCCAGCTCTGCTTTCCCATAAAAGTGGAACAGATGTGTATTCACTGTACCTTCAAGTCAACTTTAAAGCACCCAAGTATGATCTTTTTTGTTATTTGCTCAAGTCAGAAGCAGAGAACAAATTCTATTCTTGTCTCACACAGCCTGTTCATTGGTTCAGTACGCATTGCATCTTTTGATCTTATTTTGCTGCAGTTGCTTTCATTTGCATATATTTATTGATTAGTAAATTACTATAATTTGAGCCTTGAAAGGAGAGTTTAGAGTGCCTGGTCTGTGTAGTCTGACTTCCAATATGTCCCACCTTGTTGTCTACCTTATTTCTACATTTGACTGTGTCTTGCAGTAGCCTCTGGCCTTTGGTTGTTCTTTAGCTTTTATTCCCTAGAATAAACACCCCTGTTAGTACTTGTTATTTTCTCCTCCTGAAGAAGGGAAATCGAGTTGCTGCTCAGCCTTTTTCATCGGCTTAAGGAGATTAAACTCTAAATCTTGGTAGCTCTGCTCTGCAAGCTCTCCATTTTTTCAGCAGTCTCTTTAAAATGTGTACACCAGACCTTGGCATGCGGTGTGTCAGCACTCCATTAGTCAATGGCATGTATAAAATCACCTCTTTTTGCTGGGGTACGTAACCCGAGGATGGCTTGTGGTCTGTTTTGTTCACGATGGCTCTCACTTGATAACTGCTGTTTTCCAGGGAATGGTTCTTCAGTCTGTATTACTCACACTTGAATATGTATGACTGTGTTAAAACACGTGTTGTCTGACCACAAAGACATTATTTGCAAAGGAGCTCAGTTTGTTCTCTGTGACGGCTCTATCCTCGTTCCTCTTTTCTACACCTTATTTTTGCAGTTCTTCCTGGTTTTCAAAGTTCTCTGCAGTCCACTGGACTGCAATTTTGTTCATTTACATGTTCTTTTCGGAGCTTAGCCAGACTGATGTTGCAACAGGCAGCTCTGTCTTCCTGCCTAAAGAACTTGTTCAGTCCTTTCATTGGCCTGACTCAGAATGTTACCTGAAACAACACGCTGCTGTCTTGCACCTAATTGCAGTTTAAATGGAAGAGATTTTAATTATCATGGATTCTTAATTATGCTGATCTACAGAAAATATGAGCCAGTGATGGACTGTATTAAGTCACATTCCCAATTTTTATATAGATTCTGAAGGAGTGTTGATTTCTCTTTCATTTTAAACTATAGCAGTGAAACTGAGATGCAGATTCTGAAGGACGGTGATTTGTTTGGTTGATTTTATTATTTGCTCAACCTAGGGGGTAGGCAAAGCCAAATGCAACTACAATGCAGGTCTGATTCTATTAAATTCTGTAAAATTTGGGAACAGCTTGGGTAATTGAGCAATTTTGTGTAAGCTGTTCTGATTTCCCTCCATTCCTAGTTATAACTTTGTTTCATTTGTAATGTATTAAGGAGCCCCATTTTTCAGGCATTTCACTAGTTTATTTTTTCTCATATTCCTAGTGTGTATTTTAACAGAGCAGAACATGCTTCAAAATAGCTTTAAATCTCTATGCTTGAAGTAGCTAAAAAAAATGAATTCAATATCTCTAAGTATTTTAACAGAATATAGAGAGAAGCTAAAAGAAAAAGAAACGTGACCTGAAGTTTATTGTTTTTCCAGCCTGTACATTAAGCAGATAATAGATAACCTATTAGTTATTTTGTTTTGCTTTCCAGCAGTAACTTTTTCTTAAATAGGGGTTCTTCTCTCCCATTTTTCTTTGCTGATGCTATGCCATTTCTTATGTAGCCAGTTGTCAGTCCTGGAAAGAACAGGAGATCTTCATCTCCACTGCGTTCATGTTGTGCTGAGTGAGTTTTCATGTCTCTCTGTGTGCTCTGTTTATGGCACTTAAATACAAGTTTTGCAGAGATGTTAGGACTGTTAACAAAGGTTATTGTTTCAGGATGTAGTTGGATTTAGTCCTACCTCTAAGCATGTTCTCTGGTGGCGTTTATTGTACCACAATGGTAGGATAGAGCTGTGGGGTCATTTTAAAGCGTAGGATGATCTACGCAGCCACTGCAGCTCTCTTTCCATATGGAAAAGCAAGTTTTTCACTTTGGCATGGGTGATGTGTGTTTTGTCCTAGGTGACTGGTATGAGCAGCTTTATCCACTGGTGCTTACGCTGAAGGACTGCATGGCAGAGGTGGTGACGAGGGCGAAGCAGTCGATGGCCTTTGTGCTGCTCCAGGAACTCGCCTGTGGTTTGCCACAGTGTCTGATGCTCACCCTGAGGAGAGACATCGTCTTTAGCCAAGCAGTAGGTTGTCTTGTGTCACTTATTTCCTACTCTTGCTGTAATTAGGCATGCTGTTCATTCCAATGTTCATGCTTTTCTTTTTTGATGCCTTTTTTTTTCTTTTTCTAATTTGAGACAACTTTTTCATTTATTTTCCATGACATTCACCTAAATATTTTATAATGTGATAGGGAAATAAATATTAAATGGAAATCAACAGTAATTGTATCAGTCAGAGAAGCAGCTCTGCAATAAATTGGAAAAAGTTGCCTTATCTCCCCTTTGCACAAAGAAGGATCCATAAAGCTGTTTCCAGACTTCCTAGATTATATAGTTCTCAAACCTAGCCTTGAATATTCCTTGCTGCTATTGAGAATCACAGAATTGTTAGGATTAGAAGGGACCTCTGGAAATCAGCCAGTCCAACCCCCCTGCCAAGGCAGGTTCACCTGGAGCAGGTTACACAGGAACACATCCAGGTGGGTTTGGAATGTCTCCAGAGAGAGACTCCATGACCTCCAGCCTGTTCCAGTGCTCTGCCACCCTCAGTGTAAAGAAGTCCTACCTCATGCTGAGATGAAACTTCTTCTATTTTAGTTTATGGCCATTGCTCCTCGTCCTGTCACTGGGCACCACTGGAAAGAGTCTGGCACCACCCTCTTGGCACCTGCCTTTGAGATATTTAAATGCATTAATGAGATCTCCAGGCCAAACAGGCCCAGCTCCCACAGTCCCTCCTCATAAGAGAGATGTTCCAGACCCCTCAGCATCTTTGTGGCCTCTGCTCTCCAGTAGCTCCTTGTTTTTCTTGTACTGAGGAGCCCGGAACTGGACACAGCATTCCAGATGTGGCCTCACTAGGGCCACATCTGGCAAGGCCTCATTCAAGTTAGGTATCTGTTTCCTTGGTCACCTTGGAAATGGAGAGCTGATTGTTTTCAGTTTGTAGCAGTATTTTATGTGTTTGAAGACCGTTAGCCTCTTCTCAGAACTGTCTTCCCTTGGTAAATAACTGAAGTTCCTTTCACCTTCTGTAGATCATGTTTTTCACATGGATTTTTCTCTAAATGTTTCATGTAATTTCTGCCTTAAGTTAGATGTTTTATGTTATTTCTATCATAAAATTAGGGAGTTAGGGTGCAACTGCCAAGGAGCTTCAGTTGCATTAGGTGCTCAATCACTTTCAAATCCATCATGATTCACAGCCTTACGTGCTTATAGCCTGGCAACAGAGGTTCTGGTCTCACTTATGGCAGTGTAAATAACACACAACCCCACAAAACAAATGAAGCGTATCTGATATTAAGGGACTATTTATACACTGCTTTATACAGTAAAAAATGCATCAGTAAAATGCTATTATGAAATCATGTATAGTCACTAAACAGAAATATCTTTGCAGTTTTCTCCAATACCTGAATATTACCTCTGTAGTATATAATGATAGCAAGCCTCATTTTAACTATCTTGTAAGAGTGCATCTCTTAATTTCTCATTTTTTACTTGTCTTTATAGCTCGCTGGATTGGTCTGTGGGTTTATAATCAAACTGCACACAGGTTTACACGATCAAGGATTTTTACAGCAGCTTCATACTGTTGGATTGCTCGTGCAATATGAAGGACTCCTTAGTACATATAGTAAGTACTGTTCTTGGACAAAGTTCCTTATGTATCCAGACCAAGTTTGCCCAAGAAGTTCTTATTTCAACCTCCCTTCTGTTTCCAGTAATTGGAGTTGTTGAAACAACAAATATTATCCTTAGGAGACAGTAGACTTCCATAATAGCAAAGCTAAAGTCAATTCTGTAAATTCTGCATCAAAAATTACCCGTCTGTTTTAGTCTCAGTTCCTCTGAGAACACTAGCTGCTAATTATTCCCTGCAGAATGCTGAACTGCATTGCCTTTCATACAAGAGACTCCTTCTTCAGTGCAGCTAGTGGAACTTCAGGGATTAATGGAAACTCTTGGTTTGTACAGGCATTTGACCTGACCCAAAATACCAGGTTTATAAAGCTAATCCAAACAGCAGATTTAAACATTTATTGCCTCTATCAGCCGCTGCCTTGACCACATGAGTGAAGATAGCTTGAAAACTGTTTAACTCCTAGTTTGAGAGGTACTGAAAAGGACATTTGGAGGGAGAAATTGCCTTATGTTTCAAAATACCTTGAACTAGATATATTGGAATCTTTCCACAAATCAGGGATTTTGACCAAAGTAGAGGGATTTAGCATTTGTGCAGCTCTTTAATGCACAGGCAATTGCAGTTTCTCACTTGGAGATGGCTGTCACGCTCCCTTTTGCATGATGCTCATTGTTATTATTCTCAAAACCTTTGTCCTCCATCAGCAAGTCAGTCTTTAAAAACACTTTCAAAATGGTCAAAAATGGCTTTTCTGATGTTACCCTGTACACATATAGAGCAGGCTAATTTTGAGAGCTACTAAATACTCATCATTTAGGCCACAGAATTGTCAGCAGTTCTAAAAAATCAGTCTGTTTATATGTAGGGTGCTTTAATGTGGATTTGGGGCTGTGATTTTTAGATGCACAGACTGGAAAATATAATCCTCGTATTGCTTTACTATGACCTCTACAGTGACTGATCTGTCAGCTCTGCTAATAACCTCTTTAATCTTTCTATGTAGGTGAAGAAGCAGGAATGCTAGAAGACATGGCTGTGGGCATTTCAGATTTGCAGAAAGTAATGTTTAAAGTCATTGAAGCCAAATCAGAAGATTTTTTGCCTATTATAACTGGAAGGCGGTAAGAACTTTGTTTCCTGGAGCCCAGGACACAAAGCTATAGTTTGAATCTCATGAAGGCCAGATAATGATTTTCTTGTTGCTGAATTCTGTTATATGGAAAGTGCAGTAGTTTTGCTTTTCAGAGGGTGACTGGAGAGGTAATGAGGTAGTAGGGATTTTGAAAACTAGTAGTAAGCTCTGGGTTACTTTCTTAATGGGAAGCTAAAAGTGCAAGTTACTAACACAAATTAATCAAAACAGTGTCTGGGTGGTGCATTTTTCATACATAGATACTGAATCAAAGACAAGTACAAGGACTTTATTTACAAAAGTTGCCTCTAACTGAGAAACTTCAGTTTTGCAGTCTCCAGAACTTGTATTTCAGTGTGACAAATAAAATTGCGATTCTAAGAGTTAGGCCTTAATTTTTCTAAGATAGAAACCAGAAAACTCGGATACCAAAACTTAGTGGTCACTTTTGAAAAATTAAGTGTTAGCTACTGAAATCACACAGGACTTAGACAATCTCAGAAATCCTTGGACAAAGCCACTAATAGTTCATGAATCTCACATAAGTGCTGCAGAATATCAGGATATAAACTGAAATACTTCATTAATTGTGGCTACTGGAGGGTTAACAAGATTGGAATGGATTTTTCATCTTCATTATTATTCTAGTGTGAAGCTCCAAATGTTTTTACTTTTACAGAAATCACTTCCTTAATAGTATCATTATTCTTAAGATGACTGTAAATTAAATTCAGCTAAAAGCAGCAACTTTTAGAAAATATATGTTTTCTCTGAAAGGGGCTTTCACCGCTGATTTACTTAATTATTCTAGATGATTCACTCTCATCCTATGGGCCTTCCGAGAAAGGATTGAAATAAATAGCAGGAAGGCTGGAGTATGATAGGCAACACATTGGGAATAATTAAGAATAATTATGGTATGTGGATAACAGAGAAGAAATACATCCTTTGTAAATCACAGCAGTCAAAGATCTTTAAAAATACAGCAGCTCCATGTACTGGCCTGCTGCCATTACTGTGGTACCCTGAACTGTCTCACCAGGAGGTCCTGGGTTTGAAAGAGACCTGAGCTTTGTGATGTCTCAGGCATTCTGGATTGATGGAGCAGTCAGTCTTTAGGAAGAAGAATTATGGCCTGTGATTGCTGTGCTGTACTTACTGGCAGGTATTCACTACATGGAATTGGGATCAGGAAAAAAAAATAAAATCTTTAAGGCTTATGATGTGGAGGAGCCCTATCCCTCTTAAAGCTGTGATGAGACTGTGCTCTATCAGACAGCTTGGAAGTCAACAATGAAAAGAGAAGACAGTGAAAAACCTAGTTATTTTCTAATTAATGTTTAAGAACCCCACAATTTTCAGATCATTTTGGTTGCTCTATGGTGCAGCTGGATAAAATGAGACTTAAGAAAGAAAATCAAGCTACAAATTCTTATCTTGAAGAGTCAGGGTATTTAGAGTTGTTTTTTTCCAGAGCAATGCTTAAGCCGGAGATTCTGTGTGCACAAAAGGATCACTCCAAAGAGCATGTCATTGGCTAGCAGTATGCTGACCTGCTGGTGTGGGGGGCTGGCCCTGGCGTGGGCCAGTTCTGGGTGGAGTTCTGTTCAGGAACTTGTGTTTTTTTATTCTAGGAAAAATATGCGCTTACTTTTAGAAAGTTCTGTACAGAATCACAGAATATTCTGAGTTGGAAGAGACCCACAAGGATCATCAAGTCCCACCCTACGCCCTTCACAGGACCATCCCCAAGAGTCACACCGTGTACTCCAGAGTGTTGTCCAAACACTTCTTGAGCTCTGGCAGCCTCGATGCTGTAACCATTGTCCTGGGGAGTCTGTTCAGTGCCCAGCCACCCTCTGGGGGAAGAACCTTTTCCTGATATCCAATCTAAACCTCCCTTGACACAACTTCAGGCCATTCCTCAGGTCCTGTCACTGTCCCCACAGAGCAGAGATCAGTGCCTGCCCCTCCTTTCCCCTCATGAGGAAGTTGTAACTGCAATGAGGTCTCCCCTCAGCCTCCTCTTCTCCAGCTGAGCAGACCCAGTGCCCTCAGCCAC
>JAWWMO010000138.1:11310590-11336959 GCA_035047845.1 Dendrocincla fuliginosa | reverse complement strand
TACGATTTGTTCTGAAAGAGATAATGATTCATCATTTGCTCTCGTAAAACATGCTTGATTTCTCCAGTCTATTTTCCTTCTCATTGGAAAATGTTGTAGCCACCTTATCCATCTCGTGCCAAAATCACCTGATAGCTCTCCACTGAATCTAGCCATAAAAGAGACAAAGCATATGACAATAAAATTACTGCTCTGTAAATGTTTCTTGTTTAATTAGAATCACAGACTTGTAAGATCTTTGGGAAACTAATGTCAATCAGGTCATCCAGATTTTCGGTACTTTGAATTCTTTTAAGTTTTTTCTCCACCTGACTTCAGTACCGTTCCTGGACTTTCTAGACAGCTCTGTCACAGCTTGATAGCCTTTTCCTTCCATGATCAGAAATAGATTGTATTTGCTGTGCAATTGGTAACAGATTTTTTTAAAGTTACCAGGGATTATCTCTGAGACTTCAAAAAGTGGTTTGAGAAACAAGAAAATAATAGGACAAGGGGAAGCTCTCAAATGGTATTGGTGTTAATTTATCATGCCTAAAGGTCAACATTTCTCAATGTTCTTTCACACCCCGAGATTTGTAGTGATTTCAGTGGTAGTGAAATGTAGCAATGCAGTGATTTGGTGGCATTTTGGTTCAGTAGCGTATGCTCTTTGAATTACCCTAAACCAACATTTCATCTCAACCCCATCAAGGCACTGCATCACAGAAGAATGTTCTGATAGCACTTGGCAGCAGCCAGGAGTGCTCACATGCAGGCTGGGAAGGAAGAGACATCATCGGAATTGCATCTTTTACTGTCCTTTTTGCTCGCTCTTTCATGTGCGAGAATTAAGTCCCCAGTCTGATCTGGGGAGTAGAACTGTTCTGTTTTCCCTTCCCCCTCCCTGAGACATGTGTCCTCCATTCAGAGCTGACACTCTCTCTTAGTACGGAACACGTGGCATTTGCTCAAGGATTACCCACCAGTGCTAGCCTGTCCAGAAGCATATGCTGTTGCCCTCGTTGAATGCAGTTCCATTGCAGTCTCAGGGCTGCACTAAATCCATTTTGTTTGGTTCTCAGATATATGAGCAGGATAAACAGGACCAGTAGCTCTTCTAAGGGGAACCTGTTTATCTGAATACTTGAGCTAGTGCCACTTTGCCTCTCAAGCTTGCCCAGGGTGTCAGAGCTACTCAGAAACTGACCTTTTTCTTCAAGGTTTTCTGCCTTTTCTCCCCCAAATTCTCCATGTGGGTAATCCAGATGGTATTTTAATTCTTTAGCAAACACATGTTTGATTAAACTAAGAGTTGTAGAGATTTTATGATAGATTATTTTAGTAGGGGCAAGCAGTTATCCATTTTAAATTTACATACCAAAGTTGCATGACTTTCTTGGCCTGGTTTCTGTAGGTGGGATATGGATCTTCCTTCCCTCTTTTTGCTGTAATGCTCCTTGGTGATGTGGTGTACCAAATGTGCTCTGCAGGAGAGGAAATTCCAGTCTTCATCAGTCAGCCCTCTGATTAAAATGCCAAATCCTGGAGGCAAATGGATTTGCTTCTAGTCTCTTCTTTTTTTTTTTTTTTTATTAGACTGATTGCTCTAATAATGGAAAGAAAGCTAAGCAAAACTAAGTTTAGAAACATGCCCTTGTTTCTATTGTGGGGTCAGACGTCAGTCCTCAAAGACAGGGGAAGTTCAGCTTGAGGCTTCCCCATGAACAGAATTTGGTCAGGGAGCTGACGTAGAACATTTTTTCATAAAGTCAGACCAAGTACAAACATAACTAGCAGAACTGCTGTATATCATATCCCTTCTCCTAAAATAGGATTCATGTTTGTGTAATGAGCCTTCAATTATTATCTGCACAGAGTCAATTTTGTTATTGGTGATGCTTTCAATCCCCAGGGAGAAAATTCAGCCACTGAAGAAAATGGGAATTTTGCTTTGGGTTTTTGTAAAGGTTTTTGCTCATATTACTTTTAGAGTGGATATAGGATAAAGCTGTGACTTTGAAAGAAAGTTGGTTTTGTAACTCTCAGCAAGAGACATTTTAAGGGTTGAGGTGTTCTCACTGATATTTTGGTAGCAGAGGGCTTTTTGCTGCTTTCATTATTAGTTCTGTTTTCACTTCACTAAAGAAGTCAGTATCCAGAGTGTGCAGTTATATATACCTGCCTTTTTTTAAATAGCTTGGTTATGCTCTTAAAACAAGCAAGCTGAATCATCCCATTTTATGGTTCAGTTAAAGGAAAAGGAGGAACTGATTTATAAGTCTACACATCCTCCATAATTTAGAAACATTATTTTAAGCAAACCAATCAATATTCCCATCCTTATTCTTCTTTTAATTTTTCCTAGTGAACATTACATTATAGAGGTCCAGCTTCCAGCAAAGATGTTTGAGTTGCTGCCCCAAGAGATTAAAGAAGGGAAGCTTCTTCGCATGTATCCAGTGCTCTTTAATGTCGGAATCAATGAGCAGCAAACCCTTGCAGAGAGGTAAGAAGGCATGTTTCGTTTTCTCTCCAGGTACTCCATGCTAGTGCAGGATATTTCTCAGGATTAGAAATAAATCTTTTTTTTGGTATTTGCTCTTGGCCTGTCTCACATTGACTCAGTGTGTATTTTAATAGGTATTAAAGGAAATAAACACAATCTAAGAAGCAGCAATGAACAAGGCCAAGTGAAGATAGGACTGTATGAAGGGCTTCATATCACACAGTCAGTGCCAAGTTTCTTTTGGATACAGTTAGGAAATGGAATTCTATTTCACAGATGGACAATTTTGTTTGTATACAATACTCTGAAACTCTCAAACAAGAGTTTGAAATTTGGAAATTCTTGTATCTTAAAGGTGGGGTTGAGGATGCTCGACAAGTTATAAGCTAAAAAGAGATAATTTTCTCAGTTTTTTGGGCTTTTTTCCAGGGTTGAGGCATGGTAGTTAATAATAGAGAATGCCTTAGTAGTATGTTTGTAGAAATGTGAAGGCTGATGTACTACTATTACTCCTCTGAAAGGATTGATAGAAACTAGTTCATTAGTATGATAGTAGTTGAGTTTCACCAACTTATTAATTTTCTCTTCCAAGAGAAGAGTATCTGTCAGTCATGTTAAATTACCACGTTTGTGCAATGCTAAAACTGCCAAGTAGATGTCAACAGAGACAGCTACATTTTTAAGCTTTTGTTTTTAACTGATTTTATTAGCAGAGCATTCAAAAGACATAATACATATCTTTAGGTTGTGTTTACTACAGGTTCAAAAGCAAAAGTGTATCTGTCCTTGACCTGAACAATAGGAAAGAAGATAAGCACAACAGGGATTTCATCTCCTGTTCTTTGTAGACAGCCAAGTAAAATCAGTCTTTTAAGGGACTAAGGAATACCATCAGGTGGCTTTGTGGATGTTTATGTTTATGGGAGACTTCTCGAAGTTGAGCAGTGATGTGTGAGAGAATTTAGGTAGAAAATTGGAATGGGAGACAAACTGAATCAAAAGACATTAAAAACTGGCATTTTGCTGATGAAGGAGTTGACTAGTTGGTTAGAGACCTTAGAAGATTCTTGAAAATGAAAATAGCTTATTCTTGGTGCTATAAAAAAGTGCTGCAAGGGGTGACATGCCCAAAGTGATAATGTATAAAAGCAACAAATCAATCATGACAATTGTGAGTAGGACACACTCATTTTTCCAGAATGAGAGAAAAAGGACTATGCAGTAACCAAAAAGCAAGTTCATGAGAGCTTCCATGGGTGGCATAGGCAGGCAGGATTGTGTATTACAAGTATTCTGAAGAAAGATTTGACAAGATTTAGAAACAGCCTGGTTATCTGGGGACCTGTAGAGGAGTCAGTGTGAGAAGATGTGTGGCTTGCAGGTGAAGTGGCAGGAAGGATCTTCACTGTGGTGATTTCACATTGTGCACAAAGAAAGCTGTGAATGAAAAAATAATACCTGCATATCAATAAATATGGATATATATTAATATCTATCAGGCAAATCAAGTTGGGTTATTCAATGTAGAAACAGCTTTCCTGCATGCATTTATAGTCTGCTTTTGCCTTAATTCTAAATGTTACTTAGCTGCTAGAGTTGCACTTCTGTTTTTGAGATTGGAAATGCTGCACATGGTTTTTGGTAATAAAATATGGGGAGTTTATGGGATAAAGAACATGAGAATAGGAATACATTTTTGTGGTAAATTTCTAGCAAATGTTACTCTATTAGATGAAAACAACTTTTTTTTTTCAATAAAGTGCACTTGAGAATATATCTGATTTAAAAGAAACCTTCTTGTGACACTGCAGCAATGGCTGCTGAGAAAGAACCCTTAGGTCCATTTAAATATTTGTTTCCCTTGTGTATGATGTAACAGTATCTTTGGTATCTTCTGATTTGTGTTCCCTCTTCTCTATCTGAATTTCTCACTTACCTGTCCGTGCCTCCCTTCCTGTACTCCTCCATTTCCAGGCTATTCTAAAGCTGAATTGCAAAAACTTGGCCCTCACTGCCTAAGGGACATTCCTGTCTTTACATTCCTATCTACTATAGCAGAGGTGCCATGAGATTTATTTGTTGGTTCTGGAGCCTGTGTGAAACTTGACTGTTGTAGAAATCCTGGTCTCAGAGAGAAAGGTGTTTGTTTACCTACCTATAGTTAATTATGGTTTTGGTTTGTGGTTTTGTGGTGTTGGGTTTCTTTTTTTCATAATTTATTGTGCATTTCCATAGGTTTGGTGATACCACTTTGCAGGAAAACATTAACCAGGAGAACTTAGAACTTCTCAAAGAATATTACAAACTATTCACGGAAAAAATGCCTCCTGATTGTGAGTACAAAATAATGTAATATCCAAATGGCTTTGAAAAGCTTTGACGGGGGAAAGATTATAAGACAGTAATATTAGCACAACATTAATGTGCAGCTTTTAGAGTTAGGCCTCGATCCCATAATTTGTTCCATGAAATTAAACATTCTGTACCTGTTCACAGCCCTGCTGAAGCCAATAGTGATTGCAGGCCCAGCGCCACAGGAGAAGCTACAGGGACAGTCAAACAGCGTAATAATGAACTAAACAACTCTTTTAAGTGATTAAAATAATAAGTTTCTTAATGTTTCAAGTAGAGGACAATCTTTATCTGCTGTATTTGTACAGAAATACTCAGTGGGAGTTTTCATCAGTTTCAGCCATTCCCTCTCTTCTTGTTCTGAAAATGTATTGGGGCCTGGTGAACCACTGTGAAATCTGCAGATGCAAACACAACCAATGAGCCACATCATAATGATATGAATAACATGGGTTCATTAAAATAGGCCCTGTATTCCAATTTTGTAGAAATTCGATATCATAAACATGAACATTACTATGCTGTTACTCTCACTGTTGAAAGCAAAGACTGAAAAGATGATTTGCATCAAGCTAATCCTGTTAAAGTAATCTTAATGCCTGAACTGTAGGCATAGTCCCAAATGTTGCAGATTTTACAGCCTGATTTGGAAATAGCTTGGATTTAGGTCTCTGCTCCTTTTTTTTTAAACTTTTTTTTTATTTTTTCTTGGGGGGGAGGGCAGAGAGAGAAGCTTTTGAGTCTGAACATCTCTATCCTCCAGGAGATGTGTGTAACTCATCATGGTGAATGCTTAAAATCCTGTGCAAAGCTTTGGTATGTCACTGTGTATGAATACATCTTTATCTTTTAGATCAGGGTGATCTCAATTTGTTAATTTGAAGTGAAAGCTCTGTTCCTGAAGGGTGGGCAGTATGCCCATCCACCCACAGATCTCGTATTTCTAGGATTTCTATAGAGAATCTCATACAAAAAGTTAGGTAATTAATTTAGGGAGATCCTGCCAAGAAAATATCCTCAAAACTAACCTCATCTGGGGTTAGGTCTAAGGTAGATCTGCTACCTCATTAATGGATCTGATTATATAAAAGCAAAAATTTGCATGCAGATAGTATTGGCTGCTTTTCATTAACAGAACTTACACTTGTACTGTCTTCTTGCAGGATTATTGGTGAGCCACATCATCTTCCGGGACTTTTCCAGACTGTGCAGGCTTATGAGAACTGTGCTTGTCTAATTCATTGTGTCTTTTCTGGTTATCATTACCTTCTTGATTTTTCTCTACCTGGGAGACCTGAGTCTCTTTCTTTGTATAAATTTTGACAGAACACAAAGCACCTGCTGGTTCTGTTGCCCTTCCCAGTAGCTCCCTGCCATTATATGGAATCACTCTTTGCCTTGGAGGAATGTGCCTTTTAAACCAGCTCCCTGGGGAAAAAAAAGTGAAGCTTTCCAACTTGTTCATCTTGAGGAGGACTTTGGTGTTTCCCCACCTGTGGAAGATAAACCTCCATAAAACCTCCATGCAATCTGGCAGCAGCCCTGGCCATGTAGCCAAGAGAGAGCCATTCAGTACTGATGGCTCTTTGATGATGTTGTCCCACCTTTCCAGAGAGTTTCCTGTAGTGCCAAATTTCTGCTACAAAACAAATGCAAGACCCGGTTCCCAAAGCTGTTAGTTATAAATAGTGGTCATAAAGCCTGACAGAATCTGAGGGCTCACAGCCCTCTTTGCCAGGCTGTTGCATCCACCCTTCTTTGGCAGCCTCACTTGCCTGCTGCTTCATTCACGTATTCCATTTTAAGGAATCCAATTTTCCACTCCCAGAAAGGTATTGCCACCTTTGCTGCTAGTTTTAATCTCATCTCTGTAATTCCACTTGCCAGTAATATTCTAGCTTGTAACTGCATATCCCAAACACTCTATCTTCTTTTAGATGAACATACACGCTGTCATTCACCTGTTTCTTAATCTCTTTAATTCTCTTGTAGGAAATTCTCTGTTTCCAGAAAGATTCCTACCAAAAATGCCAACCAAATATAACTTTGGTTTAGACACCAAAAGAGTACTACTATTATAAAATAGCTAATGATAGTAAGGACCCAAAAATATAAGGTGTGTTGTTCAGTAGTCCATAGTTAATTGAAAACAACAGCTTGGAACTCAACTTAAAGAGATGAAAGCATAAAATTGGTTTTGCTGGTTTGCTGCCTCAGCCCCACAGCATCACATTGTCCCATGTGAGAAGAGGGATGCATGCATAGTTTCAAAATCCTACAAGCAAATAAAGGCTTTCCTTCATAGCATCAATAATGCACTAGCAGAACATGCATTTCCAACAGAGTCTGTGAGTCTGTTTTTGCTTCCAGGCTCCTTCCCCTTATAACCTATGAGACTGATTTGGTGGTTTGATACTCTTGGTGACACAAGGAATTTCAGCAATTGGTCACTTCCAGCCAAGGTGCAGCTCATTGGCACTATTATAAATTAGGAGACACCTCCCCAAGATGTTGCATTTTCTGCTGTGAACCAAAGGAAAACTTCCTGAAAGCAATAAAATGTTTACCTAGCGATACATTCCCATAATCTCAGAGCATTTTTGTCATTGTGTGCCTTGGGTTTTAAAGAAACAGATGCAGCAGTAGTATAATAGTCTAGCAGTGATGTATTTTTATGTGCTCCTCATTATCTAAGTGTATAACACACAGATAAAACAATCCACATTACGATTAGTACAAAACTAGTTTGGATGTACTTTTCCCAGCTTTGTTTGTTTGCTTATTTTCTTGTTTTAGACAGCACAGTATGAGTCAGGCAACTGAGACATTTTTGAATAGTTCTTTTAGAATGTATTTAAATTGCTTCTTACTGAGAGTCATGGATAAGGGAAACTACAGAATTTTTTAGGTATAAAACCTGTTGATTAGAGGGATCATTTGAGCTTTGATCAGGTTAGGAGAACAGATATTGACCCTCATTAATAGTTGTCTCATTTTTACCCTTTCAATTGAATATAAACCTTTGGGCTTGGGTTGCTGGTTTTTTTCCCATTGGATGGAACAAATCACTTTTTCCTGCTGAAGAAACTGTATTCATTTATCAGTTTGGTTTCACTTTGTTTCAGCTGATTCTGATCCTTTTTTTGGTGATAACTATAATTAAATTTCTATTTGCTTCACCACCATGAGAAGAAACAATTTCAAAAAACAGATTTTGGTTGTTTCTCCTGATTTTCAAAACTAGTGAAGATAAAGGTAACATTAGAACAAGATCCTCCTATACAAACACAGGAAACAGAAGAGGAAGTTACATTGCCTATCCTTGATTTTTTGCTAGAAATGTGTGATAAATTAGACTTCAGCTCAGTTGCCATGCCCAGAACAAGTAGGTAAACTTTTGAATTTCAAGTAAACCTGAAATTCTTTTGTATTTCAAAATTGAAACCACATTTAATTTCAGGCTGAGAAATATTTTGTAATATTTTAGAGGGGATATTTAGTGCTGTTTGACCCTCATGTTTCATTACATAAGGAACTAAAGGATCACTTCCAAACAAAAATGACATGTTTACTTTTGAACACAAAAGCAAAATATTTTAACTTTAAAGTTAAAAAAGAAAGGTTTTAATACACTCAGTTTTTTCTCTTCTGATTTCCATTGATTGTCTGTGATAGCTGAAAAACAGGACTACAGCAGAAATTTGATTTTGGTTTTCACCATCCATTTATAAGATAAAAGTTGAAGAAACTTTAATTTTCCATGGTGAATATCTTAGAGAGAACAACCCAATACTCAGAAAGACTAAAGGTTTCCTTATCCCCTAAATAGTTAGCTGGTAATTTCCATCCTTTTTCCCAAACAGGGCTGTAAATAATAGACCTGTTCTTTACTATGGTCAATCTTTAGATAGAAAAACCATCTCATCAACCATATCATAATGAGCAATCTCATCATCCTTTTTTCCCAGGTCTACCACATTTTCAAGAACAAAATGATTTAAAGGGATTGCTAGAAAATCTCCATCAAAATATCCAAGCCAAAAAGAGAAAGAATGTAGAAATCATGTGGCTGGCTGCGACGGTAAGCTGTCTCCTTTCCAATATGTTCACATGATGAATTAATTTTCACATGCCTGCTGATCTTGTAAGTGCAGTGGATTTTAAGGATATGACTGGAGACTCAATGATTAAAGTAGACAGATGTGCTGAAATGGCTCTCTAACATAGCCATTCTCGTAGTTTCTCATGCTACTCATGAATGTGTCTCTTCTTCCTCCACTTAAAGATATTTTCTTTTTTTCCCTTTTTAAAGTGGTAGAACAGGCTAGAATCTGAGCAAGAGATGGTCTTGGTTACTTTGTTCCCTCCACTCTCCAGGTCTTTTTCTGCAGAACTTCTCCTGGCCAGGCAATCTGTGACCTGTGTTGCTACTTGGTGGTGTTTTGTCCCAGATGCAGCTTTTTTCATTTATTCAGTGGGTTGTGCAATCTGTTTTTTTGTTTGGGTCACATTTTTATTTCAGTTATCAGAGTCTGATTTTGGGCAGAGAAATCCCTTCATCCCCTATATGGGCAGAATCATTTCCTTTACACATAGCTGTAAATATATCACTCATACAAGAGGAGCAATACAGTATTCAGTTACAGTACCTTTTGATTGTTTAAAATCATACCCATTCTCTGATAATACAAAATGTGGTTGTTCAAAATAACTTTAATGTCCATAAACTTTGAGGTATCGTGTAGGACAGGATGACTTTCTCTGGCTTTGGTTTGCTATCACTGCAATCAACTTTAGATTTCTGTCACTAAAGTACTTTTATAAATAAGTGTTGCAAAGGATGTGCAAAGGACAGACATTCAGACACAGGGAGAACATGAAGAAAATTGTCTATCAAACAATAATTCTTATTTTGCTTTATTCAAATAATTCCTTTGTTTTTCCCAATTCAGTAAGATTTGCATATACATGTAAAAAAAAAAAAAAGCCTAGAAAACAACCCTTAAGTGTTTATAAAGAGCTCAGGCTTTTCAGAAATGTAAAATTCTACCAGGTAACTGCTTTAGGTTTAGAAGAACACAGTTGGCATCCCTGCCCATTTATACAAGCAGGGACTTGAGTTTTTGATATCTCCTGAAACTAAAGCAAGACTTTGTGTTTTGGGAGACTTTCAAATGTATATACCCTTCAAGGAAAATAAATATTTGATACAAAATTATTAATAAAATTTCCCATGACTTTTCATTAACACCAGGAAAAAGACAATATTAGCTTTGTCTTTGTATTAATAACACTGCTGTAACTTTCATATTGCTAGTAACATTTTGCCATGTGGTTAATAAATATTATCACATGCTATTGCAGTATAAATCCTTTGTAAATAAAAAGATAAGCTTTTCTTGCAGTGCCAGTTCTGCAATTGCTATGAAACATTGCTTTTATAAAAAGTAAAAATGTAGCAGTACAGGATAGTATCAAATGAGCTACAAAGAATATAACAGAATGTGCTTACTCTTTGTATTCTACCATCTAGTCTGGGTTCCCTGAAAATAATTATATGGGTAAAATGCATTCTTTGGACATACAAAGTGTTTCAGATTTTTCCTCTGCTCTCCTTAGGTTGCCTTACTGTAATCTTTCGAACCATTGATCTACACCCTGTGGCACTATGTTCCCTTTATTTATTTGAGAGAATATAAGGATATAACTTGGTTATTGCAGTAGCTGTGCAATATCACTTTTTTTATTGCAGTAGATGTATGAGATTCTACATGGATGTGCATATTTATCTGCACCTGCATGTAATCCCTGTTGTAATGGGACTGTGAGAATAAATCTAATTAAAGTTAAGCCTATTTCTTCTCCTATATCTTCAATATATTTGAGAAATAAATGAGCAAAATTGAGGATAAATTTCAGGCTGAACACTAATGATAAACCATGTGTTCTGATACGATTCTATTACTATATATTTGCTATTGTCCCTTGTCAGATTTCAAGGGCATCAGAGCATTGTGTTTGCCCATTTTAACTATTTATTTTGTGTAACTGCTGCTGCTTAGTGAACTGACTCATTCTGAGGATTTATCTGGACTAGCCTATCAGGTTAACCTACGTTTCTCCTTAAATCAGAACCTAAGGATTTTTTAATTTCATTATTTAACTTAACACATTGTTTTCTGTTTAATCCACTTGAAAATTATTGAGACATTTGTACTGAGCTTTGGTGCAACCTGAGCTTGTGGGTGGCTGTGGTAATTTGCTTGTTGTGCCTGGAATGCTTCTCAGTTGAAAACTGACTCCCACTGGCCAGTGCTTTGTTTGTATGCTGGCAGGCCAGATTTGGGATTTAGTGTCCCTTCCCTGCATCAGGGCCCACCACTCATCCAGAACAATTACCTGGGTGGGTTTTATGACTCATTCATGTCAAATTGTCACAATGACTCGTGGACTTCCAAAGAGACTAGCATAAAGAGAATTAAGCTCTTCAATTAGGCAGTTAACTTCTTTCACAGCATTATTTAAAAGAATTCTCTTTATTTAAATCCCAATGCAACTGTTCAAATTTTTAAGCAGATTTCGTTTTTAAAATTTAGAATTATAGGATGGAAGGAAACACTCATGGGTTCCCCTTCACTACCCTGTACCTCTTGGTGTTCTAAGTTAGATTTGGTTAATTGATTCCTTGAATTAAACTTTTGAGATCGCCCTTACTGTGGTATCACAAAGACCTTAAAGACTGTAAGTATTTTCTGGACCATTGATTTTAATACAATTTCTGAGAATGCAATTAACAGATGAAGAAATGCTTATTTGCTGAAGTGACATTATGAAGATCATGTTCCAGTTTCACCCTCCAAGCTGTTGCTTGATAGCCAAGCTGGGAAGTTCCTTAGGATGGTTACTGCTGTAATTTATTGCCTTGCCCTATTCCTAGAATCATTTCCGATTTTGCTGCTGTTATACCTATGATCCTCTAGGGATGGGAGGAAAGCAAAGTATTACCTTTTCTTAGGACAAACTAAATCAGGGGAAAGGTAGACCCACATTTGGGCACACCAGCTCTCCTTCAAATTTTTCTTTTTCTAGTAAAGTATCATTTGAACCCAAAGTATAAGCTAATGGGGCTTATACAACCACAGATTGATTCTTCAGGTGGGAAATTAACCTTCAAGATGTCATGTTTCCCTTATCCCTTATAATTTTGTTAAAACAGAAAATCCATGGCGGTCATTTGTGTTAAACTTTCCTAGTTCTGGGTCACACATTGAACAGTTTACCTGTTGAAAATAAAGACTATTTAATTTCAGATTTATCTGAATCTGTACCCTCAGGAGAAGTTAGTCTGCTGAGTTCATGTGTCTCAGTTAAGACCTATCATGGTTTTTCTTTATTCATTAGGTGCTCTTACAATGAAGCTTTCATTGAATAGGGTGGTTGTCAGATGCAGTGAGGAAACAGTGAAACAGCTTTTCCTTTTATAGCCTGGGCTAATACAAATCCCTTTTATTTCAAGTTCAGGAAATTGGATGTAATAGTTTGGTAAGCTCTAGTGTGTGGAGGCATTTTAGTGACTTGCTAAAAATGCTTAGGACTAAGCATGGTAGATTTTTTTTATTGGGCTCCACTGCCTCTTTCTTGCTTCACTTGAGGAGTGTTGGGGTGGGCAGGAGAGAGACTGGATTGCGACTGTGCACCACTCTCCTAAAAGCAGTAAGGGCTCCCTTTTCCTCAGTGCGCAGGTTCTTTGTAGGCTTGTCCTGCTAACAGAAGCCCTGCACATCTGCTTTTAAGATGTGCCATTTGGACAAATTGGAAACGGGCTACAGATCAGTAGCTACAATCTTTTGGTGCTATTTTTGTGTAGAGTGTTAATGCTGCAATTTGGTAAACAAAAGGAAAATTTACAATTCTTTTCAGCACAACATTTTCACCTTTCCTGGCACTGTGTGAGGCCAGCATGGGCATGACAGTTGGAATATGAACATCCCTGGGGCAGTGCTAGTACCTGATTTAGGTGCCAAGACACAGAGCAGCAGCCATACGATCTAAGCTGGGGTCAGGAACTTTTAATAGCTCTTTTCTTCCTGAGAAATACTGTAGTTGTCGGTATTCATTTCCCGGGATTGCCCAGTCTGCCTGGTTGTGCCAAGGGCCAACCTGTGGCTCCTGCCCCGTTTCAGATCTGCAGGAAGCTGAACGGAGTGCGCTTCACCTGCTGCAAAAGTGCCAAAGACCGGACATCCATGTCGGTGACGCTGGAGCAGTGCTCCATCCTGAGGGACGAGCACCAGCTGCACAAGGACTTCTTCATCCGGGCCCTGGATTGCATGAGAAGGTACGTGGGCATCTTGGCATGTGCCTGGCTTGTGGAGCTGAGCCAGAACTCCAGCCCTGAGCAGCCTAAAGCGGGTTGGAAATGCACAGTAGAGCCAGCCCTGACTTAGCAGAGGCTGAGCGGCAGTGCCAGCTGGCAAGTCACTTTTTGGCATACAGGGTGTTTGCAACTCTTTATCACTAATTAACAGTTTCTGAGATAGATGAACCTTTCCAAATATCAACTCACCCATGGTAAAATTTGACCAGCTGGTTTTTTTCCTGTTTTAGGAATACTTTTAAAAAGGTTTACATATTCATTTGTATAAAATTGACAAATACAGGGAAAGCAAAATAAGCATTTGTTACAGTTGGTAACTCTCACTAGTTCATGTTATTAAAAATTTTTAAAAAACAGACAAGTAGGTTTGGACGGATGGTTGGTGCCATTAATATCTGATAAAAACTTTAATGTGCTTTAAAATAGTTAATAAGACACGTTTTATTCTAAATTGCAACTGTGCAGAAATTGACGCTGATGTTATCAGGGATGTGTAATTAAAAGATGTAAAGATTTCTGATTACCTGAATCATTGATGAATAAAAAAACTTCATGGAGCGACAACTTTTGACCCTAAAATGAATCCAGATGCTAGGTTCTCTAAAATAACTTTCATAATTGGTTTTAATGAATTTAATCACGTGGTTTTAATCATATCATAATGGTTTTAATCTTATTTTCTATGGGAGTTTAAAAAAATGTATTCACAATATTAGGACAATATTTAACAATGATCACTACAAAACTAACAGAAAATACTCTGGTCAGCCTGCAAAGAAACAGCTGAATCATATCTTGCAGTTATGTGAAACACAAATTGTTTGTATGGTGGATTTGGAAAGAACTTAATGAGTGAACAATCATGTTTATAATCTGTAATGGGTAATTCTTGACCTTAATATTTTGCATTGACAAATCAGGTGTTTCAAATCGAGATTAATAGGGTAGGTTTACACACATAGGGTCCTTTTGTCTTTTGGCAAAGATAGATATTCTAATTTCACAAGGAGGGAATGAGCAGAGGACTGAGATGGCTCAGGTGTAGACTTGGTTTGCAAGGTGCTGGTACGGTGGGATGTGTTAAACTGAGGTGTGTCATTTTGTATGTATCATTACCTTGCATAAACCCCTCAGTCCCTGCAGTAATTCAGTGTGTGAATGACTTGGGTGCAGTCTTTCATAACTACATGTTTTATCAATTCTGAGTTTTCTGTGTTAAATTTCATTTGTGTTGGCATTTCAAATACTTTTTCTTTTTCCCGTTCTGTCTCCAATAAATACAAAAGTGTGTTTAGCTACAGTAAATTACCAGATACAGGAAAACTAATTATATAAAATCATTATTATGTTAGAATAATATTGAGTAGTGGATTGGAAAAGTTTTGCAGACATAAACATGATTTTAAAAAAAACCCTCACTTCTTAGTACAAAAGTCTAGTAGGGTTTTGTAGACTAAAATATAAGTGACTTTGAGTGGTTTTATGTCACATATCTGATTTGAAAGTTGAGAAGATAAACACATTAGTTGCAGATAACAGTAGTTCACCAAAAGAATGGTGAAAAGGCAAAGAACTGGAGAAAGTACAGAAAATAAATCAGTATATGGCTATAGAAGGTAGAAGCACCATTACAAAAATTCCTTTTCTATTGTTTTGCTGCAGATTTAAACAGAGAACAACTTTATCCTGCTCTTACCCTATAAATGAATTTGAAACAGGCTTGCACTAAAGTAGATGAAAGGTGTGTTGAGTGGAAGGTAATAATTTTGACTTAGGTGATACAACTGTCTGAGTATTAAAGCAAAGGCCTTCAGGTAGTGGTAGTAGCATAGAAAATATACTGCACCTTAGGGACAATAAATAAATGTATGTTTTAACTATGCTGATTTCTATCAGTGTAACACTGTTCACTTAACTGGAAGTTTAAAAAACAACAACAACAACAACAAAAAAAGAGCAGCCAAATTACTTTCTTTTTTTTTTCCTCCTGAGCTGGTGAATAAAAGCCAAAAAATTTAGAACAGGAGAGTAAAAATGTCAAATGGGTACACAGCACATAATTCCATGGTGTTCCCCTTGAATGCTGGTCAGGCAGTTTAAGAACTGTCTTTGGGGTGCTTATTTTTCCTGTATCTTTGGTGCCACAGACATTGAGCTGCTTCTGTCTGCCCACTGCCCCCCAGTTGCTGGAGGTGCTTCTGTAGCAGCACTGAATCCTCCAGCTGAGCACTGCTCTTGTGGGCAGGTGGAGAAAGGAGGGTTGCAGAGCAAGGCAATTTGAGAGAGCAAACTGGAAAGAGCAGACAGGCAAAAGAGAGGAGGGGGAAAAAAAAATAAAAAGCCATAATTCCCACAGCCAGAGATGTAATGGTGTTTCAGCTAAATCTGTGGTTTACCTGAGGGAAGTTTGGCAGCTGTGTTTTTGAGGTTTGTGTGAATGAGGTCAACACACTTGTTTGCTAGTCGTTGTGGCACTTGCCTTTTTGTAGTGTCTTTTATTTGATTGCCTTGAAAGATTATGCTGTGCATTTCTAAAATCTTTGTTAACTACTTGTAGAAGCTTTTAGAATGATTTTCACATTTAAAAGAACCTATTTTGGTTCAAGAGCAGACAGAGGAAAACTGTTTGCCATTTAATTTACAATTTTAGCAGTTTTCCCCCAATGAATCTTCCCTAGATCACTTTGTTAAGCTTTGTCAATCAAATCTCTTTATGCTCATTGCCGCAAATCACTTTTAAGCCTTTCAGAAGAAGGAGACAAGAAAAATTCAATTTTTAACATCTTGAATCATAACAGAGTGGATTGATTTTTGTTGAAAGGCTTCTTTCAAGAGTTAACAGTAGGAGATGGAGAGTACTGTGAAACTAAGTGAGTTGTAAAAGTAAATGGTGATTCAAAAGCAGCCTTTATTGGAAATGCCATCATTTTGAGATATGAAAATTATAAAGGTGCCTGTGTAGCTGTAAAGCTTTTTCTCTTCCTGCCAGTGCTGACACAGCTTTGCTGACTGTTTTAAAAGGGAGGCATGTGGTTACAGGTTCATGCTTCCTTGCCACCAGAAGTTTGGAGATCTGGGCTTCTGTGTGCTGCTGCTTTTCAGCTTCCTTCATGGTTCCAGAATTTGGAGCAATCCAGAAGCAATTTCTGGTGTTTCAGTGTATTTGCACCAGTGTACACTGCACAACCCTCTCTTGGAAAACACTTCCAGTAGCTGTTTTCTGATGACTTGGTTTGTAAATGGAATTTTGTCTTGTAGAGGTAAACTATACAATGTCTATTGTTGTTTTTTTGGGTTTTGTTATTTTTTAAAGGCTGTGCAAAAAATCCTTCTATTAATTCTTTCTTTACCTTATGAAAAATGTGGTGAAACAATGACAGGAAGATTTTTCATTTACAATATGTAATAGATGGTTTTGTCTTCTGGCTGTAACTCCAGCCATTACAATGCTGCAATCGGTGTGTACCTGAAGCAGCTATTCTATAAATAATTCCACATATTATAATTGCCTTGCTATAGGTATGTGACTTCCATTGATCTTAGTGACATACATAGTCCAGAAGAAGAAAAATTAATATATTATCCCCTCTGTCTCAAATGCTTGCCATTCACATCATATTAAAATAATGTTAATAATGTTGCTGCCACTTTCAATTCATTTTTTGAAAACATCAATATTCTTAGTTTTCCCTTCAACAATATGTGATTATTTCCTATCATTCAATGTTAACTCTATTCCAAGAGACAGTACAGAGGCAAAACTGATTTACCCAAGTTCATTGCAGTATCTGTCACGTGATTCTACTTTTCATCTTTAGAACTGGCCACTGCTTAAAGGAGGATGGGAACCTGGTGGGCAGCACATTATGAAGCAGTTCTGTAAAACGAATTTGATTTTTTTTTCCCCCTGTTTTAAAATTTATTTCTTTTCTGAACCTGTTTAGTTTTATTGTTTCAGTGACAAGGTCCCTTATGGACCGTGGGTAGTGAGCAACCTCGAATCTCCTGGTCTTGGAGCATGTTTCCTATAAAACCTCAAAAGCAGAAACAAGCAAATGACAAATGCACTGTCTGTGGTGAATCCTCCTTCTTTAAGCCATATCAGTACTCCTAGCAGGGCACAGTACCTGTCAGACATTTATAACACTGAATACAAAATTTGACTCCATGTGGGACACGCTGTTTTCACTTGAAAGAGCAGTTAAGGATGTTTTGGGTTATTTTAGATAAATTGCCTCATTCAAAAATCTGATTGAAGCACAAGTACAAAGAATGCATAGTCTGGGCAACAAGGTATTGGGCTTTTGATTTTTTGATGGCCCAGTTATGAAGAAAATATCTCCCTTTCAAAGAGTTGTTTGAGAAGAGCTTTTGTTGAAGATGTGTGAATTGACTAGGAGGAATAGCCGTAATAGCTCTTTAATCAGGGCCTTTGAGATGTTCTGGGTGCAATCCATAAGTCCAGGCTGAGTTGGATCTTGGCCATGAAGGAACCTATACCAAACACCAGTGTTGGGATTGCTACATGGACTAGGCAGCAGGAGGAAAGGGACAGGATGAGCTTGTGGCAGTAGATGCAGCGTGTGAGGGGTCATGCAGAAGAGGAAGCACAAGTTCTCCTCGAACCTTTCCCTTTTTCCAGCCCGTCTAACCTTCTCCATCTTTTTTTTTATTTTTAAGAGTATTAGCACAGTGTAAGTAAGGCTTAAAAAGGAGGGCCTGAATTGCAGTGCAAATTTTCACATCCTTCTATGACTCTTTAGAAACTTAACATCTATATTCTGAGGTACAAACTTCAGATGGTTTTCATTACATAATGTATTGACAGAGGCCTGAGCATTAAGTAACAGAGAAGTCCAATTTTGGTGCCTGAACCACCATCAATTTTGTTTTCTATAACTAAACTACTACTTTTTTTAATAGCACCAAGAGTACAGAGGAAAAGAAAATGAAATGGAGAGACATGGTCACAAGAGAATCGATGCCATTGACACCTTACTGGAGCTTTATAGAATAAAAGTCTTTCTGACTCTCTTTGCCAAAGGAGGACAACTGTAGACAGTCATTGAGGACTGAGTGTCAAAGACTGGCTTGAAAAGGCTGTGTTAAATCTAAGGTTTTCTAAAGTAGCTTCTCAATTTCACAGAATTGATCTTTCGAATGAGTCTTTAAGGCAATTCTCTGGATTTTAAGACTTAAACCAAATGGAGAAAAAAAAAATCAAAGAAGGGAGACCCGTGCACACTTGATTTGTACAGTGTCCGGCTCAGGAAGGTCATTGATGAGGTTCAGGTTTCTGCCTGGACAAATTAAGTAAGTAAAATTGCCAGTTGTTTTGTAACATAGCCTCACACGTTTTGACAGTTTCACTGGGTCAGGTGTTCCAGTTCATGTTTTGAAAGGGAATGCTCTCTAGTGGACTACAGGAGTTCATTCTCCTGTACCTCGTTTCTCCAACTTCTTCCCACATACTGTTGTCAGACTTTTTTCTGATCCGATACCCCAGTCAGAGTCCTGAGAACTCTCTCATGTGAACTTTTTCACTAGTGCTAAATATTCCCTCTGGTTTCTCCTTCCTCCTTTGTGACACACGTGGCTGCCTTTGTCTTTTGTGTTCTCTTCAGAGTTTGGGCTCTGGTCTGAGTCACAGAGGGACCGCAGAGCCAGTCTCTGCCTCGTGGCTTTTGCTTCACATTAGAGCAGTCATCTTCTACCAGGGAAAAGAACAGTAAGGAAAAGTCTTGTCTAGCCCCTTGACCTGGCACACACTCAGTATATATTGAATCCTCAGAGCATGTACCTGCTGAATTTTAACAAGACTTTGTTAGGAAGGGATGGTTTGAGAGTCTTGCAGGGGCAGGCTCTTATGATAGTTACATCTCTCATATTTTTATTACTTTGGTGCAGAGTATCAAATCCTGCTCTTCAGCATGAAGGTACTAGTAATCATCTCAGAAAAAGAAAAAAAGGCAAAAAAAAAAAAAGCTCTGTTTTTTCTCTTGGAATGACATTGTAAGTTTGAATTTTCCCCTTCAAAATGAACTAACAATTGAAAGTAGACTCTTAATGGAAAGCAATATGTCCCCTTAATTATAGTTGCCTTTCCCCTGGAACCTCTAATAATATCCTTGGACTAATCACTTGGGAGAAAGGGGTGTTCATGGTAAAACAGTAAAAACATTTGCCACTCTTTGCAAGGAATACTTAGAGATGTGACTCAGTCTTTGTCACTGTAGCAGACACTAAATGAGGATTCTGAAGTCAGTGCTGAGTTTTCCTGTCAGTTCATGGGTAGAAGGAAGTACCATTAGCAATCTGTGTGGTGTCTGAATTTTGACTCCACTGTTAGGTGGGTGAGTCCTTGCATTGCACCTGTTTCTCCTTCAGTGACTACTTAGGAAAGGTGGATACTTCAATTTTAAATACTGAATAGGAAAACATAGTAATATGTCAATTGCAGGGTGCAATACTTTATTGTTTTAAAAAAAGTTTCTTTTCCATTGAAAAAGAGAATGTTAGGCCATGTCTGGGTTTTAGCTTTGTGGCAAAAAAACAAACCTTGATTCCCTGTGATCTTCGTGCTGAAGGGAATCCTTGTCTTTTTATTTAAGATGTGTGTGACACAATTCTCCAAAGACAAACTGGATTTGATGGAATTCCAATCAAAAACTTGCTTTACTCTGACTTGCTTTCTTCTGTTCTCACTTATACTTTTTATTTCTCAGTGAGATATTGACAGGGTAAACAATCTGTTAACTAGCCCATAGTATTTGTCATGGTCCAAATGAGAATATAGAGAATTGAGCTATTTCCTTCCTCTGGGAATGATTTAATTATTCCGTATAGGCAGAGAGAAAGGTGTGTAATTAATTACCAGGTGCATGCTATGATCACTGTTTTCAAAACCAACCCCTTTAATACCACAGTCTATGTTTGGATCCTTATTTCAGAAGTGAATTTAAACACTGCATGTTGACTAATTAAAAAAAAAAAAAAAAAAAGTGCTTAGACTCTTAAAAACGTCCTCTAATGTAAAGTGTTTCTGTCACTTTTGCAATACATAGGTCACAGGACCATAGTTCTCCTGGATTTCACCTGATGTGGTTGGGCAAATCTAGCATGGAAGCAATCAGATTACCCTAAACTATTGTTTGGTGTTCACTTTTGAGATTCTTCTAGTTGTCCATGCATGAAAAAGTCCCTAGTTGCCTCATTCATTGGGTGGTGTTTTATTCCTAATTTAGAAATTCCATGAAAGACTACGTCTTCCCAGAAATCAGAAACGAGATTATAATCACCAGAGTGAATTTCTTCCTGTTATATTTCACTTCTGTTAAGATTTTCTGAAAGATTGCGAGAGAACTCCATGTGTTACAGCTGAATTATTGTGCCTTTGACCACGTACAGCTACATTTCTCAGGAGGAACAACAATGCCACGTCTAAAATTTAGATAAGAAAGAAGACGGAAATGAAAGTTAAGCAGGTGGTAATGGCTTTAACAATAGCTCTTTAAAATTATCACACGTGGTATCTCTTAAAGAAGTTACAGCCTCTAAAACAATATTCTTCTCAGAATAGTATAATGTGGGCAGGGAGAGCTCATGACTTCCTTTCTGCAGACCCTTCAATCACTGTTGAGAAGCTGGAGAGGACACAGAAAGGAGCAGCAAACCAGCTGCTGTTCTAGAAAGGTGATTTTGTTATAGGAGGTTCTGGGAGAAAGGTGACACAGTGTCAGGCTGCAGCTCTGGCTAGCTTAGGTAGAAAGCAGGTAACAGATACTTCTAGGTTTATTTTTGCTCTCATTTTGGGCTCCTTTCATCCCTTCATAAAGTTATTTTCTTTTTATAGGAGTGCTCCCTGCTCACTTAATCATCTTTTGTCATCCAGCACCCCTATTTCAGTTTTCTTCCATAAGCCACATACCTTGGGATGCTGCACAGGCTTGGGGCCAGCTGCCACCTCCAGGGACAGTTTGGTTGATGTCTTTCCACTCTTCATCCTGCTTAGCCAAGGCCCCCTCCTCACTGTGTGGTGCTGGCAGGACTGACCTTCCCACTGCCCTGGCCCACTGCCTGCTGAGGGTGTGGGTTTCCAGCCATCTGGGCCAGGGGCTGGGTGGGCAGCAGGGGCTGTGCGGGGCAACTGCCTGGCTCTCTGCCCCTGTTGCTCTTACCAGCTCAGTGAAGGCAGGAGAAGCTGCTGCCATTGCCACCTCTTGTGCCTTGGAAGCAAGAGCTGCACAGTGCTCCTCTTCCTCAAGAGCTCTGGCCAGGGCAGCAGCCAGGAGTCCATGGCACCCTTGGGGCAGAAGACACGCAGACGAGCTTCCTCCCCTGCCTCCTCTGTACCCAGGCTGCTGGGACCCTCCTGGCGAGTAGTGTGAGAGTCCCACTTGGGTCCAAGGGATTGTCCCTGATGTTGTAGCTGACATCATCTTCCCCTTGGGACAGCTTTTGGTCTCTCCTGTCTTGTTCTTGGGATAACTCTTTTATCATTTTCTTCTTTCCTTTGGGACATCTCCTTGTCATTTTCATCTTTCCCTTGAGGCAACTCCTTGTCGTTGTCATCTTCCCCTTGGGGCAGTTCTATGTCATTGCTGTGTTTCCCGGGACAGCCTTTTGTCATTGTTGTCTTCACATTGGGACATGTCGTTGTCATAGTCCTCTTCCCCTTGGGGCATGTCTTTGTCATTGTTGTCTTCCTCTTGGGTGAATTTTTTGCCATTGTCATCTTCCCCTTCAGACAGGTGTTGGTTTCTCCTGTGTTCCTCTTGGGACAGCTCTCCATCATTCCCATCTGCCCCTAGGGATGCATCTTTGTCATTGTCAACTTCTTTCCCTTGAGACAGCTGTTTCTCATTGCCATCTTCCTCTTGGGACAGCTCTTGGTCTCTCCTGTATTCCTGTTGGGACACGTCTTTGTCAGTGTCATCTTCCCTGTGGGAGAGCTCTTTGTTATTGTCATCTTCCCACTGGGACATGCCTTTGTCATTGTTGTCTTCCCACTGGGACAGCTGTTTATCATTGTCATTTTTCCATTGGGGCAAGTCATGGTCTCTCCTGCGTTCCCCTTGGGACAGCTCTTTTTCCCTGTTGTCTTCCCTTTCAGCCAGCTCTTGGTCTCTCTTGTCTTCCTCTTGGGACAGCTCCTTGTCACTGATGTTCTCTCCTTGGCACAGCTCTTGGTGTCCATCATCTTCCCACTCTTTCTCCTCCTCTGCCAAAGCCCTATGGTTGTTTGAAGGATTTGCTTCCAGCAGCTCCAACACTCTCTGAGGACTCAGGATTTCCTCTAAATCCTGAAGCATTGTGCTGGCTTTCATGATTAGGAGGAGCAGTCTGCACTCTACACAGGCCAGCCTTGAGCAATTGGAACAAGCTGTAGGTGGGTGCTGCTGGCCATGGGGATGGCCATTGTCCTGCCCCTGGCAGAGGCAGCCAAGGGTGCCACTGGCAGAGAACCATCTTGCAGCTGGTTTTGGCAGCTTGAGCATGCTGGGGTGCCACCACCTGGCTTGCTGTGTGGTCCTGTGTCACCTCGGTACGGGGCAGTGGCACCCTTGTGCTGTTTGTCTGTGAGGGAAGCCGAGGAGAAAGGCTGCCTGACTGTGGTCCTTCCTAGCTCCTTCCACCTGCACCCCTCTCTGCCTGTCAGAAGCTCCCAAGGTTGGGAAGGTGTTCAGCCCTCTCTCCCACCCTCTCCCTACATATGTCTGGTGGCTCCTGGTGTCCTGTGAGCTCTCTGGGCAGGAAAGTTGTGGTAGCATGTCTTCACAGAGGGATGAGACCTGGCCCTGGCTGCCTGTGGCACCACCTATGGGATGGAGGACGCATGGGATGGAGGTGGCTGCCTCAACACAGCAGCAAGCCTGGCCCCAGCCCCCTGCGAGGCCCCTAATGGGCTCCTGTGTCTAATCACCTGAACTGCTTGTTACATACAAGATGTGAGACAGCCTTACATTCCATCTCCGTATTCGCCTATTTAGTGTTACATATTCATAAGGCCACCTGGCATGTTCTATTTTAAAATTTTCCTTTCAGGTAGTTATGGTCCTGTTCCGCTTCGGCCACTGGAATTTTCTGTCTTGGGGCTTTTAGGGAAAGAATCTGCAAACGGGGCAAAATCATGTTGGAGACAGAAATAGAAAGAGAGATATGATAATTTCCCCCCCAGATTTACAACCATCCTTTGATAAACTCTCTGTTGTGTATGGGGTTTCTTCCCTCCTTTAGTCTGCTGCTCTGTTTCTTCTTTCCCTGTTCCTTACTCTCCTGCAGTATCACCTTGGTGTATGGTATTTTGAAGAACTCTTTTGACAGTAGCCTTTTTGATCTCAGTTGAGGGAGTTAGTTTAGTAGTGGTTCCTAGTTGTTACTTTTTGTGGCAGCTCTGATTTGGTGAGTGACATTTGTAAATGTGTCCTTCTCATTATAGCAACCACTGGCACACTTTCACTGACAGAGCTGGCAGCAACAAGTTGTTTCTCAGTGTTTCCCAGCAGTACAAGTTTTGCTAGTTATTTGTAGTGAATGATTAAAGGAGTTCCATTTGGATTATGTACTTATTATGTATTTCCTGCTTCCATGATATTATCTGTAGTTGGCTGGAACTACACCCAGTAACAGAGCCAGCAGTATTATATTGCTATCCTGTTCTCTGGATCATTCAGAGATAAATTTGGGAGATAATTTTGGGAACTTTGCATTCTTAATAGCCTAAGCCTCTAGTATAATCTGTATGAATAGGAAGCATGTGTTTATATGGAAGTTAGTGCAAGGGAAAGATTGGAGTCCTCCCAAAATGCACAGCCAAATCACTCCGCATTTTCCTCCTAATATTAGAACAGTGGTTCCTGTGACCCTGGGACCTAGTGGTGCTGTAGTTGTACTGTGATTTTAAACATACCCCTAATCCCTGCACTCTGGTTTGGCTGGGCATCTGCAGTGCTATTCTTGAGCCCTGTGTGGACTTGCTTCCCTGCCAGCTTATCTTCTCTTCCCATCTTCTGGATGTTGTGCACATGTGTATTGTCTTCCAGCAGTGGGAAAAGCACCTGTCTTTTCTGCTCTGTTGGAGATGCTCCTAATGGCTCAGGAAGGTGCCAGAGCAAGTTTCTACCTCTGCAGGGTCCTGTGATCCCAGTCAAGGCTTAGCCAAGGTTCAAGTCCACTAGCCTGGGGAGGTCAGAGGGGTGAAAGGGTGTCACTGCTCCCTCTATCCTGTGTCATGGAATGATGTACTTCAGGTATATGACTCAGCCTCCTGGTTAGGTGAGCTGTTACCGAGGCAGGAGGTAGCTCTGCATGTGGTGCTCGAAAGCCTTACTTATCCTTGTGTGGAAGTTGGGTAGGATATTGTGGCATTAGGGGGTATAGTTGGTTTGGGAGTTATTTGCAGCTTTTATTTTTTTTATTCCTTAAAGGAGAAAATTACACTTTTGAGAGGTAATTTGGTAACTCTGAAAACATTTCAAGTATCTGTTATTTTAATATATATTCTGTTACAGACAGGACTAAAACTGATATGCTGATGATGAGTTAGTTCAGTGAAGGAATATGAAGTCAGGTTTGTTTGTCTGTTTAGGCTGGTTAGAAGTTCTCTCTATCCTTTCATGGCTTATATACTTTCTTGAGGAATGATTATCTGAGCCCAGCTGAAGGTCTTTCACAGTATGGCATTTATAAGAAATCTCTTTCTTCCCAACTCATATATAAACGTGATATATATGGAGCTCCAGTTTCATGCTACAGCCTCCCCCTTTGACTGTGTCTCTCTGCAGCTTCACTGTGTATTTCCTTACACTGGTGAGAACATTGTAATGTTTGATGTTTTTTGTCTTTCATGTCAATCTGGCTGAACTCCGCCCAAAGAGGGAATATGCACATGCATGTTCCTTCCCCTCACATCAAGAACTACCCTTTGCTTCCAGAGGAAGACAGGCTAAAATGGCATCAGCTAATTATTAACAGCAGTAGATCAAGGAGATACACCTTGCTTTAAAAAAATATTTACTCCTCAACCACAGACCCACTCCAGTCAGCGTTGTCAGATAGGAGGGACTTGTTTAGATTACTAAAAAATTGAAATGATTAAGGCGTAATCTGATCACACAGTCATGTATTTGTAAGAAAGACCTTGCTGTAGGATCATCTGGTTAATAGTTTGTGTCTTGGATGTACTGACAAGTCTGATGAAAATGTATTATTCCTGTCAAAATAATGTTGGGGTTTATATTCATTTTGCAAAAAATGTTTCTCAGTGCTCCAAAGTTGGTGATTTTTTTTTTTTATTTGAATCCCTTTATAACTCATTCATAACTGTTGACAGCAGAGCATCTACAGAATACAAAATAATCATCACAGAAAGGTTTGCAAATCCCAGCAAACTGCCTTGTGGTGGTGTGATAAGCAGAAGGTGGGAGAGTTCACAGTAGGTTGTTGTAGAATGTTTTTCCTAACACATTTTAGCCAGGAAATAAAAATCAACACTTAGTCTGGTTTGTTTTGGGGCTTTTGTTTGTTTTGGTTTTTAGCTCACTTAGTTTAACCAAGCCTGGCATGGTTTTTGTACCAAGCTTATTTCAGCTAATAAAATGGCTGTTAACGTTGAATGCCTCAGGAAAGCAAATAAAAATGGCTAAACTGGCACTGTGGCAAAGGCATTATTGGCTGGGTTTGAAATGATCAATGTAGCATCAGGCAAAGGCGAGCAGTTACAGTGGTATCTTATTCTCAAGGGTCCATGAATTGGTTTTGAAATTCCACAAGAGTCTGCTTTGATAATATTGGTTATAACTGGTCAGTATATTTATACATGAGGTTTTAAAAATCTCTGAGACATTCAGTGTTTGCTATTTCACCTTCTGTTGTCATCAGTGTGCACTCAGAACATCAGCTATCATACTTATACGTTGCTACTAGTTTATGTTGTTAGATATTTCTGAGATTTCTTCTCTCTCATTTAAGAACTTATAACAAAAATATGTAACATGAGTTTGTTTCCTGAAGAAAATCTGGTAATTTCTAATAACTTGTCATTTCTTCTTTGTATTGTATTCTTCACTTTCTCACTTGTCTTGCAACTACTAACATGGTAAGCTGCATATGTGCTAGATGCCTTTCAGATGATAATCAATAGTCAAATAATTAGAA
>JAWWMO010000138.1:11285665-11310490 GCA_035047845.1 Dendrocincla fuliginosa | reverse complement strand
CTTGCAACTACTAACATGGTAAGCTGCATATGTGCTAGATGCCTTTCAGATGATAATCAATAGTCAAATAATTAGAAATAGGTGAGGAGCTGAGATCTGAGCAGATGTGCAGACACTTTTTCGTGTCAGATGTTCTTGACTCAAAAAGACAGTTGACAAGTAAAGTGTGAGATAAAGAAATGCACTTGTATTTTTTTTTCACTTTTAAGTGGAAGAAAGCTGGTAAAGAGATGCCAGGTCACTTACAACATCACAGTCCTTTGCTGGAAATTGAATTTGGATCTACTTTTTCTTTAAAAGGGTCTCTTCTCATAGGCTGCTTTGCTTTAAATAAAAGTCCTGTTGCTGTACTTGAGTGTGCAGTAGCAATGCTTGTAAATAATATCCATTGCCTTCTTGACATTCTCTATTCTGCACATTAATAATTCACTTTCCCCACTCCTTTTGCTGCTTGAGTTCATGCTGACATACCACATACAGCAATGCTGGTTGCACAGTTCAAGCCTCTTTCCCTCTTGGACGCTCCTGAACTGGTGTATAAACTGTCTGAGTGGTGGTGAATAGTCCTCCCTCAGCAATTTAGTGAATAAAATCCTCTCTTGCTTTCTTGCTGTGTTGTTGCCTAAGGGAGAAAGTTGCTCCCTGTGTCATCTTTCTCTGTAAAAATTGGCTGCTACAATGGTCTTATCAGCAAATTTTCAGATGATCACTTGATACATAGTTTGACATTTCTGTTACACAGATTAACATCATTTGCCATGTGAAGATGATATTTGAATTTATTCTTAAAGGGAGCTAGTACATGTTGAATCACTATGATGCTGTTTATTTTCCCTCTTGTGCAGTGGAAGTGATTTGAGGTGTGCTGCCAAGTAGAAGGGTTTTCCTTCTGCTTTTGTAGGGTTGGTTTTATCCTGTTAACTTGCCTTGCTGCATTCTGTAAACAGGCTTCTTGTTGCAACTTTCATCCTTTGGCTCTTTCTCAGAGGGAAAATTACTTTGTTTTGTAGACTCACAGAATGGTTTGAGTTGGAAAGGACCTTAAATGTCATCTAATTCCAACCCCCTGCCATGGTAGGGACACCTTCCATTAGAGCAGGTTGCTCAAAGTCCCATCCAGCCTGGCCTTGAACACTTTCAGGGATGGGGCTTCCACGAGTCCACGAAGCCCTTAGGGTGGATACAGCCTTATGGTTCATGCTGACTTTGCTCTACAGAAGCATTGGAACATTCTTTTGTGACTGTGGTCATTTTCTGACTATAATTTTTGTAACTTTAGTAGATTAAAGGTCAATAAAATATTTTTCTGCCTAAAGGGGATTGAAATGATCTTTTGGTGATGCCTTGACAAGGCAGTCTTGCGTACGTCAGTTTTGCCCCCCAAGTATGTTGGTCTGTGTGGTATTGCATGTAAAATGCATACAAAAATGTAATTATAGTAAAATAAAATGTAGAAATTCATTTCATTTCATTGTCACATTGCTTGTTAGTTATGTGACTTAATGAAGTAAACTAAATGGCTTGCAAACTTTAGAAATATTTTTCCAAGACAGGAAACCATTTTTAGAGTACTTTATTTCCACATCACTGTGGTTTCCAATTGTTTTGTGTGCTTTGCTTATCAGCTAAAATATAAAGACTTGAGACATTCATGTCCTTGTTGCCCTGTAGGTTTACAATGTTCAGGTGAAGATACTTATTTGTAGATGAAGATTTTTGTGAGATAAGTGTGAGGAAAATGTGGTCACTTCATATAATGTGACAGAACTATTGTTCTTGGTTGTCAGGGAAAATTGAGTGCTCTAACATTTTTTAAATCAGACACTTTCTCACTTTCAGATGAAGGGTTTTCACTGGCAAGAGAGTGCTGAGCACAGTAGTCAAGAAAAGTATTTGTAGTCTTAGGTGATTTTTAAAAATTATTTTGCTACAGATGTGCCTCAAATTTTTTGTTTTCTATCCCAAAGGCGATCATTCTTCCTGCTGTCACAAAGAATCTTCTTCCGTGCAGCACAATAGGGATAATAAAACTCATTTCAGTCTCAATTTAACTTTAAATCCAAGGTAAAACTTGCAATGAGGTGGTAATGAATTTGAACACACAGTTTAGATTATCTCCTGCATACTCTCACAAATGCTCAGTCACAGTGCAGGTGTTTTCCAGACATGGTTCTGTTCTGAGAGTGTTTGTCTCTTGAGCAGATTGAAAACTGAAATGTTCTGCTTTGCTTCTTGTTACAGTTCATATAGTAAGACCATTTGGAGTTCAGCTCTTAGGTTTGAATCAGACCTACCTAAATAAATACCCCAAAGATGATCATTGTGACTATGGAGATAAATCTAGGAATTAATGAGTTGATAAGACAAAGAGACATCCTCTGAAACCAAAACCATTCTTAAAAGCAAAACTCAAATATGTTTCAGAATCCCAGCTGTGCAATGCAGTAAGTACCATCTCCCTCAGATTCTTTGAATTTGGACACGTGTGTCTTTGCTAAAATCCTGGCTTGCGCCCCATACATTTAATGCACCCATGGACAAAGAGCCTTTATCTGAAGTAAAAGAGAAAAAGCTCTGGCAAAGTCAAAGGAGCAACACCAGCCAACACTGCCTGGAAATTTGCTGTCAGAGGTCTCTGGTGAGCCCTGTCCTATCCCCTGCTCCAAGCAGTCCCACCAGCTGTGTCCCAAGGAAAGAAGGGAATGCACATCTTTATGATGCTGTGATTGGTCCTTCCTGACTGTTCTGTTCTCCACTATCAGTCCACACCAATAGTTATATTGAAAAGTGCACTCTCTGACTGCATTTGGCTTTTCTAGGCACAGATGAGGTATCAAACCTTCCCAGCTGTGGTTTCTGGAGTGTGGATTTCACTATCTCCATGGCAATGTGCAACCAGATGGGATAATGAGCCTGCACTGGGCTAGCAGAAGTCAAAAGGCAGTGAAAAGAGAAGACCAACACCTGATATTACTGTGGGCTGCTTTATGCAAATACTACAACTTAGCTATTATTGCATTACAAAATGCATTAGGCATCCAATTTCCTTTGTAAATGAAGCAATGTATTACCTCAATAGCTACTTTTGAAGCTCTTTGCAACTTAAAACACAGATGTTAAAACTATTGGAACTAAATGAACCCCCTCTGAATTGTATTCCTTGGTTAGAGTAGGATTTTTAAAAATTTTTTATTAAATGAAATGCATATTACAATGGAGAGGAAAAAGTCAAATGATCTTATATAGCAAAAATAAAAACTTGAAAACTCGCTATCCATACTCCATTGGGTATGGAATGCCAAAAGAGAAATAAAGGGCATTTGTTGCAAAGCTTAATGTTCTGTACCACATCATAACATAGCCCAAACCAGATGATTGCTTGCTCATAAATCTTATTTTTTTATTTTATTCACATTGTAGAGAAAAATCAAAACTGTCCTTCAAAAATACTCTGTCTTCAAGTGAGCTTTTAAGTTTATGTTGTTAGCCATCGTGTTCAACCCTATTTCTGGTGCTAGAGAGGAAATCTGAGGCTTTTGTGGCTCATTTTTTAAGGAATGCAGTGGCAATACAAGTATGGGTTGGAGATCATAAATCTCTGTGAAGATGGGGGTAAAAAAACACTGGGCAATTAGCCAGTGGAGAACTTTTTTTCCAAAGCCTGTTGAATTCAGTGCCACACTTATAATCTTATAATCAAGCTGTTTCTATCATAAACCTTTGGATACCTGTCATATGAATGCCTAGTTAAGAATCCATGTTCCCAGTGCTCTCCCGGGGGATGGTTAGCTGCCTGATTTAGGGGCTCTGGATCATCCTGTAGATGTTCTGTAGATGTATGGGAAGCCTGGGCTGCTAAATTTGGCACCTGGAGACTTGCCACCCTGGGTTAGGGAGCATAGGACGTGTTGCCTTTTGGAGGAGCTGGATCTTGGAAGTGTTTTCTGTAGTTAATCTAGTAAACAGCCTAAAGTAAAATAAAGGTAGGAGGCAAAATTCAGCATGAGGATGGTTATGCTGCCATCAACACACTACCTGTTGTGCTTTTAAACATACTTTCAAACTTGTCACTAGACACTAATTTATTTATTATTGCTAGGTCAAGGAAGACAGAAGTTAGTAAAAAAAAAAAGTATTAGAAGTTAAAAAGTGCACTGTTAAATTGGTGTTTAAACTTCAGCTGTTCCATGATACGGGCTGCTTCCTTTGTGTGCTTCGTTTGTATGATAGAATAATTACTGCATGCTTTGAAATAAAGGGGAAAAGTCCATTTTTGTTACTTTTCTTGTTTATATAGGCATTATAGTGCCCTTATCCTAAATTTTGGGTTATTTTCGTATATAAACTTTTTAATATGGTAACTCTTCTGGACAAAGTTACTTCAGCTTACATAATTTTGGCAACACTAAATTCTGCAAATATTTAACCATTTTAAGTAGATTGATGTGAAGTTGTTTTCTTCTAAACCTTCTTCAGTGTTCCAGTAAACGTTGCTCTAATTTTTCCACCACTGTGATTTGATGTATTTATTTTTGAAAAAGAACTTACTTATAGTCGGAACCTCTCAGTAAGAATATGCAGCTAATCATTTGAATGAATGGGAGGGAGAGGAAGCTTTCTATATAGAGTGTGTTCTCTTGAATGAAGCAAATGCTTGGTAGGTAACTCTTTCCTTGTCCTCAGGTTGACTGTTACTTCTTCAGTTGCTAAATGTTCTGTACTTAAAAGAACATTATTGGTCAAATGTAAAACCATTGTTGTTCCACTGAAATTTCGATTATCTGTGAGCAATTGCAGCATAAGGTGGTTTATCATATTTTACATTTCCTACAGTGTTTCTACATGTATTTCAGTAGTGTGTGCCATACCTGGGAAAATGTCACTGGTTATTTCATGCACCAAAACGTTCTGTGTGCATTGATGTACGTCTTTGTCTCACAAGTGAAGCTGCTGGCTTGCTCTCTCATGCCTTAACTTTGTTTGCATCTCAGATCAGCCATCATTAAGGATTCACACAAGGAACAAAGCCAAATGAATTTAGTTCAGGGCATTTTTGCTACTTCTTTGCTTTAACCACGTTGTAAGAGAGTAGAAAGGATATTATAACCACATGGTACATACAGTCCCAAGCCAACTCTGTCCCTTGTGTGTATATTAATGAGCTAAGAAGAGACACCTGTAGCTTGGCAGTGATAATTTTTTAAAAGTGCTTTTGCTGTTTAATTGCAGCTCTCGTGTTTTCTTGATTTTATTTAAGCTGTCAGTAGCTGTACATTAATAGCATATTATAGAATTTATTTTTAACACAGAATTAAATAATAATGAAAAGAGACAGGCATGATTCCAGAGTGTTTCCTATAGGCTGGGCTCTGATGAGATGATGTGAAGCTGATTTAGTTTTTAATAAAGGTTAACTGAGAATAAAGCTAAGGGAATGGTTGAGATCATCTGAAAAAAAGAACATTGCATACCCGTCCATATTTATTTGTGTTCATGAAAGAGGATAATTTAAGCAGTTTCAACGTCTCTGTTGCATTATTACCCATGCAGTAAATGTATCCTAAAGAGGGAAGTTGTTTAGTTACTAGAAGCCTGTTAAGTGCTGTCCAACAACCACAGAAATGCAATATTATCTAAAAAACAAGGAGAGCAGCAGCCTGCTCAGACTTCTCTGGATGGCAGCTGCACTTTTTGCTGGTCCATTGGCCATGAGCAAGTCCTAGAGAGGACCGTGAGTGCTGACACCTCTCACCCACCTGGCAGGACAGGATCATTCCCAGGGAGGTTAATGTGAGAGGAGTTACAACATAATTGAAGGCCAGTTTATTAGAAATTAAAAGGGAAGCAGAATTCCTTATGGCCTGATGTTGCAGCAGAGATTTGGGAAGGATGAAATGTGTCTAACTAACAACCTGTGCGTACTGAAATGGCCCCCAGCACAATCCTTAGTGTTGTATTCTAAGAACACTGAAGTTATTTCAAAAGAAAGGGGTTTTCTGGAAAATTGGAGCAGCATTTATCTAAAGTGGAAGCACCATGAGATGATGAAACAATAAAATGTTTCTTCAACTGTTTTCCTTCCAGCATGCAAAATAACCAGTGTACATAACAGAGTAGAAAAAGGCACTGTAGGCAGAGATAACTCTCCACCATCTCAGTGAGGGAAGATTTATACACTCTTGCTACCTTCTGTGTCCCATCCTGGGGAAGGAAGAAAGGAAGGAAGGGAGTACTCCAACATTGCTACTGGCTTGCTGCTTCTTCTGAAGAAAATAATGACAGATGGTTAAGTTCTTCCACAAAATCTTGGATGTTTCCAGTTTTGTTAATTGTTTCGGATTTTTCGTAGTAAAACACGCTCTTATCCCAGTTATAAGCATTTTTCAAAATAGCACACCTGCTTGCTTGTGATTGCAATTACCACCATTGGTGGAGAGCCCCATTGCTGTCCTTCTTTGCAGTTGCATGTGTAGCTTGCTGAGCATGTTTTGGCAACGTTCATGCTTAAAATATCTGTCCCAGCAACTCCACAGTTTTGGGAACTGGCAGACTTCCATAGGAGTTCTCAAGGCATTCTATCAGTAACTCTGGTGAGAATGTTTCCTCAGTACTGATTGCATGTTTGAGAGAACACAGTCTGCAATACAGAAAAATCTGATTTAAAAAAGTAAGTATGTATCTGATTGTTCAGTCCAGGTGAAGAAGTAAACTGGCATTTTTTTCCTCTGTCAGTGACTTGGCTCATTGTTAAGTGATACTGACAGTGTAGTGAACTCCTCTTCTGTTCAGGGAACTTCTGTTCATAGTTCGTAGAGCCTGTCCTGAGAGCTGCACGTTTGATCTTTGGCAATCTGGGAATTACTGTGACTGCACTGAGGAAAACCGTGTCCTTCCGTTCTTTGTAACAGTAAAAAAAATGTGGTGTTATTATAGAGAGGAAGATACTTGCACTCATGCTGTAATTTATTTACTCCTTGCTGCTGGCAAAGACTCGGGTGCAGGAGGTAAATACACGGCTTATTGCATATTTAGTGATCTCAAATCTTCCCAAAGTCATTTTTTATTGATATTAGGGGCAAAACAGTACGGGCATTCATCTCTTCACTCTGCCCATCAGTGCAGTGCTGGTTTTGCTTAAAAAGTGATGGTCTGTGCTAATTTTCTCTCTCTGAAATCTGCAGTAGCATTCAACGTAAAAATTTCCTTACAAATGTGAGTGGCAACAATAACAAAGAAAGAGCAAAAGCTTGTATTCAAAAAGCTTGTATTATATTGTTTAAAGGATTTCAGCTTCAGTCCTCCTCCTTGATACTTGGGGAGAACAGGCTCCAAAAAGCTTTGGTGGTCTTCTAAATTAGTACTAAAAACAAGTAAATATGAAACAGTCACATGCACTCTCTTGATTTCCCATAGAAAGGGTTTGTTCCTCAAAGTCTCTACATATTACCCATTACCAGCAAAAGCAACAAATGCATTGGAGGGACTTCGTGAGAATTTTAGCCAGCCTTGTCATTTGCTCTGAAGGAAGGAGATGGAAAAGGCAGTCTGTTTGGGATTCACGTAGAATTTTGCTTGCGTTTTATAAAGTTCTCTTAACATCTATTTGCTAAAGAGAAGAGAAGGTTGTTTATTGATAGGACTTTTGGGATGCAGTCTCCGTGTTGCTACAGTCTGCATCCCAGCCTGTGCATTTTTGGGGAGGTTGTTTTGGTTAGCTGCCTACCTAACCTAAGTGGAGCTGCATTTTTTGTTCCTGGTGCCAGCTAAAATCAGATTTAGGTGCATTATTTTTGTGATTGGGGAATCTACATGTGCACTAATTCCCTTTATATAAATACACCCATGTGCTGTGTGTGGTACTAGTGCTCAAAGAACAGCTGGCATCAGAACAGATCAGATCTCAAACTGTTAATGTATTTTTTTAAAAACTGTGTCAGTGTGTTCGTTGAAAGTGATTAATGAACTGGCATTATTTAGTCAAAATGGAATAGTAGTTTTGAGGTCTTGCCTGTGGTTTCCCACATTGGTTAATCCTATGAAGAGATTATGTGAATTGGTGTCATTAATCAGCAGCCACATTCCTCCTTTTGTATATCTCAGACTGAAGGTGCAAGTAAAAACCACTAAGTTACAGCATTCAGGTTTATACTTACTGCTGTTCAACACCCTCCTCCTTGAAAACGACCCAAATTACAAATGCAACATAGATTAAGTGATCCTTTGTTTACACAAGCAGCTCTCTGACCTTAATTTCATCATCCTACCCATAGATTTGAACATCTAGAAATTAATGTCAGATTTTAAGCATCATTCTTCATGCATGACTGTTTACTTGTACAGCAGGCCCTTTCTGCCTCTTAAATCAACTTTGCCACTTGTCCTCACCGTGGGGAAAAAGACTCAAACAATCTTTGCCAAAAGAAAAGGGATGATTCATGAAGATTTTTTTTTTTCATGGTCAACATAAGGTATTTAAACCTGATTAGACATGAAAGAGAGATGTTTTCATGGGTTTATGTTTCATTGTGCTATGTGAGCTAGATGTATAATCACATCCTTAGTAAAACTTCCTTGCTGTGGCAGAAACAGACTGGAAATCAGTGTGACTCACTAACCAATTACACCAGTGCCATAACCTTATGGAAGGGAAATTTCATGGGTATTCAAAACTTACCTGAAGGTAAAACCTATGGGGTTTTGTGTGCATGTTTTCCTGCACAACGACATAGCTCACATTTACTTTAATGTTGGTTGTACATTGGGCTGAATTTCAAACCTTCCATGAGAAGTTTGTCAGGAAAGATTTTGCAATTTTGTCCTGAGAATTTCCCATATATATGTAATCCTAATACTTTATAGAAGAGTGTCTTGGAAGATTATTAGAACCATGTTTTTTGATAGAAAGAGGAACCTTTGTAGAATTGGTGTGTATTACTGCACAGCAGTATTGGTAAATAGCAGGAAATGAAACAGCAAATCCTTTGCTTGGAGTATAATAGAGGTGAAAATCAGGTTCAAAAGCTGCTCAGCTGTCTTGACAGGTGAAGAAGAGTCTCTCCTGCAAACCCATCACTTTTCACTTCTGAAGCTAATCTCTCACACAGCCCTAGAATGACTTTTCAGGACCTGAAATCTCTGCCCACAGCTGTAAATTAAAAACCACTGGGGATTTCTTCTAGAACATGATCTTAGTGATTTTATAAAGTGACATTATTAAATATTTCCTGGCATGATTCTGGCATGTGTTAGTGCACTCTCAGGTGGTTCCAGGGAATTTGGAAGTTGGCATGACCAAGGCACTGTTCCCATGTGGTGGCATCTAGCTGTCCATGTCAGCAGAGAAGGGGATACAGGCACATCAAGTCAGCTTGATTTTGGTGTTCAGCTGCAGCCATGGGGAGTTGCTGAGGGTGGATTTAAACTGCTAATGTAAGTGTCTAAAACCCACCAGTGACAAAAATGGATTCTGATTCTAACTGGATTTTTTAAATATATATTTATTATATTTTCGCTGTATGAATTTTGCCAGTTACTTTTTACCACACCGTTACTCTTAATATGGGGAGGAGAACATTCTTGCAGGTATTGCATATCAGTCACAAAGGAAAATATTAATTCTTCTGCAAGCAGGAGAGATTTCTGAAGTGCTAGGGTTAACAGTGGTAGATGTATGTTATCATATGATGTTGTGCATATGTTTTATGCATAGTAGATGTAAAGCTTGACGCTGCCCTTTCATGTATTTGTCAGAGTTAATTGCACATTAAAAGTAGACACGGAAAAACAGTAGGGGCTTTGCTCTGTGGTGAGCCAACAATTTTGGGACAGAATGAGCCAAACAGGAAATTTTTTGGTTTTTTAGTTGTTTTGGTTTGTTTTGTGGTCTTTTTTTTGTTTGGTTATTTTGGGTTTTCTTTGAGATCTGTCTGAAATGCTGTCTAAACTAAAAACGCTCAGCCTAGAATTTAGTATTTTTGCATTTTTTTCTCTTTCTCTGATGTAGGACAATAATGAAACAGAAATTGCTTTCATAAACAAGAATTCAAAATAGATTTCTCTCAGATCTCCGATCTTTTTGGTCTGAAACTGTCAGGTGCAATCTGATGTCATGTACAGGTTAACCTGTACTGTTTTTTCAGAAAATTTATTGTATGTCAAACAGTAATCAAGCCCTAGGTCTGTTCTCTCATTTTGTTAAATAATAAAATTCCTAACTTGGGAATTGTTTTTGTTATTTTTAATTGTATTCATGTGACCAAACAAATTGTGCTCTGGTATTTTGTCAGTGCATACTAGTAAGGAATAGTTAAATGTGGTTTTGTGCTTTTTTTTTAAAGTATGGATATTTTTCTGATTTATCTCAGAATTAAGGTCTTAGTCTTAATTGAGAGGAGACATATAATGATTTGTGAGTATCTGGCCCTATTTGGAAGACTCCACACCTTTCAGGAAGGAGCAGGGTTTCTGGGAGTTGTTTCCATAGCCCAAAGCTGGAGTGAGTTGTGCTGTTTTGTTGCCTTCAGGTGTAGGGTGTGCCTCTCTTTCCCTTGCCCTGGGAAATCCCCAAATAGCTAAGATGATAAAGTAGGTTAGAAATTTGCACATTTATAGTTATTTTGACTTCAAGGAGAACACATACACAGCAGAGGGAAGGAGCAACTGTGTAAAATGAATTTTGCCTGCAGCATTCCTTCCAAAGAAACCCTGTCTGTTAATGTGATCACATAAGACAGTAGGGTTTCCCTGGATGTGGTTATAAGACCAAGTGTCTCCTTGCCTCTTATTAAATCCTACTGCAATGATAGTGCATTTATAAATCTGTTGCTTCTTATGGAACTGCTTTGGCCTGTCCGTTACAGTGCTTAAAATCTGTACTCTGCCCACAGCTGAGGCTCCAGTAACCCTGCTGTTTCTGGCCACCTCTTAAAAATGATTTTTTTCCTCTGGACAGACTGAGAACCCACAGTAATAGTGGTGTAGGTGTTAGCTCAAAAAAACTGAGTTGCTGTATCTTAACTGTGTTTCGAGATCTAGTTGTCATCGTGACTACATCACGAATCTGCTCCCTGGTCAAACTCAGTGGTCAAGCCTCATGTTTTATGATGTTCTTTCCTTTTGATTTCCTAAATAATGCATTAGAAAAGTAATGTTGTTATAACTGAACAAGGGAGACAAGAAAGGACTAAGGAAATACAGGATGCCAGCACAAGAATAAGGTAAAAATTTGCAGAACAAAAGGGGAAAAAAAGGAAGAGTGGGATTAGTGTGATAATTTGATAAACAGATCACATTGTTTCGTTTGTTGGTGTATGTTTGAACAGTAGCCATCTCCAAATCACTGACTGAATTCCTCAGTATTCTTAGATCTGACACTGCTCATCAGTTTCAGCAATACTGCTTGTTTGTTTTGAACCAAGATTATAGGATCACATAAGCAGCAAAAATTGATTTCCAGCATCTTTTGCTTAGTTTAATGCCATGTAGATTTGAGGAAAAAATTGTAAGTTATTGTCAACAACATGCATCAGAAAAAGCATAATTGTAAAGGTTGTTGATATAGAAAATATGCCTTCCTTTATCTTTGATTTTGAAACAATGCAGAAATGTTTTTCTTATGTTTTACAAATTGTTGGAGGTTTTATTGTGCCAACTTTATTTTTCAACATAAAATTTTGTTGCCCAATATTCCTTTATTGTGTTTTATCTCAGCTGTGCTCTGATGCAGAAATCCTTCAGGACAAGGCAGAGACCTGTTCATACCCTTCTGAATCAGGCTTTATTCTTCTAGATGTTACAGTGAAGCAGCTTCATGATGGCTGGGAGATGTCCACAAAGATCCCCCCTTTTCTCTCTGAAAAAGTTCAGGCTGCCTTCTAGAACTGCAGTGCTGCACATTGTAACAGTTGGGTTTTCTCTGAAGCGTTTCAGTGAATCTCAGTGACACATCTAATGTAGAAGGAAAGCTGCTTTCTCTCAAAATCTTCTTTAGAGAAGCTGCTTCTTGAAAGTTACGGATTTCACTGTCTTGAAATAGAAAGAACAGGTAAGTAAGCAAAGTTGTGTAGGATCGAGAATTGTTAGAAATCCTTCTCTTTGAAGAAATGTCTCTGCCACTATTGTTGGATGGGATTCAAGAGAAGCATCTCACTTGTGCTGTTTTTCTGTGTTAGCCCTAGGAGTTTGACAAGAAAAACCCAGCAGGCCTAGAAACTGCTTGCTTAAGCCTGTCTGCAAAAAAGGAAAATTCCCATGAAGTACACATGCAGTAGGGTGTGACTTCAAACTGAAGTCACTGCTAGCACGTGGGATCGGTGTGGATAGAAAGCTGCCTGTCTATTCTGCCTGAAGAGCTGCTGTAGAACAATTTACCCTTTTCAGTATCATTAATAGTATGATTAATACTATCATTAATAGTATCATTAATAGCTGGGGCTGGAAAAGTTGTAACAAGGGAAGCAGATATCCCAAAGTGTGAAAATGCACCTGCACAAAAGCCTTGCACAGGGATGTCACTATGACTGAGAATCATAAGCCAGAACGTGCCCTTGTATGTGTGCTTGACTCTGTAAGGACTCGGGAGGCATTTTTCCTCACACCATTTTCATTGTCTCTGCTTCACTGCTTTGAGGTTCAAACAATTTATCATCTGAATTTAAAACCAACAGAAAATACCTGCTGTTTTGCCTTTGTCTCATTTGATAGGCGTGCAGCATTATCCCAATAGGAGTTTAAGAAGATAAAACATCTAGTGAGATAGAAGCAGGCTGAAATGGTTATATTGCCATTAACTTACAGCACCCTTGGCTTGTACGATCTATTTGTGCTGTGCTGTAAGTCTCAAATGAACAATTTGAAAGTAAATGAATAAAAATAGTATGATAGGCTGGAGGGGTGTTCATGACTCCAGATGTTACAGACTTAGAAGCTTTCACTGTTCCTCTTAGAATTACGTGTGTGTTTGTGAAATACAAACTTGCTGAATATTTTGTGAGTCTACTCCCTTCCCTTTGGTGTGAGTTCAGAGCTGTTAGAGTATGATTTGTGACAGAGAGAACATCCAAAACTATGGCTCTAACTTCACATCCTGACATATTGCACTCTGTTCTGGTTGTGCTGTCAGTCAGAAGCCAAATAAATCCAGCTGATATGGCACCAGTGGGATTCATGCTGTTTGCAGTAAAACTTCCACAGGTTTTGATAAGCCAGGGGAAGCAATGTTGTGCTGCTGACAGCTGGGTGTAGGGCCTGCCTTTGTTTAACTCTAGGCACTAGTCACTGGGGAGAACACTTTAGGATGTGTGTTGGAAGACATTGTCACTGCAGTGCATTGCAAAGTATTAGCAGAGCTTAGCGAGGCATCTGACCGTGATCAAATATTCCTCTTAAATTAAAAACATGTTTAGCTGTTCTGCTCAGCCTGTTCTTAGGTAGCTATTATTGGAGCTGGATCCTCTTGCTCTATTTTGAGGATGTCTTATTGAATCATGCATAGAATGATGTGATTAATTTGTGGAACAGAAGTCCCTGTGTATCAGCTGTTCACTGTCATTTTCCTGGGGGGAAGATAGAACTTTTTATGTTGAAAGACACTGATCATTCTTTTCAGCATATCAAAGAACAAATGTACTATAGGCTTTTCTATTGAAAAAAAAAATCATAGAACAAGTGGCTTTTATCTGTATTTCCATCATTACACCTGCATAAATCTCACCAATGCTAATGGGACTTGTGGCAGTGTAGATAAAAGACAGTCAGGCTGTCAGTGAGATATGGAGCACAACAGAGCAAGGCATGCTGCACAAGTAGGAGGGTCCATCCCTGCAGGTGTGGAACTCAGCCTGCTCCAAATAAACCCTTGGCATGGTTTATTTTTAGGGCTCTCCAGATTGACGTACTCAGTTGTGGGCAAGGCAGTGGCTGTGCAATCTTGCTGAATGCTCAACTGTATTGCTGCTGAGATGGATTTTTCGAGAGGGAAAGAGAGTTTGGCCTCTGCATCTGCTCTGCCATAGGTGCACATGTGATGTCTGTGATGGAAAACACCTGGGGGACAAAGCAAAAGCACCTGGGCTCTGTGGGTGGGAAGGAAGGGATGGGACTGAGGGTTGAGTAGAGCTCAGGGTGGGGGTAAGCTGAAACCAGCAGGCTCCCCTTGAAGAGTAGAAAAGGGGTGAGGTACAGTGCAAAGGGATCAAACAGCCAGACTTGTGGGATCCTGTAGAGATTAGGAAAGAAAAAGGAAGATCAGCAGGCAGCGTGTTTTTAAAAGCACATAGAAGTACATGGTAAAGAAGAATATTAACAGAAAGCAATGCAACTGATCACAAATGGTAACATTATCACTGTGAGCAGAAGGGGAAGGAAGTTCTGGGGGTGGACCCTATGTCAAAGGCATTAACTGGAGTGGCCTGGTGCAGAACACAGAATTACTCATTTGAGTGTTGACAATGTCTGCTAACATGCAGTTAGCTTAGTTCCTTGACAGGGTCTGAGAGAGTTTTGTCTGCAATACAGTTTGAGTTCTGCCCAAGTTCTATCCATGGATGCTTGAAACCTGTAGACCAAAAGCAGCAGACATAGTCCCACCAGTAATTGCTCTGACCTAGGTGCAAATAATAGAGACTTTATTTTTTTTTTTTACTGTGTTTAAAATAGCATGTGTTATCCTCTTTATTAGTGTAACGCACAGATTGAATGTTCAAAGCAAAGAACTTATTACAGGTTTGTTTAAAAGGGAATATGTGCAAGGAATGGTTTTGATCAGTCCCTTGCCTAGGATTCCAGCTGTAAATGCAGTTCTTGTACCTCCCTTGCTACCCAAGCTCAAGAAATTCAACATTGCCTTGTAACATGTGAGTCAGAGAGGCAGGCTTTCTGTAAGATCAAGTGACTCCTGCTGTCTTCAGTGTACCCTTCTCATTTTACCTGGGGCTGTGGGGTATTATCTTTGCAGTCCTACAGCCTCTTTATGTCTGGCAGCATTTTCTTTCTTGATAAAAAGAGCATACTTGGGACACGCGCTTCTGGAAAAGTACTGCGTAGTAATCTGATATAGTTTGATATTCTCAGGTCTATAGAGAAAAATGGTGTGATTTCTTTTCATTGTAGGGTATTCATAGCAAATTAAAAAATAAAGATCTTATCAGTCCTTACTGCCCACAAGAAGTCTATAAACAGGACTTCTGAGTGTATGCAAGTCATGTTCAGAGAGTATGAAGAGGTGTAATTGAAGTATGTGTGATTCTACTTGTAAAGAAGCTACAAAAAAGAAAGATTGGCAGTGAAAGTAACCCTGCTGCTCTGGCAGGACAGCACAACTTACAATGAATCACTAGAACTTCTCTGTAAGCTGATTAGTTCCTCCCTGACTTGACTCGAAAGGTTACAAGTTAATTTACTCACAGGAATGTAAGTGCAAGCCTTTAAATAAAAAGAGCTGCTGTTGACTTCAAAACTGAGTCACCAGCACTGTTGAATTTTTGAAGTCAATTTACTGTCATTTAAAACTATTTTAGAATAGCTGTTCGTTCTTTAAAAAAAAGAGCGTGTGCCCTTTTTATTTCTGGCAATAGACTTCCTAATAGATAATGAAGCAGAACTGAAAAGCTTGTGAACACCACGGAGACACTATTTTCTCAGTGTTGCATTGTGACATATTCATGGTCTTTTTTTCTTTGCTTCCTTAACTTTATTTTTAATTTCCTTATTTCATTTCTGTTTGGTGTGTGTGGTCATTTTAGGGATAGTATAGTTCATCTCCTAAATTATTTAATGTTAACTTTTGAATATTACTCCGAGGCACCTAGAGGCTTAATATCATATTAGCCACTTAGCCATCACTCTTCCCATGTCAGCTGGAGAACAAAATAAATGTATTGGAAGTACTTAGTATAAATCTGTTTCTTCAAAATGGCTGTGTAGTTTCACTTTGTCAAAATACCTACGTGTTGGCTTTCTTTGCTGTTTCAATGCTGTTCTATCTGTTCCTAACTTCCCCTGTTTAACAGCAGACAAACCCAGGGAGCACTGACTGAATCGGATGATCCCGAAACAGGCTGTCTAACTGATAACAAGCCAACTTCTCGACACTTCTATCCTGTCGCCTTGCTGCTTGTCAGCTCACACTTGCTGGTTGTGTGGCTTATTTTAAGTCTTGCTTTGCTATTAGCCAAATATCAATAAACTTCACTGGTGTTCCTTTCTTTTCTACAAACAGCAACAAACTAACTTTAGAAAAAGGAATTCTGTTGTAATATTTCTACAGTCTCAGACCCCAAGGATTCATCTTTAAGATACCAATGTCTGAAATGTACTGTGTTTTCGTTCTTTATTTTTCTTTCTCTGAACTCTAAGAAGTATACTATGCATTGAGTGAATTGGTTTGCTCTTTCTGTCCATGGTAAAGCTTTCCCACTGTAATTAGCGCAGAGAAAGCGCACTTACGATGCTGTCACTGTATAGAAAATGTGGAATCCTGAATGCTTGAACCCCTCTTTCCAGAGTAATTAGTCTGACAAAAAAAAAAAAAAAATTAAAAATGAATTTGCACAACACAAACTAACCCCTAGGCAGGGCGGTGGTTTGTGAGACTTAACTTTCATTGTGGTTTTTTCATTGTTACTAGCTGATGGGATCGGTTTTGTTTAATGAATGATTATTACTTTGCTACAACTAACCCCTTTCTGTAGAGTAACTAAATGGAATAGAATCGGTTCTGTTTTGTAATGGAATTAACCTGTTTGTAATTGTTGCTTTAGTTGCTTTTGCTTTCAAGACACTTTTATATTCTTTTTAACAAAGTCCTGTTTATGTCTTGACGCACCACTTTGGCACTTGTGACTTTTGTACTGTATGTGAACGAACATCCTTCCTTTATAAAGCAGAGAGGTGGATTGGGCTGTTTGAGAAGCCATTCTCTCTTTTCTTTTCTTTTTTTTTTTTTCATTGCAAAGCTGAACATACAGAAAATGAAACAGAGATGAAACTTTCCTTCACAAATCTCTAGGGCCAGACTTAATAAAATGCCTTATTCCTAGAATACGCATTTTTAGAGCAATGTATACTCGCACATATATAGCAAACAAATTTAAAAAAAAAAAAAGTATGAGAAGATTTAAAAGGCAAATATATTTCTGGAATTAGAACAAAATGTATCATTAAAGTATTTAAATTTTTTTTACTAAACTTTAAACCTCAAGGGCAAGTATATTAGGGGGGATGGAAAATCTTATCACCTATTTCTGAGGGCAATAACTGTACTGGGCCTGGCCTTGGATTTAATTTTGTAAGATGTATCATCACTTGTGGAAAACAAAAATGTAGAGTTGAATCTTTGTTATTTTTACTTCAACTGTTGCTGAAACTCTGCAATGAACAAATAAAGCATATTTATTTATTCTGTGTTTCATGAAGTTGTCCTTTTTCCCCCTTTCACTAGAGAAGGATGCCGCATAGAGAATGTTCTGAAGAATGTCAAATGCAGAAAGTATGCATTCAACATGATACAGCTGATGGCTTTCCCAAAGTACTACAGACCTCCAGAAGGGACATATGGAAAAGCTGACACCTAAGTTTAACAAAAGTGTAATCAGGAACATACATCACGCTAATTAGTGAATGTTTATGACGTATTCATTGGGAATGTATAACCAGTTGAGGTGTTATTTTTATCAGGTTTTCTCGTTTTGCATTAAAATAACTCTGGTTAGTTGTTATGAACTAAAATACCATGAATAAGCAATGGGCTGGATATTCTCAAAATCAAATATATTCGACTTATCTTTGTGAAGTTGAAGCTTAGTGTGGCTCATAAGCCAGCTGGAATTAGTTTTTTGGGTCATTTGATGATGATTAAAAAGGGAAGTGGCATTTGCTGTAGGAACTGAGGTTAGCAATCTGGAAGGTGGCATTCTGACTCCAACCCAAAACCTGGTATTTGATTTAAGGGGTCTCTCACTGCTGGAAACAGTGTTTTCTGGAACCAGCAGAGCACTGAGGTTTTGATCACTAATTAAATCCTTCACAGAAATGTTTATGAAAGATGCTAATGTTAATATCTGGGATAAATATAATTTTGGTAATTACACTTAGCTTCTTTACATAATATGTTTTTAGTAATTGCAGCCTGTAATTTCAGTAATTCCATTCTGATTCCCTGCAGTTCATTTGGATGTATCATTCTTGGCTTTCTGTACCACAGCCAAATACCACTTATTTCACTTTCACATAAATCACACTGAAATCAAGGGGATTAATTCTACAAGTAAGGTGACCTGAATTTGACCTCCCATTTACTGTAAACCCTTAAAAGTAAATTTTCTTTACTAGTTGGGAAAATGAGTTGTATATACAGGAGTTAATATATCCTTAGGCTATGAAAACATGTATGTTATTACAGAGCCTAAATTAAATGTTATAATTGTGAGTAAACTGCTGTATTAGGCCTAGTTAGCCACTGCAACTGATTTATATCAAATTTGTAATGCTGCAGGTAGACACTCTAGAATGAAGAACTACCAGCTTTAAAAATTAATGTTACTGTTCTGACAGCTTGTGTTAGTCCTGAAATTTATCTTGCAAAGAACGTTTGTGTTTTCTAATTGTATCTATTTATTACCTTCTTCAGCCTCCCAGAAAAAAATACAATTTAAAACCCCCAAGTAGTCACTGGTTACTGACCTTTATGTAGTGCATTCATTTTCATATCTAGGGCAGAAGTATGACAAATTTATCCTAATGAAACTGCCTGGGAATTTGAGCACCTGTGGGAAATTGTAATTGCCATGGATAAAGACGTTAATGTTTCCTTACTCCTATGGAATTCAAAGAAATCTCAATGTACCATGAGTTATAATTTGTTCTTTTTATTCCATTAATGCTCATTACTGAGCATAAATCTGTAACCACAGTAGTAAGAATTTAGGAGCCAGTTTCTGCAAATTCTGTTTGGGTGATCACATGGAAATGGTCTATCATGTGGCTAAAATTAAATCCCTCTTGTATATTTGCACAATCAGGCTTTGGGACTTGTAGGAAAACATCAGAAAGAGATCCTTGTTCTAATACTCGTTGACTTCAGTGGAGCCAGAAATTCACCTATACCATATATTAACTAAATGGAACTTTTTAAATCAAAGTAAAGTAGGCAATGTAAATATGTTTTGTTGCATTAGGTTTTTATTATTTTATTATATAATGTGCTATCTCTAATTGCTTCCTTGTTCTCATAATTTATGACTGCAGTAGTTGTCAGAAGAGTTGGCATTGCATCCCAGATAAGCTCAGACAGATGAGAACAGGATGCCTTGATTTTTTTCTTGTCACGTACCAGTGGGCAATACTTATTGGATGAATGGATGAAGACGTGCATATATTAGTGTTTGGGCCTTTAACTGTAACTTAGCTGATCTGCACAAAACTTCTCTGTGGATTTCTGGAATGTAAACCTTCCTAGGAAAGTAATGTTTTGTCCTGTCAGGTTGTCACACTAGCCCTCACTGTCTGCATGTTTGTTATTAGCTTTAAGCCCCTTGCACGTGCAGTTTAGAGATGGTGCTAAATCCCTCAGACATTTCTGAAATAACCCCCCAGGTGTACAACACAGAATGCCAGCCTTCCCACAGTAATTCTGAAACAACCTGTAAAAGTCTGCGTGGGGATGGTATTCACTGGTTGGTACTATGGGTAATAACTTTGTCTGAGTCCCATGGGCATTTTGCCAAGTTCAAAATAGTCTCTGAAGATTTTGCCTCAGTATTTTAATCCTACTTAGGTTCTAAATTGTCACTGTGATGTTACTTTTGTGTTGAAGATGTTTTTCACATTGAAGCCATGGTTTTGATGAGGGAGAAGAAAAGCAGGCACTGGATTACTGTCCTTTTTGTTTTAACAAACACTCACAGTATGTTCTTGTGAGATTAAATAATATGTTATTTGTTAAAGTTAATTAAGAAAAAAAGAAAAAAACACATCAGTGGGCTGCAGTGAACCTTCACTCTGCTTGGGCCATTGCAGAAGTGCAGGTTGGGTTTTGAGCTAAATAAGACTGAACATTTTCTCCCAAATATTTTGAGTGGAACATCTTGTTGTAGGTCATGAGACCTTTGTAAAACCTGTTGATGTGGTTCCAAGTCTCGTGGAAGAGCCTTGTTGCTTCAGTGCTGAACCAGCCTCAGGTGTTTTGTTGTTTGGCCATTGCCTGCTGTGGGCAAAAGCTGTGACATTATGGATTCAGAATTATTGGGTTTTCTGGTTTGCCTTTTAGGAAGAAACAAAGAGGGGTTTGCTGCAAGTTGGGGGTTCCATTGCTTGGGGCGTTAGTCATATTGCTCTTTGTAGCAGCTGCTTCAAGCCCTGTGCATTGTTTGAATGCCTAAGAGAGGACTCAAATCATCCCTGGGGCTTCACACATAATCTTGTAGCTCACTCTGAATAACAGGGGAGTTAAATTAAACTCATTTTTATAAGCAAACTACATCATTTGTTTTGCAAAGGGTTAAGGTAAGCATACTGGCTTTGGTGGTGGGTTTGCAGAAAATGTTGTGTATCTGCTCTTAAAACATTTGTAAGAGTTTGTAAGGTACCTTACCTTTTGTAAGGTATAAAATAATCTGCTTTGAGGGGAGGGCAGTTCTCAAGGGCTAAAACATAAAAATTCAGAAATGGATCTGGCATCTAAGGCCAAATCCTGTCTTACTCACAGACGATACTATTTGTAGAAATAAGGACATCAAGATATGTCTTGAGCAATCCTGAAATAAGGGCTTCTAGCTTTGAATATTGTACAATGCATTGCACACTTATATGGGGGTTTTGTACCACAGACTGGTGTCTAAAGGGAGAGCTAGTATAAAATGCCTAAAAAAATTAAGGAAAGTGAAATAATTTTTTCTCAGAGATGATTGTAATATTGTTATAATACATAACATACATAGGCCTGACATTATTAAGTAGGCAGGTCTTTTTTTCTGAAGTCTTCTTTTGGGGAATTTAAAATATGTTCTTGTTAATGTTTATACTTTGGCTTTTATGGAGCAATTAGGAAAGAGAAATTTTTGATTGTTACCTGATTTTTGTCTATGTGAAGCTGTGTATTTTGATGGAATACTAGCAATGTCTGTGGTATAATGATCAAGTAATTTAGGAGGACTGTTGAAATACTCACTAAGAGCCTTAATGAAGTCCTTTGCAATGTTATTTTTTGTACTGTCTGAATTTTGCCATTTCATAAGGGAAATCAGGAAATTAACAAACTCTGTGTCTAAATCAATCACTCGTGATGAAAATTCACTTATTTGCAGTGGAATAAATTGTAATGGTATTCTAAATTTCCACTAGTAATTTAGGTATAAAGAAGTGCAACACATCATTTTGAAGCCCGCTGTATAATATGCCTTTTAAGAGTTTCAAGAAAAGCTTCTTTTTATTTCTAAATTAAACACAAGTTCCAGAAAATCCTATGGTCCATTTATAAAAAGCAGAAAATGCACTGAACATCAGCTGGTGTGATAAAGAAAGCAAATGCATTAAAAACTATGCAGCAAAATTACTTGCGTGAATTAATGTATGTAATCAGTTAATAGTCTTAAACATATATTGTGTCAGTTGGCTATATTGTAAACTTGAAACCATTGATATCTATATTTATGCTCTTTTTTATTGTAAAGAAGTGTACTGTATAGGCAATGCCATGAGACATGAATTTGCTTCTTGCTTTTCCCTTCCTTGCAGCTTAAAAGCAGATGTTTACAATGGGAATGCGTTAAAATAATTTGCTGCTCTTCAAAACACAAACTTGCCTTGTAAATGGCATGTTTACAAAGGAAAAAAAAAGTTTGCAAATGCTTTTTTACAGAGAAAAAAGAAAAAAAAGGAAAAAATATCCTAGTCTCTAGAACATTGCTTTTGCCCCTTAGTCATTGCCAGAGCATTCAGTTTACACTCTGCAGCACTCGAACATTTATTTGCTCTTTCTCTCATAGTATTTGCTGAATAAGTAATATTTAAACAACCGTGACTTTCAGCATGATACTCATGATTCAGCATCTAAAAACTTGCATTTGCTCAGATATGAGACTTAATACTTCAGGGTAAATAAAATACACTTGCGAACCAGTGTATTTGTATTCCAAAGAGCTGAACCATAAAGCACAGGGATTGTGTGCTGACTGGGAGAAGGACTTACAGGAGGAGTCTGACTGTGATAGGAGAGCGCCCTGGATCTCCAGGCTTTGGAGTGGTGGGATTTGAGCCTTTCCTTAGATCTCTGACTGTTGGCAGTGGTGTTTGGTTAGTCTTTCCGTGCATGCAAAGTACTTTAAAAGTTTTCAGCACTTCTGTTTATGAATGGTCTGACTTTAAAATTTCCAAAATCCCAAATTACCTTGGTACTTGTTTCCCTTTTGTGTAGCTGCCCCTTGTAATGTTCCTGTCTTACATTCTGGAGCACACAAGGCTATGTATAAGTAAAATTAACAGGACTTCAGTCTATAGCATGTGTTTGTTCAGAGAAATGAAGCACAACTATAGCAATTCAAAGCTTTTTGTATTTCAGGATTTATCATTTTTGTTTCATTGCTGTCTGTAAGCCATGTCCATTGAACACTGTGTATATATTTTTATTTAAATAAATGTAATGTTTATTTTTTATGTTTCTGACTTTTTTGTTTGTTATTCATTATTCATTTCATTATGGTGGTGTTGCCCAGGGATCAGACTGTGCATGCTGATGAGAGTGGATTCCCCCCCAGAGATCTCTGTCACTGCTAGAAGCAAGGATTTAGGAAAAGTTCAAAGATACAGCAGCTAAAAGCCTGCAACAGCCAAATTTTACTTGTTCCTAGTCTTACTACAACTTTCACCTCAGGTCCTGCATTTTCTAGTTCAACACAAACAAAACACTCACATGCCCATAAGGAACTCCCTCCCACAGAACTGTTGATCTGTAGAGAGTTGTTCAGTGTAACTGGCAGAGTCAACACCTTTCACAACGAAGACAAATCGAAAAGGTGACATAGCATGTTCTCTCTGGTATCACATCTTCACTGGACCTTGGGAAGTAAGTATGAGTTGGTTCTGTGCTGGTTTTTTTGACTGCTGTTGATATTTGGATTTATATGCTCTGTCACCGCATTGAAAGGTGAGTTCCCCATGGCTGGTTGAAATGCAGTGCATAGACCTTATTTTTGGGTATATGATAAAATGTCACTCTCCTTCTGTATTATCAGTCCTATGAGTAGAAGGTGGTTGCATAATTTGCTCTCTCTGTTTATATGCCAGCATTTTTAGTTTTACTGAGATACATTCAGTGAGATGGTAATTACCTGCAAGGTTCTTGATAACCTTTAGAAAGCACCGGGAGCTAATGGTTATTATGGAAATAAGTTAAAAAGCTGTTAGCATTCAGCCTAGGAGTTTTGTCTCTTACTAATAAAAGTGACAGTCTTTTAAAATTCCTTTGTCTCACTTCGCATGCTTATGGATTTTATCTTCTGTGTCAACCAGGGCCACTTTTTTCTCATGACAATGTGAAAGTTAAAAGGAGAAAGAACCAAAAACTGTAGTGAGATCATAGAGTACTGTGATAGTAAAAATATGTTTTCACCAATTCCCTTTCCAATGTTACTTCAGGGCATGTTTGAGTAGAAGCATGATCTGATGTTCCCGAGCCACAGTCTGCAGTGTTGTGCACTGGGCTGTCCATTGTTGACACTCAGTGTATGCACACGAGGCAGCGAGGGCTCTCCCATGTGCTTAGTGATGAGTCTTGGACAGATCACAACCTTCAGCAGTGACAGCTGGTGTTAGTGGAGTTAAGGGCTGGAGGGTTCTAGATGCAAACTGGGCTGCATGCTGCTTGCTTTGCCCAGCTAAACAGGCCCTGCGCATTTCTGTGTACACTCCTAACCCAGTTCATAAATGTACTTGCCCTGCTGCAGGGAAGATGTTGACATTACTAGAGTAGATGTAAACTGCTTCTAAATATGTTGGGATAAGATGCTGAAAGTGTACGTGACATTTTTTGGGGGTGTGTGTATGTATATTTATATTTGCATATTTTTGTCGAATACAGTTTTACTATTGCACCAAAGATAGGTCCACATGAACAAAGCTTTAGCAGGGCTTGTAGCATGCCTGGTGGGACTCCAATGGCAAAAGTTGTTTCTGGGGAAAAAACAAAAGGAGAGAGAGAAACAGGAAAGGGGAGATGTTTCCCACGCCAAGTCTGTCATTCCTGTGGAGTTTGGAGAGCTCCAGCCCTGGCTGTTCCTGCTCACAACGCTGTCGTCACTGAGTGGAGTGGGGCTCGAGCAGGGCAGTTGTGTCTGCCCACAGGTTGTGAGCCTTGGTGCTCGTGTGTCTTGGAGCCTCTAATGAAAACCAACAGTTTCAACCGAGGGCAGGAAGAGGAGGAAGGAAGAGACTAATTCTGTCCCAGTAGCAATCAGTGTCCTACGTGCCTGCCCCAGCAGCAGCAGGCTGCAGGTGCAAGGCTGGGAGAATAACAGCATAAGAACAAGGGGAGAACGCTGCTGTGTTCATTTTATCTTTCCCCAGCCAAATCCACGTGGATATTTCTTTTTCATGCAAGAATATTTTGTGATTGCTGTAATTTACAGGACAAAGCAGTTTAAACTGCTGACTTGAACAGAATTAGAACAAGTGTAGTGCAAAAGCAGAGCAGAATTCACCCCTTGGGTGATACCACTCCTTAGAAGTTTTCTTTTAGTGTTTTGCTTAACATACTTTGAAACACAGAAAGGTTTAAGGTCTGATCCTGAATTTATTATTTACAGGAAAAGAATCAGAAATAGAGCACTTCAGGTG
>JAWWMO010000138.1:11263535-11285565 GCA_035047845.1 Dendrocincla fuliginosa | reverse complement strand
ACGTTTTGTTTGTGCAAGGCCCCACACAGGAAGAGCTTGTTCATGATTGTGGGCTGTGAATACTCTTTTGGTACACAAGGAAATTGGTGGCAGTTTCCTGTAAATGATTATAATAAGTAGCTGACACTTTTAATGAACTTGCACACTGAACAAATTTATGCCTTCAATAAGGTCTCTTTTATAAGGGATATGTGCAGTAAAATATTCAAAAGCATCTGAATGGGATCTGTGTTATGAAGACAGAGGTTTTCAACTTGTTTGGGCACTTACCAAATACATCCCATAAATAGGAGCTTTAGTCTATTTTCCTATTTAAATCAAGGTAGATTCTCAACACTTTCCATTTGAATTTGGTTTCTCTTTGGTATGGTGGGTGGTAAGGGGAAACCTAGAGAAGCCCAGGCTAAGGAAATATCACAGTCTGTCTTGTAGTAGTTTTCAAACAATAGCAGGATATCAGGAAATAATGACAAGTTTATGTAAAGGAAATATATAAATTGGGTCGTCTGACTTTATTCTGTTTCCAGAGGGAAACTTCAAGTCTTTGTGACAAAGATGAGACTGATGTTACTGTGGTTAACATAGGGAGGGGTTTCCAACACCCAAATTCTGCTGCCTGCCCTGTGATATGACAGCTCTCAACCAGGCTCCACTGGAATCAGTAATTCCAAAAGACACTTCTCAGTAAATCCCAGCCTTCTTTACCTTTCATTTCCATGAGTGATGTTCTGGTGTTGGGGAGCAATGGGCAAGCACAGCTGCCCCCTCCCTCCCCAGTACTGCATCATGGCACTGGGTTCTCTTTTCATGTAGCAGCTGTATGGCCTTTGATTATGTGATGGAACTCAGAATTCAGTTCATGGGATCTATATGAATACATGTAACAAAATCAGGTATTGTAGAGATCTCTTGACTAGTCAAGGACAGGTAAGGAAGGTCATGTCTAAGCTCTGCATTTTACACCACATTCAACTTTTGTCTTCACCTGAATTGTTCCTGGAGCTGGAATACTTGTTGCTTTGTGACTGTGGTGGTAGCAGCTCTGAAGGACATAGACTACTGGTTTATCAACATAATTACTAAAAATGTCCCTGAACAAATGAGAGAATTGTTGTAAGAGCCGTGGCTGCTCAGCCAAGCAGGTGTCACGCACATACATTTTCATACAGGCAAAATGATTTTGCAGGAAAATGGTTGTACCGTTTTGTACATTCTCACAAAACCAGAGGACCAGGGCAGTGGTAGAGGGTGAGGAGTGCAAGAATACATCAAGGCAATCTCTTTTATGATTGATAAGCATCATGTCTCTGGATTTCACATCCAAACATTTAAAAACCTTTTAGAGGTTGATTACAAGACCCGATATAAATAGCGAGTACTTGCTGCTTTAAATGAGTTAATTATTTACACTTGAATATTTGATACAAGTCAAGCTAATTTTCACCCTGAAATAAAAACAAACCCCAAAACTCACAAAATAATATTAAGTAATATAAAGCAGTACTTTTAACAGCTCCCATTACCTTCTCATGATACACCACCTCCATGCTTTGTTGAAACAGAAGGTTATTAAAAAACTCTAAAAATCAAGGCTTTTATTTTTTTAATATCAGTATGGGAAATAGAAGTGAGCATTTCATAGGAGTGGAAAGTAGTAGCTGTTAGCAGGGTTTCATGTGAATCCAGTTAGTGTGCTTAGCTAGCAAATGCCAATAAGAATTAGTTTAAAAAAATAAAAAGTACAGCACCCAGTTTATTTTCACATATTCATGGGCACAGTTAGTGAACATCAGCAGGGGAAATGTGATCCTACACTTTTTAAAAATCAACAGCAAAGCAGTGCACACCATGCAATTCCCTTTTGCATTAGACTTATTAAGTCAAATCAATTTTTACGAGCATATAGGCCAGAGCTCTGGCACTTAATTCCTTTTGATCTTCCGCCTGCTAAATTCTGCTTCCCACTGCGCTACCATGCAGTTTATTTTTAACAGATAATTTGTTTGGACATCATTAAAAAGCAAATGTTACAATTTCTAGCAGTACTAAGACATTGAAATGCCTGTCAAGTTATTAACTGTCTGCACACAAATAACACACACACAGATTGGCACAAGGGGGAATTGTAGAATTAAGAAAATGCCAGTGTTCTGTTCCTTGGATGAAGCTGAGCACATACCTGACACTGACTTATGCAAAGCCAGCATTACAGATAACTGTGGCTAATTTCTGTGCCTGAGGTGCAGCTTCCAGCTCCCATGGCCTTTAGGTGTCTGCAGAAAGAGGCTGCTGTGAGGTGACAGGTTTTAAATGGAAGCTCCTGTGACCGGGTCAGTGGAACTACAATGTTGTTAACTCCAAACTGTCCTTTCCTATGATTAGTGTCCTGAAAGGCACATTTCCTAATTATGGATTCTTTTCTTTCAGCTGACTGCTACTTGGGGTTGGTATAAGGTGTCTTCTATAAAAGTAATGCACATCTTTGTCAGTAGGGTTTTCATGCTTATTTAATTTTTCTGTGATGACCATCATAAAATGCTTTAAATATTTCAATTATTGATCATGTTGTGATTATACTTTAATTTTTTTTATTGTTAGAAAACTAGTAGTTTGTTGATGTTGAGTGATGGGCCTGTCAACAGATCTTTTTACTTCTGGATGTGCTCCACTTTCAGCAGCCAGATCAACATCTGGATCCTTGCATTGGTTTGAGCACCAGGAGTTTCAATACCCTCAAAGGCTGATGGATTGTGTAGGGCCCTCGAGCCACTGATGTCCTGGAGCCTCAGTAATGGCAGTAAATAAGGTCACACACAGAACTAAATACTCTTTGTGCTCATCACTCAGGGAGGTGGATCTGGGAGAACAGTGGTGGTGTATTAGCTGGGCCTGGAACTGTGTGGATCCAATGATCTTTGGGTATTCTCACAGTGTGTGGTTGCACCTTCATGGTTCATAAATACTGTCATGATCCTGTGGTCTGCTAAATATCCTGACTTTTTGTCTTGCTCTAACACCTCTTGTATCCTTTTAAAGTAATGATCTAATTAATTAATTATTAATTATTTAATTAATAATCTGCTTAAGCAGGTATTCATTCATGGTCTCAGAAAGGATGGCATTACAAAAGATAACCAGATACATGAGTAGTTCCTTCTTTGGATAGATACTCTGGTGAGTCTGAATCATCCATATTTCAATAAATCTCCACCACTATCAACAAAGATACCTAACACCTCTGGAATATTCTAGTACCCAGTTTTCCTCTGCCAGAAATTTGTTATAGTCTACCTCCCTGCTTTTGTTGTTTGTCTCATACCGTGGGAACCTGGATGGAGAACTGGGTCAAGGGCACTTGTGGAATTGCTCAATGGAGTACTCTTAAAAAAAATAAAGCAAATGTGTGGGCTCAGTGAATGATGTGTTTGAGTCATCCTATGGGGTGACACCTCAAGAGCAGGGATCAGATTCACCAAGGGAAAATTCTGTGGGACAGCTTTGCTTTTTGATATGCCTAGTCAGTTGCAAATATGGAGTAAATTCAGTAAAATATAGGCTTTTTGAATTAGTTTAGATCTTATTATGCAGCAGGGATAATATTGCAGATTAGCCTTTAGGGATGTAGTTTATGTTAAATAGAACACCTTCCTCAAGGCCTGAAAAATGTACGTTTTAAAATGAGTTTTCATTAAATTTCGTTAAGAAAGCAAAGTTATGATGTGGATTCCAGCAAGAGAACCAAAGCCTGGAACCCATAACAAAATTATTCTAATCATGAGCCAAAAAGATCAGAAACTACCCACCCAATCTTCTGCAGGATAATCAAATGCAGTTCAGGAAATGTCAGGTATAATTGCCACTTAGCTACTTCAAAATGCGCATATGTTTTGTCTATCAGGTATAGAACACATTTTGTTCTGACTTTTGTTCCATTTCTCTACCTTGGGCGTAAGTCTTGCATCCAAGGCAGGATGAATGTAGATAAACTTGACATTTGGAGGTGCAAACTTCATTTACCCTTTATTAGAAAATGATCTGGTCCTCCAATAAAGTTTTGAAGTATCATGGGCTGTAAGGTTAAAGTGTACACCCACAAATACGAAGTTAATCTATGCTTATGGAACACAAATAGGACAATAAATATGACAATGAGAAAACAAAAAATGGGCTTTATAAATAACATTCTTACAATGTGTTTCATAATGCATCACAAAACAGGATTTTGATGAAGTCTGTGTATTTTAAAATCAGTTAATCAAGAAAATAATTGATTAATTGGAACACAAGGTATGTCACTTTTCAGTATTCTATTTTGGTCCTAAATTTCATTTTGGAAGGTATGATTTGTTTTGATAGGGGCTGCAGTTGGAGAATATGTTACAATTTTTCTGATTATCCTGATTTTCAATTTGTGATAGAGCCATAGGTCAGTGGAGAATTTATACCTAATGTCCTTCTTATTTGGGAAAAAAACCTTCTCATTCCATCTGAAATTACATATTGAGCAAATGAAAAAAAGTTAGGAAAATTAGCCAAATCTATCAGGAAAACTAAGTATCCTGGGTGTTGGCATTTTTGATCAGCATGCTTAAAACTTAAAAACTAGAATAGCAAGCTCAGCCCTCCTGTACGGCAGCAAAGACTTTTTATTCCACTTCAACAGTTTCCTCAATCATTTTCTCCCAGTGCACTGCTCAGTACATGACTAGGTTTGACAAGAAAATGTGTCATAATATCTCCTATTAATGTAACACATTACTGAAAGAGCAAAATGAAGATTAGTAGCAATTAAGGCAACTTAAATTCTAGTTCAGCACACAAGGTAGATAGAAGTGTATTATAGTTATTCATATTTTAAGCAGCTGGATGTTCGTACTTACACATCTTTGCTTCCCTAAAGCAATCCGTGTCACGGGAGCTTGACCTTGGAATGGCAGCAGGATATTAGACTCCTCTATTTCTTTGCCTGGTATTTGCTGCAGTTTTTATTGGCTGATCATTTTCATCCTGTTCCACTGGCTGGAAAAGAACATAAAGCAAAAGGGCCAAAAGTGTAATGCACAGTAATACGTATTTTTCTTCATCACTATATGTATATATGTATATTGTGCACCAGTGGGAATACAGACATCACACATTTTTCTCTGTGCCTTATTCTACAGCAAATTCCCATCAGTGTGGTGATATATTCTAGAGGCTGAGATGTAGACTTCAGCACTGAAACTGCCACTGATCACACTTTTCCAAGTTACTCACTGTACTGAGATTTTGCAAATGATGTAAGATCTAATACATTGCCATCACAGTTCTGAGACTGCAATTTAAATTTAATGCTACTTTATTTCATTTGATCTGCTGGAGGAACTTTGATGAATTTCACGCATCATATGTTTTCCAAAAGCAAAGAAGACATTTTCACTTTTTTCATTGATAAATTAGGTGTCATTAAGACTATCACATTTTAAAATGGTGTGATTTGTTCAAGATGGATCTTTTCTTTACTATATATCCGTGTTTTATTAGTTATGTTTGTAGGTAGTTGATAACTCATTCACTGTTTGTTTTCCCTGCAAAGACTTTTATAATGAATTCTTTATATCTAAATTTACCACAACAAGGAGAGCAAGACAAACAATACCCCAAATAGATGGATACGGGAAAAACAGTTGTGCACCACTTCTATGTCGTGTCAGATCCTATCACAACTGGTAGAAGGACATAAACTGAATGCAAATGTTTTAATTTTACCTGTGTATGCAGGTACTTCAGGCAAAACTGGCAGTTTTCTTTTGTATCTGTAAGGGGTGAAGGTCAAAGAAAATACTTATCATCCAACCATACCTGTCTGGAAATAAAAAGATGGCATAAAGCAGTGATAAAATCAAGAAAGGGTATTTGTTAAGGCATTCTGCTGCCATATTACACTGAAGTGAAAACAATACCACAGTTGAACCACTTTCACAATAACTTATTGCTGGACCGAAGTTAAATAATAAAAGTAATCAAATCATTGAATTTGTCAAAATCTCCCTGGAAGCTGAAGAGTTTGTTCTCTGATTACAAAATCCCACTGAAGAAAGTCAGCTTTATTTGTTAGTTTCCTATGACTTGAGGCCTGGAGAAATGATTAATGGAAAAAAAAAAAAAGAAAAAGCAACAGCAATTTTTTTAAGCTCCTTGTGCCCTGATTGTGGTATGTCATGGACCAGGTAAAGTTTGGCCTGATAATCCCATAATCTGACAGCAATAAAAATCTCAAGGCCATTGCCAACTTGCTTCCCATCTGATCATGACTGAGACCCCACGTGTATATAAACACTCCCTGGTGGAGCTTTCTCATGAACTCAGCGATTTTATCCAGTGTTGACTATGGAATCCAAACCCTTTAGCATGAGAAACAGTTGAAGCTTAACCACATTTGGATAAGGGGAGGAGCACTGTGAAGCTTAGCTCACGTCAGGCTCATGTGAGGAAATCCTTAGTTTTAGGACAGGCAGTTCAAAATCAACAAGTTGAAATGTATAGTCAGGGATTTTGTGTTAAAGTGGAGACTTGGGCATGGGTTTATATCACTTCTGTTGTCTAATTTTAGTCCCGTTGTCATTTACATTCCCAGCAGAGAAATGGCCATAGCTAGAATCATCATAAAGCCAACTCTTTAAGGAATGTGTGAACTGTCCTCTAAAAGATGCTGATCCCTGTTTAGTGAGGAAGGGATTTAATTGGGGGGGAGAGGGGAGGTGTTTCTGAAAAATAGTTTAAATTAAGACACCTATAGTCAAAATTAGGATTTCTGAATCCTAGCCACAACAGCTGCCAGTGTTGTTCAGCTGAGAAAAAGAAAAGCTCTTGTTAAAAAAGCACCGAGGAGCCTAAGATGTATTAGAATAAATTTTTTCAAGACTCCTCAAGGTATGGAAAAGCGAGATAAAAACTGTTTTAAGGAAGTGAACATGGGGTTGTCTGGATAGGGCTGCATTATTTTGCCAGTCTGCAAAAATTCAGTACCAAAAATCCTTTTTAATAATCAGGAAGCGCCTCTTTTATAGCCAGTGACAACATTTACTCTGCAGTGACATTGAAAATAAATAATTTGTGTCTGTAGCTCTTAATCCATTTGCAGACAAGAGAGTAATATTGGAAGTTAGCTATTGGTCAAACTGCTTATCTACTGAAATTTTTTACTCAGTGAAAGGAAGTTTCAAAATAAAAGGAGTAGAATACTTTTAAGTTTCATGTAGGCACTCTATTGGCTCCTTCTCCATGTGCTAATTCAATAGCAGAGCATGTGCTGGGCTGTAAGACCAAGCCTTTTAACCTGCTAAGGTTAAAAATCATTGTTATTGAAAGCCAGGCAGACAGCACAGCAGGTATGGCCATCAGTACCTGCCAGCCCCATGAGCCAAGCAGCAGTGGGAGGGAATGCAAGAGTGCCATTGTAAGGGAAAGAATGCCTTAAGCATATGGATTGTGAGATTAAACTGACAAATAAAGCAGCAGCGTGAATGCCATACACTGAATTCCTCTCCTCAGAAACATGCTTCTCTGAGCTTGGAGGAAATGTAAGAAGTTGCTTAGATTTGCACTGAAATTACAGAATAATTACGGCAATGCTGACAAGAAATTTGTTGGCGGTTTTCACATCTGCACGGCCATAAAAAGCGACGGCATTCAAATATACAGCAACACGTGTGCTGTCCTAAATGCCCCTTAGTCTGAGCCCTGACAAAATGGCTTCCCTTTGTGCTGAAGGAAGAAACATAAATGAGGAGATTCACTTCTCAGAGGTTGCTGCCTCTCAGTGAAATAGCGAATAGTCAGCACTTCCAGAAAAGCTCTTTTAATGATACCTACTTTGCAGTCATTGCAACAGCAGTGGATTTGCTATTTAAGCAGGGGAGTTTAGCAACTATTCCAGACAAAACTGGTTTCCCCTGAGAATATTAAATATCTTGGGACTGGGGTTGGGGTTTTTTCTTTCTTTCTCAGCCCTTTGAGATCCATTTCAGATGGAACCACTAATGAAAGCAGCAGCCCTGAGTGTAAACCCTCCTGTGGCAAGTGGAGCAGAGCACTTGGTCCAGTGCCAGAGGAAGCAGCACCAAGAAGGAAAACCATTAATCCACGTGCTTTCCTCAGTTCCTCACAGAGAGACACTTCATCACAGGCATCATACATGGGCAGAAAGAATGTTATTAATACCCAGAGAACTGGAGTCTTTCGGATATACCTTAATAAAATAATTTTTAGTTTGAGAGGGAGATGGGTATAGGAAAGGAAAAGCTCCCATCTCTGCCTTCCTCTGCACAGCCAACACCCAGCCCGTGGCTCCCATCCCACGGGAACCCCCAAGAGCCACCTTCGGCAAAGACACGCTCTCTGTGTGTTTTCCAGGGAGGGCTTTCCAAAGCTCCTCACAGCTGTTTTGCTGCAGGGGCTGGAGAACCCTCTGGAAGGCGTGAGGAACCTTTGGGAAGCTCTGCAGGGTGTGTGAGGGTGGCAGCTCTTCTGAAGGGTATCAGAGGCTGCAGGAGTGCTGGGCACACACAGCGAGAGCCTCTGGGGCCATCACAGCCTCTCCCTCGAGGGGCCAGAAGGTCTGTGTGGAGTTTCTGCTGCCCTAGAAGCCACCCCCTGTCCGTGAGGTGAGGAGAGCCCTCTCTGAAGGAAAGGCTCTCCATCTTGTCAGGACAAGCTGGGCAGGGAGGGGTGAGCCATTATCTGCATAGTTTCCTCCTTTTGCCTTAAAAATCAGACCTCTAACTACCCTCTAAAAAAAAAGAAGTTCAGCTTTCTCTAGTGAACCTCGTGGCACAAGGTGTTTGTGCTCCTGCTGTGGTGTGTGTTTGGAGGGGAGGCACAGGCGGCTCCCCGATGGCGGGGTGAGGGTGCTGGTGGTGGGGCAGGCTGTGCTCCCTGAGCCTTCCCCCTGCCCCCAGAGGATGGGCCTTTTCAGCAGGGAATTAATATTTCCAAGGTGGGGTCACAGCAAACCTGCTCGTGCAGCACATCACGGATGGCAACTCGGGAGCTTCGCGACGCCAGAATCCTTCATTTTGTAACCTAACAGCAGGTGAAGGTGAGTACCTTTAATTCTCTTTCCTTTTTTGAAAATCTGCTTACAGGATGAAAAAGAACAATCCAGATCACGCTGCCTGTGATAGATTCCAGGATGTGAACTGGTGGGTGGTTGTTTTGCCTGCAAACCCAGTGGCATTGAAGGTCCTTGCAGTGCTGCAATCCCACCCTTGCAGGGTCACAGCCTTCCATGGCAGCTCTGGCACCACAACCTGGTGGCCTCTTCTTTTTGTAGGCTCTTTGCCTATAAATGTGCTGCGTCAGGAGCTGAAAGTGGAAAATATTGCATCCTTTCTTTGTCTGCACCCTGATTTTTAAACCTTTGTCTTATCCACCAAATATTAGATACAAAATGGTAAAAGTACTTTTAAGAATTAAAAGATGCTTAAAAAATATAGATTTATAACTCTTCTCCCCCAATCTGATTTCATACTCTAGAGTTTGCAGGAGCACTTATTCTGGATGTTACCTGGATGAACCTTTTTTGATTTGAGTGTGATGGTGTGATAGCATTTACATACCCAAGGCAAGGAAAAGTTAACATTGCACCAAGAACTTTTCTGGATCAGACTGTTTTGTGTTTTTCTTTTCTTGCCATTTGTAAACATTTGTTCTGTATCTTTACAACATGGCATCATGTTTCAGTAAGCTTTATAGAAGACAATGTTACCTTAGTGCCACTTTCCTGATACCTCTTGGTCAGGTACCAAATCAGGGTGCGTGGGATTTGAACACCCTTGTCTGTCCCTTTAGGCAACAGTGGTCCTCAGATTTCTGCTCCTTATAAGCCTGGTTATAAAATTAAATGATACCTGACAAGATATATGGATTTTGAACACTATTATGTTGTTTTTTTCACATTTCCTGGACTTACTGCCTCAGGTGAATACCCATGTGACGTATCAAATGTAAAACTTATACAAAATGTTTGTTCAGGCACTAGAATTTAGTTAATGCTTACCTCTGTGCAGCAGTGCCTTCTCTTTCACAGATACAGTCTATTAAATCACTGTGTGACATGCAAGCTGTAATGACCTGACAAATCTGGGATCTAAAACAAATATTTAAGGCTTCATATTTGTTTTCTTGAAGTAAGATGAACTTTTGCCAGAGCTGGAGGCTGGTTTGTATTCCAGTGCACAAATACCTGCATTGAAAGCTTCTTACACTGACTGCTGATTGTTGTTATGCCCAGGCCTTGAATCATGGTTGCATAAGGGCAAATAATTCACTGTAGTTAGACAGCTGTTAACATACAAGTTGGGCACCCTCACAGGTTAAAATTTTTGTGTTTCAAGTCATTGGATGATGTGATAAAAATTAATTTGCAGTTTGATGGTAAATTCAACAGAACGGTTCTATCTGTCCTTTTCTGCTCCCTTGAAATGAGCATAAAACCCAGGTGATGTGGAAGCAGTTTTGTTCCAAGAACTTTGATGGACTGAAGACATTGGGTACTCCTTTGTTGAGGAATTTGAAGCTGCGGAAAAGAACAGAAATGCTTGAAAACCTCCCGTTCTGCCGTTAGCTAGGATCAATTGATGTGTGACACTGCCAAGGTTCTGAAATGGCTTTTAGTCACATGAACTCCCAGGACTGTGGTGGTGTCAGAAGAGAATGAGAGGGTTCCTCGGGTGCCCTGTGTCTGAGAATGCTGTGACTCAGAACTCCTGTGTCTTCTGATGGGAATGAATGCCAACAGGTTTATCATGCCAAGTTAACGCATTTTGCAAGTAGCATTTCTCGATTATTTTCTCCTTTTGATGGTGTGGCATGCTTAGCTAACATATCAGATAAAGCAATTTAATGATATATGTGCAGTGAAGACAGTATTTGCCAAAAGCACTGGCTTGCATGGTGAGGGTGAGCTGAAGACAAGCATACCTTTAAAGTGTGTAAAGCTCTTGATGCTGTGCCCGACACAGACAGAAGCACAACTGCTTTTTGTGGATTTTTCACTGAGGATAGAGAAGCCTCAGGTCCAGAGATGCAAACCAAACACAGGAATTTATGATAGTCATTTTTTTTCAAGTAGAAATACACAGATATTAATAAAGTGGACACTGAATTCCAGAAGTGGCTTCTGTAATGTCACTTCCACAAAATATATTGGACATGTCGGTGCAGCCTTGGTTTTGTTCATTCTCCATGCTCTGTGAACAGAATAGCCTGAGCCTACACAGCCAGAAATTCATGGGGCCTGTGCAGAGACCTGGTAAAGCATTCTATTGAGTCTAGCAATGCAAGAGTAGTTTCTGAAGCTGCAATGTCTCCTGAGGGGCCACTTTAACTCTTTTACTCATAGCCTTTAAATATATTTTCTGTGTTTCTCAGAAGAGTTCTCTGTTCTGCTTATCTGTACAAACAAAGCAAAATTGGGTCTCATTTAATTTAATTATGGATCAATATGTGTTGCTGTACTTAAGAGGCAGTGCTGTGTAGATGCTTGTTCAATTATCAAGTATAAGGAATGAAGAATTCTCTCTTAGCCATGGAGAAGAGCGAAATTAAGAAGCAGTCACCTGAGCTATGAAATTTAACTATTACACTGTATTACAAGGCAGTGAAAACAGGGGAAATGCATTGTGAGTGTAGACAAGTGTTTGCTGAGGAAAAGAACTGGAAAAATTTGTTTGCAACCTTTTAAAGGGTGTCTGTAGTGACACATACGGGACAATCAAGCAGATGATTGACAAGCAGTGTAGTTTGGTATGGACTGTTCCTCCTTAGGGTGAACTGTGATTAAGGCAGTGGTTTCTCTGCCTCCTGTTTCATGGACATTTCTTTAACTGTTACAGTCATTATTTTTTGCTCCCACTAGCTTGAACTTTCCTGTCACCTGGTTCTATGGAGCTTATATCCTCCAACACCACATATGAGACAATTAATTTTGGCTAGAACTTTCACTTTCTCCTTTTTCTTTTTTTTTTTCCCCCATGGCTGCAGTCTGGAAGCTAATTTCACACCGAGGACCTAATTACTTTACCTTTCTTGGCATTTCTCCCCGCCTTAAAGCATTCATAAAGATCACGTAACTGTTTCTGTAGTCCTCATTAGAGCTGAAAAAAGTTTCCTGGCAAGGAAATACTCAAAGAAACAACTGTGAATGGGGTATATTTTAAATCTATGGGGCTCTTTAGTGTGGTGAAATTATATACTGCTGTTTTAAAACAGAAAAACTGTTGCCAGTGCTCTGTTGCGCACTTCTCTAGTGCTCAGGCAGAAGTGGGCGTAAGTAATAATGATGGGCCAGCAGTGACCCCCAGAGAGCTGTCCCTGTTTTAACTGAGATTTCTTTCTATTGGGGAAAAAATGGATTATGTAATATTTTATGTATTTCTCTCTTTTGTATAGTGCAGTGTCTTTCCAACTGTTTCAACCAAGAACAAAGTGCAGAGTCACTTAAAGTCTGAATATGGAATTCTTAACTCTGGTAGAGTGAGGATTTTCATGTTTGTCACCAGCTTTGCACACTTCTCTTGTCCCGTGTCAGTGAAGATTCCAGCATTGATGAACTAATCAATGGCTCATCATTAGATTAAAAGATCTTAATCAGAATTATTTGCCCCACAGTGTAGCTAGCTAAAACTACTACTATAGTGCACTACTTTTGAAGCAGTATTGAGGCAATTGAAATGAAGCAATTATAATGAAGCAATTATAATAAAGGTATAAACCAGGTATTAAGCAGAGATGGATGTTACTCACCCATAGCAATGACTGGGAGCAATCTCTGCCACTCAGCCTCAAGGAGTAACCTTGAAGGGTGTCCCAGTTTAAGGGAGGAATCTCCACACACACTCCGAGAAGGGGTTTGTTAGGAGACCCTGCCATTATAGTACCAAGTGCTTGTCAGTCATATGTCTCTGGGCCAAAATCTTTAGTTGTTACCAGTAGTATCACTTGTTTCCTCCTTTATCAGGAACATTGTCAGGTCTGCTCCATCTTCATCTCACTATGAGGATGTTTAACTTTGGGATGGATGAATCAGGCTGGTTTCAGTATTATTCAACACCAAAAGCAGCTTGACACCCCCTTCTCCATTCACCACTGATAACTTTGCAAGTAGGCTATTGTTTGAGTTATTTTGCCCCCACTCTAGGCAGAGCATCCTGCTACCCATGTGCAACCAGTGTTGACAGGATATCCATTTCTTGTCCCTGCTTTTCACTGCCTGTCTGTTCTGTGCCTCTTCCTTGAGCACATCCTTTTCAGAGGAGAGCAATGCTGCATGTCTGTCTGTCTTCTCCATTTCAACAGAGGATTTGTAAGGGGGATTCTGTTGGGTTGTGCTCCCATTTTTGCTCTTCTGCCATCTGAAAGCACACCCCACTGTTTGCTCCGAGTGCTGGAGCAGGGCAGAGGTGCAAAGTGGGTCTGTGTTTTGCTGAGAGAGAGTTGGGTGAGAGAAAGATTTTTCCTGTGACTGATTCCCATCTGACGTATGATGCTGTGTCCTGCAGGAGAAGATGTAGGGGGACAAGTCCAGCCTTTCAGAATGATGAAATCATTTGAGAAAGAAACATTAATGGGAGGAGGTAAAAATAAGCTTCCTTTTGCTTTTCCAGACCAGCTGGTTTAAATGACACTAAAGCTTTTTTTCAGTGTCTTAATAATAGCAAAATACTTGGTGATACTTGGATACTTCCCTGAGGTAACAGTGTTGTGGAAGATTCAAATGAAACTGCTCAGCACAATGCTGCAAGTGAGCATTGAAGTATAGTAAAAGCACAGAAAAGTTTAAGTGTTAAAATATGTGTTAAAACTTCCAAAAGATGGAAGAGGAAAACATGTTCCTATGTAATTTCCCCTGCCCTTTCTCCAATTCATAATCAGATCTCAGCTAGTGTGTCATACCCAACCTGAGTGAAACTCTTCCATCTTTCAGTTCCAAATGATGCCATATCAAAAGGTAAATACAACTCTGTTTCAAGTAAACCCACAGTCTAAAGCATGCCAGAATAGCTCACTTCTTCACATATTTATAATTCTGTCACCCTGAAAAAATTGCAACACTTACTTCTTTATAGATTTTGCAGGTAGGGTGGCCAGACTACGCAGGTTCCTGCAGCCTCTCTGTTTTTTAGAAGTACACATGCTATGAAGAAAAATAAGGCTTTTCACTCTCATTTTAGGTACATTCACTCCCTTCAAAGTAAAGTTGCTGTTGCCAATCTGACTATATCAGTGGCATACTTCTTCACCTGAAATAAAATCAAGACAGGAATGAGAAGGGAAACCAGAATGTCTTCAACAAGAGATGTCTATTCATACAAAATATGCTGACAGTGAAATTTCAGAACAGTATCAGCCTTGTCCCTTGCTTGTAAGTGGGAACCCAGCTGGGTGATTTTGTTTTGGTATTAAAGTTCAGCTCAAAATTCAGCACTGAATGCTTAGTTGCTGTAATATGAGACAAAGTTGATTTGGAATGTCTGGTGCTTTCCAATGAGGAAAGATTTTACCTGAAACTATGATCTCATCTGCCTCACAAATATGATGAAGTTCAAATCTAGAAAGTGTGACTCTTCCTTGAAACAAGTGCTGGAAAAACATGTTACTTATCTTTACATTACTAAGCTTTACGCTGCCAACTTTAGGTTGCTAATGATAAATGCAGAATTAAAGTATGCTCATGATTAATGTACTTGCAGCTACACTATGTTGCTTTATACACACCTTTTTATTTTATTTCAAGATGATTCAGCTTGTGTCTATACAGGATATTCTGCACCTATGGTTTTCTTTAAAAATATCTTCTTCCCCTTGAAATCAAATAGGTTTTACATTTCCTCATCCTAACATCAGTGTTGAAAGACTTGGAACTGCTGGCAGTTGGAACTGATTGCTAATAAATCTTTATTCTTTTATCTTTCTATTGAAAACTCTTAACATTGAGATAATTAAAGTTTATTCTTATACTTAGTGATAGCTCTTAAAAATTAACTTTATAGTCCCCAACAGTTTTCCTTTAAGTGAAGGATGAAACTTTAAAGAAGCATATTTTGCATTGGTTTTCTTCATTCTGGGGTATGTTAAATTAGTCAGCTGATTTTACAGGAAAAGTAGTGGCTCAAATATAAGTGGAATTATTGCTTAATTATCTCAGCTTTATGAATAAGCCAGCATAGATTTTGTTAGCCTTGTCAGAACAGAGCTTGATGTATTTCATGGTCCACTGGAATAACTAAGCTTGGGATGAAGTTTACAGATGCCAAGTTCTTGCTCTCCTGCTGGATTCACCTCCTGCAGTTCTCCTGTGCTTTGAACATCCTTTCATATTGTAGTGGCAGAAATCCAGCAAGAATCAATCTTGTTCAGTTCTAGGAGTGAATTTTGCCATTTTGGTGTTCCATTAAGTCACCTAGACTGAAGGTGAATGAGAGGTCCCTAGGTAGTAGCACTGCTTGTCCACCCATCTTCAGCCTCTTTCTCCAGCCATGCTCAGATATACTGATGTTCTGTTTGGTACTGCCTTGGAGCCCACCAGTGTGGGTGCACAACCATTGATTTGTCAAAACTGTTATGGGGGAACCATTCTTGACAAACATTTCCTCATACGGATTGTGGTTTCTGACACGTAAATTACTATTTCATGAACTGAGAGGGGCAAGGAGGAATATAAATAAAATTGCTACATCTGTTGGATCCGTTTTCTCTTGAAGAGCCTCTGTGAGGTTGGTTAGAACATGGCTGTGCTTGAATTTTTGCTGAACAAGGTAGGTCTGCTTAAGATTTTTCCCTGAAACACAATTCCTTTATGAAGAGATTATGTAGCTCATTAGGGAATGCATTGTTTGTGGTCTCTTGAAAGAATATTCCTGGAAAGAGGAGAGAGAATCCAATACTTCTGAAGGCGTATTTAAAGCCTCTGCCAACAAGATCATCTTAAGAATTAGATACATATTTACTTAGTCATTTTGCATTCAGTGCTGCTGACATTTCTAAACAACAGGCTGACAAACTAATTCAAGAATACATCCATGCCTGCAGGAAAAGGTCCCTGGTACAGAAATAAGAGCCAAGTGTGGCAAAACTGCTTCAGCTGCATCAGCTGGAGTCTCTGCTAAAACAAGTTGCAGCACCCCGGCAAGAAGACTGTGTAGAGCTTAAAGGCTGAGTTTTGGGCATCGATTTTTCTCAAGTGGACAACAGGGAGGTGCCTCAGCAGGAGCCCATCAAGGCAGAGAGGCTGAGGAGGTCACCGTGCCTGGGGCTGGAGCTCTCTCTGACTGGGCTGACTGAACTGGGTGTGATGCAACTGAACCTCTGCAGTTAATAGCTCAAGGTATTAAAGATAAAATTCACTGGTATTAGCTTACTTCAACATCCTTAAGCTTGTTCATACCACAGTCACAATAGTTTCCATAGGAAAAAAGAAAAAAAAGGCAGTGCAGAGAACAAGGTGTGGAACATTTTAATCCTCCTTGGCTTGTGAGTCAACATTTGTCACATCAGCAATGGTTTAGATTTCAACTTCAATGGATATCAGATGCTTTTTTTTCCTTCACTTTTTCTTAATCCCAGCTTGCCAACAGCCCCTGCAGAAATCAAAAATTCCGTTTGGTTCTGCAGATGCATGCCTGACTTTTAATTAACCCAGTCAATGTATATAGATCAAATTTGCTGTATCCATTCATCTGTACTTGAATTAGGGAAAGGGATGTCTTCAGTGCTGTAAAGTAGTGAAGTTTATTTTTAATTAACCTGATTTGCACTTGTAAGTTAAAACTAATTAGTACCGCTCATTCATCGTTTATAAGCGGGACCAGTGGGAATGGTTTGATTTTTCCACCTATTCAGTTCTAGACCATAAAAATATGTCCACCACCTGCAACTTTCAGGTTGCTCACTGAATTGAGACTATTATTTGTAATACTTTATATTATATAACAATAAGGGGCTGGATCCTTGAATAAATTCCTGAATCTTTGTCCATATTAGCTTTTGCAGTATGTAAATTGTGGATCTGAGTTTTGCAGGTAGGACCTATTTTTATTCTTTCTAAGCAGCCATGAATTATCCTTAAATAACTTTTCGTTTTGATGGGATCACATACTGAATCACAGAAAACTGAGGCTTACAGACCTGATCTCTCTTCTGAGTGATATTTGGCAGAGCTTTCCAGAAAGAAATAAAAACAATGCATCCTTTTTCATCCTCTGGTCTCAAAAAAATCCAGTCAAAGTTATCTCTGTGACTTCCAATGTTCAGTCTTGGACAGATTGTACTAATGTCCACCTGAATCTTTCTGGAATGCTGCAGACAGTGAATCTTTCAGGAAATAAATGAGCTACAGCACGATGGCCTGGGAAGCATCTTTGGAGGGAAAATGTAGCACTGGAAGTCATATTTCACGTTGGTACTCAGACACCCCAAGCTAAAAATATATGGTGAAAAAAGGTCCACTCTAGTTTCATGGATGATAAAAGGAGTGAACACTGGGACAGGATGCATTCTGAGCTTACTGGCTTCCTTAAAGGAATAAATAATGGCCAAAAAAGTACCCCTGGTATTTTATAGCTGCTGTCAACTGGAGCTGGTTAAAAGGTGTTTGCTAATGGTGTATATAGTTAAGTGTTTGCTTACCTGACAGCCTTTTCTGAATAAACAGTCTGAATTGGATTTCTTTGTACTAACTAAACTGCTCTAAATGTGATCCAACATTATTCTATATGTGGTTTTTTATTACTCCTTAATGCATAAGCCATTGTAATCAGCAAATGGGAATGTCTCCTTGTAAAATGCAAATACAACTTTGTTGTCTGGGAGCATCTTATTCCCTCTCCCTGTTAGTCTGCACTGAGGGAGATCAATGCACAAGCCTGCTAGCATGGCACAAAGCTATCATCATTTTTAGGACCTAAGTAGGCCAGAGATAAAAATCAGATTCCAGGATAGGGCAAAATAGGAGCCTTTGAGGTAGTCAGAGCAGTGAGGTTTTGGTGGAACTAAACCTCCTTCATGAGTAATGTTGTTAATATCCATGTAAGGCAGGTTCCTGATGTTGCCGAAACTGTGATACATTCAGTAATCAGAACAGTTTTCAATGAAATAAGAGTTTCTATACAGTTATTCTTGTGTTTTATTTAATTCTTTTTTCAGATTTTTTTATGGTGCAAAATGTATGTGTCTTTATTGAATAAAGTCAGAATAAAAATTTATTGAGGGCATCAGGATCTGACCTTTTACCATTATAGCTTAAATGTGATTTTATCCTGGCTTTTAATGACTTACCTTGTGAGTAAGGATTGACCAGCAGAAACAGAACCACACAATAAGCTAAGTTGTTAAATGTTATTTTTAGTTAAGAAGAAACACTGCTTTTGAAGGTTCTCTGTGCTTTGACAACCAAGAGTTTTAATGGTCTGTATGAGAGGGACAGCATTATCAAATACTATTTGGAGAACTGTAATCAGGCAGCCTTTTAGAATGGCAATGCATTACACTGCTTGACAAAGTAGAACCACTGGATTCTTCTCCTCAGTGCTGCTATTATTGGAACAAAGACAAACTTTCTTTTATTAATATTTTCCAAAGGTAAAAAAGAAAAATAAGAACATATACGACAAGTATATTCTCTTGGCTGTTTTATTCCTACCTCCCCACACCTCTGGTGATTGAGCAGAGTTCCAGTAAGAGGAAGGAAGGTAAAAAAGGAGACTGGAAAAGGAAGTTGCCCTTATGAGGTGTTAATGTGTGCTTCAGGAAGTCCCCTGCCAACAGAAGATTTTTCACTTTGTGCAGTGAAGCTTTGGCAGTCGGTAATGTCAATGCTGTCTTTGGGTCCTTTTATTCCACTTCATTTCCCAGAGCCCCTAGTGTTCTGTAGCAACTGTGGCTTCAAGAATCATGGAATGGTTTGTGTTGGAAGGAGGCCTTGAAGATCATCTAGTTGCAGCCCCTAACACCTTCAACTAGACAAGTTTGCTCAGAGCTCCATCCAACTTCCCTACAGGGCAACATTTTCTGATAGTGTATTATTAGCTGTGAAACTAAGTCTGACATAAGTGTCTGTTGTATCCACATAAGGAAACTATATATAAAAAGCCAAACTCTCTATCTGTAGCCAGGTCTGAGCAGAGTCCTGTGGAGAATTCTTTGGTTCTGAATTTCAGATGTGCCAACATTAAATAAAATTTCATGTGAACTCCAGAGGAATATGCCAGCATCCTTCCCCCAAGATAATTCGTCTACTTTTATTTGTATCATGGTAAGTCCTACTGACCCTGCTCAGAAATTAAGATCATTCTTTGCCTACCACTTGAAACTTAAGTATAATGAAGAGAGAGCCCATGTGCCAAGATGCCTGCAGAAATGATGCTAAAACAAGATGAATTTTGAGGTCAGGTTCTAAGTGACTTCATTCATCAAAATGTCCAGAACTTTCCTCTTTTTCTGTCTATGCTGATGTTTTATTGTAGAAGGAAATACTGTAATTCATCCATAATTTTTTTTTCAAAGCATTTCTTTTGAAAGTGACACAGAACAAGTTTAACCTCTAAAAACTACTTCCCTAGCTCTGAGTTGTTGAAGGCATTGTTTTTTTCATAACCATACACTTGACAAATACAAACCCCCATCACCCTGCTGTGTATGCCTTTCTGTTTAGCCACAAACCAAACTACTTGGCAGTGGTTTGACAGGCGCTTTTTTGGTGTTACAATCCTCTCCATTTCTTTCTGAAATGCTTGCAGGATGGATTTCCATGGTGAAGAGACTGACTAGATGTAGTAACTCCCAGAAGGGGCATAACTAAGCCCACCTTCTCCTCCCCCCAAAAAAAAAGAAAAAAAGGGAAAACCCCAGTATCACAGAAGTTGTGTGACATGAGTACCAAAGTCAGGACTCTTTACGTCAAAGTGCTGTGTTGACTTTTCTGTTCCTGTAGGGATGTTTGTAAGGTGATTTGAGTCTCTCCATCAAAGAGCATGAAACTGCATAAACCAGGTATGGGCTGTGGGCAGTTGAGCACCATTCTGCTAATCTGCCTTTCCTTCTATACTTAAGGTGGCTTCTTTGAGGGTTTTTTGGAGACCAAGCATAATGAGTTAGTTCTTGCAATTTAACAGGAGTCATGTTTTAGTTAGTGCTTTTCTGTCCATTTCTGGTTCCTTAATTTTTCAGCATTCATGAAAGTGTTTATATTCCCTTCCTCTGAGATTGTATTGTGAAAATAAAAACGAATCACTGCATGCTATAAAGCAGAGCAAGTATGAAGTTTTGGTATGGAGCATTCCTTCAAAGGTTGCAGGGAACAATTGACATGGAAGACATGTCATGCTAAAATTGATATAGTCATTGAACAGTTAGGGGAATGAAGAGTGAAAAGTTCATCTACCCAGATGTCTGCAAAATGTCTTGCAATGTCTTTGTCCAGAAGCTGGATTGAAAATTTACAGTTTCCATATGGATTATTGATTAATAGATATACGATGGGATTATTTTTTTGCCACAAGTCCTGAATTTTAACAGGAAGAGAAGAGAGTAAACTGTAAATCTCACTAAATGAATGAGTCAATGTAACTGATCATTTGATTGTACTTATAAATTAACCCTGTATTTAATAGTTTCCTTGATGCTAATGTATGCTGGAGAGTCTAGAAAAGAATCTAAGAATGTAATGGCTTTTAGTTAATGTGCTAGTTTATGTTCTGACTTACACCATATTTGTATCATGTATTCCCAATAGTACAGGGGTCTACTGTTGTTGTGTTATTTGTTTATTGAGGTATTCTCTGGGCTTTTGAGATGGAGACTTTATAAAAACAATTAAATAGTGCTGTCCATAGCAGCAACAATAGTAATAATCCACAAACAGAAACTCAGCATACTGAAAAGGAAGACTATCCAAGGAGTAACCATGGTGTGAGGAATACCAACTTAATCTTCTTGAAATAATAAGCTTCCTCAGGCTGAAAACTCAGTGCCTGAGTGCAGCTTGGGGCCTTCCTTGAGATCTGAGCAGCATGTGCAGGGTTAGAAGCTTGGAGAGTGCCAGAGGGCAGATTTCATGGGGCTGGGCATGGCCTCGTGTCTCGCTGACAGTAAGTGATGTCAGAGCTGCCTTCATTTGAGCAGCACTCCCTTTCCATGAGGGTTATAAAATGATGATTGCTTTTCCACTGCATGAATGATGCCAGAGGAAAGGACTTGGAGGTTTATCAAAATATCATGCTTCCTGCTCTGGGTATTTCTGCATTTGAAGTAACTTCAAAGGAGAATGTGCATTTAAGAGTCTCATAAAACAGCTGAATACTTGCACAGGACTTTCTAATTAGCCCCTTTCAATTGCTCTGTGGAGTCAATTGTGCTTTAAAGTGTAGGAGGATTAAGAGACCATTCCAAAAAATCTCTCGCACATGGCAATGTTCAAGGGACAGAGAGGTGAATGAACCCATTGGTCCTTTATTATTAACTGCTGTAAACTTGTAGCTGTTTCCCTGACATCTGGTATTTGGAAATGCTGAGCAATTTGAGTCTCTTGAGTTTGAAGGCCTCTACCTTCACACACTGAATGTTTTCTGAGAAGTCATGCTTCTAGTGCTGGGCAATGACAATCTTGTGCTTTCAAAATGATAATGCCAGGACTTGATCTGTCCCAAACTTACACTGAGCTATTTGGAATTTTTAACTTATTTTAGAATTATAAAATATCCTGAGTTGGAAAAGACCGACAAGGATTATCAAAGTCCAGCTCTTGGCCCTGCACAAGACAACCCCAAGAGTCACACCATGTGCCTGAGAGTGTTGTCCCAACACTTGAGCTCTGCCAGGCTCAGTGCTGCGACCACTGCCCTGGAGAGCCTGTTCAGTGCCCAGCCACCATCTGGGTGGAAAGCATTTTCCTAATATCCAATTTACACCTCCCCTGGCACAATTTCAGACTATTCCCTTGGGTCCTGTCAGTGGTCACCACAGAGAGATCAGTGCCTGCCCCTCTGCTTCTGGT
>JAWWMO010000138.1:11225802-11263435 GCA_035047845.1 Dendrocincla fuliginosa | reverse complement strand
CCAGCTGAGAAGCTTTATCTTCTTGAAGATCTGCATAACCATCTTGAAAGTCCCTCATGTAGTTTCCTCCATGTCTACCTAGCCTATCTAAATTGAAAAGGAAGAAAACTTCAAGGGGTAAGGATGCAAAGGGTGGATTTTTCCTTACGAGCAATGTAGCTCTTTGGACTTCCTGCCTGACTTCCTCTGCATAAAATAATAATGCTAAATGAAATACCTGGAGAGATTCAGTGTTGGTCAGGCTGTATTTAAGTCTAGACATTTTATATTCATTTTGGCTTCCTGACACTGTCGTGACCTCAGGTTTTGTTGGCAGTGTCTGCTCAGCAGCTTATCCTTTCTACAGCTGGGAGTTCACAGGAAACCTCTTGTGCCTCGTTGGACTTTGGTGATGAGGAACAACAGAGCAGCAGGTGCCATTATTTCTGTTTTCCCTCATTTGGTTTGATGAAAAATCAGGGGAAAGAGCATTAGAAGAGGAGGCTGGAACCTCTGGGAAGCAGATGTCCATTGCAGGTAATTAATGCATAAAACTGGCATACCCAAGGTTTTTAAGGGCTCTGACACACGTCGGGATACAGGCGACAGCTTTCCCTGAAGCTCCTTTTCTGTCAGAGTCTTGTCTTTTCCTGATCTGTGTGCCTGGACATGGTTTGATCCAAATGCCATCTCCAAAATGAGGAGGACTCTTTCAGGCTTCTGTCACTGTTAAAGTTCTTACAGAATTCACAACAGGTTAATGAGTACATCTGTTTGCAAGGACCCCTGGAGATATTGCTGGAGAAAATGGTCATGTTTGTACTTGTTGTAGACTTTTTGCACGTCTTGCACAAACTCTCACACTGTTGTCTGAATGGACTAAAACTTCTCTGGCTTAAATATAAAACTGGAAATCCTTTACTAATTCTGCAAATTTAAGTATCTTCAAAGTAGCTATGAAGTGCATTTTTCAACAGTTTGAAGTTCAAGATTAGTATTTTTCTGAGTTTTTTGGAATGCCAATCCTCCCCTTCCACGGTGTATAGTCTAGAACTTCTCGGGAGCTGACTCACTGATATCACTGACATGTTTTCCTTAGTAGCTTAGTGTTTGTAACTATTTTGAAATAAGGACTTCACAAATTCCACAGACAACTCTACCAGTTTATTTTTAGGGCTTATCTCCTGGATCAGTTGAACACTGAAGGAGAACACAGCTTTGCTCAATGCAGGCAGAACAACTTGGACATTCAACATAATTGGTCAATGGTTTTTTGTTGTTGTTGGAGGGTTTTTTTTCATTCTGTTGGGTTTTGACCCTACTGCTTTGTTATCCATTTTCCCAAATGATCTACTATCAAATTGTTTAATAAAGGATCATCTTTCTCAGTGACTGCCTGTCAATTTGCAGCTGTAGTCCATATAGAAGACTACAGCATTTGCTCTCAGAAATCCACCCTGGAAAATAACCAGCCACTAAAATGATTTCTGGAATTACTGGAATTCTGGATTTCCTCAAGCTGGCCAATTACCAGCTAGCTCTGGTTCCCCAGTCTGCCCACAAACACATGCAGCCAGGAATAGCAGGATCTCTTTTCCACTTTCTGTTGTGTATGCTACTGCTGCCTACTGAGTGCTCACAAACAATCGTTTATGTCTGGTACTGTGTGAGAATATCAAACTTCTTAACGTCATAAAACAAAATTGTGGTTGATTTGATCTCGTGTTCGGTTTTTTATTTTCTTCAGGTAACGGGTATTCAACAAATAACCTTATCATTTTAAGACTATTTTATTTTTTCAACATTGTAGTTTTTAATTAAATGATCAATTGTCTAGTAAATACTTTTCAGTTTTAAAAACTGAGGTTAACTACTCATCCCTTTTGCATTACTGAGGGACAAAACTTTGGCTGTGAAGTAGAATTACAATTTCTAATGTAAATATATTAAAATATATTTGATGCTTTCATTTAGAATTGATTCAACTGACAGCATATATTCTGCAAGGGTCAAAATGACTTTAACAACCTTCCTTTTCAGATTATCTTTTGAGGGTTTTTTATCTTGGAATGCGACTCCTCAGTGTGCTCTGACTCCCCAGCCCTCTTTCTTTTTTAGAGCATGGGGTGCCAAGAGATTTAGTCCCACCTCCTTCCTGGGAGCGTGCCACGGTGTGCACTGATGCTGATAGGGAGTGTTGTAGTGGAAGATTTGGCAGCTGAGGGCAATTGGCCCATGGTTGCTTCAACTGCACCCGATTTAACAATGCCATTCAGTCTCCCTGGAGTGCAGTGGAAGAGTGTTTTAAGGTGGCTTAAAGAATCCACTCAGAGTAATCCAGGATAGCTTGTCGGGGCAGGCAAGCAGCTGGCAGCCAGGAGGTTCCAAATCCTTGTTCTGTTTATGTTGTATAGGGTCTGTCTCATCACCTTCCAGCCTTAGTTCAGCACCTGGGCTGCCTCTCTGCACAGAGGGATAACCACCAGCACTGAGTTCTGCCTTGTTAAAGCCTCACTCTTTGCCCTCAACACATACATTGTTATAAACACACAGAGTCCAACACAAAATATAGCAGAGGAAGCAACGGGGGAAGAAAGTTCACAAATAACGAGGAAAGAGCACTCCTGAGGCAGCAAAAGTTCCTTAAAAGTTGTACAAAACTGCCAAGAAAACAAAGTTTGGTCCACTGGAGTTGATGCAGGGAAGTTAATTGCCCAACAGACGAGAGGAACAGGAAAGAAATCAAGATCTTGAAACATTATACAAAAAGTCTGGCACAAAAGTGATGGAAATGGTTGGTAAAAATTTCCTATGAATATTCTATGGTGTTTTATTTTAAGAAAAAGTAAGATTTTTGTGTGAGGTGAAAGGGAATTACTGCTGTGCAGCTAGATGAGCAGAGCAGCCTGGGCACAGGACAGCTGCCAGTGCTGCTCCACTGGCAGAAGAGAGAATAGAAACAGGAAGGGAGGAGTTAAAAACAGGGCAAGAACACAACAGCTGAATATTTTAAAGCCAGTTGGATAAACATGGGCAAAGCAAAGCCTTGCATCATATGTCCCTGCTCATGTTTTTGATTTTAGTCCTTCTCCTCAAAACCCAATGCTTCCTGTGATGAAACCAGGAGCTCAAATTGTCTATGCCTGATAGAGGTGGATGAATTGTTTTAGGCAGAAATGGAACCTTGCTAGTAGATTATAGGGAATATAACATCTCTGAGAAAAGATATAAAGGATTCAGGCAATGAAAAAGGTAAAGATCAGAAAGTAGTAGTGGGTGGCCAGATAAAGGCAACATTTGTACTGTGTGAAGAGTGTTTCTGTGATGCAAATTATACAGGCACCTGTATTTATAGTTCAGTATTAATATTATAAAAAAGGTAAAAACTTTATTATCAAGGAGTTATGTTTCTTTTCATAGAGGGGGAAGGTGCAGAGACAATGCAGCATCATGGTTTGAAAGGGATTAAAAGTGACAATGAAGATTAAGGTCTTGGCTATCATCAGTGTTTCTTTTGATGCACTTCAGGTCAAGAGGATATACTATGGAAACAACAATACGGTGGTGTGTTTTCTGTGTAAAGTCACTACTGCTGTGAAGAAAATATAAGAAATCACTGCAGGGTCACCACAACCACAAAGGGGAAAATCAATTAAGAGCTGAAAAGTTTGGGATATTAGAACCTGGATTTTCACTGTACTTTGCAAAGGGATAGAGAGAAACATGGGTGAATTGGAGAATGCAGTCCTAGATGAAATCATGAAGAAACATTCAATTTAGATTGCATGGATATTCTTTTCACTGGTAACAGCAGAGCCGTTCTGGTTCTGGGAGATGTGTACCCTGTCATTCTATAAACCAAAATGTATAACTCTGTATTTTGCCACATTCTAAACTCCTCACTGTATGAAATCCCTCCACCAACTAGGAACTTGGTTTATCCTCCCCTCTCTTTCTAGCCTTCTATTGCAGTTATTAAAGCTGGGTAATCCCTGAATGTAAGTGGAAGATACATTTAATTGATTGTGATAATCCTTAGAAAACTAGATTCAGCTTGGACAGTAAATCCATGTAGCTGGATTACTATACTTACTATAAGTGTCAAGAAGATCAAGTGATTGCAACTAGGAAAATATATAGAATATTGAAATTCCTCAGCCAAGACATAACAGCATAAGAAAGACCCATGTTGGCATCCAGGGGGTTTGATAAGCTCTGATGGTTCAGCCAACACTGAGATTAAAAAAAGATACCTCTTAATTGTTAAGTGCTGCAGAGAAATTGACAAAATTACAGTATAATAAAACATTGTATCTGGTGTCAAAGTGAAGCCTTATCCAGACAGTGCACTAATAGTATTACTCTCCAGAGTGGAAGATGATGCATAAAATAAATCAGACATGAGAAGGCTCTGGGCGATGCAGGTGAGAATTCTTCAGGAGATGGCAAGCGCCAAGCAGAACATTTTAAAATCAAATGTGGGTGTTAGAGAAAGATTAAAGCTGGAAATTATGGGACAGGAATAGCTATAGAGAGATTGAGAACAGGCCTAGAATAAAAGAAAGGGCAGGCCAGTCCCAGAGTAATCGCTGACAGGAGGGCAGGACACCCTAAGAAGCGTGGCCTGTGTGCTCTGAGGAGCACAATAATCGCTAGGCAGGCACGAGTGGCTACACTGCCCTGACACACTGAGTACACTTCCCAAGTGACAAGCCTCCTAGCAGCAGTCAGCTGAGAGCAAGAAGGCATCCCTGGGCCCCTGAGCCCATGAGCCTCTGCCTGACCAGTCACGGCAGTGATTTCGCTACTTACCTCACTGCTTTGCTAGGAGGAAGGTGAAAGAAGAGAACTTCCGTGTCCTCTAAAATAGAAGACATCAGAAGTTATAAGTTTATGCAAAAGGTACCAATACTCACTATAGTTATTGCTTTTATACCACAGCACTTGCTGTGTAATAGCATGCTGTCAGACTGAGATGTCACAAAGTATATACAACAAATACTTTGGTGTACACCTGAATTTGCATCAATTACATCTGAGAAAGCACGAAATAAGCAATGTATTTTTGGCAGACGAGTAATTAGTGAGAAGTGGTTTTGACAAAAGGGCTGTTTTACAGCTCAGACAATTAAACTATTCAGTGATGCTCTAACAGAGCTGAGAGGAATGATCTTTTCCCATGTCTTGCCTCCAAAGCTATAAGAAATCTGCAGCGGTACAGCATTACCCTCCATTCACAGCTCCTCAGTTCACACACGTGGAGTGCTGCTGTACAGACTGTGCCTTGATTTCCTTTTTTTCTTGCCTCCATGTCCTGCCGCTGTTGCCCCACCTCATGTGTTAGTTGCAAGTGCTTTGTTCCTATTTGCAAGTTTATGCCAGGCAGCCTTTTCTGTGCCAGCATTCATATCAGCCCGACTTTCCTGTTACTCTCAGAGGGCTTTTCAGTGCAAGCTCTTGGTGTGAGGGGACTCAGATACTGACACAGTGATTGTGTATAAGTAGCTGGGATAGATCTGGAAGAGAGGAATGAAAGTTAAAATACTACAAATTTTCAGGTATAAAGATGAAATGTTTAACATATTTTCCCCTTTGACCATTAAATGCCAGCACAAAGCACTCAACATCTATTCCATTCATTTCATTTCAATACATTGTCTTCTTGAAAGTACTTTTCCTAGGAAGAAACTTTTTTCAGTATAACATGGCAGAGTAAAGTTTAGGCTCTCCAATGCAGTGGGACTTTGGTTCTGGTAGGAGCTGTAAAGATGATGGTATTCCTTTAAATGGAAATCAGGTGTGTTGACTTGGAGGGGCAGCTGAGGATAACGTATGGCTTGATGCTGGCAGGCATCCTTTGTGCAGGTTTGAATTTTGCTTCAGGTTATTGTTTGCTCACCCTCACTTGTATTGTTCTGAAGTCATGGACTTGAGAAGGGCTTGTCTGAGCAAGAATGTCCTGCGTGAATTAGTTAAATCAGCTTGTAAACCTGCAGTGTTAAACTGTACAAAAGGATGTGCAGAAATACTTTGGTTTTTTTGGTTTTGCTTTGTTATGATTTTTTTTAAATACACTTTAGATAGTCACCTCAACATTTCCTTTCAGTGCAGTACTCTGGGAAAAGAGCAGTTGCCATCCTGGAATGAACGCATAATAAAATTTTAGGTAGAAACAGTGCACAGTTCTGGTTTCTGTATGAAGTGGAATTTAATAGAAAGGAGGGTTTAAACAGTGGACTACATTGATGAGGCAGAAGGCAAGCTATGTAAATCTTAGAGAATTCAATGTGTGTTATTTCTCAATAGATCAATCAATAAGGCTGGATAGAGCTTTACCATGTGTAGATGTCTTTGAATATGGTGATATGAGATATTTTATAATAGGACAAGAGAGAACAATGAGGTTTTTTGACCTCAGCAGGAGTTTGGCTTGGGGCTGCAGAGTAATGTAATGATCTTGATAGCTACTGGAATGTCTTAGGCAGGTTTATTCCTCATTTTGGGAAGAGTATAAGATGGCTCTTCTTGCATGAGTATGCATGTAGGATCTGAGTAACTGTGCTCATTCCCCTTTTCACAGGTCCTGAGCATTGATGAATGCTTCTGTCTCTGCATTGAAATAATAACTGGGATTAAGTGTCATGTGTCAGGACTTCAGTCAGGTGCCTCAAGCAATCCCTCTTCCTCTTGTGCTGACTTGGTTTCTGGCATTTTTATTTCTCTTTCTCTGAAACACCCATGATAACTTAGAGTTGTAGACAGCACAGTAAACAGGGCAAGCAAGCTGGGACAGAGGCCTCTCTCAAATGCCTTGATCATACACCCTACTAATATGTTTGCAGTGACATTGAATGCCTGAGCTATGGTTGTTTTTTCTGCAGGTCAGACTGCCAGGCGCCTCCAGAAATGTTTTAATCCACTTCCCTAGGAAAACAAGGTTAATATAGTCATGTTTAGTTTTCTTCTCCAGTAATAGAAGGGCTAATTTTAGTGAAATGGCAGGGAAAATCAGAGTGTCAAATACATTGAGCTTCCATGGGTTTGGGGCAACAGTGTCAGTGCAGTGACAGAAGTTGCACTCATTGAGAGCTTCCTCTTGACAGAAACTCTAGCAGACACCAAGAAAGGCATCCAAGAGATACTTATCTCTAAAAATCCTTATTGTCATGACCCACAGAGCTTCTCGTTTTTCTTCCTATGGAAATTTCTCTATCATGTCTCAAAAACACTTAAAAGGAAAATGTGCTCATTCTAGAAAGGCTTGGACCTATCAAATTCCCTAATGGGAGCTGAAGCCATCACTTAGTACCATGTGTACAACTGAGAGGACAAAATAGCTGTGAAAGTCATACAAAGTACTGCTTTTGATCATAAAATGAAAATTAATCAGCTGAGGAGCTGTGGTTTTTATGTGAAAATCCAGAGTAAAAAGAAACAAGTTCATATCAAATCTTTCTGTTATTAGCTGACTGTGTTTCACCAGTTTTTCAATCCAGTCTTCAAAATTGCTCCCTGGCCTCTTATATTTAAAATACATTTATTTTACTCATTCATCTTTTCTCTGCAGCAAACTCTGTGATGACAGTTTTAGTTGTTTTAGTTGTTTTTTAGTTGTGTATAGCTTTAAAAATGATTTATTATGTTAATTGCTCTTTGAATGCTACCAGTTATCTTTCTGGATGAAGTTAATCCATTTGATTATTATTGTCTACTAGACTGATAACTTTGGAATCTCATGGTAGAAGTGTCTGTTTTCACAAAACATGCTAAGCTGATACAGAAAATTTAATTTTCACTGGGTAGAAAATACTATTTTTTTTTCATCAAAGAACATGAGTGAGAAAATGACAGTAAATATGTTCCAGGAAATTATCACTTAATGCATTTACACCAGATCTTCTCTGAATCCCAGTAAAACCAGCAAGTCATTCAGCCTTGGTTCACTGACAAAACAAATCACTGTCCACTCATTTACACATTGTCTTCAAAATCAGTGCAATGAAATGTCATACCAAACCTACCGCATATACTCTTAGGAGAAAACCAATATAACACATGGGCTGCAAGAGTTACTAAAGCAATGGAAAAAAGATCACTGCACAAATCTTGGTAACATTTTTTAATGACAAATATCTGCAAAATGCTGTGTTGGCTGCACTGTTGTGACTGACCAATGTTCAAAAATTTCTGCTGGTGGCCCCTCAGAGTAAAACAAGAACTGTCTGAAGTGGGTTAATACATAAGATTAGCAATCAATATTAGAATAACAAACAAAGCATTTTCTTTGCAGTTTGTAATACATGTTTCAGGGACTAGTATGTGTTCTTGGGATTTGAGTGTTTTCATCTAACTTTTTTCACATAGATTACACAGGAAGGGAATATTTCGGTACAGATGTTGAAGGTACTAAAAAGTAGCTTTGGATTTTCCCCAAGTCTGGTGAATATTCCAAAAATAACCACACATTCTTGAAAAGCATTGAAGCAAAGAGGGCTGCCCATATCCCACACCGATGTACAGCCCATGCATAGATGGTACTGCCTCTGACACATGAGAAGCTGACAACTGGAAGAGGAGTGTCACACAAATGACTTAATCAGAAAAGAGTAGCCTGCACTAGCATTCCTTCCAAGCTGTGTGCCTGTCAAAAAGTGAAAAGAAAAGGTCCGCTGGAGATTCATTTTAGTTTTTTGTAACTGTCAGCAGAGGTCTGCTCTTCCCTACGATCTGAAGCACACCTGATTCTGAAAAGGGATGGCTGAATGAGGTCTCACCCTATATTCTTTTTCTGTGTAGGTGCCAGCAGGTCATCCAGCAAGGATTTTCACCTAAAGTAAGCAAAGGTGGATAATGATGCATCACAGAAATTATTCCCAGTTATGCACAACGTGTGCGCCTTTGCTTCTGGAAAACACTAACTCCATGTGAAGTGGGAACACCAAGAAGTCCTTCACATGAACCGACACAGGCATTTCAAAGCATTCAGCTGTGCCCTTGTGCTGTCTCTGCAGGTTTCTATGTAGGTCACCATGGACTGTCTAACTGGCTCCATGGACCCCTTTGTGTCAGAACATGACACTGACTGCTCCGGTTCCAATTTTAATGGGGGAGGTAGGAAGTTAGAATTTGAGACCATCCAAAAGAGAAGAGACTTGCCACAAATGACAGGAAAATGGTAGTAGGCTTTTAGCCATGTGTTGGAGGAAAAGTTTCTCTTAGAACTGGCTGACAGCATGGGACAGATGTTGGCAGATTGCTTGTGGCAGCTCCATTAGTGTCTGCTCACTTTGGAGGTACAGAGAGTGAAAAATAAAAGCCCAAAAAGCTTGGTCTTTTCTGGAAGCTTAACATAGACAGCTGTAATATAAATTAATTAGCAGGTGATTCTTATTGAGATTTGGGTTTTTTTTGTAATACAACAAGGTCACACTGCCACTATCTATATTATATGTTTGGGGCTTCTGATATATGACAGATTGTTAACTTTTTTATTCTGAGATCTCTCTGCCAGGTAGGAGAGCAATCTTGCAGTGCTTTCAGGAGGGTCTTCAGGAGACTTGAATAACAGCTCATAGCATTTTAATTAAGACTTGGAGTTGGGAGTTCACCTTTTACTTTTTTCTACCTTTAGCTGGCAAATTAAGCTGTTTTTCTGAATCTCTTTCCTGTGTTTTAAAGGTCAGAAGAATTTTCTTCCATCACAGTGAAAGGATCTGTGGTGCAGGTTCAAACTTATCCATATTCCCACTGTTGGCCACACAACTCCTGAAACTAAGAAATTTTGCAAAAAACCCACTATAGGAGGAACAGATACCAGCTATCTTTTAGAAAAGCTGCTCCTTGCCTTCTGAAATTTCAAGGACTAAGTGAAAATATTTTCCTGTAAGGAAAACTGGCAGAGGTGTTCCCAAGTCATCCTCCTGTGGATGGAATATTGTAGTTACCTTAGGAAAGGACCTACCTGGTGTAGGTTAAAAATGAGCTCCTCTAAAGCAGGTCATGGACCATTCTGCTTGAGAGCTTCTGGAAGTGAAAGTCCCAGACTTTTTGTGGTTTTCACTTTTATGAAAAGTAAAGGAAAATGTCATTTGAAAAGCATTACATGAGGTTTCTAATGGGCAGTTCTGGTACAGCATCTGTCCTACTGAGATCTATGTACTTGTACTTGTTGTCCTGATTCTATTAATTGTGCTCTGAAAATACGCTTATCTGTTTGAAGCAAATGCTATGACAGAATTTTCTGGAAAAAAATTGGTATTGTAGAAGATAAAACACAGTAGGACTCTGAAACTCACAGGAAGGAATAATTTTGAGAAGAGAAAATGGGGAAGAAAGTGTTGGAATCCCAAGACTTGCACGAAGATGGTAAGAATTAAGATTATTAACATTATTCTGGAGCATAACACAATGTCCTTTTAAGCTTTCTTTTTTAAAGACCCCCTTCATTTGCATGAAAATAGTCCTTTTTTTCCACAAGGTGATTTAAATGGTCACCATTAAATGACATTTATATAATACACTACAGAAATACTGTTCAAAGCTAATAGTGTCAGAGGGCATTACATTTATGTGTCAAACAGAAATGAAGATGTTATTCAAGAAATGTTCCCTATTTCCCTCAGCTATCACGTTTGATGTGTATTATTTTTTAGAAGGCAGCTCCAGGAGAAATATTTTCTTAAAAATAAAATTACTACATAAACTTGCAACCCTTGGCTTTACTACTGCCTAAAATCCTCTGAGATTCTCACCAAATGGAAGAGGTACTTTGCTATTAGTAGGAATGCAGTTAAACAAAGAAGAAAAAAAAATCCTTGCCCCCAAAAATAGCTTAATGGGAAAATATATTAAACAGTGAAATAAGCGGGAAAGATCCAGGGGTTAGATCTAACCAGGGCCAGATCCATAGAGGGTGAAAATAATGATATCAGTGTTCTTCCTTATGAGAGAACATCAATAATTTTATTTCTAAAAGCAGTTATAAGAGACAGGGCTTCAGATTCCTAGAGGCACAGAAGACCAGGGTAAACGGGATAGAGTGAGGCTGGATAGGTCTCACTCCTAATCTTTGTCTTGGAAAGTTGCAAAGGATAAAAATGGCCTGCAAATAATTCAGATCACCTTGACTGTTCAAAGACCTCTGGTTTCTCTGAGGGCTTTTGTCACTCATTCAGGACTGTGAAAGCATGTTATTTCTGGAATGGCATCACTCTCCCACTTGGATGGGAGCACAGAATCAGCACAGTCGTTGTTAGAAGTGGGGAACAGACTAACAGAGCTCATTTATGATCTGCTGTACAACATCCAGCTTCTGTGTGATGTGATGTTCTTCCCAGCCTCGGGGCAAGGAGGAGTCAAAGGACTCAGGGAGTTTGAGAACCTTAACCTAGAACACACTGTGATCTTCAAGACAGAGCATAAGGAACTGCAGTTTCGGGGAGAAAAATGGAGAGCTGTCTAGACCCTGTGTTCTGCTTGCTCCTTACCCAGGGAGAACTGGTGTTTTAGTGAGTGTTGTAGAAGACATTTGGGCGACTATGAGCCATCTGTTGACAGATTTCCTGGCGTGGGGGTAAGAGAGTGGTTTGCTGGACACCTTGATCCTCCCTGGTACAGTTTCTACAGCTGGTTCAGGCTGCAAAGTATTGCCTTTTCTCAGAGTGATTTAATGTGGTCTGTGTAAACTGCTTTCTCTAAATACAGACTTGCCTGGACTGACTGTTCTTCTTCCATAGCGTATATTCCTGAAAATATGTCACCCTTGGTACAATACCATGTGTGAACTTACACCTTTAGCACCCATCTGCCAGTGCCCAGCTGCGGGATGATGTGCCAGCCTCTTTGATTTTGCCCTAAAGGGGAGCTATGACTTCATCATCGTCATCAACATCATCCATTACAGTGGAAGGGTAATTTAACTGCCTCCCAAGTGAGTTACTGCTTCTCCTCCCAGATTTGATACCCGACTGAAAACAGAGCTGGGCTTTCCACTGACTCCCTCTCAGATGAGGGTGCCAAACTTGTACTTTAGCAGCATCTGGTGAACGAATTTGATCGAGATCCCAGCCAGAGAGGCACGTAGACACAAAGTCTGTGGAAACTTCAGACAGCCAACCTGCTTCCAGCAGCATTTGGCAATAACTCAGAGAAGCAATTACTGTATCATAAAAGAATGCAAGATTAATAACCTCTTTTACTAATATATTCTTTGCCATTTTTTTAGGGTTGGGAGGCTGTGTCTTACTGTGTGTTTCATTTCAATGAAAACAAGAGGAAATGCAAGATTAATATAGTTTACAGCTTCCTTTTTTTTTTGCCATTTCCTTAGGGTTAAAGGCTCTGTCTTACTCTGTGTTTAATTTCAATAAAAATAAGAGGAAATGCAAGATTAATGTATTTTACAGCTCACTTTTTCAGACTACAGATATCTTGGTATGCAGTTGCAGCCAGGTAAGTACCATCAACACAAGCAAAATGGGACAATGGGAGGTCATTCAAGGCCTTCCTGCTCACATGCTTATGTGGAGATTTTTCTGGGGTTTTGGGGGGGTTTGTTTGTTTTTAAACAACTCATGAGTGAAAATAATTTGTTCTAAACACAGAGGAATATGAAGAATGCTAAGCTGTTAGGAAAAAAAGTTCAAATTTTTTGTTATTAAAAAAAATTGTGAGTTGTCTCACAGTATATAAATGCAATGCAAAAATGTTCTGTTATTATTTCATAAATATCAGCAAGAATGACAACTTGATAAATACCAATCTTGATTTCATTTTATAAATTCCAATGATGTATTGTCCTGACATATGTGTTCTTTCAGGTTTTCATGTAAAACATTTGAAATTCAGTTGCATAATGTGATTTCATACACTGAAAATTTGTAAACAAATTTAAAAGAAACAACCCACGAGACTGTCTTTTCCAAAAGATATTTTAGGGTGAAAAATAGCAGCATTAAATGTATTTTTGACAAAATAAGTTCTGGTTGACAATTTGAACCAGATCTAAAATTTCAACTGTCAGCTTGAAAAATTCTCAGACTGATACTACTAGTCTGTGAACCATCAGTTTGTTCTTAGTCAGTTTATGACAAACATGTTAGAAGAAACCAATCAATATCAATGTGCCTTTTAAATGCTCTTCTTTGCCTGCAGTCATGTTTTTAATGTTCAAAATGGGTGTCTATGAACTGGTCTATGACCTATCTGCTATCTTTGTTACAAAGAACTGCAGTAGCTTCTTCTCTAAATCATGTTCCCAGCAGTGAAGAAAAAAAAGGAAATGACAGGAGTGCTGGAAGTAGAGACTTTGACTTGTCCCATCAGCTTTAGCTCCTAAGCCTTTGGAGGACAAGCCAAAGCCAAATTTTGAACCTCTGTCTTCTGCTGTAGCTGCGTTCTTTGGGCTCTCTTCGTAGGAAAATTGAAAGTGATTTAAATTACTTCCTGTTCGCTTCATCTCTGCTTTTGCATGCTTACTTGATTGGCCAATGACCCAATTTTTCATCATAGTTTCTTTTTGCGGTGATAAAATCTAATGGCAAAATTCCCAAGAAGGTAATCTACAGGTCCTTCAACTTTATTCAAAGGACTGCTTTTGCCCTTAAAATACTTTGCCTCTTTCCACAACAGAAAGGGCAAAGATAAAAGGGCATTGACTTGTCCTGCTGAGTAAAAAAATATCCATTTAGCTCCAGTAGGACCTTTTTCACTTTCATAATTCGGAATGTCCCACATGAATGATTTTTGCCTGTTTTGTACCACCCCTTTAGGAATAGGATTCCAGGAAAACCAAAGGTAAATTTATGGTCCAGAAGAAGCTGCCAGGCTAAATTCAGAACTGACTTGACATACGCTGTCTGGTTAAGGGTGCATTTGAGTCCCAATGGGGTTTTCATAAGGTTAAGGATGTTATTAGGATTGAGACTGGTGTTGATGCCAGTAGCTACTGGTAAACAGTGACTGGAAACAGGAGGGGTTGGAAGAATCAAGAGGTTCTGCTTAAACCTGGTGGTATTAATGAAACACTTTTCCAAGTCTGATAAAACCGTCTGGACAGGCAGAGCTCTGATTAAACTTAGACTCTGTGAGGGTCAGAGAGATAAATTTATGATAATTAGAAATATTTCTTGTTAGATTAAGTGGGTTAAGGGTTAATAAGAGTAGCCCTTTCCCACTGGTCCAGTGACATAAGCATTCTAAAAATAATAGTGGACTATTAACTATGCTTTCTTTGAGCAGATAATTAATTTCTATCATTCCACTTTTTACTCTTTTAGGTATGTTCTGAGGACTTTGTGAGTCTTGAGGATTGAAGAAATAGGAGGCATAATGGAACAAGTATTCTAGTTTCATGGATTTTGGCTATTCATGTCTCTGCATATTTTAGACTTTTATCTGTGATTTTGTGTTTTTGGAAGAAACATTCAGGCTTAATGCCCAATACTTGAAAGCACTGCACTGATTTGCATGTTTTGCTATCTGTCCACACGATTATATGTGCATTATATATACAGACACCCTATTAGATATTATGTTGTGTGTTTTTATGTATGTTACGTATGTTGTAACACAGACACGCACAATTGATACACACACAATATATTTTATAGACTACTTTTAAAAACTGCATTCTTTACAAACTTCTAACAAAACCCCAAACCCTGATATAGCATAGGAATTAATTTCTCTTAAAACCTTTTTTTTTGGTCTGGTTTAGAGAAGAATATTTATTAAGTAAGTGTAGTCTTTCAAACATGCAAGATAGTACACTTTCATTAATTGATTAAAGTTTTTAGTGACCCATGTGGTAAGAAAAATACACACAAAAAAACCCTGCTATATGTTTCAACATCATTTCATAGAACTTCCAGAAAATAACGTTTTTTTTTAAGATTGTCCTTTTAAAATTTGTTCTACAAAGAAAACATTTGGCAATAAGATAGGGATAAGTTGTGGGTTTTCCCTTATGCTTCAATTTAAAACTTTCATTTTCCTTCAAAATGTGACTGCATTGAAAATCATGGTAGCTTTTGCTTCAGATGAGAACATTCCATAGCATATGAGTATGGGATGTTTTGGTTTTGATTTTTGATTTTGACTATAGAACTTTCTGACATCTTGTCTTGCTGAGAAGTCTTAGGTTATGACTCAAGTTAAACCATGCCCTAATTTTCTTACCCACTGCTTTTTCAAAAGGGATAAACCAAAGATTTTATGTTGAATTTGCCCCTGCTGTGTTTGATGACACCAATGAGGGCAGAGGCTAAGCCCGACTGTGAAATCGAGACCTTCTGAAGAACTTAGCTGTGGGCACATGAAAGCAAAGCAATGCAGCTTATTCACAGCCTCATTGCTCATTTGAATTTGATGCCTTTGATATGATGATTAGATATCAGTAAAATACTAAAATATACTTTAAAATAAAGAGACCAATCTAGGCCAAGAGATAAAATAGTACAAATTGCAAAGTTTTGATATTTCACAAACTGCATTGTGGCACAGATTGACTGGAATATTTCTAACTGTTAACCTGAAATGGTGACTGAGCTGTGTGTAGGTAACAGAAGCAGGTAAGTCAGAGAAGGAGAACTTCACTACTCAGTAAAGACTTGGACCATCTGAGACAAATCAGCATCTGTAGAAAATCAAATCTGATTTAATAATGATGAAATTGATAGAAAATGCTATTTTTAAAAATCTGAAGGTTGCTACTTTCATTAAGTTTCTGATGAATTGATGTGGTCATTATTCAGTTCAAGAAGTGAGAAGAGGAATAACAGAGTTGGAAGGATATCATCACACAGAGAAAACCCCTCAGAGGGCAAGTTTTTAATTGAGTCATTACAGATGCTGACTTAGGAACTGAGGGGAATCAATGTTTCAGGTTTGTACAGCATTTAAGGAGATACAAGCAGATCCAGCGGTGAGGAGGGAGAAGCATCAGAATTCATGTGTGCATTGGCTTTATTCCTGCTGAGCTCACTAAGGTCAGTGGCAAAGTTTCTGTCCCACACACTCTGGCCCAGCTACTCATGTTGTTTGCTTTTTGTACGTGAGGAAAACAGAGAGTTATGAAACCAGGGTAAAAAGTTTCATTGGGGCAGTTGTGAGCTTCCAGAAGCCTTACAGCCCTGGAATCTGGCTGCAGCTGCAGTATTGGCCACTTTCCTTTACATGGCTGAAATTCTCTGTACAAAAAATATCTGACCTTTCTCTATTTGCACTTCAAACCAAACATGGCCTTTATTGTATTAGCAGTGCTGTTTAAAATACTAGAGGTAAGAGATAAGGGACAGAAAACCTTTGAACACGTGTACGTGCGTTGATAAGACTAGCAATGTTCCTTTTGGCTTGATTTTTTCTCTTTAGGAGAGGGAAGCATGGAATGGACTATTAACTTTTTCATGTTGGACCCCTTCTAGTCTGCCACACATGGAATCCATGCAAGGTAAGTGATGGTGTTAAACATGTTATTTTAAACTGAGCTCCCAGGTGTTCACCAGTGAATAGAAGCTGAAAGGTACAGTAGCTGTTCTGTATTGTAGAAAGAGCATTTTTACTGATGAGTATTGGCTGGGGTTTGAAGTTTAGGATTTATTGGGTTACTGAAAATTCTCTCCTTTGCATTAGTGATTTGTAGTATTTCTTCATCAAATAAAATAAATTAGGTGAGATATGCAGCCATGTATCAATAAATGCAGAAAGAGAATCATAGTGCTACATTGTCAGTTACTCTCTACTCTTTCTAAATTACTGAGACTGTAATCTCAGGGCAGTCACTGCCTGCTTTGTTGTGTTTGTACAATGCATAGCATATCTTGCCTCTACTTTTGCTTGCCTTCCCACTGCTGTCTCAATAGAAAATAAGTAACGTCATTATCATTCCATTGTATTTCCTTTTTGTAATCAGTTCTGTCACAATTCAAAAAATAACACCACCAAGACTCTGAATTACCACTGCCTTAGCCATAATATGTGAACTGACAGCAACAAGAAGCACTATTCTTTCTTCTGAAAGGGAGTCCCTTAATAAAAGTGAAATTTAAGACCTTCGAAAGACCAAATACTATTTATGATTTATGTGGCTCTGTGGCAGGTAGTACAGTCTTTGAATAGAGGAGAGTAATGTCTAACATCTATATCACTTCAGTGAGTGAAATGGGTTGTGGGCATTAGCAGATCAGGTAATGAACCATAAGTTCTACTAATACTGAAGTTTAGAAGGTTATAGTGGAAGCCTAGACAAAAATACATTTTAAATAAACTTACTAGATTAAAATAGATCATCATTATAAATTGTGAATTCTCTATTTGTGAACGTGGTTGCATAATTAAAGCAGTAATAGCAGCAGTAATTACAATGCATCTTATGTAATCATTTATTAAATAGGAGAACATTTCCTTATTCAAATAGTCTTGTTGCTACTGTGGTGAGGAAGCTCATAGGAGACTGAGATGAAATCAAGGCTCAGGCATTTGTAGTAATTTGGAATTTGCCTCCCAAGTTTTAAGATTAGTCTGCAACCCACATTCCTATTATTTGGTCTTGTGATTGTGATTTTTGTAATCAACCCCATAAATACATAAAGTATATAGCATTTTACATATTCAAAGTACTGTACAAGCATTACTGTTAGTTTTGTCCCTTTATCCCCCCCCCAAAAAAGAATAATTTCTTACTCCTCCCTGTCTTTTTTTTCCCCCTTAAGTGAAGTGTTATGTTCACTGATGAATATTGAGAATTTGCAGGACCTCCCAAGTTAGATGCCTGATTAACTCTTGCTTCAGATTTGATGAGATCTTTCTCTGCCTGCCCTGAAACTGTGCTTGGACAGCCTGGAGAATTTCATGTTATGAAGCAGAGCTGTAAGTAAGTGCCAGAGACAGGAGGGCAAGACTTGTATCTGAACAGGTGGAAAACAAGGTCTGAGAGAATTAGGAGCAAATGTGTTATACCTACACATCCTTCTCCAGCTTCTCTGTTAAGTGTCATGCTATGTTGCAGTAATCTTTATCCTAATTAAAGAGCAGACCAAAGAAATCTGGCATTGCCCTGATGGGAGTCCTGCTTTCTTCACATCCCAGGAGCTGCTTTAGCAGCCACTACAGCATATTTTCAAAATACTAAGAGAGAAGTTTGATACTAAAAAAGAAGTGTGAGAGACTGAGAGGAAAACCTCCAAACTGAGCTTTAGAAAGTCTGTTTACAGTGTGATGCAGAAACATCTTTGCTGAAGTAAATGATGTAGCTCCATTAGTCACTAGAGAGAAATAAAATGCAATGATACACTTTGTAGGAAAGGAACATGCTAGTGATGTTGATGCAATACTTCTTCTGTCACGCAGGCTTGTGCCTCAGGTCACAGCCTCTCTGCCATTTCTGCCACTTGCAATTTCCCCCATTTCTAGCTCTCATTTGGGCTGAATAAGATGATTCCCTAAGTAGGAGGACTGGAGGACAGGGCAAAACGTGAGTCCGAGGTTGAATTGACCCAGAGCAACTCTGACAAGTGTCACATGTGTCCATATCTGTCTTAGGTGAACTCTCTGTGATAACATGTCTAATAATAACAGCTCTTGTATGCACGCTTGCCTTCAAGGCATTGAATGTGTTACAGCTGCTCACAAATTTCCAAGTTAAAATCAGGACAGTTAACAGTGATTTAGGATGCAAACTGCATCTTGTATACACACACAGCTTGCCCAAGCAATATACCTTCACTTTTCTACAATGTGGGTCTGAAGGTGCTGCAGCCTGCATGTTTAGCTTGTGCCTGCGATGGCAAAGATGGACTGCCAGAGTCTGAACAATCCATCCCCTCCCCATCTGCTGCTGCTGCTTATGTGAGGATGAGGAAGGGAATGGCAGCCCATATAAACAGCCCAAATCCAAACCAGACATTGTCCATACCAACACACCTGCCTCAGGCTTACGAGGAAAGGGCCAGAAAGCTTCACTGTTTGAGATCCACAGATGATTTGGGTTCTGCTTCTGGTCCTGTCTTGTCTTCAACCTCCATTCTCAGGAGTTTCTCTTTGCCCTTCCTCTGTCAGGGGAGTTGCTGGGAAAAAAAGCTAGTTCATCAGAGGCAGGGAATGGTGGATGGGTGTTAAGAAGTTGCCTTTGTTGATGGGGAGAAGGGTGGAGTTCTCTGTCTTGGATAGGTTGTGGGATATGGTATGAGGTGGAGAGAGAACATGCTAGAAGAGGGACAGGCTGAAGAACGGGGAAAAGGAAAAATGCCTGTCCCTCTCTGCTCCTTTCAAAGTGTGTCTCAGGCATAAGACCTAAGAATTCATTTTTTCGTGTAGTCTTTCCTCAGATCTGACAGCTCACTCCCAGGCCTTTTAACACTCTTCTGACTTCTCCCAGCCTTTTCCCTCCCCCAGTTCCCCCATGCCATCTCTTCCAGCCCTGAAAAATACAATCCTTCTTCTGCATCAGGGTCGCAACACTCAGTTTTGCTTTCATAGCTATGTAGCTTTGAGTGTTTTGTACTACAAGGTATCCGATAGCTGAAGTGTGCCATCATCATGTTGTTAATGTGCATGATACTTAAAACACTCCTCTGACTTCTTTCCTACAATAAGAAACATTCTCAAAGGAGAAAAGGAGGAGTTACAAACTGACTTCAGGCTAGGAAATAATTATAAACTTAGTGGAAGGAACTAATTGACTTTCCTTTAATGCTGAACTGGTTCTAAACAGACCTCTTGAAAAAGTACTTCAGTGCTGCACAGAGCTGCCCATTCCATCAAAATTCTTTAAATCAGACTTCAGGGAAATGGAATACTAGTGAGAGTGGAAAGGGCTTTTCTTGTTGTTCAGTGAGTCTTTGCTGAACAATAAATAAATTTTTATTAGAATGTGACTGGAAAGTAATCATATAATGAAATGTGCTCAAGTATTTTCAATTACAGCTTATTCAAAGGGAAGTATTTGAAAAAAAGGGAATGGTATTAAATATGATCTGAAAGGAAACTCTTTCCAGTGCCTGGGTAGAGGAACATATGCCAAGGTGAAATATTGCATTATCAGATATAAAGTATCTACTGTTAGTTGCTTTCATGATAGTAATGAACCATCTTGAAACTGCAGATCAATCTGTCTTTGATTCCTGTGCTGTATTTCAATGCACAATGAGCTGGTTTGTCTGTGCTATTTAATTTTGTTTAATTGTCCATGTTGTTGTTAAGTACTGAAGAGAGTCAAGGGGGTTTGGTTGAATCTGGAAGGAGTACACTAAGCTATTAAATGCAAAATTTCTAATCTACCTTACATTTAAAATGTTGCAGTTTTCTATCAAAATATCGATCCAGGTGTAATAATTAAAGCCTGAAATTCTTTATAACAGCTTTTATTGATCATCAAGCAGGTGTGCATTGTAGTTTAAATACATAAAATCGAATATGAAAAATATTAATTCTCTTTAAAACCCTCCCTTAAGATTGAGAACACATATCATATTTACACACACCCCTTATCATGTCCACTGTCATAAGCAATATTGGCATATTGCTCATAGTGGGCTAAGTTAAAAGACCTCAATAAATCAGAATGCTGTTTCCAGCATGCTCTAGGAACCAGGACAGATTTTACACCAAGTGTAGCTATTTGTTTTTCTGTCTTTAATGAAGAGGATAATTTCCTGGTGATCACCACAGAACAAAACCAGGACACAACCCATGAGCAGCTCTATTTCTTAGACCACAGTTGCAGAAAACTGATATTCAAAGCCAAGTGGACATGGGTCCACTAAGCTCCTCCAGATGCCTCTGCTTGACCAGAGTCGCTTGGACCAGCAGATCTTTAGAAATCACTTCAATCTCAACCATCTTGTGATTCCTAAATGGAGCATAAGAACAAGAAGCCTTTATCTAAATGGAATGCAAAGACAAGTGTTTGATATGCTTGAACACTAACAGACAAATGTTTCATGGCATTTCCAAACTAGTCAGTGAAGATGTAAATCTTCCTTGTCCAATCCCATGATAGTTATCCACTTCCTTTGCCTACTTTATTACATAGATAGTATCTTTATATGCTTCTCTCTAGAAAAAAAGACACAAAAAATACTCAAGACTGGGGTTTACTTACACCTGCAGAGCTATAAGGCTTGCACGTTGCTGAAGAACTCTTGCAACTAAATTGTCATTACAGCTGAAACTCTCCCACACCTCTGTTTTTATTAAATTTAATTAAAATTTTCTGGAAACATACAGGTATAAAGTTTTTAATTATCTTAAATGAGTTTTTATTGGAACTTTGATCCAGCAAAAATCCAGTCTAGTAATGGAACTTCTTAAGTATACTTCTCTTACTCAGTACAACACGATATAGACCTTTGGCATCAAGGATAATTTTGATCCTTTTGTGGAAATCGTCCATTTTCCCCCAGCAATACACTTGCCTCCAAATCAACCTGGCACTCATGAGCTGTCTGCTTTGCAAGCTCACTAGAAAGAATACTCATGTAAGGTATTTATAACCCATTTCTTCCATCCAACCTATTGCTAGATCAGGAACCCAGTCCTGCCTTCTTGTTTGTTTCTGGTTTTGTTAGTTTTGCTACTTTTTGTTGTTGTTGTTATACAAACACTCTAATTGTGCCCTGGATGTCTCAAAGAGAGATACTGTTGTGATTTAGGCTAATTGTTATATATTTATCATCTGCTCAATGAGAAATGTTGCAGGATTGCATGTGTTTCAGGAAGTTTTTTTTAATAAATTTATTATCACTTGAGCACTTACAAAAGGAGGTTATGTAGTTCACTGAGCTAGATACTGTGATTCTATTTCCTGCAACTACTACTTTGACCTATCCCCTTTGATTGCTCACAAGTTGTCTGGGAAATCGCCCAACGTGTGAAGGGCCAGAAGGTGGCAAAGACTTTCACGGGTGGGTTTTTAAGTGTTCTACTAAAATATTAAACACTAATGTGAGAATTAAGCTTCCAATACTGTTGAAGCTAGAACAGACTGATCTGTCAGGGTGGGTTTCCTTTTGACAGTCAGAGGACTTTCACAGTCATAACTCATTTGTGTTTTCTTCTGTGGTGGTGTGATGGCTCTGTAGGGAGAAAAGGACTGCACCCACTTGTTCATTGACCCTGGCTTTGGTAAGAAACCCTCTTTGGGACCATGTGCACATAGAAATGGGAACACAGGATAATCCGTATTCAGTTTGTTAACCTAGTGGTAAAGCCTACCAATTACTTCTGGCCATGTAGTTTGGGTAGCTGTTGGAACACATGCTTTGTCTACATGGAACTGCAGCACTGTTTAATTGCTATTTTCCCCCTGGTTAATTGGTTGAAAAGTTCAGTTTGTCACAGCTAATCTTTAACCCACATCAACTCCAAAATTCATTTAGTGCACTGAATAAATTGAGGAGTATACAATGAGGATGGAATAATGAACTGAAAGGTCATTTGTGTGCAGGGAAGTATGATTAGGGATCTCTGCAGTTTGCATGTCTCTGAGTTTGGATACCAATTGGCAACAGCTCTGTGCTGACAGTGCACGGCGTGGGTCAGTGGATTGACCTCAGCTAAAGGATCAAACTCCTCCCAGCTCTTCACTCACTCCCCCTCCTCAGCAGGGCAGTTATAAAAGTGTGCACCTGCAAGATAGGTACTTACCTAGCTGGGGGGCTGGAGAAATACTTAGGTGCTTTCAGTAGCAGGGCAGAAAAGACCCTCAGTGGTTCTTTGTTGGCAAAAACTTGTGGTATTGTGCATTGTCTGTTTTCTGCCATTTAGCACTGGATCTTATGTATGTTTACAGGAACCACAGAGAAAGAGTGGCACACCTTTGTCAATTCTATATTTAATGAAGGACTACTAGGATAAGCAGAGAGACTATGTATTTCATCAGGCATACAAAGAAGATGAACCTTTATAAATATCTTTGAGGTTAAACAGCAAAGAAAAATGAACTATTTTAATTAGAGAACGTATTAGTTGTCCTTTCTTTTGATCATGTGATCAAGACGCTGACCACAAGTGAGTTTAACACATCTCTAAAGTTGGGAACATCCTTTTAACTGGAAGTTGTATCTCAGTCTGAAATGTAACCCTTAGAGCATAAGAGTTGCTACCAGTGATTCATCTCAGTTACTCATTCTCTTTTCTTCTTGCTTTGATAAAGTTCTTTCAAATTCCTGACAAGAAGGTGTCTAAACAATATATCAGTGATAGCTAACTGTCTTAATTTAAGTTGTCCACAGCAGTTGAAGGCTGGTGATGGCAGCAAAAGAGCAGAGATGCACAGCCTTCTGTAAATTCTGCTTCTCAGCCCCAGGAGTTGTCACCTCACTGCTCCACAACGCCCTTGTTATGCTAAGCAGGATATTACCATCCTCTGAAACGCAAATGAAGGTCTGTGTCCTGGAGACATGAGCTAACCCTGAAGGTGTGACCATAGGCTTTAAGAGATTTCTTTAAAAGCTTAAGGCTTAACTGAAAGAAATACAGAACGAGTGACTAGAAAAGACAAAGAATGAAAAAAGTAATATAAAAATGCAAAATAATAAAATTATAGTCTTCTGACTCATGTTCAAGTTGAGAAATGATTAATGGATTTTGCTTATAATTTTTTTTTTAATTTTCTTTTATTCTTTATTTAATCCCCTACCCTCAGTCAGGCTTCTCCCCAGAAGTTTTAAGGTTTTTCCCCAGAAATGTTTTTGATTTCTAACCATTGAAATGATTACAGAGAAGTTATAACGATTCAGACTTAAGTTTTACAGTAATGTTCCCCTGTTAGGATAAGTTCTGAGAAAATTCTGAGTATTTTTAAATAGGGTAGAAATGGGCTTAAATCTCCATTAATTCTAAAAGCACTTGTATACACTTTGGACAATTCAACTGCCTGATTTTAATTAGTAAAAGACACTTTCAGGGCTTTTCATCAAGGAAAAACACAACCAATTTCAAACACAAGGTGGGGTTTACCATTATATTTGCAAAACAAGAATGAGTTTGTACAATTCGTTGTAGAAGTTTTGCCAAAGATACATCTCAGATAGTACTTGAGCAGTCTTGAAAAAAATCTACACAGAAACACTGCCTTGTATTGAAAGGAGATTGAGTTTTACCTTTACACAAAGAATGTCATTTGGAAAATTCTTAATGGCTTTAGATATAGCCAAGATTTTTCCTGTTGAGCCAGTTTTGCTGAACTGACAGAACCATTTTAAACCAATTTTAAGTTGGGGGTTTGTTTGTTTGCTTGTTTATTTTAAGATAGTGAAAACCGAAAATTCCAGTTATCCTTTTTGGAGTACAGAATAAAAACCACTGTATATTTCCCCAAATTCCTGAGAAAGTTTGAGGATGTAATCTACATACTCTTTATATGTACTAGTGTGCCACAAGGTATTTTGCTAAGAAATGAGAGGAATACTAACTACTTCACTACACAGTTTTTGACATATACTTGTTATTCTCTGTCCACAAGGACCTCAGTAGTCTTACAATAAAGCTGCAGCTTAAGAAGTTGTTTAAAAAAACAGTTTCTGAAGATGTAATAAGTTTCTGTTAGAAAATATTTTCAAGTTAATTTGCAACTCTGCTTGCAACCAGAAAACAGTCAATAATGATCTTAAGCATGAATAGATTCCTGAGCTCTCTTGATATGCTTTTGTTGCAGCAACAGCTGTGAGTGAATATTGTTTGAAGTAAACATCTTTTCCTTGCAGAAATGTTGTCCAGCTGCACCATTCAAGTTACAACATGTGTCCCAGTGTCTCAACTGCTGTGCAAAAACTGGTCTGGAATGCTTCCTGGCAGCATCTGAGGAGTTAAAATAACTTTTTGCTTGTGCACTGTTTTGCCTTTTTAGATGACAAAAGACATTAGTAAGGCTTTTTGTTTTGTTCTACTCAAGCATTCTAAGATCTAGTTGCTATAACTGTAGTTATAACTGAACTACTTGACATACTGTAGTTTAGTAACAGAAAACTATGATACAGACTTAAGAATTGCCTGTAGATAAAAATCATTCCCTTCTGGAATGGCTTGTTCAACAAAACTCACTCTGATGACCAAGAATGCACAGACAATCTCAAGCTCTGCAGATTTCATAGCCAAAGGAGATTTGTCAGCACTGAGGCTGGATTCACTGTCTTGGCACAGCTGCTGTGATAGTGAAGGGCTTGACTAAAGCAGTTGGACTGTGACAGAATGATGTGATCTGGAGGGACTTCACTGTGATGGAATTGAGTGAACCATTTTTCTTGCATGGGGATGCACATGGCACGAAAAAAGGAGTGGAGATGTATCTCAAAAGATTTAATTTGTCTCTTGTACAGTGCTGCTTCAGCTGCAGAACCGAGGGTGGCCCTGCTATTGGCAACAATTAGGTTGGAGATGAGTATAGCCTGGGTGTTCAGTGAGATGAAAATAAAAGTGTAACTCCCTGAAGGAGAAGAGGGCTGTAAAAGGAAGCACATCCAGCAGTTTTTACCATGAAGCAAGAAAGTGTTTTAGTGTGGGAAGGGTAAAGGCACATCTTGATTTATGCCATTAATAAACAAATGTACCCATGGCACAGGTTGGCACTGAAAACAGTGTCTGATGCATATGCTACTTAATTCTTACTCCCAACTTCTCAGAACCTTGAGATTTGCTAGTCTCGACATTCATGAGCATGATATTCAGCCAAGCAAATAGCTGTGCGTTATTCTTTCTCAATTTCCCAGAATTTGGATAGAGGACACCATTAGTGAGATGGTTTGCACTTGAACTGCTCCTTGTAGCTGGGCAGGGAGAAAGGATGCTCTGGTTTTGGTATGTGGTACACCTTGAGTTGGTCGTGGTTTGCAGGCTTGAAACGTAGCAACTTAGTGAGAGGAGTCACAGATATCTCTGTGTCTAAATTCCAAATCTTGTCAACTCTGATGTTTAGTGGTTACAATAACTTTAAGGGCTAGAGGAAAAACCCCGTAACAATAACTTTCTATACCTTCACCCTTTTCTTGTAGCTCCTTTTAGTGTATTAGTCAGCAGTGCTTTCATTTCTGTCCTCTCCCTTTATGTCAATGCAGCTTAAAAATATTCCTTGCTTTCTGGCACTAGATGCAGACTCATTAATTCATGTGGTCAGCCACAAATAAGCTGTGCTGTGCCCGTTGGCCTTGGGGCCAAGGAATAATTCCTCACCCTTTCTTATTATTTGCGTAGGCATAGAGGCCTTTGATAAAGTCATGAGAACATGACTTTGAAATTTTTATTTTAAGGCAGCTTGCCTAGAAGAAAATTACCTTCATAAACACCATATTTTCTGATGGTCTCACATCCATCATCACCATCCTACTTGGCTTGTAATGGGACTTGTAGAAGCTCCACTGCACAGAGACAGAAATTATGACTTCTCAAGGACTGTTTCCAAAGATCCATGGGCTGTTGGTGATGGTGCCCTTTACCTGTGCATTGAGGAGGACAAGGCACCACTTCCATAGCTTGGCCTTACTGTCAGTCACCGTTTAATTGAGATCCTGTACAAGTAGGTTTCTGAGAAAGCTTATGTCCCACCTGCTTTGTGTAAGTTTATCTGTTTCAGATTCCTTCACCAGTGTTGAAACAAGTCATAGACTACCCTGAGTTTTCAGAAGATCCTAGAAGATGATGATGGGAAAAAAAGGGAGACTAAACTGACCAAAATAACCCCTTTGGGTCTTTAAGCCTAGAGTTAACATCTGCATCTTACGTGCTATACCTGGAGAACTTAAAACTTACAAACTTCAGAAATTCAATGAATTCTGTCTAAGTTGTCCCAGGTAGATCTTCATAATTTATTAGTGATATAAAATACTAGAGGATGAGGTCCTAAAAAGGAATTATGTGATGTGATAAAGCTACAGTACAGCCAAGGGATTTTGGTTAAGTTAACTTATCCAAATGACTGATACCTACTGCTAAGAAAATTGTCTAGGGTAAAATAAAGCGCAGCCTACTGCTGCAGTAGGAAGTAAAAGAGAGAGAAATGTTGTCTGATGACTTCAGTTAAAAATTTAAAATGCCAAATGATGCATGAAACCAAGAATCTTGTTACAGAAAAAAAGTTGCAGAAATTATTCATAATGATCTCATTTTCTTTGAATTAGTTGTAGCAAGCTTGCCAAAGGAACAACCAAACAAAATGTAATCTCTCATTCATTATCTTGCAACTAATAGAAAGAAAAGATTCTTGAAAAATTTGATGTAAAAAGTCACAATTAAGGTTAATGAGGAGGAGAAATTCCCAGCTGTCATAATGGGTTATGACTAACACCCGCTGTTCAGCGTTGCTGCCTCAGAGGACTGGGATGTTCTGTGTACTACTAACTAAATAAACTGACTTGACTGCATTGAGATTGACCAAAAGTGTGGTTTGGCTTCTCAGTACTCTGTGGAAAACCAGGAGATTCTATCAATCATAAGAAATATTAATTTATTTTTTTAATAGAGAAAAAATTGGCTCATTGGGAAACTAATGGCTCAAAAGACCCCAAGCTGGGATTACTAATATGTTCTGTCTTACTGCAAGACTATAGATTTCAAGGGAACTGAAGGAAGTATGTGAGTCTTAAGAAGAGCTGGGAAAGAATTTTAAATGGAACAATTTTTCAGTTTTACCTGTGGCACAGAGAACACACTGCTCCACTTAATGTTATCATTGTTTGTGCCATAAGTATGTTTTAAATTTCTCTTAAATTCTCTTCTGTGATGTGTGGTAGAACAGCCATGAAGGTTCTGTAATGATCACTGACATGCAATACTTCATTTTGAAAAGCCCAGTGCAGTTGCTTCCTGAAAGGCATTAAATAACCAAAGCTGCAAGCTGATGGCTTCTATTCATCTCACAATGAAATGCTGTGTTTGGGTCTAATGAAGGTTCCATCAGCAACCCTGTCACTGTATGTTAAAACTTGATTTCGAGAAAGCATCCTGACACATAGAAACTTAGTTGCAGTTTTTTATTTTCCTTAACTAAAACTTGTGAAGAAAACCACATTAGAAACTGTTCTGTATATATTGGAGTGGAAAGCCCTGAGGAATACTGAGCCTCACTAGGAAAGGAAAAAAAGGGACCAAGTTCGTATGGCTGAGGACTTTATGGAATTAGTCTTGGAGGTGAAACCACACTCTTGTTTTTTCTTGCCTAGGGAATTCAAATACTGTGAGACATTAGCTATGCTACAAGAGAAATCTTTAGTAAATATTTGGGTTTGGAAACTTGAAGGAACTGAGGACATCCCACTGGAGTATAAACCCATTTATGGTACCTGTGAAAATCAGATTTTGAAGGAATAGGAAGAGAGATTCAATTCTTTTCTTAGGTGACCTAGCATTAGAGTCAGAGTTGATAGAAACTCTGTCATGATCCATTCCTTTTGGACATATGTTTTTACAATGGGACTCTTATAAAATTGTGGAAGATAAAGGCATTTACCTCAATTTTATTTTGTTCATTAGTTTTAAAGATTATACCTCACACCTTAGATAACTCTGGTATTTTTTCTCCCCATTCACCATCTGGCTGAGATTTTACCAAATAGTTAGTCACCATTCATCTCTGAAAAATCTCATTCTGACTCAGAAGGAAGAGAACCAGTGTAAGATATTCATTTGGATGTTAAAGTTAAAAAAAGCTTCTTTAGCCTTCAGTATTTCACAAGGAATTTCCCAGAAAACTGCCCAATTTCTGTTTATGTTCTAATTTCATTCTTTTTCTTCCTATATGTTTTTAACTTTTAGAGGTAGTGAGCTCCTTATGCCACAGATAAATCAGTCATTTAAACAGATATTTCATTCTTTATTGTATTGCCCCATCTTCTCTTGTATTTTTGCAAATCAAATTGATTGCTGGTTGGCTTGACTTGAAGAAGAAGATAATACCACATATAATCACATAGAAGAGAAAGAAGAGGGTGAGGTTTTGAAAGGTATTTTTTTTTTCTTTATTTAAGGTGCTGATTATTGGCTTAATTAGGCCATTTGATAAGGAAAGGTGAATTCTCCAGCATTTCCATGTTTTGAAGGAGACAGTTTGAAGATGCTGATTTGAATTTATTATTGCAAAATATGTAACGTGCTCATTTATGGCTTTCTTAAGTGTGTGTGAGTAAAATTCCATAGAGTTCACAGTAGTAAAGTTTGTTTCTTCTCTGCCTCTAGAGAATGTATAACTCTTTACACACTGCAGAGTAGTCCTGTTCTAAGCATGGCTTGGTGTCATCTTGATCAGTCTCCTGATGCTGTACAGAAGTTCCAGTATGTGATGCTGTTTCTATTAAGGCATGTCTTAATATGTATAAGCTGCAAGTGATTAATAATTGTAAAACACTTTGGATAAAAGCTAATACTATTTCTATTCTCAAGAAAAGCAACACTGACTTCAGGATAGAATGAAATTTATGTTTCTTACTGTGATTTCATCCATTCATTCTGAGCAGCATATTCATTCTCACATGCTTAATCCTGCCAAGATATCCTATATACCTTGGCTCAGAGACTCAGGATGGGGAATTCCAAAGTCTTCTGAAAGCTTCCTTTGGTGCCTGTTTAGGTGAAGACATGAATGATTTGACTGCAGTTCTGGAAAGTGCTCTTTGAAATTTACTGTTCAGCGTTGCAATTGCAGACAAATTCCCTTATTTTTCTCGAGGTGAATTCTTCTACTCAGAAAGAAGGGATGCACTGGATTCACAGGGAGTTAGGAAAATTTTGCTTTTACTGATATCATTTAAGGTGACTTTGTCTTATTTTCCATCCTCCAGCTTGCTCTCAGTGATGTGCTGGTTTAAAGGTAAACTGGCAGGAGAAATGAATGAACTCAAGAGAGATTACGAGTCAGAGTTACAGTTTACTAAAATGATTACAATAAATACAGTGACACAGAGAAAAACTGGTTTTTAACCCACAAAGACAGATGTATAGCCCAGCACCCTGGGACACAAACAGAACAATGTTCATTAGCCCCTGTGCTGAGCATCACGTGGTCCCCCTGAGTAAAAAGTAAAAGGAAAGGAAATCTGCTGGTGAGGATGATGGTTGCAGTTCTGTCAAAGTAATGATTGCTGTCTTGTTGAGAGTGGCAGTCGCAGTCCTGTTGAGTTCTGGTCCTTCTCTGGATTGAAGAAATGATACCAGAAGTCCCAAAACCCAAACATTATATATGCTCAGGTTCAGTTGGGAATGCCCAGTATCTTTCCCCAGGGCAGGGAGTTTCACAATGGATGATTTAACTCTGTGAGTCATGGATATTTTTTAAGTCTTTGATGGTCTAGGTCTTTGCAGCTGCCTATTATGCCAGTCCCTAATGGCCCATCTGCAGACATGACCCTTCAGTCTGGGGGTGAAGGTGCTGATGCCTCCCCAGAAGGGAGTTATCACAAGTGAGTCACTGGTGTCAAGACAGAAACACTCCCCTGTCTCACAGGGTTCTTTAACACCCAGCTTGTAGCGTGAGGTGTCAGGTGTGCCCTGGGCAGCTGCTGCAAATGATGCATTATTAAGTCCATCAGAAATGACATAGAGGGTATAGAATACAGTTTTGATTATACCCACATAGTGCTAAACTGGTCCCAGCCCCTGTAACTCGGATAAGTAGATAAGTTTCATTTTCCCTGTCTTTCCGATACTAAAAGGAAGCAGGTGGCAACTCAGTCACCTTTGAGTATAATTGTGATGAAAGCAAATCTTATGATGTTGAAGTTGTTGATAGATATAGGAAGGCTAATCTTAGTTTACTTTATTATCATATTTGTTCCATATTATTCCTATGAGAAATACAACAAAATATTAATAGCTTCATTTTATTGTGGTGTTGCTCAAATTAAACTAGGAAAGGATTTGTTGGAGGAAGAGGTTCCCTGGGATGACAGGGCACTTAGTTTGTGTTTACTGGACAGCAGAACCACAATAATCCCCAATGATGCAGCTGTCTAGACATATGAGTTGACTAAAAATTGTACATGTCATTTACAGATTTGGGATGGGTAGTGATGTGGTTATCTAGTGCTGTGTATCCCAGGAGAGCTAATTTGCAGCATGCTTTTGTCCTAGGCAGCCCATAGGCCATAACCTACTGGGCAGTAATTCTCCTTGGTAACACAAATGTCCTCTACCTTGCTTTGTAAAATAGGTGATACTTCTGGAATCACTGACTGATCCTCTGGTGTGATAGGAGGTTAAGGTTGTTGCTTCAGTGTAGCCACTCCTATCCCTATGGCCTGCTGCACCTGCATGCCCAGTATTCCTACTTAGAGGTGGAAGTACTGAAAAATGAGAAAGGTCTTTGGCACCCAAAAGTTCAGCTGGCAAAACAGGCAGGCAATGGTAACTCAGTGATATTGTCTGTTAAGGCATGCATCAGTATCACTATTTTTCATATGCTGAAACTTCATAGACCTAAGAAAAAACCCTGCTGAATCTCTGTTGAAATCTCTGTTGGGACTGTTCAGAAAGCTGCAGCAGGAAAAACAAAAAAAGCAGGCTGTTGCCTTCAGGAGTTTAAATGAACACACATTGTACTGGCTTCTGCTTGACTTCTGTTAAATCTCAGACCTGAACCCTTGGTTGAAGGGTTGAAGCAGCTGAAACACTGCTTTATCTCTGCAGAATTCCAGTTGTATATATACATACATATATATACACATACACACACACACACACACATATATATACATATATATATGTGCTCCTTTGTGTTATAGCTGTACTGACTCAAATGTGCATTGTCTCTCTGAGCTTTTCCCCATGGAACTGGAACGGATCCTAACATATGTTTCTCACTATTATTTTCCTCACATAGTCATATGAAAAAGATGGGTAATCCGAAATGGCTGCTGAGCTCTGAGCTACTTCACTGAAGGCCAAGATTTCCCTTTTTTATGTTTTCCTCAAAACAGTGACACTCCCAACGAGAGGTAACTGCAGTTCAACATTTTCCTTTTTCCGGCACCATTAGTGATTCTGGCTTTCACAAAGTTGTCCTTTCCACATGAACCAGTGTCAGTGAACGCTTTTATCAATCCCTTTGGAGAAAAAAGATGAAACCACTCATATCATCACTCAAGATAACTGAGGAATCACCTGTTTCTGCCTGGGCAAAACAAACCATCAGTTGTAGAGCTGGAGAACTATATCAGCCTGCACTTTGCTTGCTCTTAAGGTTCCTGTGGCTGTTGGCTTCTCACTGAAGGCATCTTGGCCACTAAAAGAGCATATCATGGTTTAAAGAATGGATCACTACCTCTGGGTAGTGATTGATTATTACAGAATTACATATATAAATTTGCACATGTGAATTTACATATGTTAAATTACAGACTCATATATGTAAATGCCTAAGAAGGGCCACTCAGGGTGTAAAAGCTTACTTTGGGTATTAGAGGAGAATCCTCCTTCAGTGTATGCAACAGTGATAATGCCGTATTCCTAGTTTAATTAAAACACTCTATAACCTTAGACAGAAATTGAACTGACTTAAAAAACTGTGGGAAAATTGTCAGATGCTACTTTTAAGGTCCAAAAGTCTGCGAGGGAAATGAAATTGATAATTCATACTGTGCCCTGTAATCATAAAAGACAGTTGGGCTTTGCAAAAACTGAAGTCTATTGATCATGCAGTGTAGGTGGGCTGCTTCATTTTACCCCAGACTGGTTAACTTATCTCATGTGTTTTAAGAGAGAGGTATTATGGCTTATAGATCCAGAACTGGCTTTAAACTGTGAAGACTTTAAAACATCTGGGAAATCATCTGAACAATACCTGATCAACAGGCACTTAAATATTTGGGAGCCACCTGAGGCAACATTGGATTGATCAGCAACTCATAATTACCTTCAGGGTCCAATAAAACATCAAGAAGGCAGAGGATGTCAGACATCATCTGCATGAGTGCTACTTGCATTATCCTGTTAAGATAGAGACAGAAATATGGATACTGAATACCAGGAAAGGAAAAGTAGATTTTAAGTTATGGCAAAGTCAGGAACACAGAATTATGTAGTCCAAAAATTCAATGGGAGAGAATGACTTTTCTCTTCTGGTGTCAAAAGGTAGTTATTTTTCTTTTTGTACATAGAAACATTCTGCTATGAGTCACCTTAGTCCCAAACCGAGTTGAATTAATTGGAGAAAATAGAATATTAATCTTTCTCTGAATATGTGCCCATAGTAGCTGGAAAATATTAGCTGGTAAATGCCACACGAATGACTAGACCTTGTGCAGAAGAAATACCTTCTTCAGCCTCGGGGTGTTTACTTCAAAAGTGGGCACCCTGAACCAGTTTTTACTGTTCTGTCTGCAGGACTGACAAGTCAGATCAGATGCATTCATGCCTTAGTCATATTGAAACTTTTCCTCTGGGAAGTGTATGAATTCCTTCACTTTAAAAAACAATAAAATGCCAACCTGGCCTTCATTTACTGCATCCTTTATACCAGTAATTTATTATAATTCATTATAACCATAGGATTCAGGATGTAGTAAAGCTTTCAGCTGGCTTCTTAGCTCTCAGGAAAAAGTAAGCCCAAGGGGAAAGGCTGGAGAGCTAGATTATCAAATGGCCTTTTTTCATCCTAGAATATACATCTGGAACAGGTGGAGGTGAAATAAAATAAAATAAAATAAAATAAAATAAAATAAAATAAAATAAAATAAAATAAAATAAAATAAAATAAAATAAAATGGATATGGACATGTCCAGCAGAAAGTGGCTAACAGGGTGGCAAGCTGAGTGGTCACAAACTTAGCAGTATTCTTATGGAAAGACAAATTCACAGTATGTAGCATAGTTTCCACCAGGGAAAAACAAAATGAAATTAATCAGGTAATTGTTTTGCTGTGATCAAGATAAAGCAAACTGAGGAAAGCAGCTGTTTGATTCTCCCTTCATGAATATACTGCTGGTCTGTGTCTGGAGCTCTCTTAAAGCTGGAAATAAGGCAAATCCCTTTTTCTCTTCGATTAAAGACCGAAGTTGTAACTTGGTGTCACCTTGCTTGTGCATGTGACATTAGGTAAGAGAAATCATATTCAGGGCATACCACTGATTTAAGGAAAAATTTAAAACATAGGACTAGTTTACCTCTCCCAAATTATGTGGTAAACACTTCTTTTGCTGATGTTCTGTGGCAGTAAATAATTTATTTCTTCTGTGATATCTCTACAGGTGATTAATCTTTATATCAATGCGCTCATGAATTTACCAATCTGTTTGTCTGGAAGATGACATCCTGTGTGCTCATTTTTATGTCCTTTCTCTTGCAGTTTACTGGAGATTCATCTGCTCATATTGCTAAAGATTGACTGTTGGGAGTAACCTAACAATAAGAGAGTACCAGGCAGTGTGTTTGATGAGATTGAGACTTCCTTCCTGGTAAGTGGACAGCTGAATGATTCAGCCATTTATCAAATGAAAATAGAGAAGTGGAGGTGCCTGGGGGAAAGAATTAGTTATTATGGATAGCAGTTGGGATGACATGGCTATGAATCATAAGAAAGCAGTTAGTTTAGAAAGAGCTGAAAGAAGACTCTGCAGCAGTTTAGAAATACCAAAGGACAGGTGACTGCATTGAGTCTTGGAAATACAGTTATCTTGATTTACAGTAAGTGGTCAAAAGTGGTTCCTGTCTTCAAAGTTTCTTCCAACAAGGAGACCAAAGCTATGAATTCTACTACATAGGAAAGATTTCTACCACCTAGATTTTCATTTTTTTTAAGTAAGAGACTCGTTCACCTCCTTCCTTCAGAGAATGAATTTAACACTGTCTTGGTTGAAATTTGGATTGAAATCTTTTGTAATTGGTAAAGGAACTGTGGTCATTGCCATAATGACTCAGGCAGTGTGAGTGTCAGAGGTAACAAATGAAGTAACAAAACACGTTGTTGTTGGGCAGTGGAACCAAGGACTAGCTTTAGCTTCTGTGAGAACACTGAAAAGGTTTTTAATATCCTTATGCTGCCATTGTACAAAAGGGGGGAAAGACAAGGAAGACTCTTTAAATAAATATTATAATTTTTTACATTGAATTCTTCAGTAGAACGAGTGATTAGGTTTACCTGAAAACCACAGTAGAAATAAATATGTTAAGAGATAGCTATGAGGATTGTAAATAATGTTCTTTTTCCAGTTTATTGTTGGTGATAATCTGATTTTTCTGAGGATGTTCATGGAAGAATCCTGTTTCTCAGCTTGTGTCTTTCAGTCAGTGTTTGCAATCCCTCTGTATAACCTTTACAAAACTCTGTATAAATTCTGTAAAATTTTTTTCTTCATACTCTTCACATTCCTTGCATTTTGCTGCTCTTGTGGGATTCAACTGAAAAACAAAATGCAATAGTAAAGCAGGATACTGATCTCTTGGTTCTGATAGAGAATTATTTGTCCTGTTTTTGTGAATAATTCCAATGCAGATAATGGCTACAGGAAAAGGTCGGTAGAGGCTGCCATGGCACTTCTGGTCTGTGCAGTTCCTGTCTCACTTTCTGAACAGGATCAGCTTTCAAAGATACTTCAGTGAGAGATGCAAATGACTGTCCCTTTGAAAATTAGGATACTTTTCTGCATGTGTCTAAGCATACCTGACTTGAGGTACTGAAGTTCCAAACTGTTAATTATACCTACCCTGACATATGTCTGCATGCACAAAAGTATTTGCTTTGATGACAATCCTGAAAGTGTTTTTCTGAAAACCACAAAACCCCTGCTTTTTCATTGTTACATGTACAGGTTGCTGGATCTCATTTGTTTTCATCTGTACCACCTCATTTTTTATATAACAGAGTTATTTCTGCTGCTGAAGAAACATTTTTCATTTGCCTTTTTTCCACAGACTGTTGGTGCTACTTACCTTATTATTTTCTAAGCCTGCATTTCCATTTTTCCATATGTTCACTACATCCTGTGTTTCACTACAATTTTTGATACGACATTCTTGAATAATCACTTCTGTCTCTAAGAAAAAGCATCTCATTACAGGTTCTTGGCATTCTTCCTGAAAAAAAAAAATGGAAAAAAAAGGAAAAAAAAAGTAGTAATAGTTTTACAATTAAAAAAGAATAAATAAATGTAAAACATAATTTATGATATAATTTATTGTATAAGTAAGATACTACTTAAGGTACAATCAACCCAGAAGTGGCTGAGTTTTACTTAGTGGGCATCTTTTCTTACTATTCAAATAGTTTTAAATATCAGCAGAGACGGGCTGTGAGACCTAAAAACAAAAAGGCCAACCAGTTTGCAAAGATGAGTGAAATGGAGTGTCTTAGTGAAGAACAAAGGTAAATAATTAATTAGGGTAGGAACTTGAGATGTAACTAGTCATAGTGGAATTAAATAAGCATTTAGTAGTTTTAACACTTTCATTCAGAGGCCTGAATTCAGAATAGGTAGGGGAGAAGAGGAAGTAGATATTACTTATATTTCACAAAATAAAGAGAAGCAGAGGTATTAATTTCTCTGTCAAGTCAATAATAAAGCCAAGAATAAGCCCCAGGTTGTCTGTCTGACTTCCATGTCAGGCTGTCCCACTGTAAGAAAATCTTCCTGACATTACTAGGCATTCCATCAGCCATTTTAGCAGATGAACCTCTCTGGCTTGGTGTGTACCACGGGGACATGTGTGTTTTGTGACCCTTTTCCATGTCGTGTACAGGCCCATCTATACAGACACCACAGGTACTGTGCTTTCTCAGGCTTGCCAGTTCCACTGAACACATAGATATTGGTGCACTCTGCAAGCACTCTGAGACTGTTTTGTGCTGAGAGAGTCAGTCCATCATTTATAGGCTCTCCTTCCACTTTATGGGAAAAAAAATCCTGTCTAGGAAATCTGTATTCTTTAACTGTAAGATCCATGTGTCCCACAGGGTGCAGACTGAGCTCCACAGCAACAGATTATGAAAAACTCCCTTCAGCAATGAATTTATGGAAACTGCAATTTCTTTGTCATTTTGTTCCCTCCCTTAAATTGCAAACGAATGCCAACATTATTCTGGCAATGTTTGCTTTGATAATACAATTTTGGATCACACAATCACAGAATGGTTTGGGGTGGAAGAGACCTTAAAGATCCTCCCTTTCCAATATCTCTGCTCTGCACAGGGGCTCATTCCTGTAGACCAGGTTTGCCAAAGCCCCATCCAAAGCCCCTCGATCTTCCCTTTTAATTATTTAATTTTCAAAGCAGGTAATTCAATAAAAATAATCAATACCTGCTTATATAGTTTATCATAACTACTTTAATTAGCAGAACTGTTTATTCCAAGGAGAATTATTTGATTTTAAAAACTTTTATCAAAGTAGACCAAGACTGCTTTAGGAGGGAGTTGCCAGTAAAGAGATGAAGCCACCATATTAGACCAGTTGTGGTCAAATTTGAAGTTTACTTACATCCTCATCTGTGTTTGCAGTATATAAACTGACATCGATATCCTAAAAAGAAACAGGAGTTGGAATTATGAGCATTAGCTAACAGATTTAGAGATAATAAAGCTTACTCTTCAATACATGGATTAGCTCCAAGTTCAAAGGTCAAATCCACCCAGGTCTTAAAGTCAGACAGTGACCTGCAGACTGGGCTTCACTATGAGGAAGACTCTCAGAACTGAGTCCCCCAACACTTTGTCTGAAGGGTCTAACTCTCAAGCCTACTGTC
>JAWWMO010000138.1:11210346-11225702 GCA_035047845.1 Dendrocincla fuliginosa | reverse complement strand
CTTCACTATGAGGAAGACTCTCAGAACTGAGTCCCCCAACACTTTGTCTGAAGGGTCTAACTCTCAAGCCTACTGTCCCTTTTCTCAGGAAAAGTGTGAGAGAAAATAATATTTAATTCTCGAGCCCACAGTATTTGGTCAATTCCAATTCCAACCTTCAATTCCAATTTCAACCTTTTATTCCTCTGTTTCCACCCATGAAACAGCATGATACAAACACCATCCCTTTTCCTGCTCCCTCTCACTGACACCTCTTAGCTGAGTACAGTGCTATATATTTAATTAAGTTTTCTCCTATGATTATGTGAAATGCTGACCTTTTTATGAACTTACTTTGGATGCCTTGATCTTCTCCAAATCTTTCAGAACTTCTGCCCACTTGCAATGACCTGCTTCTGTCTTTGGTACATAAGCACTAGAACAGAGGAAAAACTCATCATAAGGCTAAACTGTAGGTGTATTACAAGGTTTATGCTGAAAAAAATGAATCAGCAGTTATAAGACACTACAGATACATTGTTTACATATATATGTGTGTGTATAAGATAAATGTGTGAGGCAAGCATAAAAATAAAGACCAGATTTATAGAACTTAAGGGAAGAAAAAGGTTTAATTACTTAATGTAAAATACCTAAAATTCTTTTAAAGTATACAAATATAATTCCAAATCCACTCTCTAAAGTGACCGGAGGCAAGTAACAGCTGCAATAGTAAAAATTTGTATTTATTGTCTAATTAAAATTGACTTTGTAGTTACCATAAGATGATTAGTCCCATCCCATTCTTTAAAAGGCAAAAGAAATGGCTGTTCAGAAGAAGATACAGCTGATACTGCAGACAAACACTTTTCAGGTGTATTTTCTGAAAGACACAACCAAGGTGATACCTTGTCACAATCCGATTGCACAGAATTTTGCTTTAGTCCTGACTCAGTTGCCCAATTTGCCAAGACATCCAATCAAGACAGGGCTACCTGTTGTGTGTAGCTGGAGAGACCAACTGATTTGTGGTTTGCAGAAGGATATAATCACTTTACCAAACAGTTGGCGAAAAATCAGATGCTGAAGGCACACTGTGAAAACCTGAACTCATCCTGGACTCCCTATTTATTTATCTGTTCATACTGCAAGCAGCAATTTAATGAAGGGACAATATTAAGGAGCTTTTGTTTTGTTTTCCATCTTTCCCCTGGCTACTTTTCATCACCCAAATTCAATAAAATACCTACAACTAGAACATTAACTACAATATTGTGGCTGCATATATATGAAACTCTGCATCAAATGCATCAAATGCTATAGCTATGTGTATAAATGGTAAATATAATATTTAAAGTATATACTTCTTTACATGGTGTATGTATGTCTAATCATGGAATCATAAAATATTCAGAGTTGGAAGGGACCCATCAGGATCATCAAGTTCAACTCCTGGCCCTGCATAGTCACCGCAGAGCAGAGATCAGAGCCTGCCCCTCATGACGAAGTTGTACCTGCAATGAGGTCTCCCCTCAGTCTCCTCTTCTCCAGCTGAGCAGACCAAGCGACCTCAGCCACTCCTCATACAGCTTCCCCTCAAGGCCCTTCACCATCTTCACTGCCCTCCTTTGGACACTCTCTAACAGTTTAATATCTTTCTTATATTGAGGTGCCCCAAACTGCCCACACTATTCCAGGTGAGGCCGCCCCAGTGCAGAGCAGAGTGGGACAATCCCCTCACTCGCCCGGCTGGCGATGCTGTGCCTGATGCCCCCCAGGACAGGGTTGGCCCTTCTGGCTGCCAGGGCGCTGCTGCTCATATTCAATTTGCCAGCCTCTCATTCCCCAGTCTATACTCACATCCAGAGTTGCCCCAGCCCAGGTGCAGAATTTGGCACTTTCCCTTGTTGAACTTCCTATGGTTGGTGACTGCTCAGCCCTCTGATTTGTCAGGGTCTCCCTGCAGGGCCCCCCTGCCTTCGAGGGAGTCAACAGCTTCCCCCAATTTAGTGTTGCCTGCAAACTGACTTAGTATTCCTTTGAGTCTTGTGTCCAGGTTGTTAATGAACATGTTGAAGAGAACTGGGCTGAGCACAGAGCCCCATGAAACCCCCCTAGTGACAGGTCACCAGTCCAGTGCCACCCCATTCCCTATAACTCTGTGCCTGACCTCTGAGCCACTTGCTCAGCCATTGCATAACATGTTTATCCAGCTGTGTGCTGGACCTTTTGTCCAGAAGGATACTGTGAGAGTATCAAAAGCTTTGCTGAAGTCCAAAAAGATTGTATCTTCTGGCTTTATGGCACGAACTAGGTGGATTATCCTGTCATAGAAGGAAATCAAGTTCAATAAGCAGGACTTCAGCCTGACAAGGCCATGCTGGCTGTGACCAATGAATGCATTATCCTCCAGGTGTTTTTTAATACTTCCCAGAATAATCTTTTCCATGATTTTACCAGGAACTGAAGCGAGACTGACAGATCTGTAGTTTCCAGGGTCCTCCTCCTTGCCCTTCTTGAAAATTGGAACAACATTTGCTGGCTTCTAGTCAGCTGGGTTCCCTCTGGATTCCTGAGACCACTCGGAAATCATCGAGAGATGTTTTGTGATGACATCAGCAGCTCTTTGAGGACTCTTGGATGAATCTTGTCAGGCTCCAGATATTTGTAGGAATCCAGTGTGAGCAGCAGGTCCCACACAGTTTCAGGATTGAGTGGGAGTTGATCATTCTCACAGTTCATGGTCCTCCAGCTCAGGGCACTGAGACCCCCTTGGTCCATCATCGGTATTGAAGACAGAGGCAAAGAAAGCAGTAAAGACCTCTGCCTTTTCTCTGTCCCTGTTTGTGAGGTGACCATCCTTATTCTGTAATGGGCTGATATTTCTATTGCCATCAATGTATTCAAAAGAACTCTTTGTATTACCCCCCACATTTTTGGCAGCTTCAACTCCAGCTGAGCTTTGGCCCTGTGAATTTTCTCCCTACAGTAGCAAGCAGCATCTCTGAGTTCTTCCCATGTCACCTGAACTTGCTTCCACTGGGCACACACCTTCCTGTTTCATCTTCCTTCCAAGAGAAGATCTCTGTTCAGCCCAGCTGTTCTTCTGCCTCATTTGCTTACTTGTGACACTTGGGAATTGCCTGCTCCTGTGCCCTTAGGAGGTGTCTAAAAAGTGACCAGCACTGAGGGACCCCAGCACCTGCAAAAACATTTTACCAGACTAATTTTCTACTGGTTAGTGATTCATTTAAGAATTTTGTCAGGGGAGTCTGGCAACTGGAAATAAGGAGGAGCTGTGAGCTGTGCATTGACCATCAGGAAACATTTCTCTGAGCACAGCCTGGTAACCTTTGTTCCAAAGTCACGAGCCCTTTGATTGAAGCTGATAGAGTTCCTTCCCAAAGCGAGGTTAATTATCTGCAGCAGTACAGTGCTTTAATCCAAGGGTTTATTTCTTATCGTACATGCAATACTTTTTAACTGACTTTTAAATGGTGTTTATTTAGCAGTGGTTTATTTGCATACAATCTTGCAAGTAAATATTTAAAAATGGGCCAGAGAACATAACAAAACAAGAATTAGCACTGTGCAGTGGGAAAAATTTCCGAATGGGGGGGTCAATCCATGCACTGTCAGGGTTCCAGGTAACTTGCTGAAAGCCACTTTAATAAAGCAAAGCCAGGGGAGTAATAATTACATGTGTCACAGGGGACTTCTGGAGAGTATTTGTAACAAATATTTGCTGCTCTCTTAAGTAGAGAATGCTTTAAATACATTGAAATTGAAAATATGTAAATATTACACTCAAAATATTAAGTATATCTAAATGTTTATTTTCCAAATGTACAGGAATGCAATGGAAAAGAAATATTGACTACTTGGCTGTGGTCAAAAGAGCTAAATCCTTTTGTTACAGTGTGACAGAAAAGTTTTAACCTTTTCATAGTTAATATTGTTTGATCTGAAATTGTCATTCCTTTTGGTTTGGGGGTTTTGTTTGTTTTTGTTAAATATGCATCGTAACTGCTTTGATTCAATATGCAAATCCTTAAAAATACATTATTTTTGGTGGGGGATTTTGGTTGGTTGGTTGAATTTTAATTATTATTATTTCATTGAACTTCAAAAGTAGCCTTATGGGGAAACGCCAAGTAAACGTAAAGAAATTTTTAATCTGACTGGCGGATACAGCTGAAAAACATTTTAATCCCATGTTTTATCAAAATTATTTAAAGTGTATTAGAAACATTTTAAAATAGCTAAACATTTTTATCATTCCTCAAGTCAGTTTTTATCAAATGAGATGAGGTGACAACAAATGAAAATATGAAAGACTTATGATGGTTCCATAAGCATGTACCAGCTTGGTGTTTTAATAATTAGTATTATGGGATCTTTTTAAAAAGCTGATTTGAGACAGAGTTCCAGTCCAACGAATTGTCAAATTTATGCTGTAGAACAAAGTGTTCAAGATGAGGAAAAGAATTTATTATAATACCTACTGAATTATGGGCCAGAGTTATCATTAGTTTGTCAGTTGTTTCCTATTTTTAATATTTGTTCACTGTGATGACACATGAACAACTGTGTTCTTAATGATTAAAGTCATCTGCATCTTTTGTTTTCTTAAATATGGTAGGTAACTGGTTTATTGTAATAAAATAGTAATTGCTAATGTAAAAGAAATGCTTACTTCTAAAAAGTCATAGAAAACTGGTACTGATGGTAAAATATGTGAAAAATATTCTATATGCATACTCCAAAGAATACTCCATTTGTTCATAAAGATGTTCTTAATGTCAACTAGATTGCTCAACACATTCCTTTCAACAATTCAGGGCCATTTTCCACTTGAATTTCTTAATTATTTCATCTGAACTACTATTCAACAACAGAAGCATCGTCAGCTCACTTGGAAGCTTTGACAAATTATTCTCCTGCCTTGAACACACAACGCTGCAATGTAAAAATTTTCTTTGCAAAGTGTCTGTTTTTCATTTCTTACACTGCTTAATCATTAACCAATTCCTCTCTGTCTTCATTACGTCTCTTGTGAACGTTGGACAAGGGAGCAGCTCATGTTTACATACATAAATGTTTCTATTTGTAGCTTGTATCCTGATAACAAGCTACTTTCACTTAAGGAATAAAGTCTTTGAAAGTGAATATATGCTTCCCAGAAATCAATTAGGATAGACACAATAATCTTTGGAAGAGGAATGCTGCTTTTTAATAATGAAGTTTAAATTAAGCATTTTAAGAGCAGTTACCGCTGAGTGGTATCTAAGGCCTATATACCATAAGTCTAAACTTCTTTATTAATATTTGCTTTATAAATTTCTCAGGGATTTCTTGAGATGTGATATTCATAAGCAAGAAAGTTTATTTCCTGACTGTGCAAGTTGGTATTATTGGCTTAAATCCGCTGTTATTTTTTCCTTATTTTGAACTGTGTTTTATTCTTTATCTTTATTCCTCATCTGCTTCATTGTTCTTGAAAACAAGTGACCAGAAGCATACAACATACTCAGATCTCATGAAGGACTTAGAAACTAGTGATAATATTTTCAGCTTCTATGGGAAATAGGGACCTGCCTACTGCCATTGTTTTCTTCGTGGCTGTATCACACTGGTGGCTCATACTTCAATATGTTCCCCTGCCAGAATTTTATGTCTTCTTCTTTCAGAAACCTGGAATGTCCCAGGAATCTCTCACTGTTTGCAGAAAACTCTCACCCTCAAAAAAAACAACCCCAAACCCCTGAAGTCTAAACTGCTTACTTTTTGGTTATGTTTAAATTTTCCCTAACTTACCAACCTTTAGCACACAGCTCTTTTCCTTGATCAGTCCCTTCCCCCTTTTCCTCTGGGCTTTCTGGCTACTGTCAGTGATGCTGACAGAAGTCACTAATCCTTCCATTCCTTGCTCCTGTGAGCAAATCAGCCTTCTCAGACTGCTCTTTCTTGTAGCAATCAGTTTTCCCATTTCTCATCTTCATTTTGTAGTGCAATAGACTTCTTGCACATTATTTATCCTATTTTAGTCAGTCTCATCTTCTGCCCTGTTCTGCAAATACGTGTCCTCAGCACTTTCTCTTCAGCTTCTTGAGCAACAAAGTACTGTAAATCTTCTTTTCCTTCTTACTGCTGCAAATTTCCCTCTGAAATCATACCATCACCTCCAGCTCCCTCCAGTCCTGACGTTTTACTGAGCAATGCCTTAGGCATGAAGTAGATTTTTTTTGTATCTGTAGTCAAGTAGTCTACGTCGTGCAGAGCTGAGTTCTACACCCATTCCTTTGCCTTGTGTCTGCAATTCTTCTTCAGTGTCTCCTTCGCCACAATAGTTGTAGCCTCCTTTAGAGAACTCTGCCTCCTCCCGCAGCAAAATCTCATCCTGTGGCTCTTGTTCTGCTGTTCTCTGTTGGCTCCCCTAATTAATTGTTCTGTCCTCTTGTTCTAATGCAATTCCCTTCAAGGGCATGAAGTGCCAAGTAGCTGCACAACTAGAGAGCTGCATCTGTTTTGGGTTGTTTATTGTGCATAACATTGGAGATCTTTCCCTATGCTCAGGAGCATAGAGAACACTTTAACATCAGAATTTATGAAACTGGGGAGAAAATTATGTGTTTTTCCCATTTATATCCTAATCTTGTAACAAAACCACCTCATTCTTTTAAAAAAAATATTTTTTTTTTCAGGAGAAAACCTGTGGAGAGTAAAGATTTCATAGACTCATGGAAGTGACTAAAAGAGGAATGGAGCCCATAAAACAAGCAGTACTTCTGAACTAAATAGATGTTTCCGTATTGAGCCCTTAAATAAGTAATTTTGAAATCAAATTTTCATGGATCACGAGTACGTTTTAAAGGAAAGACATATTCTTAGTGCCTTGTCGTGGATTAAATGGTGGAAAACACTGAAAGTCAAAGGAGCATACTCACTGAAAGATCTCTCTGCTCTGTCATTCCTAAGGTCCTCTAGTCTGTTCAAAGAAAACAACCAAAGGGAAACAAAAAGAACCCTGAATATAATTAGTATCAGTATGTTAATTATTTACAACAGACAGAATTCAGAGATAAAGACACAAACCACATTAACGCACTCTGAGACAATAAGAAACTCCGTAGCAGATGCTACTTAGGTACAGCCCTCTGAATACACTTTGAGAGCAATTCCATTTGTGTATCAGAAATTGTTTGTATCAATAGAAAAAAGTAATATTAGTAATATTTAATTATGAAGGGATCTAATACCAGGGCCTTAAGTTATTTTTCAATTTCTAGAGACTAGTCCCATCTATCAGAGAAACATATTTTACATGTCTGGTTAACTTATGAACACCATTTGATCCCACACTATTAAAAAGTTGCTTCTTTACTATCATGGTGCCTGAATCCATTATGATTCCACAACCATTGCAGTTCCTCTTCTCCCTTCCTAGCAACCTTGGCATAGAAGGCCAGGAAATCAGCTCTCAAGCTCCACCAGGTGTGCCCAGCAGCTCTCCCCATCAAGGTTGGAAGCAAAGAGTGGGCTTTTCTGTGTAGCTTTCCTTCCTCATCCAGAAAGGAAGTCAGTGCAATTACTAGATGTTTAGCTGAATCACGTGGCTGAATATTTGTCTGGAAGAGAGCAAAACCACGCTTTGAAGATTGTTATGTCTTCAAGCTTTTATCTCATACAGCTAAAGTGCTTTCTTAGAAGTTTTGTGTTTCGATAGAGTTGAGCTAGATAAAGATTTTATGCAGCATTAAAACTGGACTTTCTTTAAATATGTTCCTTATTTTGTTGTTTCCCTCTCCTCCAGAAATACAGCTTTCCCTGTGTTTATTGTATAGTGACGACTGTCTTGTGCAGTACTATCCTACACAGCTTATTCTGCTGCTATTAGAGCAGTGTTGACCTTCAAAAGTGTATTCTCAGTAATCAGCATGGCAGGAAACTCAGTTTAATCAGGTTTTGAATTTATATGTTCTTGGTTTGCTTAAGTACTTGTTGATTTGCTTTGACAGTCTTCTGGTAGCACTTCCTTCTCCTGTGTGCTCTTGCTAATTGGCATTTATGCCAGAGAGTAAAGTTTGCAATGTCTGTTTGCAAATTTTGCCAAAAGGTCACGGAGTCATTGCTATTCCACTCAATACCTTAAAGATCAGAATTTGAAATGTAGGAAGTTAAATATTTCTTGGCTGTAGACCTAAGAGGAAGTTTGTCCTAGGGGCAAAGAAAGATTTTATATCTTTGCAAAGAAACCTACACTCACAGTAGCAGCGAAACCCAACAGAGGTGCTGCAATACTTAGGGCTAAATATTACTAGTTGAACAGGTATGAACATTATCAATTAAGAGCCTTCATTTTAAACTGTCTTCTTTCACTAATTTGAAAGTCACAGTCTCAGAGAAATAAAACAGCTCTGCATGACCACAGGCCTCTGCCATCAATGGCTCTGCTTGAAAAAGGGGTGCCAGTTTTTATGACTGAGAGACCCAGACATCAAACATGTTGCTTACCCCTTGCCTATCAGTTCAGGATCTCTCTTAAGCAAAATTTGCCAGATGGCAGAATCCAGCCAGGAAAGAAAGGGTTTTTTTCTTTTTACATCCTTCCGTGTGATGTCAGTCTTTTCAAGGTATCAGTTACTCCTTGACTTGTGAAAGGCCAACTCGTCATTGCCTTGATGCAAGGATATATGGTATTAATGATAGGTTAGCTTGACAAACACCATGACTGATGTAGAGAAGCCCCAAGTTTTGCTAGTGGCAAAATTAATATAACTCAAATACATGGTAAAGAACAAGTATATTGCAAAAAACTCATTTGTAGAGCACAGATGGTTAGTTTTGACCATTTATCCCCAAACAACACCCCTCAGGATGCAATATGCAATAATTAGTTACAAATCCTTTCAGAATAAACTCTCCCAAATAAATAAGCAGTAGGAAAAACAGGAGTTTCAAAATGTAAAGGACATTAATAAGACAAACAAAATAGAGCCAGAATTAGTCAGTGCTGAAGTTTGTTCTGCAAAATGCATCCTGATCTAAGGCAACTTCCTGTAAATATTATTTGTGGTATTTTTATCATAGCAACAAATATCCAAAAAGGAATGAAAACACACTTAGGGATGAAACTTCTGTGCCTTTAGGGGTAGGATGTTAACATCTAAAACAGTATCAAACATGGAAACTTAAACAGCAAGAAATTGTCATCCTGATGCATAAAAGTTGGACATTCTGAGACTATAAAAATACTTGTCACAGGAGCAACTGTTGGTCAAATAATACCTCAGCCTTAGGAAAACAGTCACCTTAAACATTGTGAATGAATGATACCATATGCTAATAGAGGTCTGAAACACACTTGCAATAGAAGACTAAAAACAGACAATGCAGTTCTCAAAATGGTCAAGTAAGGCAGTATTTTCAGAGCTTTTTTTAAAAAGCAAAAATTATGATCTGTGACCCTCTCTTACAGCAATATTTGTGCTGGAATTTACTGGATCCTAAAATAAAGAGGCAGGATGCAGTTTGAAACACTCTAGGTTTTCTCATGCTTTTAATCCTCCTTAAAGAGAGGAATGAAATCCTAAAGTGTGTCCATTTCCATAGCTTTACTGAAACCAATAAAGTTACTTTGATTTCCAGAATTGCTGAGAATTTGACCAAAATGTTAATCAGGGAAAAACAGATTTATTGAACAACTGAGGAAAGCAGCACACAGGCTATTGCAAACAGACCAATAGGGAGAAAGAAAGTAGAATCAGGATCCCAAGAAAGAAGAACAAAATATCTCTACTGTAGATTTATTTCATATAGAATAGATATAAAAAGGGAAAAAAATGGAAAAGAAATTATTTCTGCTTTATGTTCCTCTAAATCACTTATAAATAACAATGCAGTAGGACTTACAGCAATGGAACAATCATCCTTAGTCCTTTGTCTTTGGATACAGAAGTGACTTCTGAAAAAGCTCCAGTGTGTGAGCTACAGAACCCTCCCCCTCTCATGTACATTTTGAATGTACTTTTGTGGAATGTAACCATTAAGAAATTGCACACTGAACCATTTTTTTCTAAATGCAAGCAAGTTCTGAGTGCAATTCAGTAGCTGCCACTGTTCGAGGTTTCTTCTATTTGTTTATACGGATGATGGGTTTCCTTCATTTCTTGGCAGCCAAACCCAAACTGAACAGAGGAACGGGAGAGGTTGTGTGTTTGCAAAATAATGAGAGCTATTGCAACACTGAATTATATTAAGCTGGTTTCTGTATTGTAGCTGTCAAAAAAGCATAAGTGGTAGTCATAGCTCTTGAAAGTGCAGCACAGCACTCATCCGGAAAAGTTTAAGTTTTCTTTCAGGAGAGGGGAGATGACTCTGTGAGTGAGAACATTCATTTAGACAAAAGTATTTTTAAAAAGATTGAAAAAGTACTTCACAGGGATGTTAAAAGTAGATGTATATAAAATAAGTAGCAATAGTACGACGCCCAAATGAATCCCTGGGTGGTGCCTTCACTCTGTAAGGCCTGTGGACCAATATTATTGAAACAGAGGAAACTCTTGGCTAAAAGAGTTAGCATCATAGCATGGCTTACTTCATTCATTCAACACACAAGGTGCCAATCAAAAGCAGCTCACTTTTTTGACAGTAATTGGGACATTATAAATGATTCTGGTATGCTCATACAAGAGGCAAGATAAACTGTAGGAGATGAAATACATGTTGTAAGTTTAATCCATGACCACATTGCAAAAAGCCAATCAATTCCATTAAATTTATTTATATATATGTGTATCTATATTATTTATAGAATTATGATTAGTCTTGATAAGTAAATATTTGGGGAGATAATGTAGTCTGCCAGAAAAATGGATACTTCTTACAAATTGGAAGTGCACATCTTCAGATCAACATCAATAACAAAAACAGTCTTATTTTCAAATCAGGCTGCTTTCAGGAGCTCCCACTGAAATAAATGCCTGATTCAGCTGTAGGTAACTGGTTTAGTAGATGTGCCACTTCCACACTGTGGTAAGACATAAGAGCAGGGTAACATCAGATCAGATTTCCCCATAGTATTGTTTCCAGGCAAGTTTCTTCATCACGTTTGAATGGTAAAGCTAGAAATCGGTCTTACATTGTTCTAAACAAGGGCTCATACAGTGTTTTATCTGTCTCATAGTCATGGTCTCTATTTAAGAATAAAAAAATTACTGGCAGTATTAAAAACTGTGTATTATACTGTTTCCCTGAACATTACTCAGTTTGCTGAAGGCAATGTCACCCTGCTGTGTTCTATAGGCTTTTCTTTGCCTTCCCACCACCTTATTGCTTCCTTGCCCTGAATGAAAACACAACATTGCAAACTTCACTTCCTTGTCACTCAGAGCTAACAGTTTTGTTTTGGCAGATATTCACCCAAATGCCATGTGAGGTCCACAGGGTTGGTAAAGCTCGAAACAAATTCAGGGGTCTCCAAAAATATATGGCCATTCACATACAGTCCTGGCACTTTTTGGGCTTAAAGCCAAAACAGGCATCATGCACAAAGACACACAGGCCAGAATGCCACTGAAATGAAAGCAGGAAGGAAAATTCACAGGAATTACCACAGATGAGTGCCAAGCTGCCACCTGGCTTCTTAAACTTCCCTCACTTATGTTTGAAGATGTTAAGACTTAGCTTTATACTCATGTCTTATGACTGCATTCTCTATGACATGCCACTAATCTCTGGACATTTCAGTGTGGGACCTCAAGAGGCCAAGGAAACCAGCTGGCTCTGGCCATGTAAGCATTTCCTCTTCGTTTGTTTGTTTAAACTTAATTGATGCCATTGGTTGCCTATTTGCACAAAGGGGACAAGGTCAGAACAAAATGAGGTTGTGTTCCACCTGCCTCAGGTCAGAGTGAACACATTCTTGCTGCTTTCATAGATTACACCAGCTCCGAAACCAAAACCAGAGTTGTCACCAATGCAAACACTGATTGTAAGGATTAAGATAGCACAATAGGTTCTTTCACCAGTGTTCCTCGTGCCCTCTCCACAGGACATGCAACCTGGATAATCAGCAGAGCTGAAATGTGTACACTGAAGAGTTTTACCCCTTCCTAACCCAGTGCTATCATTTGGTTTACACTCGGACATTGAGCCTGCAGGTTGCTGTGTCTGCTCTTTTCCCACTGGGTTTTCTACCTTCTGCTTTGAGAGCCTGACCCATATTACTGATCTCTGCCTGTACAGGCTGTCAGCAAAAATTTCACATCAGGGTGGCCTTGCAGGAGTCACCTTGTTGACAACCTGTTGTATATTAAAGCTTCTTTACGCAGCTTCTGGACACCACAGAAAATCCTGTTGGAGGAATTATGTCACATAGAGTGACTTTTCATTAGCCTGTGCTGGTGTCCTGTGGTATGTCCCTTAGGGGTAATAGGCTGGGGTTACAGTTCTTACAGGTTAAAAACTAGGTACATGTCCTGGATATGAATTAGAAGAGCCCACAAAAGTTGGGAATAGCAGCACTGACTGCACACAAAAGTCCTCTGGGCCCAAAGTCTCCAACCACAGCCAGTTGTGAATTCCAAGGGAACAGCATCCTGACTCCTCCCTGATATATCCTTGTTTTCCAGTAAAGTGCATATAAAGCTTGTCAGATTTGGGCTAGTGTTTTCACATTTATAACTTCCTTAGCCTCTTCCCTCGCCGTTTATCAGCATAGATAAATATTTGCTTTTTAATTCACTTTTTAGAATTTTATGTAAAAATTTCTTCTACTTAAATATTTGTTCAGCTTACATTTCAATTTTTGACAGGCACTGTTGAATTCTAAATGTAAAATATGATGGGAAATAATTAAAAAATGGAAAGTGTTACATTAATTAGGCCTCTTCATAATGTATTTGTCTGAAGAGCACTGCTTTTAGAAGCCTGTATAACCTAAGTGAACACACCTTTCATTTTTTAGGTCAGCTTGAGTTTTCTAAAAGTCACAATGTCACTATCTTGAACAAATATACGTATTATTTTCAGGCATTACAATGGAGCAAATGCTGGTATTTACCCTTTCCCTGAAAACGAGTATTTTATTTCTTTGTGGTTTTGATCTATTTATTTTTGTTTCAGTTCAGTGGGCACTGTGAAAACATTTCCATCATTTGCAACAGCTATTTCAAAACTGTGCAATCTAGTTGATAAAGAGGAAACAAACTTTCTTCTCTCTTAGTTTTAAACTGTGAATTAAAAAAAGCATGGAAGAACTCTATTATTTACTGGTTCCAAATACCTGGGACAAGGTAACATATTTTCAAAATGACTTTTTACACCAGGGCAAGGACGAGTAGAATTCTTCAGAGCACTAAGCAAATTTGCATCCCATAGACCCCAGTTTGTGTTCAGCTGAAGGGATGGTAAATATCAGTTTATTCTATTAGTTTCAGTAAGAGTCAGGCATTTCTACTCCTCAAATGCATAGCATATTTTTCCCAAAGGTGCTTCCCTGTCCTTCAGAAAATCTGAGGGATACTAAGCAGAAACAATAATCTATTGCTTTGAGAATAGTCCTTTTCCTCTGTGTCAGAAAAAGTTTAGCTAGTCATATTTAGCTTACACAAGACAGGATTCGTATTCTTTGATCATGTTACTTCCATTTATCTTGTTCAGAGTGGTAGTCAAATTATCTACTAGTTTCTTGTTAAAAATTGTCCAAATGCATAGTACACAAATTGCATTATTGTCATTGTAAGTTGTTCATCTTTAGCTGGATGAAAACTACTAGAAAACTACTTTGTCCTCACTATGGCCTGTGTGTCCTGAAACTGCACACCATTTAAAATGAGACCTGAAATATTCATATATCATTTAAATTATGCAAAATAATCTAGAGGCAACCATAGAATCTTATGAATCTGAAAGAGATTTTCAATTACATGAGGGCAGGAGAAGAGTGGAGAGTTTGTCCTTCAAAAGTAAAGAAAAGAAAAAAGGGAAGACAGAAAAAAAGAAGGAATTGTTTCAAAAGTAGAACATGAGATAAATTTAAATGCTAGAAAGGAGAGCTACACTTTGTGTGTTGTGACTGTCTAGAGAGAATGCAAATGGTAACAGCAGGTACCCATAACAGGGGTTTCAGCTGGGTTTATGCCCATGCTCCTGAATGCCAGTGCAGATTTTCAGGTAAACAACCATCCTGCTCCTTAGAATCCCCTCTGGGCTGACAAAGTGGAATTACTCTTAACAGATTGGCTACTTAACCAAATCCTTTGCAGTCAGAATCTTGGTGGCACCCAAGCCAGGTTTCTATGGTCTTGAAACATTGCATTGATTCATTAAGCAGTATCATATTACTAATGTCACAGACTAGAAGAGACTTCTGGAAGTACAGTTCCTACTTCCAAAACAAAACAAAATGTTGATCTTTATGGTTTGGGTTTTTTTAAAGATCTTTGCCTAAACAGAAGCAAGAGAGCAGGGAAATGGTGCTAGTCTCTAACTGTGTGGAACAGGATAATGAGGTGAGAAACATCTCTTTTGTATGAAACAAAATGAGCATAACTGCAGGCTCAAAGCCATAGTCAATTAAATAATACTGTGTTTGCCTGGAATTGTTAATTAAAAAAATAAATTAAAAAGTAAAATTATGTAGTTTCCAGATAGTTTCTGCAGGAAATGGGAAGTCCCAGGAGTCATCTCACTATTTGTATGTAGCTGGGGAACACAACAGGTTAAATGGGAAAAATTGCAGAGCAATTAGGGACCCAGAAGAGTACAAATCATGCAAATCGAGGTTCTCTGCTGTAAAGTTTGCTTGAAGGTGAGACAAGAAGACGTGAAGAAAAACATACTTAAGATTCAAGAGAGAGGGAAAATACTTACCCACATAAGAATTTAGCCAAGACATAAAGGCTAACAATTCTTCTTTTCAAAGAGTATTGTGAGACAGAAATGGTCTGATGCACTGTTATGTTGCAGTAGAAACAATTACTTTCATAGCAGCCTGTGCTGTATGAGTTTTGTTGGAAGTTTTCTGATTCGTGGACTAGAGAACTGTTAATATCTGCATGACAAATGTATTTTTAATATATAACTGTGCCTTTTTTTTATAACTAACAGAATTCATAGAAGTAACTGCTATTTCCATAGCTATTTTCCTTAAATCAATACAAACAGCTCTGTGAGGTGTTTTGCTCCCCCCACAGCCACCTGCCTCTTCTTAAGGATACCTCAGAAACTTCTGGGGCTCTGTGATTGTAATCAATCCAACAAAATCCCATGTTCCCTCTGAAAGGACTTCAGGAATTACTTTTCCCAGAATAGCATCATTCAGGAAAGCTTTATTTCTTGGCTCAGGAAACTACCACTGAATACTGTGAAAGAGC
>JAWWMO010000138.1:11197502-11210246 GCA_035047845.1 Dendrocincla fuliginosa | reverse complement strand
CTTTTCCCAGAATAGCATCATTCAGGAAAGCTTTATTTCTTGGCTCAGGAAACTACCACTGAATACTGTGAAAGAGCAGTGATTCACAACGAGCCTGGGCTTGGTGCTGATATGACAACACTCCACTACCCGTGAGTCAGTTGTCAGACAAAATGGATAGGAGGGAGGATGTCAAGAAGTTGTAGAATGACCAAAAGGTTCTCTGCTGGAAGGTAGAAAAGGAGTTTGCAATGAGTTAATGATGAGGCTCATTGGTAACATGCAGACAGGGTCTGCCTCCAGTGCTTGAAAAACTTTCCCTGTTTGTCACAAAGCAGCAAAACCAGGGGAGGGCAGCTCTGCAGGGGCTGGGCAGCAGCACTGCTGAGACTTTTGCTGCCCATGCAATTTAGTCCTTCCTGGCAGCTGAGCACAGAATCAAGGTAGTCTGCTGTGAAGCTACAGGTGGAAGGATTTTATGCAGCCCTTTCTTTACAAAAACACATTATGGTTCTGCATTATGCCTTTGTCAAATGTTTTTAACGAGAACAAAAATACAAAACCACCAACAATGTCACAAGTGGATGAATGGGATGAATTAATGAATTTTATGTATTGGTGGCATTTCAGTGATCTTTTTAAAAGTTAATTTTGATATAATGAGAATGTGAAGAAAAAAAGAAGATAAATGTATGCATATCTGCAAATATACCTACTAATATGTTTCAGTGAAATGACAAAACCACTCCCTTTTCTTTGAAAGACATAAAAAAATAAAGAACATGAAATTTTCTTCAGATCCCCTGGCATAAGCAAGGGAATACTCCAACATCTTTAAAACTTTCAAATTCAGCTGGAGAAACCTACATTAGGAATAACATAGAATATAATCTAAATTTGTAGTTTCAAATCACATGGTAAACTATTCTAGAAACTTTTGAGACAATGAAAAATCCTGATTGTACTAGGAGCTGTTTATATTAAAGATTAATGTCAGGAAAAGCTTTTATTCAGCAATTTCCTTAATAATGACCTTCTGCAACACCACTTAAGAGCATGACACAGCCCACAGCCTAGCACTGCACAGGAGCTAGTTCAGTGCATGCAGAAACACCAGCTGGTACAAAAAGAATAAGGGGTTATTTGTGAGTCTCTAGATTAATATCTTCCTTGAGTGCTTCCCTGACAAATTCCCAAGGATCAGCGACTTCCTAACTTTTTGGTTATGGCAGCTTTTCTTCTAAATTATAGAGATAGCTGATAGTAAAGTGGATGACAGAGATTCAGTTACTCAAAGTCATTTGGATAATGGAAGGCTGATCTGATTTCTGGAAAATTGGGAACTTTGGTTCCTAGTTTTGGGAATGTTGTAGCTAACTTTCTGTTCTGCAGGGAGTGATACCCTCTTTGAGCTGATCTCTGGTAACTGTTCTGAAACTTCTAACATCAGGATGTGCTTACTTAGCTTTTGTGCAGTAGTTTCTGAGATAGTATTTATTATAAATACTCTGTTAAAAGCAAGGAGAAGATAGGTCATCTAGGAAAACATCTTCCAGTTCAAATCCTTATTGATCACTAAAGATTTAAAGAAAAAAATCTGTACAAAACTGTGACAGAGTGCACAAAAATATATTCTTAGAGGTTGGAATCCCCTCAGATTGTTTCCTAGATTATTTTACCATGTTTAATATTTTCAACTTATCTGACTTTTTTTATTCTATGAAGAGGCACAACATAGATGTTACATTGTTTTATTCTATTAAGAGGCACACCTGTATGTTACACCAGGCTGTATGTTACACCAGTTTTTAGAAACTAAGTCTTGTTGGGAAGGATGTTGTCTTTTTGTTTGTACCTTCACAGCTACATCATTCACTCTGTATAATTATGAGAAACAGCATAAAATGATTAATTTAAGAGATGATAAAGTAACAGCAAAAATACCAGATAAATAAACTTGCCTAAACCTTTAAAAGGGGTAGTGGTACGGTTGTATTTAAAAACCTGGTTCACTGGTTTTGGAAGCACACAGAATTGCTTCCAGAAAACATGAGAGTTCTTTTAAGTTATCATGAAGGATGAAGGTGTTTAAATAGATAAGTCAGAATAGAAGCAACATTAGTATGACCAGAGGGCAAAATAAGCGTGGTTACAGTGAGAGTCCTATGTTGGCATCCTGCTACATGACTAATGCCTTTCTATATTCTTTAAGAGCAGCTGGGGAAATACTATAGTCAAAACAACACTGGCTGTATTTGAAATGCTCAGCTAAATAGAGACTTGTGATACATTTGGCTTTTTTACAGGCTTAAATCAGCTTAACTTGGTTCACGTGTGCTACAGGCGATCACTGTGGAATAACTGGCCTGCAGTAACTTGCACCTGCTCAAGACAGTGACTCGTGACCTGCTCTGCCATTAACACATTTCAGGTATCACATCTTCAGTGCCCTCTGAGAAGTGCCAGGACCTGCTTCTTTATATGAGAACACTGACAGAAGACTGAAAATACAGGAACAAAGAGTCAGGAAGTTAATAGTCCAGTGTGGAGAGATGGAATGTGATACCGAAGATGGCAGAACTGTAGGCCAGAAAGAAGGATAGGTAGAAGTGGGAACACTATAACAAAGCCTGTGACAAGTAGGTCCATGCAGTCCTCCAAGTCACAGAGCTGGCAGACACCTGAAGGCAGCCAACAAACAGCAATTCCTGTGATCTCCTAACAGTGATCTTTCCTGTTTTCCCACAGTCTCACATCAGAATGCAGACAGCAATGGTAAGGAATTAGACAGAAACAAGAAACAAACCTTATGACAGCTGAGTCCCTCGGTACAGGCTGTATTCTTCATCTGTGCCATAAACAGCTGCTTCAATCCTCCTGACATTTCATAGGCTACATTGGTGGGACTTGAGTTCCAAATTTTCATTCATAGTCAGGAGGTCTAAATTTTTATTGCTTTAAGTAAAAGCTAAGAGTCTGATGTAATCCCTCTGGCACTTTGCATGAAGTCATACAAAGCTGTTGGATAATCAAGGGCTAATTTGATTTTGAGCTGATTAATTGATTCCATGACTTCTGCAGAAAAGCAGCTGGAAAGCCAGTGGAAAAGATGAGCTCTCTTTCTGGTATCAGCAGTTACACCCTCAGGACTGAAGAAGCTAAACAAGCTTCAATCAAAATTCATCGTAAATAAAATACACCCTGTCCTAAGCAACAGCTTCACTGCCTTGACTAGTGTGAGGATTCTTCAGACTGTTCCTGTTTGGCTTTTCTCCCTTGTATTTAGGCAGACTGGCTTCACATGGGTATCTATTAATCATTTAGGGCTAGACATGCTCCAGGGGTCTTGGGAAGAAGGATGCACTACTAATAGTGGACACAAGGCAGAAGTCTCAAGATAAGGAAGAAACTCATAAAGCCCACTCAGTACCTGCGTTGGGGAGCTCTGAAGAGTGCTAGAGAGGCTTGACTCTTGCAAGGATTTTCCTCCAGTATTAGGCACCCCCAAGGGTCAAGAGGTTTGGCCTCACATGTGAAAGATCAGCCAGACATAGGCATTAGTTCCAAACAGGAGGGAAAGTCTGCTAGAACTTCCTGTGCCACAAATTAGCTGTGAAAAATACCAGCCCTATTTACTATGTAATTCTGGTACAAGTGAACAACAAGGAGTGGAAAAACCAAAGCAGAAAATTATCTAAACTACGGGAAATGTTTTCAGGCCTTAAATTTGCTCTGTTACCTACTTGCTGGGTTGCAAAATAACACTAAAAGCTTTGCTAAAATTTCCTAAAATGTCATGTTGTTTAAGTGGCCCCTACCTGACTCTCCAGTCTGCTCAGGGCTCCAGTAAGGTTCTGTGTTGGCCGTGCCACCCCCAGCATGCTGCCTGATGGACCATCACTCAGAAAAGAAGCACAGAATCTGGATCAGGAAATTATATCTTGGGACCTAGAAATGGAAAAAAAAAAGGTACATATAATGTCACAATAGATTTCTGAGTGGCTTTCAGCCTGTTTATTAAGACCATTCAAAGCAGGAAGCTGCTGAAATTTCAGAAGTACCTTCTGCAACTTGCCTTTACATCTTCTAAATTAACAGGAAACAGAAGATGCATATTTTTAAAAATGTTGGTTTTGATTAGATAATACAATCTCATTTTTTGAATGCTGCAATATAAGGGGGACTCCTGCTGGAAAATGTATATTGTCAACAAAGGATAATTTTTTGTGATATCTCATAACAACCATGGTGAGTGTCTAACCAGCTCATTCCCCTTTCCAGTACCCTTCTACAGATAACACAATAAAACCTGTGGAATGGTTCCCAAAAAATGGAATGCTTTTCTTCTCTTTTATAATTTTTCCCCCTGGATTCGTTTTCAAATCTTGCAAGAGTTGGGGCTTGAGAAACAAGAAAATTTTTGTTCAAGCAACTGGTTTGTGCACATAGCAGGACCTTGAAGATACAGCAGAAAACAAAAAAGTGTTGACAGAACAGTTTATTTGGACATTAATAGTAGTATTTTTAATTAAAGGAGTACCAATATAATCTGTGAGAAAAAAATATGTGACGGAGGCTGCCTATAGAAGTTGTAGAAGCTCCATCCTCAGAGGTGTTTAAAAATCAACCAAGCCTGGAGCAACCTGCTGGAATGTTGAAGTTAGCCCTGCTTTAGGAGGGAGGCTGGAAGAAAGGTCCTGAAGATGTCTCTTCCAGTGTAAACTAAACAGTGAAAATAGGCCTTGAATTTTAAAAAATGGGATGGAGGACAGAGGCAGAAATATGCAAACACATACAGATGCGTGATTGCATAAACATTATTTCCTTAGAAAATTAAATTAAACACTGAGAATTTCAAAGATATGGGCTGAGAACACAGTCTTGTTTCTATATATGTAAAGGCACTATTGCCTACAGTTCTGTTAGGGCAACTTGGTATTAAACAATAAGGCTCAGTTTCATTTACCTTTATTTTGCTCAAGATGAACTTGCTGGAGCTGGAATTTCCTACACTGAATTACTTACTCAGGCTTGTGATTTTCTCTTAAGTCCCTGTAAGAGTAGTTCTGTCATTTCTAAAAACAAGTTAGCAGAAAACATGCATTTCTTTAATATATTAAAAAATAAAAGTTTTCAAGCATTTCATTAAAACTGTGCGTTTCAGTAGTGTGTTCAAGTTCGACAGCCTAGAAAACCTGCCTAAACTTGGCCAAGTGGTGAGTGGCTTAGCTTATTTCCATAATTGCAGAAGAGATTTGTTGGCACTGTGTAGGTGGTCTCCGGCAGTTTCTTCACTGACGGGAACATATTCCATCTCAGAGCTTTCAAGGCAAGCAGAACTCTTTGTATGTGGAATGGTGAAGGCTGAGGAACAGAAATCAGGGATGCTGCTGGTGCACAGCTCTAGAATTTGAATAGCATGACTGGATGGAGAGCACAGCAAAGGGTTAAGACATGGTGGTGGTGAAAGGAAGCAGTTTGAGTGTAGCAAATAGATTTATGACCACTAAAGTTGAGAACTTGGAACTCAATCCTGTGCTCAGTGCCTTCCCATGAATTCATAATTTTTAAAAGATAAGAAATCTTTAATCATAGTATGATGCAATGATTTCCTTTTTCTCATACAGGATTTATGAACCAAATGGCTTGTGTTCACTGAATGGACCAAGCTCCTGGAAGAAAAAAAAAAACCTAAATGTGTACGAATGTCCCTGTTTGAAAAAGGTAGATGTCTAGAAAAGGAGACAGGAGATCACAGGTGAAAAAACATGGATTCAATAACAAAGAGAGCTGAGTGCAGCCCTGAGGAACAGAGTCCTGTCCCTGCCTTCATCCCACCATCTCCCTGTGATTTGGGCAAGCTCCTTAACACAGATTTTTCACAAGCAACAATCATTTTCTCAGTTCCTTCCTACAAGAAATCCTGACTTTTAGTTGCTTTGCATATCTGCCTTTAGGATGGGATGCTTTATGTTCCCCAAGCAAATATTTCTACAGTCAGCGAGCTCAGATGTAGGTTTCTCCAGAGCAGATGTTAAAGCTTCAAGAAATGAGTGTCCTCTGCAGAGTTTGATTCAAAACAGCTGTGAGTTCTCCCAGCTGCAACAGAACACATTGGGGGCTGGATGTGAACACAGAGAATCTTACAGAATGATAAACAACTTCTTTAAAAACAGGCCATCTCCAGGTATCACATACTGGACCCAAAATCTTTAGGTTCTTCCAATATTTTTCTGTTTGTAGAGTGAAATTCTTATTTTCTTGTCCTTCAGAACTTTTGAGAAAAATGAACTAATTCATGATCAAGAAGCAAATGGATACTACACTGGTAAGTGGCATGTGTATATTCTAGCCAGTGTAAAATCCCATTTCTTGTGCCCATGTAACTAATTGCTCTAAGATATAGTGTAACTAAGCCTGCAGACCTTTTGCAATTCATATTGAAAATTAAATATAATGAGGGAAAGCTGTAAGCAGAGAGGCAGCATATGTGGACCCCAATCCAGTGACTGGCCATCACCAGCATCCAGAGTTGGTTATTGCAGGATGGGTTTACCCTTGGAATCCCCAGGCTGAGAACAGGGCCCAGTGTGATTCCAGGTGTGTATTCCCACTACCACCTTCGTTCCCATCCCCTCTGCTGTGCAGCCTCTGCACTGCACATGACAGCCTGGGTACAACTGAGCACGTGGTATCAGAATTAATGAGCCTCAGGAATGTGAAACACCATTTGACCTATTTACCCTGCCAAGAAGCAGCATAAAGAAAAACTCTACCAACCATACCATTACCAAAGTACACTGCCAGGGCAACAAACCACACTCTTTGTTTTCTGGCACAGGCTACAACAGACAAGCCTGTGAACGCTGCTGTGACTCCCACTCCTGTGTTCTTACAAGCACAACACACACCCTTGGTTTTAATAGGTGTATGACTGTTACATGTTTATTATTTTCAGGACATTCAACCTGAGGTCAATGTGACATTCATCCTGAGGCTACATGACTGTATGGCTTATACAAGCAGATATAATCTGTTGGTTTTGAACAAGTTTACTCATGTTGATATCTTTTACGAGTAGGCTGGTGGCAGTAACCAGCTGCAGCTTTCAGATGTCAGGTGCACGGATATCCACACCCCTGCAAAACCTCTCCTTAGTTCTGGAAGGGCAGGTAAGGTTCCTACTTCCTCTTAGAGGAAGGCAGACAGTGACACTTTGCCACTTGCCAGAGGCACATGCAGGCACCACTGGTAGAAGTGCCATAATTCTTAATTAGCCAATGCAGCATGAAAAGAGGCCACAGAGTTCATGCCTAACTTTCTATTGTGTTGCTTACCAATCAACAAGAATCAACATTAATAACATGTTAACAACATATTAGCAGTTAAATCATCTTTAAGATATGTGGGGTAAAACCTTGTCACTGTTGCTATTCCTTTCCAAAAGATGGGTCTTCTGCTACACGAGATTACCTCAAAAACTGCATTGTCAAAATTGCACAAGCAGAATCTGAGGCAAACAGTGACTTGACATCATTGATGAGCTCAAGTCCTTTCTCCAGCAGAGACAACAAACTTTTCCATGCTGTTTTTATTTATAGCTTCAGCTCTAGGGGAGGAAATTACCAAGCACTTGACATTCATGGCCTTCTGGCAGGGACTGTAGCCAGGGAAAGGTGCAGTGGGAACTATTTCTGCCTAGTGATTTGGAATATGGTGATCCTGGTCCACTGAAAATTAAGTTACAGCCAGTAGATTTTTTTCATAGTTCATTTGATAAATTCTAGACATGGGTGGACTGGTTTAGTAACTTTGGTGCAGGATTTTTTTTAACTATCAGAAGGTACAATCTTTCTAATCTACATGTATTTTTATAAAACAGGCTTTTAAAAACAGTGCCTTGGTGGGAAAATAAAAACAACATAATTTTTTTGGTAAAGAATTTTTAGTCATGGGCACTAGAGTCAATTGGTAAACTATTAAACTGTTAAGTTGTAATTTGTAGCAGTTATAATGGCATCAATGTCTGAATGATCACCCTATGCTGCCACTAAGGATATACCACATCTGTTATAGCATGAAATACTGTAAGATGGTTTGTAATGATGCACTTCTTGTTGCCTGCTGATAATAATTTATCATCAAAGACAACAGTTTAATTATATAGTACATCTCCTGCTGGCTTCCAAATACTTCTGCTACTGTTCACTAATTTCTGAGCTAAAAAGGAATCAGCCTCCTTATTTTACACTAGTACATTAATTTATGAATGGAAGACAGAAAGCTTTTATTAGCTGTTGAGGTGCCTGAATTCTCTGTGTTGTCATCACAATATAAAAATCTAGCCCAGGCCACCCATAAATCCTGATGGATGATGGAGAACAGGCCCCAGATCAGCTAAAGGATCTGGAGAAAATCCCAGACTAGACTTCTTAGAGAGTTTTGCACAATGTTAACCCAAAGGTGGCACTCAGCCCTGGCCAAGTGGGATCTCTGTTTACACTGATACAGTACAGGCAGCTCGAATAAAATATCTTTTTCTTCCAGTCCTTCCTTCAGGTTCATCCTGAGCAAGGGATCACAGCACCTTTCTTGGGAACAGCATTGGCCCAGCAAGAGCAGAGGAACCTCTAGCATGCAGGAACCTTCAGGGTAGGCAGCTAAAGCTCAGTTTTGGCAGAGAAGCAGTGAGAATGTAAATTGATCCAGGATTAATGATACAAAATCAGAAGACCTTTTGTGTTTGAAAGAATAATCTCTCTGTGTAGGTACCAGGGACCTCCAGCATCATCCTGTCCCATCAAACGTCTGCTCCAAAAGGAGTTTTTGGGCATATAATCCCATGAAGTCATATTAATAGTGCTACCTACTGGAGTTTGCACTTTGCAGAGACAAACTCTATCAGTGTGCTTGTTAATGTCACCATTCATTCCTGGAGTGAATTTCTGTCCCATCAAAACCTGTGAAATGGGAATCAGAAACCCGAGTTGAGTGAGAAGAATGTCTTTAAATTGGGAAACTGTTTAGAGATTTTGCTTCATGCACATTTCTCTGAGAAATAAGTAGTGACAGTAAGTAATGGATAGTAGTTTTCCTACCTCCTTTTCTGAGCAATTATTTTTGAAATACTTTTGAAAATTAGAAATATTTTAGCATGCATACAGACAAAATGGACATGCTTGTGATGTTCTTGATTTTGCCTAATACACTATAATTTGGTGTAGAGAATTGGAAATGTATTATAATAATGAGAACTGACAGTGAATTACAGTCCTGTAGTAAAAATAACTTTAAAGTCACTATCTTCCATTATGAGTTTTTAAGTGCACAGAAAGGCCCCAAATAGGCAAGCATGGTTATTTACTGTCCTGGGGTTTAGCTCCTAGTGATGGTGCTGTGATGAAACAGAGAACATAGCAGCAAGGCTGTGTCATGTAAGAGGAATAAAATCTGTACTTTCAGGCAGACTAGCAAGTCAGTTAGAGAACTGGGTGGGGGCTGCTGTGCTTTACTGATTCCTGTAAGCAGCAACGCTGTGGTGGCCTGCAGAACAGGGGGCTGCTTTACATCACAAGCCATGTCACTTTGATAGGACAGTATGTCTCACAGGGGCTGTTCCAGACTGCCTCTCTCTCTGTGGTACTGGCTGTAGCCAGCTGAACTGAGTACAGAAGAGGGAAACATTTGTCTGACTGAACCCTGAATGTGACATTGGAAGGTTTCTATCAAATGAATTACTGTCCATGGCCTGAAAGACTGCTCGGACGAAAAAGTCTAGCATTATGTTATCCATCCTACACAATTACTCCACATCAGCCTGTACCTCTGGCCCCTGTAATCCCTCTCTATTTTCAGGGAACATCTAAGAAGCCTTAGAATGCTTCTGACTGTAATATTGAAACATTTATAAGGACCGCAAGGTATCATAGAATTGTTTAGGTTGGAAAAGACCTTTAAGATCATTGATTCCTGAGCACCACACCTACATATCTTTTAAATATCTTCAGGGCTGGTGACTATCCCTTCCCTGCACAGCCTGTTCCAGTGCTTGACCACCCTTTCAGTGAAGAAATTCTTTGTAATGTGCAGTCTAAACCTCCCCTGGCACAACTTGAGCCCGTTTCATCTTGTCACTTGTTACTTGGGGGAAAAAATGGACACTCACCTCACTACAACCTCCGTTCAGGTAGGCGTAGGCAGCAATTAAGGTCTCCCCAGAGCCTCCTTTCTTCATGCTACACAACCACAGTTCCTTCATCTGCTTCTCATCAGACCTGCACTCCAGACCTTTCACCAGCATCATTGCCCTTCTCTGGACATGCTCCAGCACCTCAATGTCTTTCTTAAAGTGAGGGGCCCAAAACTGATCACAGGATTTGGCGTGCAGCCTCACCAATGCCGAGTACAGGGGGATGAGCACTGCCCTGGTCCTGCTGGCCACACTATTCCTGATACATGCCAGGATACCATTTGGCTTTCCTGGACACCTGGACATATCGATGGCTCATGTTCAGCTGGCTGTTGACCAACACCCCCAGGCAGGCAGGTTTCCAGCCCCTCATTCCCAAGTCTGTAGCTTTGCATGATGTCAGTTTGGCACTTGGTCTTGCTGAGATTCATAAAGTTGGCTTCATCACCTCAGTCCAGCCTGTCCAGATCTCTCTGCAGGGCCTTCCTACTCTCTAGAAGGTCAGCACTCCCACTCAACTTCTTGTTGTCTACAAACTGGCTGAGAGTGCACTTGATCCTCTCATCCAAATCATTGATAAAGATACTAAACAGGGCTTGCCCCAACACTGAGCCCTGGGGGACACCATTTGTGACAGGCCACCAGCTGAATTGAACTCCACTCATCACCACTCTTTGGGCTTGGCCAAACAGCCAGTTTTTCACCCAGCAAAGTGTACACCAGTTCAACCCATGACCAGCTGATTTCTCCAGAAGAATGTTGTGGAGGGGGATCAGGTAAGACAAGCAGAACTTGTCTTATACTGATGCTGACTGGGCCTGATCACCTGGTTGTTCTCTAGTTGCCACAGAATGGAACTCAAGATGACATTCCCCATCACCTCGGCCAGTCTAACAAGTGTGTAGTTCCCTGGACCCTCCTTTTGGCCCTGTTTGTAGATGGACATCACATTTGATAACCCCTCAACTGGGACCTCCTGTTAGCCCGGACTGCTGATAAATGATGGAAACTGGCTTGATAAGCACTTCCACCGGCTTCCTCAGTAATCTTGGGTGGATCCCATTGACCCTATACACTTGTGTGTGTCTAAGTGGTGTAGCAGGTTGCTGACCATTTCACCTTGGATGTGGGGGCTTCATTCTGCATCCTGTGTTTTAGTTCAGGGGGTTGGGAACCCAGAGAACAACTGGTCTTACTATTAAAGACAGATAAAAAAAACAATAAATACCTCCACCTATTTCTCAGTTGTCATGGTTTAGGAACAGTTCAGTTCCCACTGAAACACTCCAAACTACATGCTGCTTGCTTGCTCACTCACTCCCCATTCCACTCTCCCATCCCCTGTGGAGCGGTGGAGAGGAGAACTGGAGGCACAAAAGGTGAAGATCATGGATTGAGAGAAAGACAATTTACTACAAATGGCAATGCAATAAGAAAATGAACAGTAAGAGCAGCAATATTAATAACAGAGTGTACAAGATAGGTAAACAATTCACACACAATTGCTCACCACATGGAACCTGATGCCACCCAACTGCTCACTCTGCCTCCAGCCTGACTGGAAGGGGCCTATCCCCCTCCATCCCCTGCATATGGCATCAGGTGGCACAGAATAAGCCCAGGGTCCTGGCCGTGCCCCTTCTGGCTACTGCAAAAATTACCCCTGTTCTGGCTGGGACCAGAATATCATCCTTTGTCATTACATTTTCCCACTACACCAAATAAAGGATGGAGAGCCTCCTTAGCCCTTCTTTTGCTGCTGATGCATTTGTAGAAATGCTTTTTAGTGTCTTTTATGGCAGTAGCCGGGTAAGGATTCAGTTGGGCTTTGGCCCTTCTAATTTTCTTCCTGCATAGCCTCCTGTTTGGTGCTCATGCTGCATGCGTTTGTGCAGAGGCACTTCAGCTGAGCTCTTGATCCCACTACCTTTTGGGGGAGAAGTCCTAATTCCTACATGACCATTCTCAGGCACTTCCATGGTTTCTGACACATCAGCAACCCTTGTGTATCATGTGTCCTGTCTCCCTGTGGGGTCTGTCTCGGGGAAGGCAAGGTGTGATTCCCGCAGCCTGTCTCCCTCACGCACTCCTGGCTACTCCTCAACATATTCGCGTCCTCCGGCATCTCTGGCTCCAAGCGGAGGACTCCCTGTAGCTGGGGCTGTGCTCGCTGCTTTCCTCTGTTGCCGGTGTCGGAGCAGGGCACAGCGTGTGCCCACCATGGTTCTGCCGGGTGCATCCCACCAGGGCTCTGCCGGGTGCATCCCACCATGGCTCTGCCCTGTGCATCCCACCATGTCTCTGCCCAGTGCATCCCACCATGGCTCTGCCCTGTGCATCCCACCATGGCTCTGCCAGGCGCATCCCACCATGGCTCTGCCCTGTGCATCCCACCATGGCTCTGCCAGGCGCATCCCACCATGGCTCTGCCCGGTACATGGTGCATCCCACCATGGCTCTGCCGGGTGCATCCCACCAGGGCTCTGTCGGGCTCATCCTACCGCTCCCCGGACGAGCCGGCAGGGCTGGCGCGCCCTTCCCTGCAAGAGCCGCACCCTCCGGGGCCGTGCCCTGGT
>JAWWMO010000138.1:11119931-11187804 GCA_035047845.1 Dendrocincla fuliginosa | reverse complement strand
TCTCAAAAGCAAGATGAATATATGAAACTAGTGACCTTCTCAAGGCTGCTTAGGGATATAAATGGCCCCTGTGTGATTGCTGACAAGCAGGTAATGTAACTTGAAGTTTTAAAAGTACTAGAAATATTAATATATTTCACCTGATAATTTAAAAATAATTACTTCTTCACCTGAGAAGGAGAAATGCTGGGTTTTTTTGTCATCATTTGCATTGTGATATCTGGTTGTTTGGGGGTTAATATGGAGTGTTCTTTAGTTGTGTGTATAATACGATTTGGGAGTCCTCTTTGTTAAAATAAATCAAAGACTGAGTTCTAAAGATTTTGTGACAGTGTTTGTCCATCTGTCTGCCCTAAGGTGTGAGCATTTGTGCCTAAACCGTACCTAGTGGATATTCTGTTGATGTTCTCTTCAAAACATCCAGTGTGCTTAAGAACTTTACAGGGATGTGACACAATTAGACATGCAAGATCCTGTGGCAAATGCAGGAAAACTGGAAATAAGAAAACACATTGCAGATAAGATGGGTCTTATAGGTGGACAGAAAGCTCTGTTAGGGTACCAGAGGACCACAGCTCTAAGTCAAGACCAGAAGTGATGTTCCTCTGTGCAAGGATATGTGGGCAGGGAGGGAGTTGTGTTTAAAATATCCATTCTCTCTGCCCTAATGATTCTGAGTTAATTTGAAAATGTGGATATTTTTCTGCCTTAGGTATTTTTCTGCTATTCAGAATCTCATGGTGCTGTTTCTGATTTGTTGACTGCCCTCGAGCCTCTAGCTAAGCAGTGGATTTCCTTCTTGCCTGGTGTAAAGGCTACTCTTGATTCCCCTTTGTTTTTTCCTCCTTTGCATGCCTCTTCCAGGGCATGGCTGTTTGTGACTGGCTGCCTTCTCCTGAGCTGTGCCATGGCTGGGTATCCCCCTTTCCATCATCTGACTGCAGATTTTGCACTTGGTCTGCTGCAGTTTGGGCCGCTTCTCTGTTTTTTTATTATTTTGCAATCTGCTTTTTCCTTCCAAAACATTTCATTCACTCCGTTTAGTATTGTCTGAGGTTTTGCCAGCAGAGCTTTCATTTGATGGTGAAAGTGCTAGAATAATACTGGATGACCTACCTGTTTGCATTCTCTCAGTTACAAAAGTTCCTCCGTGGGCCTCACACTTGAGTCCACCTTTCCAACAGGTTGTGTCCCCTCATTGCTTGCTTATATTAATTTCTTACGACAGAATGTCAAAAGTCTTAATGAAGTCAAGATGATGTGACAGCTGCTGTCTCTCCTGTGTCATTTGGATTTGTTATCCTGTCACAAAAGGAATAATTTGTCATAATTTGCCCATAAGAAAATGTGTGGACTTCTTTCTCCTCCAATTCCCATTTTCTCTGAATGCTTCTTCTGTTAGGTTTCAAGCATGGGAGACTGTGTCTAGACTCTAGTGCCCTCCCTCTTCCTGCCCCCACCTCGAGGGCAGTCATTCTGCACCTGTTTTTTACCAGCTTGGACCCTAACACATCGGTCAGAGCTTATGAAAGGCAAGGAGATAGGAGGTCAGTAAACCCAAAGGTCTGCTAGCCCAGAATGCAGCATGCCTGCTGTCTGCTGGCCAGAAGCACATGGGCAGAGCCAGGGCACAGGGACCCTTCCCCAGGGATACCCTTGTGCCCTCTGGAGATCTCCCAGACAGCTTGTCTCTTTCAGGCAATGCAAGCTGCCATGGTCATTCACATCAAATCTTAAACAGGAGACCCTCTTGGTTCACTGTGCAATTTGTTCACTATTTGTTCTCTATGCTTTTCCTGCTAAAGACAATTTAATTCTTATTTTTGGTGACATGGTCTGTTCCCTGTCATAAACAAAGTTAAACATATTGCTGAAGGTCCAAGTGGTTTTCATATGTGTTGTGTCTTGGTAGATGAAATGTATTTTATTTTTAAAATAATCATGTATCTAAAATTTATGGTTGCACCTTGCTTTTCATCTGATGGTAAATGCATTATGTCCCTTGTACAATATTTCCAGAGGCATAGAAAGTACAACTCTCATTATATGAATGTCCAGTTTGGCCCTAAGTGAGTGCATATTTGGTTTATGAATGCTAACCTAGGTGCAGCTGTTCTGCACTTTCAGAATCAATTAAACATTTTATGTAAATGCATGGGCATTCAGGGCATTAGGTTTTTAGTACAGTGTAGGACAGCACATGACAGACTGACCAATCTAATCCTATAAACCACTGGAAGTAAATGCCTGTTTCATTTATGCTCATGTCTTCAATTACTTGTTCCTATGTTCTATTGCTACTAGCTTGTGAATTAAACATCTAGAAAAATTTTAAACAGGGGCAAATTAAAAACTATTGTCTGACACTGAAATGTATACTTCATTTGTAAACATATCCCAAACAGAGGATCTGATAAAATAGCAGGACAGCAGGTCCAGAGGGGTGACTTCCCTAGTCAGCTCACTCACCAGCGAGTCAGGAAGTTCTCTCACACACACTCCAGAAAGCTCCTGAACTCTTTTCTCTCTGCTGTATTATATTTCCAGCAGACATCTGGTAAGTTGAAGTCCCCCACGAGAACAAGGGCCAGTATTGGTGAGACTTCTCCCAGCTGCTTATAGAATATTTCATCTGCCTCCTCATCCCCATTGGATGATCTATGCTGGACTCCCAACACAACAACTTTCCCTCTGGTTCTTACCTGTAAATACCCAACCCTATCACCACCAACATTCAGCTTTACACAACCAAATCCCGACACCTTTTTGTGGGGAGAAGCCCTAATTCCTATTTGAGCCAGGCACTTCCATGGTTTCTAACTCATCAATCACCCTTCTGTCTTTGCTGCCACATGGATCTCCATCCCCTGGTTCCACTAAGACAGCAGAATGAAGGACCTTGCAGGCACACTGTCCCTCAAACATTGGCATGCTGACCCCAGGCTAATCTTATTTATTTCTATACTCAGCTGAGTGTGCAATGGACACTGTTAAGTGATAACTGCTGCAACTTCAGTAAATGATTTTTTAATTAAGCTTTCAAAAAGTTGCCATATGTTTATCCTTCTATCATCTAAGCTCTCTTATGTGACTTACAGCTTTATAATAATTCTTAATATACTTTTCAAACTGTGACTTAGGTGTTTACAGTATATCACAAAATATTTTAAAAGAACTGAGAAGTAATTTTACTGTGATGCAACCTTTGACTATTAACATATTTCACAGAAAATTGCTAATCTTTAGAGATAAAGGCAGATTTGAACCACATGCCACGTAAGGAAACATCAGCTGGTATAAATTGGTGTAGCCTGTTGTTTGCTACTCCATAATCATTATCTACCATTATGGAGAAATTTGAAATTTTCACTTCTAGGGAAACTACTTTTCTACCTGAAAAAAAATCTTATATTACTTCTTTCTCTGTTTTTATGATGGCTCATGGTGTTACAATAAATAAACAAAAGGATGCTACTTAGCACGTATGGATTCAATACTTATAGGAAAGGGTCAGTGTTTTTAAGGTAATTTGTCATTTGGAAAAAGTTCACTTTTGCATTACCGTCATGTAGAAAGATGAAGGTGTGAATTTCAAGACTGAAGATGATAATCCTGTGGGTGGGCTTCTTGATGAAAATTTATGGAAGATCTTCACATCTGGGAATCACAAGGACAGGAGAAAGTGCTGCCTTTACAGAACAGACAATTCCTTACAGCAGATGAGCAAGGGGAGTTAGCAGATATGCAGATGATATCTTTGAAGCTTTAAAAAGATTTGTGTTTCAAAAGCCACAACCAACTTAATTGGTTTGATAGAGCCTTTGACTCTGTTCTGTGTGGGACAGTGTAAAATAAAAGACCATTCTGGTAAAATATGTGAACATTAGTACAAAAAGAAAGAGAGGTCAAAGGGACAGATTGAAAGGAAATGGAAAAATATTATTTCCAAGTTGAAAAAAGAGTAAAAGTTGAGAGAAGTTCGGTGATTTAATGTTTCAGGATAATCACTGAAGTTTGTAAGTTTTAAGATGAGCTCCAGTTTAGTAAAAGTATTGTAACATCTCTCAGCCCAGTGAAGAGATAAAATGGATTTTTAGGAGGGATGCTGGTTGGGATTTTTAGCAATTTAAATAGCAGTTTATTTTTCCTTTTCTTCCCCCCCCGCCACCTTAGAAAATAAGTAGATGAAGCAAGTCCAGTTTTTGTAACCTTTTGAATGAAAAATTAGTTTATAATGGCTACGGAAGACCTGCATCATAAATCAAGTTATTCTGTGATTTGTGAACAAATCTTGACTTTGTTAAGATTACTTTATTTTACGTATTTGGAATTGGCACTGCAAATTCAACTGTCAGCTTTGTTTCACGAGCAACTTAAAAGTTCTATATAAAAGCTGGGAATTGCTATTTATTTACTGTGAGCAGTGTGTGAAAATATGTGGTAACTTGTCCCCTCTCTTTACATGAGCTGCCCTTTATAAGCTTCCTCTTCTTGACTAAATAAATGTTACAATTCAGCTCTCCCTTGCACACCTGTAAACGAAACCACTGTCAAACGGGGAGTGTTAATGAATACGAAACCAAAACAGCGCATCCTTGAAGAATTCCCTGCCTGCTCAGCTTGCAGCCATACACTGTGGATTGCTTCTGCAGTCAGTGCTTCTATTCTATTGACTTGAAGCTTTTATTTTTTCCAGACTTATAACCTACAGAGTCACAAGAAGAACTTTTCATTATTAGATGTAACGGATGGGATATTGTCCAGGAACTGAAGTGTTTAGAACAATAAGGAAAATAATTGTGTGAACCCTACTTCTTTATTACTGATTTTTCTAGCCAGTCAACAGTGTGAAGAAAATGTAAATGTTAAAGTGTTGTGCTGGTAGCTCCATCAGGCAGAGCTAGCTACTGTGCCTATCTGTGGACACATACTAGGGAAAAGCATCTGGCTGGGAGGCACAGACATAGTGCCTTCTCCATCTCCCCTTTACCCTTCCCACCATGCTCAAAACCCAGGGACACACAGGAGGCATGGAAACAAAAGTTGCATGGGGTAGTTGCCAGCTAGTCACCCTCTGGAAGTGCTCAGTTTCTTGACATTGCTTTCTTCATTGCCACTGAACACTGCCAGCAGTACTGGGGCATACTGGGATTTGGAAACCAGGCCTGCCCTGTGCCTGTGGGTATGTGGGTAATGCTTATAACCCCAGGGAGCTATAAATTTACTGAGAAGTGTCTTGTCTGCCAGAGAGCCAGCTGGACTACAGCAACTGGTGTAGCTAAAACCAGTGTGTGTGTTTGCTGGACCACACAGAGGGCAACCTCTTACAGGCAATGAAAGCAATCTGGAGCAGAACAGAAATAGGACTGAGTACTTCAAGTGAAACCACATCTTGTCTCTATCAATAAACTTGTCTCTATCTCTATCAAGCTGATGCTTTACTCTGGGATAAAGATAAGAAGCAGTAGTTTTATAGTCCATTGAAGCAAGTAGTGGGTTTTTCTCCTCCTGGTTTTGAGGAACTTCAAGACTCAATACCAAAACAATAGCTGTTTCAGTTATGAATTGCTGCCAGTTTTAGGAAGATTCCCTTAGGATATAATTCACACTGGCATGAATGGGGTTTTTTCTAATATTTCCATCAACAACCAGAAAGTGTGCTACATAAGTGTGGACATAACAACTTTGATGCTAACCCACATAAGGCTTTCTCTGCACAGAGCAATTGAGGAAAAAAAGGGCAAAGCAAAGAGAGCGAGATGCATCAATGAACAGTTTTAACACCTGTCTTCTGTTGACTTCATTTGGCAATAAAGTGACTTCAGCTGAGATCATTTCAATAGCAACTCAAAAGTAAAGGTCTACCTTTCCCTTCCAAAAGCTAACAGGTAAGAAATGTATTTGCCACTCAAAGATTTTCATCTTTTGATAGGATGCCATTTTGGTAACTGCTGAAATAATCTGCTTCTTATCCTGCAAGATGCAGTCTCTTGCAGGGCTCAGTCTGGTCATTTTTATTCATGTTTTAAGGGTTTCATTCTGTCCACATAACTGAGTGACCTTACTGGCTCCACCAAATAATGTGAAGCAAGGATTATGTAAAGTGATTTGTATTTAAAGGATGCAAATTATTTCGATCTTGGTAAAAGGGTAGCTGCTGAAAATTTTTCACTGGGTCACAATGGTTACTGTGAAAAAATAATCTCGACTCTGAAGCAATTTCAATTTTTGAGTCAAGAGGTGTGAGATAAGCCTTAGGGTTTATCTAGACCATCTTTTCTTACAAATTGTCATCATGTTTGTTTCTCATGCTGTCTCCTCCAGCTGTTTTTAGTTTTCCACAAAGTAGTTTGTGGTTGAATTTTTTCAAATCACTTCATTTTGTTTGGATGCCCCAAGTAAGGATGAAATATATGTTTATCTAGATATGCTTATTTGTAGAGGCAGAGGAAATTGCTCAACTTTTCATGTGCATATTCAATAGTTTGCTTGTTGTTTATGATGCTGTTTTCTGTTCTAGGTTAAAAGTCTGAATCTCCAGATTGGAGCGCTCAAAATTGTTTTTCATTACAAAAGCTGAACCTTTCTGACCTGTAAAAATGCTTATAAACTGAAATTTGCAAGGTCTAAAAAAAATTCTTCTGGGACAATTGCAGAAAAGTGCTTCTTATTATTTTCTTCCTTCCTTCCTTTTTGTACTCACACCTTTATTCTTGTATCGTATTTTCTCAGCTAGTATTTGCCAGCTAAGTAAAATCTTTCTTTAAAATTCTGATCTTAAGTTTTTAATCAGCACTTCACTTTTTCCCTCCCAGATTTCTTACAAAATCCTGACATTTTGCCATATGTTCCTCCATAATCCAAATCCAATTATTTTTGTTGTCCTGTGGAATACTCTATATTCTTTTCAAGCCTGTATGTTTGTCCATTTGCAGCCTCTGGGAAAATTAAATTAACTTACTTGAACATGCTAAGCCATTTGGGGTTATAATTGTCTTTTTTTTTTTTTTACTGAAAGACAGTTCTTTTTACTAACAAATTTCACAGAAGATAAACCCATCTCCCTACGAATGTGTTCCAAAATGTATATACAAATATCAATGTTGCAGAAACCAACCAGAGGCAAAGACTTGTCACGAGTCTGTTTAGTTACCATCTTACTCACCAATTCTCTTTGCATTTTGGAGGTTGAAAAGCCTCCAAAATCAAAGCACTGCTTTCTAAGCCTGTGTTCCTGACTAGAAGTGATAATAGCAGTTGTTAAATATTAGACTTCAGAACAGGCAGGTCTTATTACGTGCCTAAGCCCAAACTTGCAGATGTGGTTTTCACGTGCCAAAATTTGTGACACAGTCTTCGGCAACAGAATGAAGCATAAACCATGCCCAGTGAGAAGGGCATGTTATATCTAATACTTGTTCAACTGAAGTATCTTCTGGTTAGACTATCTCAAGCTAGTAAGAATCCTGGGATCCTTACAGCGCTCTGAACACAGCCAAGTTCTTTTGGAGCAAAAAATCTGAAGCCACCATCAGGCTCTTCCGTAATTCATTCACTTTGTCACCTTTCATGTGGTTTATTATTGTCTCCTTCTCACTAAGAGCTCTTATCCTTCCTGCCCTGTCCTTGAAGTTTCCCTCCAAGCACTGCAATGGTGACAAACTGCTACGCTAAGGACACTCTCACAGGTCTGAGCCAGCACTGTTCCATCTGCTGCTTAGCAGGGGCTCATGGAAAAGCAGCCAGCCCAAACACTCCTATTAAAAGTGGAAATAATTTCATTTAGGCCTAAAAACTGCCTTAGCCTAGTTTAGCAGAAGCCTTGTTCCTCAGCTGTGTGGAGTTGTTGTTCGGTGTGAATCCCAGCCGTGGAGTGTTTTCAGCCTCAGGGCTTAGGCTGCCTGTAATCACTGGCCTTCCCCTCCTCTGATCACTGCCTGTCAAACAGTGTTACTCTGGTGAGCGCCATGCAGAAGTTTAGAATGGCAGAATTTCTCAAAACACACATTTTAGAGCTCATCTGTGATAATTATAACTTAATTTGGGGAAGAGGAGGGTGAGAGGGCAAAGGGTTTAATTGCTGCGATGTGGCTGGAGCACTGTATCATCTTCTGATAAGTGCTGTATAATTTGTTTGTAGATTTTTACCTTGTAATATCTCTAATGGTGTGATATCCCTGACGAGTTTTCCATGTATGTTTGCAAATTTCATTGTTAATAACAATCTTAATCTGGTATTCATTAGCCTGTTAATTATACTGTCATTTAGAAACCCTTCCTTCCAATTAGCTGTAATGACAAAATTGAAATAATTTTTCTGTGCTGCTATTTTTGTGCAACACTTCCCCATTTGAACTTCCTGCTGTTCTGTCTTAATTAAATTTAATAACAATAGTCGTAGTTTATGGGGGACTTTTTAACCTCATTTAATGTCAGACCATTTATCCTAGTTTGCAGTAGGCACCAAAAAGGTTTGCATTAATCCAATTACTTTGAAAAGAAACAAACTTCGCTTGTTTCAGATGATTTTAATTAAGGTAAAATCCCATGAAAGGTCAAACTCCCTACCTGTGCAAATATGTAGAAGCATTAGAGTTTTTTCTAAGTACTCTAAAGATACAGTAAAAAATCAACAATATAAAGAAGGAAGCCATAATTATTTTGGGGGTTTTTATTATTTTTTTTTTTAATTTTAATAGCAGGAGAAAAGGCTGAAGCTGCTGTCAGTGTCATTAGTGACTCAACATTGCCATTCAGTCAGAACTTCAGGTAGGGAATGGTGGCAGCATTTTTTAACTTGGAAAAGCTCCCCAGGACCGGACTACTTAGCATTGTTGCAGCACGCTTGAAGTTGCATTGTGAGACTGGAATCATGGGATTCATTAAAAATAATTCTCTTTCTAGCCCATGCAAATTTAAAGCCCTTCGGAGAATCTCTCTAGGAGATTATAGAAGATCAGAGAAAAGTAAGATTGAAAGAGATGCTAGAAGTCACCTAGTCCATCCTCCTCCTCAAGCAGGCTGTCTAAACCAATACCATTTCTGAAGAAAACTTTGTTAGACCTTACAGGCCTACTGTGACAAGGATTTCACAGCTTCTTCAGTGGGCTCCGGATGATAAGGTCAAGTTGCAATGATAGAGATAGCTCCAATACTGACTGTTTCTCTGTGAATTTGGAGATGACTGCAGACATGCTTATCCTAGACTCTTTATCTGGCTCTAGAGAGGCAGTAAGCTTGACTGCTCTGGAAAACCATATGGCTCTCTTTGCATGGTGACAAGAGCTCAGACGTGGTTTTGTATGCAGAGACTGATGAAGGAAATATTGGAGGTGTTCTTGTGAGTTGATAAAGAAGGTATCTGTCAAGATGGCATGCTGAACTTGGGAGATGCAGCAAAGTAAAGGGGTAAGAAGGGATGCAGTTTCACAGTTGGAGGTGAAAGGGAAAAGCCAACTGTAAGTATAAGACAAACCACAGGCAGTGATGGTGGGAAGAATCAGTGGTTGCGAAGCAGAAGTGGGACTGTAGGCACAAAATGCTTGACAGCCTCAAAGGGTCCCATGACTGACAAGGAAAGCAAGATAATCCCAAAGTGTTAAAAAACTGAGGCAAGGAAAGTTTTTAAGTTCTCTCTAGCAGCTGGAAATCTTGGATATTTCAGGGGAGGGAAAAGGAAGATGGCTTTCCTTCAGAGCTCTGCTTGGATCTTGCTTACCTGTTTATTACACACCACAAAGGTATAACAGGCAGCTCCTGCTCAGCTTACTGACGTCTTACTGTTATAAATCTTACTGTTAGGCTTTTAACTAACCCCTAGATCTGGTCAAGAGTTTCATGGAATCATGGAATTACTTTGGTTGGAAAAGACCATAAAAATCATGGAGTCCAACCGTTTACCTAACACTGCCAAGCCCACCACTAAACCATGTCCCCAAGTGCCACATCTACAGGTCTTTTAAATACCCCTGGTATGGTGACTTAATGACTTCCCTGGGCAGCCTGTTCCAGTGCTTGATAACCCTTTCAGTGAAAAAAAATCTCCTAATATCCAACCTAAATCTCCCCTGGTGCAAATTGTGACTGTGTTTGCTTGTTACTGAGGAGAAGGGACCAACCCCCACCTGGCTATAACGTCTTTTCAGATAGTTGTAGAGAGTATTAAGGTCTCCCCTGAGCCTCCTTTTCTCCAAAATAAACAGCCCCAGCTCCCTCAGCTGGTCCTCAAACAACTCTTACTCCAGACTTTTCCCCAGCTCCATTGCCCCTTTCTGGGACATGCTCCAGCACTTCAATGTCTTTCTTCTAGTGAGTGACCCAAAACTGACCATGGAATTAGAGGAGCAGCCTCACCACTGCAAGAGTACAAAGGGATGATCACTCCCCTGGTCCTGCTGGTCACTTCATTTCTGATACAGGCCAAGACACTCTTTTCGAGGGTCTTAAGGTCCTGATTGGATCTCCTTAGTACTAGACACAAATAACACATGGCTAGTATGTGCTTTATATCTCTAGAAGGTAGGTTAAAGTAACTTCAGTATGTTATGTACAACAAGAAGCACTTGCTTTCCTTTGACCTAAGTGCTTATTATTTATGGCCTCTTACAATTGCTTCTGGGATGAAAACTGATGACGAAAAGGTAGACTTAACCTCGACATGAAGAAATTTGCATGGAAGTCCTGTTTCTCTGAATATAAGCAACAACTCTTGCTTTCCTAAGATATCATGCCACAAACCCTCTGTCTTCCAGGTATTGCCACATGTCTGGCTTCTTCTCATTTTCACACAATGAATTATTTTCATGCTTGGTTGAAAACTGTTAGCTTACCCCTGTGTTTGTAGCTTGAGTATCTGCCTGAAAACAGGCAAAAGAAAAAGGGCAAAGGGCTGAAGGAGGAGGGTTGTCCTAGGCAGTAGGGTACCAGCTGTTATACAAAGGGGGCTGCCTATTACCTTAGGCAGGCAAGAGTCAGAAATGTGGCTGTGGGGCACAAATGAGGGTCCTTCCACTGCCTGAGCTCACAGAATCACAGAACATGCCAGATAGGAAGGAACTCACAAGGATCATCGAAGTCCAACTTCAGGGCCTGACAGGACCGTCCCCAAGAGTCACACCATGTGTCTGAAAGTATTGTGCAAATCTTTCTTGAACTCTGCCAGGCTTGGTGCTGTGACCACTGCCCTGGGGAGTCTGTTCACCTCTGGGTGAAGAACCTTTTCCTGATATCCAGCCTAAACCTCCCCTGACTCAGCTTCAGGCCATTCCCTCAGGTTCTGTCACTGGTCACCTCAGAGCAGAGATCAGTGCCTGCCCCTCCTCTTCCCCTCACCATGAAGTTGTACCTGCAATGAGGTCTCCCCTCAGTCTCCTCCAGACTGAACAGACCAAGTGCCCTCGGCTGCTTCTCATACAGCTTCCCCTCAAGGCCCTTCACCATCCTTGTTGCCCTTCTTTGGACACTCTTGAACAGCTTAGCATCTTTCTTATCTTGTGGTGCCCCAAACTGCCCCAATATTCAAGGTGAGGCCGCCCCAGTGCAGAGCAGAGTGGGACAATCCTGTCCCTTGCCCGGCTGACGATGCTTTGCCTGAAGCCCCCCAGGACAGAGTTGGCCCTCCTGGCTGCCAGGGCACTGCTGCTCATATTCATCTTGCCACTGACCAGGACCGCCAGGTCCCTTTCCATGGTGCTGCTTTCCAGCCTCTCATTCCGCAGTCTGTCCGTACATCCAGAGTTGCCCCATCCCAGGTGCAGAGTCCAGCACTTGCCCTTGAAATTCATATGGCTGGTGATTGTCCAGCCCTCTAATTTGTTGAGGTCTCTCTGCAGGGTCTCCCTCTGCGGGAGTCAACAGGTCCTTCAAGTTTTGTGTAGTCTGCAGAGTTGCTGAGTATCCCTTCCCCATGGACTATTACTCTCTGTGCTCCACCCCTGAGCCAATTGCTCACCACTGCACGATGTGTTTATCTGGCTGTGTGCTGGACATTTTGTGCAGAAGGACACTGTGAGGGAGCTGACTCATGTACCAGACACAGTCATTCTGCAGCTCTCCCAGGGCTCACTCTGTCTGGCTGGGTAGCTAGCACAGCTGCATCATCCCTGCTAGCTTGGGAAGGCAAGCTGAAGGATCACTGCTCTGCAGTCTTTTCTGCAGGGAGTCGCCATCATAAATTCTGTCTACTAAAACCAGAGCTGAGCATTCATCTGTTTCCTTATCCAGAGTACATCTGCACTGTGTGGCAATCTGGGAGGGTGACAGTTGTGAGTCAGAGTTTCACCTACTCCAGCTGTCCAGAATTCACTGTGTGAATATCTTTCCTTTGCTTGCCTGTGCAGCTGCAGCAGGGCCACAGCATTAAGAACCAGATATAATACCTCCCTGCACTTCCAACACTATCCTTAAACAGGCTTTCATGTCCTTTCTACTTGCTCCGTGTTTTCGGTTAGTTCTGTAGCAATTCCCATTTCAAGATATTTTTCTTCCCAGATCCCTGGCTAATTTTTTATCTAATAGTTCTTTTAAATATTAATTTTGATTCTATGTTTTCTTCACAGAAATATTCATCTTATTCCAGTGCCTCTTCGCAGTAGGTCTTTCATCATACAGCACTGAGGGGTTTTTAACTTCAGGTATTGTAATAAAGAAAAGGTGTCTCTGCAGTAGACCTTGTGAGTAATCATAGAGAAAAATGAGTTTGGAAAAGACCTTTAAGATCATTGAGTCCAACTGCCAAAAGGAAAAACTTTAAGGCCTGGGAAAGAGTTCATTTGTGCCGTGCCTAGCAAAGGTTCACGGGGAACAGCTTTGTGACTGCAGCAGTTTCTCGGTGTACTCTACCTACTGCTGGTCTCTTGCAAATTGGAGTGCCTTCAAGTGGCAGAAGGGATTGCAGGAGTCTTTCCTGGGATCGGGAGACAAGAATGTGCTTTTAGGCACACTGAAGTGAAAGTTAGCTGGCACAGTTAAAGGCAGAGAGAAGCTAGGGTGAGGTTTAGATAATCCTCAGTGCAACTCAGAAGCGAGTAAAAAGGACATGTCAGGATTACAAATGAAAGGAAGAAAGATGAATTGGGGGATTGGTAAAAATGCAGGCAGGAAAGACATCATTTGATGTCAGTTTGATATACAAGTATCTGTTAAGTTTGCCTGAACTCAATAGCAAGTAATAGAATAGTTGGAACCATACTAGTTTTATAAACAAGTTTTAATGCTCAAAATTTATAAATCAAAACATGAAGATCGATCACTAACTCTCTCTTGTGTATCTTATAAGATTAGGGTTTTGTCCAGTTTGTCCTCTGGCATTTCTCACTCAGCTTGCAGAATAACTTTTCAGATAGGTGGGGGTTTTTTTTGGTTTGGTTTGGTTTTGGTTTTTTGTTCATTTGGTTTTGGGGTTTTTGTTGTTATTTCCAAAAAGAAATGAAAATATGCATGAAGCATGGCTGGACAGTGAGCAGAGTTAAAGGACTTGTCACAGTTTGCAGCAAAAAATTGAAGATTATCTAGGTGAGGTTCAGTCCACAGAACAGGAGTGTAAAACAGCTGCAGCCAGGGGAGGCAAGTGGGCAGAGCACTGGGCAGTAAATGTCTCTCGTGGAGAATCCTTTCTGAACAGGGAAATGTCTTTGTGAAATTTATTGCGGTGTCCCTTCCCTTTCTGTTTCCTAACAGTGTGCCCAGAAGTAGCATTACTTAATAGATCGCTTAACTGGCTATTTAGAGTGTAATTCTGAGGCGATGTGCATTGGAAGTTGTGTTTCAGACAGACTCATTAGGAGAACTGACACTTTGAAAAAGGGGTATTTCAAGGGGTTAAGTACCCTAAATTCCAGTTAATAATGTGATAGCCAAGAGCAACGAGGGCCATGCAATGCACCATGTCTTTCCCTCTCATAATGATGCAGTTCACCTGCAGACATTGTAACTAACTAGGAATCTAAAAGGAGAATTCTCTGTGTCTCTGCGTCTCTCCTGGGGAACTTCCTTGGCTACCAAGAGCAATACAGAGGGCATCGAAATGGCTTAAATGTGGAATATATAAATGAATACAGGTAAAGGCAGGTCTGCATCGGAGCTTCTCATGTGCACAGCTTCTCTCTTCGGAATGAATGCTGACATGGAGAAATGCCACTCACCATGAACACGTTTTGCTGTGTAAGAGTTCTCTTTGTTGCTACTACAGAGGCAGCTCTTTCAACACAAGCTAGAGAAGTTTTTTCTGCTCCTTTAGACTTCTAAATATAAAGAGCAGAATAAATGGTCAGAAACTTTCCTCTCCAAAGTCTTTTTTAACAGGGATTTTACTAGAATGACGCAAGACCTTTCTAACTTGCTGCTGAATGGATCAAAGAAATTGTGTGAACGGATTTAGTTACTTTGTGACTAAGACAACATTCCTTCTAAACTCTGCTTTTGTTGGGAGCACAGAGCAAGGTTGTTCTCAAAGATTTGATGCTGGTTGGGCAGAATGAGTGTACCTAAATTCCTGTTGTCATTCTGTGCAGCTCTCTGGTGTTACTCAACTTTCAGCTGATAATTTCTCTTTGATTCTTTAAGTATAAATAAGGCTGTACATATTTGTATAACATCTGAAAATGAGAGGGATTTTTTTTTATCTGTGTCATTTACTTTTTTCTGTTTCTTGGATATGAATACATGTTGAGGTGCTAACTGAGAATTTAAGACTTCTGGCCCCTTTGGGCCATTTGATTTCCTCTTCTCAACATTTCTGTTCAACTCCACAGCCTTGAGGCCTCCAGGGTTTGATTAATTACATCATTCCTTTCAATGAAAACCACAGTGTCACACTTTGCTTTCAAAGGTCAGTGGTTTGGCATTCCTGTTGGTACTGTAGCTCCACATGCAGAGGGCAATGTGAGACCTCAGCTGAACTCCTGGACCTCTGTTTTACTGTGCCTAATGCTTTGGCTTTGGACTCAAGGTGACACTTTTCGTTGTGATACCACTGCTACGTGATTGTATCCTTTCTAGAAGATGATATGTATGACCAGAAACAGGTGTAATAGCCCCCTAATGGAATGTTTTAATTGCTAAACTAGGTACCATGTTGTTTGTGACTCTTGCCTGAAGGGGGGAAATAAAATCTGCCTGAAATACAACAGGGTGTTCCAAATTCCATGCCTGTGCTGCCTACAGCTCTTGGCATAGACTGAGGAAGGAGTGTGTGCTTAAATAACCTGTCTGCTACTGGCCAGAGGATGCACAGCAAAGAAAACCTGAGCTTCTCAAAGCTGGGAGGCTCAAATGCACAATTTCAAGAGGATGAGGTTAACTTAGTGTTTTGCAGATCCCTGGGTTTTGTGGTGTAGGAATGTACTGGGAGAGCATCTATTAGATGGAGACTTTCCATCTTGCTTTTGAAATCTATCCTGGCTCAGGTAGTGAACTAGAAATGGCAATTTGGTTTATGTCTGGAAAACTAATTGTAGATGCCTGAAGAAATGTAAAGTCTAGTCCAGGCAAGAAGAGAGGGAGGTGTGAAGTTCAGTGTTTAAAATACTGTTTAGCAGCAATATGCCTGCAGGGGGAAAGAAGCGTGGGGGATGTATTAATTACAGCTATGGGTATAAACACATTGCAGTAAAATTCTTGTTCATCTTAGCCTTTTCTTGACTTTAGATTCATAACTACAGGAGCAGTGGGAAGAAAATTTAGTCAGATTGCTCAGGATGGTGCTGCACTGATAACCAAGCTCAAGGAAAGATGCTGACAATTCGTAGTTCAGAGGAAAACTTAGAGACAAGAGTAGAGATACCACAAGGTTTGGAGGTTCTTTTAAAATGCAGATTGGCTTGTTTAGACTTAAAACAAAACAAAACAAAAAGCGGTTCAAATCCAATAATTCTGAGACTTTCCAGCGCAGAAATAGTAACATTAATTTTGGGATTCAGCAGGAGAAATTGTCCAGTAACACCGACTGCAGTACTTTTATCACTTCATTTAATGCTATTGTTGTTTGATGTGCCATGGGAATTTTTTTAATGAACTTTCTTTCCTATTCCTTTAATTATTTGGGGTTGTTCACAACACCTATTTCTGCTACCTTTGAAGCTGTTGTAAAGCCATATACTACAAAGCCAGAGCAATACAACAGATGGAGACAACTTTGGGCAATATACACACAGCTGGCTGAAAGGATTTTAGGAAATACATCTTCATGCTTGAAAAAGAAAAGGAAAAACCAGGGGAAAAAAGAAAAAAAGTGTAGTGGCAAGTATATTTGGAAGTTTTTAAAACGTCTTTCTATAGAAAAAACCAAAATTGCTGCTTATCAGAGTCATAGTAGCAAATAATTTGGGTTGGAAGGGACCTTTAAAGGTCATCCAGTCCAACCCCCCTGCCATTGGTGGGGAGGGGAGGGAGTGTGATCATAGAGATCTCTCTCTTTGAATCCCAGCTCACAACTTGATTTCAAATACCCTTTTTTAATACTAATCAAATATAGGTGTCTTGTGAATGATTTGGAGTCACTGAAGTTAACAGGTCTTTTTCTTTTTGCTTTCCCACTGTTTTCCACATTCTTGCTATGAATCTTATTTTCTGTTTTGCTTAATATTCCTTACTTACTTGGACATTCAGAGAGAATTTTCTTGCACAATGGGGCAATAAAAAGTGTGGGGGTTTGGTTTGGTTTTTTTTACTGCTTATAGATCCTTTTTTACAATTATAGCACTATCTTCATGTACTTTTTGATAACATGTAAAGTTAGAAGAACTCTTCTGTCTAAATGCAGGCACGGGAACTGTCTGCCACTGATAAGCTGCATGTTATTTTCTAGCTACAACAAATGCTGCCTTAATTTTTTTCTCCTGTAGTTTTTCCAGAAGACTTGTTCTAAATTCCTGTTTGATGACACTCCATGATCAACTGCCAGACTACTGGTTCGAAACAGGATAGTGCTAGCACAGATTTCTCAACCAATTTTGACTTCCTTTCCTGCTGTCACTCATGTCTAACTTGGTAACTTCTGTGCTTTCAGATATTTATATTATTTAGCAAGCATGGAACTGCTCCTATTGCAGATTGATGCCCCAAGCAGTCCTTTGGAATTCAGTCTTCAGCTGGGAGTCCCTGGATGGGGTTTTAACAATGCAAATAAAATATATTACTGCTTCACAATAAGCTTCCTATAGGAAGTGTTCCTCCTGCTCTCTCAAAGTGGATGCTAATTTAATGGTTTTAAGTGATAGCTGTCAAGCATTCACCAAAATCTTGACAATATTTTTCTCTTTCATGATTTCTATGATTTCTTTATATGAGGCAATTGTTCTACAGGTTTTTCAGAAAATCAGATTTTCGGGAAAGTATGAATACTGACCTACTTAGTTCTCCTCTAAAAGAAACTCTGTAAGACTTTTTGCAATTTGTGCTGCTTCACGGGAAATATTTAGTAATTTGAAAACTTTTCTCCTGTATTTTCATCTTTAAAAAAAGGGTATAAAGTAAGAATATATTTAGCAACTTCAGTACTGTTGGAAATACTTTCTGAAATCACTACAAAAACATGGATATGCACACATGGATGTTAATCAAGAAGTTTAAAGGTGATCTATTCTTAACATGTTTGTTCAGGCTTCAATATCACTTGCCTGGTATTTAGAAAGGGTGTTTTTTTTATTTATTTGATTAGATCAAAACTGCCTCTCTGATTTTGTCATCACGATCTGTTTAAATAGAAGTAATTAGAAACTGCATAGCAAGTTTCCTTTCTTTAATGACCAACAGCAGTCTTTGGTTTTATTGCATAACTGCTACCAAAAGACTTCTTTAAAAAGTCTCAAAGTTTGCACATACTCATGTCAAATAGCCAATCTATAATAATTAGCTGGGGATGGTGTAGAATATGCCTTGCCTTTGCTGTTTCCCTGGGTGTTTCTGTTTGAAACTCTTAGGATAGAAGCAGGAAGGTTTGCATGGAGGGGCGGTATCTCTTCTTATATCAGCTGGGAAAAGGATGGGACAAGTTTCCAGGCACTCTCTTCTGAAGCAGAGGCAGCAAGCACAGCCTAACAGAGATCAGGAACAAGTGTGGGGAGTCAAACAGCTATCCTGGGTTGCCAGCAGAAGTAATTTATGAGAAAAGTGTGCTTTGCACTTGCAGAGAAGAGTGGGATAATAAAAAGGAGAAGAGGAGCATAGTGTTGGGCCACGTTGGCTGAAACAACTCTACTCTTTCCACCTTTCTTGAGTTGAGTCTTGATCCTAAAGCACTTCTATTATTTTCCCAGAAGCAATGAGAGCCAGCACTGGAACAGAGGAATTACTGCACTAAAAATAACATCAAAACACTGCTCTTACTATCAGGTTTCCTCTGTGCACCAAGAAGCCATCGATTGTCTCATCTTTGGGGTTTTTTATTTGCATTGAACCCTGTGGTGGCAGGAGCAGCTTTTCAGGAAGCCTGTGTCACCAAAGCACCCCAAAGTCAGAAAGCACAGCAGTGGATGGCATGGCAGCTCTGTGATGGCACACTGGTACTGCATTCACTTTGTCCTGCTGGTGGATTTTCCTGATTGCATTAAGCTGGCCAAGATCTGACAAAACCGAGCAGTGTCTTGCAATCCAGTGAGGATGTTTCTGGAAACAGGCTTTGGAATGACTAACATGACATGATATTGTTCAGGCTATTTCCAGTCAGTCTCAACAAATGAACTGGAATCCTTTTTGGAAGTTATTTCACACTTTCTCTGTTTTACTGTTCATACTTATCTTAAAGAAATCCAAGAGATGCTCAGCCTTAGATGGCATTCCCTTGGCAAGATTTGAGAAGACAGTGTTAAAATGCTGAGCTGGTGCAGCCTGCATAGTGTTACTAATCACAAAGTCTGGCTCTCAGAATTTTAAGCTTTACCAATAATCCAAATGTCAGGGAGAGGACAGGTGGAAATGTTTTCTTAACTGTTTTCCAGCCAGTTTTGAGCTGCTTCATGCTGCATGTTTACTGCTGTTTCCTTCAGCTCAGCTGAAGTGTCATGAGAAACAATGGTGCTGCAGCATCTTGGCAAGTGTTTTGGGCTATAGGTGGCTTTGCCATTCTGCTTACCCTGGAGAACTGGAAAAGTAAAATAATTGACAGTATAAGCTGCAGATCTAAGTGGGTCTTGTCATGCAAATGTGTCTGATTAAAAGGACAATAAATACTGCCATACTTGGAAAAAGGCACTTTAATAATCAGTACCAGCAATTGCTGTTCTTGTTCTGGCACATTTGTGAGAACGAGTAGTTTGTAGCTACCTCTATAAAGCCTGAGAAAAATGTTAAAAAAGGGCACCAGTAGTTTGGAAGTTTCAATTGAAATGACCTGAAGGAAATCAACAAATAAAGCTCAGAAACTTGGCTGACTCGATCACCAGCAGCAAATGACCAAAAGGAACTTTACGGCTGATGATCGGATCAGCCAAGTTTCTGAGCTTTATTTAAGGGCTAGGAGAGAGATTTATGGGCAAATTTTTTTCACAGTGTGCTGTTTTTCTAACATGGATTGTAGTACTTTAGAATTGTTCATTAAAGTTTCAGGTTTGGGTAGAATATGACAATCAGAGATACGTATTTAGTGCCAGTTTGCCCTTTTGCCTCATGGCTTCCCTGTAGGACACACAGGATTTGTTCAAAGATTAATCCATCCTTCAGAGGAGGATTCTCACTCAGAGAATCCTCTATTCAAAGGGCTAAGGTGAGCCTTATGAGCATTTTTCTTGATGCATGTGAGAAAAATGCTGACATGAGGTACCTGGTGGTACTTCCCTGATACCTTTGTGTGCTTTTGATGTAAAATGGTGTTATGGAGCTAGGTGGGCTGTTCTGTAGATTTCCTTTTCAGGGGAGGCATCTGTAATTTTTCTTTATCTTTCCAGTCTTTGCAGGCTGACAGTAGCACAGTTACTGTGGGGTTTTATTTGCTGCAATTGCCACTGTGTTTTGCTGCGTGCATTGGAATTCAGTTGGCGTGTGTTTTCACTTTACTGAAGCTTCTGTTATTAGCAGCTATTTTCCTAACAGTGTGTGTTGCATCTCATGCTGGCCAGTCTGAATATAAGGATGTCCCAAGATAGCAGGTAATGGACAAATCTAATGGATTAAATTAATGCCTGTTGTAGTCTGAACAGCTTCAGCTAGAATTATCTCAGAAAATAACTTGACCCAATATGTGAACAGAACTGTTATTATCAAGAGTACTGGTGATATCTTCTCTTTCACTCCTATTATTAGAACTATAATGCAAACTTTAGTCCTTGTGGGAGTGATCAAGGAGGCATCTGCCCTCTCCGAAGTCAAAGCCAGATGTATTCTTCATACACACCACCAGATCCTTGGCTGGTGTTGGCAGCCCAGCTGATTTCAGTGCATCTGCAGAATTAAACACCATTCTCTGCTGTCCTCCAAGAACCTGACATTACAGTCAGCTTGGACAATGCTCTTGGCATGTAACCACTGCATTTAATGTGTAATCTGTTGGTTTATTCTGGGCAGGCCAGAATGGAGATTAAGTGCCCAGCTTGCCTTGCAGATGGTATAAGGCTGAGGCTGGTTGTGACAATATGCCCCTGAAATCAGGAAAACCAGCAAAATTGCTTGACAACTGGTTAATAGTCGGATGCATTCAGTCTGCCCGATTGGTCAAATGTCTGCCTTTCTTTCCACCCCTCCTTTCTTTCTTCTTGCCATTGATTTTAATGGGGTTTTCATTCATTTTAGTAATGAGGAACTTACTATCACAATGGGAGACCTTTGACTCTCACAAATCACGTATATCAAGTGATCTACTGCCACCAGACTCCTACAAAATTGAATAAAAACAAATACAAAAACCACTCCAAAGACTTTCTGGGAGTCTGAAGCAAATAGACTTACCCTTCTGATTTTTTCCTGAACTATCAGTGGCTATCTCAAAACTGTTACTGTTCTATTGTGTTTTGCTGACAAACTCTGAACACAGGATGAATTAAGTGAAGGAACAACATGCTCTTTTAGCTTATATTTTCCTTCAGTGTGCAGAAATGGAATGTTTTGACTTCTTCTTTTCCACTTAGTGCAATGTAGCTTGTTTGCTTGCCATCTGAAGAAATAGCAATAGAGGAAAAAATATGATATTTGGGGAGAAAATTTTCATTTCTAGAAAAAAATTTGCTGCATTCTAAAGACCTTAAATTAGTACTAATATATAAACGTTTATCAGAGGCTAATAGAATGACCAGTAATGCAATCTCAAAGAGTGTGGAAACAGTCTAAAAAGATTTTCTTGCAAATTTTCCTGCTTAGCAATATAGCTCTTTTGCTTTCATAGTCAGTCTACCATGTCCTTAACCATCTTTACGATTTGACAATAATGTAGGTGTTGATGTTTCAGTGAGAAGTCATCCCTAAAAGGGAAAACTATCAAAAGAAAAAACAGCCTTGTGAATCTTATTCTCGTTGCAGGTGAAAACTAGTTTGGGACCTTGCTTTTAAAACTGAGGTGTTAAAAGTCTTATACATTAGGACAGCATTTTTGTTGCTATTCAGTAGGAAAAAAAGGCTAATGAAGTACATGCTGTATCATTTTCCTGAAATGGGTCATTTTCAGTCTACTGTGTTGTATATTCAAGCGTTTTAATAAGTTCCTTTGTAATTGCATCTCTCCCTTCAAGTAGCACTGTCCATTCAGCCTCTGAGGGAGGCCGTGCCATGTATCTGCTTAAAGCTCTGAAGTATTTGAATGTTTTCCCACAAAAGAAGTCTTCATTTTAAGATAACCTTCAAAAACCAGCAGCAATCTAAGGTGTATAAGAGGAATAGAGACACTGAAGATAACAAATTCTGGCGGTCTTCTATTCTCTTTATTGCCCTTTGAATATTAAGACTACCAGAGAGGGAGCTTTTTCCCTGAGGCATTTCCTTAATGTCTTCTAAATGTCGCTTCATCAGCCAAATGGTCAGAGCCCATGAAGAATCCTGTTACAGATGCACAGATTTTTGTGTTGTTAAATATGTTTCCATGTTTAGCTGCATTTCTGAAGCTGTAACTGAGATAAAGCACGTGTAAAAGCTTTGCTTATAGACTTCTCCACAGCTCATACTCAAACAACTTTCCTTCAAGATGCATTAGAAGCAAGATGTTTCCAAGTGTGATGCTGGCTGCCTTGTGTTACAAATGGTTGGTCTAGTTCATGCAAAACATTCCTTGATCATCAAGGAAACATGCTTTCAGCACATCCTTGCACAAAATTCACATGGAGTTCAACAAATTACAGTTCAGCTGCTGAAGCATAGCCATCTTGGGCTGCTTTGGATATCTACATTTGACTTATTCCAGTATCCATTGGATTATTTCCTACACTCAACTAAAGCTGAAAAGAAAATGGGGAGAACAGAAGGAATGGGGAGGCCCACGCTTCTGTTGGACTGAAAGTGGTGGCCTGGCACAGGGATGATAAAAATGAAAATTGCATATACTTAAAGCACATTGAAGCCCATGTGTGTGTGTTGTACACAGACTGAGCTTTCCATGTGAGGATCTCAATCCTAGACACAAATGAACTGACTGAAGTTATGAAGTCATGGTGTACTACACACCTATTTACAAAGCTGCTTCAGATACAATTCTTAGACATGAGTGAGTAGTGTATAATTTCTTGCCGTTTCTTCTGAACCCTTCCCCTTTCTTTCTCTGAGTTCTGTTGCTCCTGTTGTTGTAGCCTCTACGTTGAGAAGTTTGCCCGGATTTTTCACTGGAACGATTTACGTCTGTCTTTGCTGGGAGGGACATTTTATGGATGGTTCTCTACAGAATCCTGACTTTTGTTGCCAGACCACTGAGGCCTACGTAACATCATTGTTACACTGGGAAACACAATTCTGTTCTTGCTGCCAGTGGTGTAGTTAAGAAAAAGCATTCTTCCATGAATAGGCTGGCAATAACAGGGACCAGTGGCAAATTTAAATGAGCCATTACTGAAACACAACTTGAGAAATGCAGAAAATCAACCTAAGCTTTCTGGTCATAATGAGCTGATTTTCTTCTTTTATAGGAACAAAGCAGTTGGTAATAGCAGGTGATAGCGTGTTAAAGAGAGAAGAGAGAAAAATGAGCTGAAACCTCTCCAACCATAAGCTTTGTAATAATAGAACCAGTTTCCTATTTTGCAACAGGCTAATGTTTCCAACACGCAAACAGGAGTCAGTTGGCTTTAAAAACTTCTTGCTGAGAAAAAAACAGAAAACCACCAACAAAGGAGGTGACCAGGACAATGCATAATGTTTAATTTATGAAATGCAGCCATTTCATTATTTTTTTCCCCTTTTGAGGAAAGCCGTGAGGGCAGCAGTTGTACACACACCCCTCTCCAAGGCTATTGTACACGTAGTTACTGGTCCATATAATGGTTAGTCCAGCTATATGCCTTTGTGTATAGTTGACCAATGTGTGCATAGTCAGAGAATAATTAGCCAAAGCACATGGACTCAGTGTGTATTTAATCACAAGGCTATGCAGAGTATAATGCTTTCCCCTCTTGAAATATTGCATGCACCACTTCAGAAACTTTAGATTTATTGAAGAGATACTAATATTGGAGCACAATGTCCCGGTCTCCAGTTTGGGCATAGGTGGTTTGGTTTGGTTTAAATTGTAGGACTGCTGAAACTATGTAAGCAAAGAAAATTGTCTTTCCTTAACATTTCATTAGTCCCTTTCATTCATCTCCCCTCAATATCACTGCAAAGCAGTCTGCAGAGGATGGGGGAGGCTCCACTCCAGATTTCTCTGGAGTAAAAGAGCTTTCCTCTCCTTTTTGGCCTCAGGCACTGATCTTAAGCAAGGCTACTACTGCAAGACTGTGGCAGTGATTGATATCAAACATAAAACTTCCCAGAGAGACTATTAAATCCGTGTTGACCTGGTTTTAATAACACATAATGTTTCCATGAATTGCAAGCAAGTAAACAAGATTTGAGAAGTACTTTGCATAAATGGACTTTGAAACAGAAAAGACTGTTAAAAAGTCAGGAAGGATACAGAGGCTGTTTTCTGAAGGGGAAAAAAAGGAAAGAATGTTTTATAGAACAGCATTTTACTGAGTTAGAAACTTCTTGCATCACTAGTGTGTCATTTCTTGTCTTAGACAATTCTGCTATTGGGAAAGCTTTTTAAAAAACTTAATGTCATACCTTGCTGGGATCAACTGGGGAAAAAAATGTACAAATCATGTAAGCAACCTGAAGGAACAGAGGAAACTTTGTCTTGGGTCTAGTCCTCTTTTGGATTACACAGGTGCCAACAGCTGCTAAAATTGAGATATTCTCTATTACTCTTTTGATGATTCTTCATGATAAATACAGGAGGGAAATGGAAGCACTTCTTCAGATAAATTATATTTGGGATAATGTGAACTTCAAAACAACAAAGTTCAAGAACTGGCAGTACTGTGTAAATACCTGGCTCCTTTGAGAAGAATTGAAGTCTTGAGTCCAGTATTGTCGGTGACGAGCCAAAGGATGGCTGATGTGCCAAGTGGGAAGTAACCAACCCATAATTTTCTGGATTATACTTTATCCCTTTAAAGGAAATCTGACATTCCTTAGACAGCTACCTACACCCTAGAGAGTAGTCTGTGTGGCCAACCATGGAACATGATTGTCTGCCTTGACTTCAGCAAGGCTTTTGACACTGTCTCTCTCAGCATTCTCATAGGCAAACTTAGGAAGTGTGGCTTGGATGAGTGGACCATGAGGTGGATTTAGAGCTGGCTGCATGGCACATCCAAGAGGGTGGTAATAGTGGCACAGAGTCTAGTTGGAGGCCTGTCACTAGTGGTCCCTCAACGTTCAATACTGGGCCTGGTATTGTTTAACTTGTTCATCAATAACTTGGATGAGGGGGCAGATGACTCCTCAGCAGGTTTGCTGATGACACAAAGTTGAGATGAGTGGCCAATACCTCAGAGGGCTCTGCAACCCTTCAGAAGGACCTTGACAGGTTGGAGGGATAGGAAGAGAATTGTCTGCAATTCAACAAAGGTAAGAGCAGAGTCCTGCACCTGGGGAGGAGTAACCCCATGTACCTGTAAGGCTGGAGGCCAACCAGATGGAAAGCAGCTCTGTGGAGAAGGACCTGGGGGTCCTGATGAACAACAAGATGTCCATGAGCCAGTAGTGTGTCCTTGTGGCCAAGAGGGCAAATGGGTCCTGGGGGGCATTAGGAAGAGCATTACCAGAGAGGTGACCCTGCCCCTCCACTCAGCCCTGGCGAAGCCTCACCTGGGGTGCTGTGACCAGTTCTGGGCTCCTCAGTGCAAGGGAGACAAGGAGCTCCTGGAGTGGGTTCAGTGGAGGGCTACAAAGTTATTAAGGGGCTGGAGCATCTTTCTTACGAGGAAAGGTTGAGGGAACTGGGCCTGTTTAGTCTCAAGAAGAGTGAACTGAGAGGGGACCCAATCAATATTTATAAGTATCTGAAAGGAGAGTGCCAAGAGGATGGATCCAGGCTCTTCTCAGTGGTGCCAACAATAGGACAGGAGGCAACTGGCAGAGACTGATGCAGAGGAAATCTTATTCTGAGAGAGTGCTTACAGTTCTACAGAGCCTTCAGCAGTGCATCTGGGTGCGGTTCTTGTCCCTGGAAACAGTCCCTGCTGGGAGTGTCTGCTGCAGTCACAGACCTACCCGGTTGCCACTGTGCTACATGCAGTCCTACAGCACACACAGCCTCTGCTCAGTGCACTTGTCATGTTTTGCTGTGAGTAGACTGTGCTCCCACTTCAGGTTGCAAAAGAATTGCTCCCTGCCTAAGAGCATAGATTATATCTACTTCTGCACCTCTGCACATTTGAGTGTCTGTTCAGTTGGGTATGCCATAGACCATTAGTTTTACACCAGTGCTGTTGCTCCTCAGACTCCTATTGGGACACAGAACTGTTGCTGCTGTTGTTGTAAAGTGTTGGTGACTTGCTCCTAGCATGTTTTTCTACTTTGTTTTACAAATTCCAGTACTTGTGTCTGTTCTTACCTTACAGCATTCATTGTAAACTGATTGTTTTAAAAGCTTTACAAGCTGTCAGTCTTACGCAGTAGCTGGTCTTGTGGGTATCTACTTGATGGCTCTTAGTTCTTCAGTGGATATTTAATATTTAGGGGGGCTCATTTCTTCTCAGATGCAGCCTATGAATATTCAGCCTAATATTCCATTCACAGCACATTTAATAGTCATCATACTTCAGCACCTTCTTTTTTTTACCTCTCCTCTTTTCGGGGGGGAGTGTTGTGATGTGTAAGTCTCTCTGGATCTGGTTTGGTTGACATGGGGGCCCTTGGCAGGCAGCTGAGGTTCTGTCTTCCATTCATAATTGTACCTGGCGATGTGGCAAAGGTTTGAAAGTCTGATTTGTATCTTCTGTCACAGTAGAAACTCAGCCTGACACTGCAGATGCCGCAGGTTTATGAAGTAGGAAGGCTTATTTGGCAAGGTCGAGTGACCTCAGTTATTTATAGTACACAGCTCAGTGGCTTTGGGTTGACACCAGCTTTGGAGAAGAGGTTATGGTGCAATTTCTTTACAGCTCTGCCTGGCCTTGGCCAGCTTCCATGTCGTGAATCCTGAGCTTGAGCAGGCTGGGATGGACTGGTTGATAGACACAGAAGGGACTGCTTCTAAGCTCAGTCTGCTGTCCTGGAAACTCTCCCCTTAAATTTGCAGAGGCCTTTTAGAGGGGTCCTCTGGAAGAGAACAGAGACTTCCTGATTAATATTCTCTGCCACCTTGTATTTCAAATGAAATCTGGTACCTAATTCATTATTCAAGCCTGTGGCTTGCCCTGCCCTGCTGGTCAGCTATGACTGATATTCTGTACTTCAGCCATAACATGTTCTAAGTGACAGCACGACTTGCTTTTCTGAGTTTTCTTATCAGCAACAGCACTTGCTGCTTAGCCTCAAAATGAGGCTCATTCTTCCAACTACTGATCAAGTCTAATCTTGCTGTTCCCAATGTTCCTGCGACTCTGTGTCAGCTGCAATCAACTGCCCACTGTTTATCCAGCCCGGCTGCAGGAATTGTAGCCAGTTTCAGCAGCCTGGGTGCCTGTGAGCCAAGTATCTCTGCAAGTTTTAGTCACACCATGAGAAGCCTCTCCTTGTTCATCATTGCTTCAGAACATGAAGTAGTGTTTTCTTGAGGCAGTTCTGGTAACGGGTCCCAGAACTGCTGCTTCCCATAACTCTTACATAATTGCCTCTCAGCTGTGTATTTATCTTCCTATGAGGCATGATGTTTCTGTAGAGTATTTCCTGGCTCTTGACACATGCATCCTCAGTTTGAGTTCCTCTTTTCCTCTGGATCTCTTTTAGCTTTAGCCCGTGTGCATGTTCCATCCCAGTGGTCCTTGCGGGGAAAAAGAGAAGGTGCACCACAAATTGCATTTAAACAAGCCCAGGGACAGAAGTTAAATGCTATAAGAACGTCAGTAATGGATTTAGCCATATGCTCCTCCTTTTTCACCCTACTGGGATTCTGTCTACTGCTGAAGCAAGAGGGAGAGGCGCTAGGGAAATTCCAGCTGTCATTGACACATAGCTCTCTACTGGCATAGTTAGTAGCAGTGTACCAGGTGGCATGCAGTACATTGAGCAGATTCATTTTCAAGAGTTCGGCTGAGGCCATCTATTGTTTATCCAGTAAATCCAACTTTAAAACTCCTAACTTAGGATTGGAGAGGTTCTGCTTGCATGGCACACAGCAGTGATCCCATATAAACTCCCCCTTATGATTCAGATTTGTTCAAAAGCAGTGGGTTTAACAGCTTATTGTTGTACTAGCACTCTTTATGTCAGATCAGGTATTGTTTATTCTCACAAAAGCAGTATAAAAACCACGCTGTGGTGTGTAGGCTAATCTGCCAAAAGCATGATGGCCTGATCCAGACCAAATGAGCTCTTGCTGGGTGATCATGTGCAGCCCCGGTGGTATTTGCTGTGGACCTGCAGTCCACAGTACACAAGCAGTAAGTGCTCTGGAGATCTTGGCAGAGCTCGAGCTCTGGATGTTGCTATTTGGTCTGTCTGAGCCATGGCTAACATCATGAAGGGGAAGCTGGAGAACCACAAAAACCTTTGAGGCCATATAAATTAGAATCTTTGTTCTTCAGCCTTACCCAGCAGACTTTTGTGGCTCTGGTCTCTGTGGGAAATGGTTCTTGCTTGTTCCTTCCTGTTTCTGAAGCTTTTAAGACCAAGAGTTCACCCCAAGAACGTCTCCTATTGCTGAGCTTTTCCCCTGCAGGACTTGCAAACGTGTGAGGAGCAGACCACAGTTAAAACAGGATTCTTGCATTATCTATCGGCATTGTGTGGGGTGAAGAGTATCTCAAGACAAGACAGAGGAGGTAACATTGCTTAGGCATCCCCATTTCTCATCCCCACATTACAGTTTGGACTCACTGTGTGCTGCTGAAGCTGTTATAGAGAAAAAAAAAAAGAACTATATTTTCCCATGGTAAATATTCCCTGACTACAACCTTTGAGGAAAAGAGGTTTTGTACTTTGATCAATTGCCACGTCTTGACTGGGGCCGACCCCTCAGAGTAGCTCAGTACTCTGAGCAAATGTTCAACAAAAAAAAAAAAAAAAAGGGAAGAAAAAGAAGCAGCAGAACAAAACAAAACCCTACAACCTATTCTGTGTTCCAAGCTTCAGTTCGCACAAGCTAGCAGTCATTATCAGATGTTAGTGACAGGGGCTGTAATCTGAGTGCTACTGCTGAATGAAAATACAGGCACTGTCCCTTCTCTGGCTGCTCCTCTGTTTAACGTAGTGAGAAGAGAGATTCGAATCCAGAGGATGTAGCAACCCTGTTGTGTCAATCTTACAAACCCCATACTTTAGGCTATGCATTATTAAGTATTATGTCTTTGCACACCTGCTGGTAATTTGCTGGGGCACTGAAACTCATTTGGACTATTTCCTAAGCTGAGAGAGCTTTTTGGGGAGGTCTCATGCAGTTCAAATCCAGTGGGGCAGTGTCAGAGTGGGTCTGCTGGGTGCGTCCCACTGTCTGTGGGAGAAAGAGAACGACCAAAGGTCAGTAATGGCAAGCTGCCTTAGACACTGCTGAATTTGCAGCTGAGATTTGTCTAACAGAGCCATGTCCTTCTTTTTCTCTAGGCACTCCACAGAACAGTCCTGTGGCTCTCTGGATACTTGAGGTTTGGAGAGGATGGCCTTTGAGTTTGAGAGCTGCTCTTACAGTAAGAGAACAATTGTATCAGCAGTGGCTGAACCTGTTTCAAGCTCTTCCCACCTCTTCTTTTGCCTTTGCTTTGAACCCACCATAGCTGTGCCCACTGTGAAGCATGGGGAGTTTCTGTGTTGGATCTAGCAATACAAACTGTTATGAAGGATCTGTCTGGGACACAAGTGCCTTGTTTGCCAGTAAAGCCTTGAATCCTTATAAAATGGGTAAAATCTACATCCCAAGCACAGTGAAGAGGCTGTTTAATTCTCCCCTGTGCTGTATGCTGGTGCTTCATCTGTGCTGCAGACAGCAGTGCAAGCCTGGAGCACCCAGGGTTCTTCTGCCAACATCTAAGCCAGAGCAAGTTTCTGTCTGGGCTTTCCTTCAGCCACTGATTTCCACTTTTATGTATAAAGGAGTCACCTGGTTTATTTATCAGGCCTGGCGAACAGTCAAGGTGGTGAGTATAAAATAGGTAGAAGTGATTCAGCTGAAAAGACCAAAATAAGGAAGGGGCTTGTCTAGGAGATTCTTTAGTTTCCTTTCTCCACCCACCTCCTTTGTGCTTTTTGAGTCAGGGAGGACTTTCAGACAGACCCCAGGTCTTGATATTCCCCAATGTTCTGTCTTCTACGAGGCTGTCACACTCTTCTAATGATCATATCACTTAATAACCTCCCGGATAGCTCCAGGGGACAATTAGGAGAACATGGATTGTATCATATTAAAATGCATCTGTACTGTCAAGATGCTTGTCCTGGTGACAGGCAAAATCAGAAAGCATGAGAAAAATACTGCTCAGAAGGGCCCCACTGAAGCAACCTGTGTCACTACTGGCTTTGTGCAGCCGAACTTCTTTTATCACTGTCTGCCTCTTGGCCATTTGGAGAATCAAGCAATTCACAGGGATACAGTGCAGAGCTATGTTATATCTTCCTACACTGAAACACTGCCTTAATGGTAGCTGTGTATTAAAGTGGAGGCCTCTCTCCAGTTCATCTAGTTAAAAAAAAGAGCAAGAGATATAAAAGAACTCTGATTGTGAGGAAAAAAATGCCAAGGAATGCTAGCTGATGCTGTCTTTAAAGGAACTGGATAAAAGTGAGATTAACTATCACTGATGCTGGAGTCCTTGATAATGGGTCATACAGCAGAAGGAATTATGCAGGTCTTCCCTAGCTGACTGAAAAGATGGCAAAAGGTGGTCTTCCGTGACCAAAATTCAGTGACTCCTGCATTTTGCCTCATGTGTGGTGCCTTATTTTATGCAGAACACTTAAGCAGCACAGCTACAGACTCTGGTCTAGTGGGGCACAGGGGAGTAAATCTGCTTGCCCAGCAGAGCCCAACACACAAAGCCTGCCTGGGAACTGAGGTGTGCACCCAAGCACTGCCCCTCAACCTGCCCTGGGAAGCAGAACTGGTTCTGGAAATGTAAGTGATTGCACTGACTGCACCCCAGGTGTTCAGCCAGGTAGCCAGTTTTTAAGGGCATAAAGAGAAGACTGCAGTTTTCCCTAAGAAATTACCTGAAATATCCTTTGATAAAACCTTTTGAAAAATGACACCCAAAATTTCGTGGGTTCTTTTGGCAGCAAGAGAAAAGGGGGATCTTCAGAAGCTCTAACTAAACATGAAAGGTAAAACTGAATGAAAGAAGAGGATGGTGAAAAGGAGATTTTCATAACAAAATCCTTTTCCAGATACTGCTTATTTGTGGCATTTGGGCCACTTTCATGCTAGTAACATACTATTGCTTTGTGTGAAATAGTAACTACTGGGTAGATCTTCGGGATAAAGGGAAACTCCTTATAGCAGTTTAATATAGATATTACCAAATTCACTGCTATAGGGGTATGCTTAGAATCCATATTTTCTAAGCAGGTCACGGTATTACTCTGTATTTACAAACATAGCCTCACAATTTTTTCTCTTATCAACTTTCTCATAGTTACTTTCAGTGATTTCTGTGACTGTTTTCTATTAAACCTGTATTTGTATTATTTACAGGCACCTCTGTACTATTCCCAAGAAGTTTTTCTTTTTGACTTCTTTATTTGTTGTAGTTTATATTTTCCTTTCATATAGGCTATAAGTTTTCCTGAAATGACATTCCAATTTTAACATGGCAATATAATGTCAGTGTTAAAATGTTCGTAAGCAAGAAATGCCCTGTGGTAATTTAAGCCTCAGAAAATGAAGAAGAGGCTATTACAAATGAAGCAGCTCCTCTGAGGTCAGGCAGGACTCAGCACGGCAAGAGTTTGCTTTGGCCACCTTCAGTCACCTTGAACAGCCCGTGGTTTCTGAGGGGCCACTCAGATCACTCGGGCTGCTTGCCCAGTGAAAATCTGTTCAGCAGGGACAAGGGGAGATGAATCTAAAGAGTCTCCTGCCTAGGAGCTTTCTGAAAAGATTAATTACTCTGTGAAAGAATCCAGTAATGAGAAATGATGTTGCTTTTGTCGAAGGCCATTGGGTCCCTGGATGGTGGTTCCCATTTTCCAGGGCTAATCTCTAAAGTAAATAGTTTTCTTTTTGTTGACTGTCAGCGCTGTGTCACTGTGCAGTGACCTGCATGTGCAAGTGCTGTGGACTAGGGGTCCTGTGGCCTCTGTCAAACCTGTACAGGGCGTATCTCCCGCTCCCAGTGCCCCCTGCCATCCATTCCTTTCAGTCTGAAAGGAAGGAGATTGAGCAATTTGTCACTGCTTGTTGAGAAGTGGCCTTCGCTGCTTGATGTCCAAGTCCTTTCTTGCTGGCCTTTCTTCTCTTGCTTCTGAACCTGTTTTTCATTTCTGCAGGGATGCTTTGCCCCATTCCTCCTCTTGCCCTTTTTTGCCATTTTCTATTGTCTGCTTAACTCCTTCTTTCTTTACAGGTTTTGGCTTTACACGTCTGCATGCAGGCACACATACACACACATACACACACATACACACAGAATTTAAGGAAATAGAAAAATTTACTTCCAGTAGATACCTACAGACCCGATTCTTTCTGCTATGATTTCATGCTGTCATGTGGTCTACTGTGGGTCCCTGACTAATTAAAATTATGACAACAAAACAGCATGCACACATTCTTCATATTATTTTTTTATTTAGTTGAGTGTGTTAGTTATTTCCTTTCTAAAAGGTATGAGAACATCTTTCAAGGGACTGTTTCTTTGAAAACTATTGATGCCAGTGGGTATGTTTGAGTAGTGATTTGCTGTGCAGCTGCATTGAGTCATCCACAAATAATGACGAGAATACTTAAATTAAAAATCTTGACTTTTATTAGAAAATTTGCCTTGATGACATGACAACTTTCAGCTGGTGGCAAATTTGACTGTATATCTACAGACAGTCTTTAATATGCACCCCAAAAGATTGAAAGCACTGCAAAGGGAGGAGCTGAGGCTACCCAGAAATCTGGTCCTCTCTATCCAGCAAAAGTCATTCTTTGTTCTTGCCGTCACACTCCACAGCACGCCTGTCTTCTTCAGTGACAAGATTGGTGGCTGCAGTTTGGCTCTGGAAAAAAAAAAAAAAACAAAAGAGGTGCCATTCTGTGTACAGGTCTGCAACTATTTATTTTCCACGCGGTTGCCCTGTGACAATTCTTCACGAATAAAAAGGTGCAATGAGGAGATTCTCGCTGCGATGAACCCCGCAGTGCTTCAGCAGTGCTGCCACAGCTGATGCCTGAAGACAGCTGAAAGAACCAAACCTTAGGCATATCAGCCTAGTAAAGTGGACTGTAATGCAGCACTGTCATTTTATGGCTCTGGTCCTTTTAGGAACCTTATTTCTTTATCATATAATGAGCCAAAGGAGTATCAGTGAGTGACTCCTCACAGAGGGTATCGTAAAGATCCATGCCCACCAAATCGAGGCAGCTGGCCAGGAAGCATACCACTTTATCCCAGCTGAAGGGAAAAAAACCAGGGATGATTTCAAAACTAAATACACCCTCAGCACTCTCTGGGGCACATGAGCAAGCTGGATTTCAGCCATGTATGTCCCAGGCTTTACATAAGCTGAGATCTTGTGCATGCACTCTGAAAGGCTTAACTGCTCATCTGGTAATGGAGTGTTTCTGAAGCTGTAAGAAACAAACAGCCCTCACCTCACAGATCTTGTAACCTGAGCATGTGATAAGAAAATGAGCAGATGTAAAACCAAAGGTAGCATCCAGCTGAGCTTGAGAGTTTGGAATAAATGTAAAAGGAGTCACAATCGTATGGGGGCAATGAGTCCCTGGCAGGTGTTGTGTTCATTGGAAGGCATCGGTGAGTCTTAAGCAGGAATTTAAGTCACTGTAGATTTTCTTTACAGGAAGTTTCTCATTTCCTAAAGGAATGTGCTAAAAGAGGAGGGAGCAGCATTGGAGAGCACCAGCAGCTGGAGAGCCTTCTCTTATCTTCTTGGTCAGCTTCGAACCGGCACTGACCAGTGTGTGCTTTGATAGAAGGGGGTGAGAGCAAGGAGCAGAGCTTATTTGATCCAATGGGAGAAGAAAGAGGTAGATGAGGGATAAAAGTATGAAAACCTTACAGAGGTGATGAGTCAGCAAGATACTTTTTAATGCAATGTGTTAAACAGTTTTATAGGGAGAGAAAGTAGATTTGTTGAAATCAGAAAGAGAGAGCTTCAGCTGTAGACAGATGAGACAATGAAAACCTGAACCAGAGCTTTACCAAAGGAAATGGGGGATGAATTTTTAAGGCAGTTTGCAGGTAGAATGAACATGATTTGTGTTGAACAGGTTGCTTCTTCTCTTGCCAACTGTGTGCATTAAAGAGAACACTGCTTTTGCCATTCACAGGTTACTCCTCTGACAAAATTACTGAAAATTTCCATGCCTGTGGTTATTTAGAAACAATTGCAACTCAGCAAATCTAATTATTTCAGTTCCTTCTGTTTTGGTTCCTCTTATTGTTGGAATTAGTTCCTCTACTAGAATGTTCAAGCTTTTGCAACTTTAGTTTTATTCGTTATTGCTGATGTAACAAAAAATCCTCACAGCTTGCACAGTACTTTTCTGTAGTTCTGAAATCCTGTGAGAAGATTTTTGTTCAGGAACCTAAAACTTAAGATTATCCAAACTGGTTTTCTCAATTTTTATCTTCTTGTTTATGTCCCTACTAAAAGCAAAAGCTCACACAATTCTTGGATGTTTTGTAATTAACTTTCATCTAACTCCCACTCATGTTCACAGAAATCCTTCCTTTCGCATCAGTTAAACTGATCTGAGTAAGGTTAAAGCCCTGATAATACAAATCCTACTACAGAAATCAAAAGGATTGTGGTAATATAAGCAATATATGGCCACCCATTGTGGCCATAATGGTAATTTTGGTAAGTGACACTTTTGAAAAATGAAATAAAAATCATAATCTGTTATATTCCTACAGCTAATATCCATGTTGGCTGGGGAAAAATGTTGTCTCTGGAACCATGAGAAACTGCTTCAATTCTCAACTATGATCATCATCAAGCATGGTGAAGAAAAGGTCATCAGGAGCAATCAGCATGGATTCCCCAAGGGAAAATCAGGCTTGACCAATCTGATAGCCTTCTACGATGGTGTGGCAGGATGGGTTGATGAAGGGAGACCAGTGGATGTTGTCTACCTCGACCTCAGCAAGGCTTTTAACACTGTCTCCCATAACATTCTAGTAGGCAAACTCAGGAAATGTGGATTAGCTGAATGGACAGTGAGGTGGATCAAGAACCAGCTGGATGGCAGAGCTCAGAGCGTCATGATCAGCGGAGCAGAATCCAGTTGGAGGCCTGTGGTCAGTGGCATTCCCTGGGGATCAGTACTGGCTCCAGTCTCATTCAACTTGTTTATCAACAACCTTTGGATAAAGGGATAGAATATACCCTCAGCAAGTTTGCTGATGAGACAAAGCTGGGGGGAGTAGCTGATACGCCCCAAAGCTGTGCTGCCTTTCAGCAGGACCTTGATAGGCTGGAGAGCTGGGCAGAGAGAAACCTAATGACGTTCAACAGGGGCAAGTGTAGGGTCCTGCTCCTGGGAAGGGATAGCCCCAGGCACCAGCACAGGTTGGGGGCTGACCTGCTGGAGAGCAGCTCTGCAGAGAAGGCCCCAGATGTCCCTTCCAACACTAAAAAGTCTGTGATTCTGTGAATGCCTATTTTAGTATATTGCACAGAGGGAATGTTTTCTCATACAGCAGACATCACTGAGGATTTCCCAAGTACCGTTTTTGCACTCTCTATTTAGCATAAACTGTAGATGTGTTAGATTCATCCTTGTGATATATGACCTCCAATGAAAGAAGTAAGCCCTCTGGTTTGAAAGCACAAGGGAGGTAACAGCACACACCATACCCCAGGGAGGTGATTCACCAGAGGAACTGCAAGCAACTCGAACCAGTTGTCTCTCCTGGAGGAGTCAATGCTCGAGGAGTCAACACTCAAATTGTCCTAGGGAAGAAAAGTAAGATGCCTTGGGCTTTTGTTTAGTTTAATGGCTTGTTTCCCTAACAAGATGAGAACAGAAATTAACTGTGAGCCAGGAATGGGAACAAAAAAAATATATTATTCTTCAGTCTCAAGCAGAAAGGAAATTGTCCAGATTGTGCTGATATTTTTGTTGATGGAAAGCATAGATGTGGAAACCCAATGGCTCCTAGCCTAACTGGGGGAAGGTACCAGAGCTTTGCTGCTCTCATTGCTACAGACTCTTGAGATCAAGGATCCAAATTATGATATTAAGACACTATTCATAAAAATAGTCAATAGGTTTGACACACAGGGCTATTGGGGTAAAGGTAACATGGAAGGGCGTGCCTTCAAGTCATGGGCTGAAGTTTCTCCTTTGTCTTCACAAGACAATACAATGGGGAAGACAAATAAACTGAGGCTGTGAGTCTGCAGACACTGTGTACTGACACAAGCACAGGATGATGCCAGAAACAGAGCTGCACATTCTCACAACAGGCTGTCCTTATATTTGGAATCATAGAATGATAGAATCCCCTGAGCTGGAAGGGATCCACAAGATTCATTGAATTACAGCTACTGGCTGTGCACAGGACAACCCCAAAAGTCATACCATGTGCCTGACAGCGTTGTCGAAACACTTATTGAACGCTGTCAAGCTTGGTGCTGTGACCACTGCCCTGGGGAGCCTGTTCAGTGCCATTCCCTCAGGTCCTGTCACTGTCACCACAGAGAAGAGATCAGTGCCTGCCCCACCTCTTCCACTCATGAAGAAGTTGTACCCTGCTATGAGGTTTCTTCCTCATAGTTAATTCAGCTTTCTTGTTGATAGAAAGTAGGTTACTCTGGTTTGCACATAAGTACATAGGTTAAGTATCTCTTCCACATTTAATTGTTTTTACACCAATAAGAGTTTTTGAGACAATTTTGTCTTACCTGCTACACCCAATTTTATGTAAATTTGATGGTGCACATCAGCCATCATAACACCTGAGAGGATGTGTTGGAGAGCACTGAGTGTCTGGACACAGTGGTGGCATCCTCTGCCTCCATCCCTGTTCTGCTCTGGCACTAGGACCCACCTGTGTGGCAAGTTCCAGCTTTTCTCCCATTCTTGATATGAATGTTCTGTCCACAGGAAATGGGGATGAAGAACCTAAGCTCCACTCACTGCAGATGCTTCCAAAGATGCTGTTCTGTCACTGTATTGGCTCCAAAGGTCACATCTTCATGGGCATCTTCATTCTGCCAGCTCAGATAGATGCACAGACTTCAGGAGAGGTACAGAAAAGAATTATTCTAAAATTAGCAGAAGAGAGGTACAAATCCAGAGAAACCAGCCAAAATCATTTCCACAGTGCCTTTATGTACTCCCCTGGAAAATTTTTCATCCACTTATAGGTAATTCAGTAAATTCAAATTAAACTGAGGAAAATAATTGTTCTTCCATCCCCTGCTTGCGGTTTCTTTTCTTTCTTGAAATGCAGTCTCTTCCTCCAGTACAACCAGTTTCCTTCTAATCATCTATGCACCCCACACCTGCCCTTTCATTTTTTATGGTCATATCCAGACCTGTTTGATGGAATTCCCTTGACCAGCTTCTTCAGACAGTGCCTGAAGTGATGTCTCCAGCTGATGTGCTCTTTTGAAAACAGCCTCTCAACATACAAAACATTCAGAGACTTTGAAGGACAGAGGAAGGTGTGCACCCTATTGGCTAATTATCCAAAATGCACACAATCCATGATTACTTCAAGGGTTTTTTTTGGTTACTCCTCCTCCTGCCATTCCATTTTACATCAGTATTTTTCTGTGTTAGATACTTTACTTTCTTAATCTGTTCAACACACACCTCTATGAGTGTGTGTAAAAGGAATGCACCATCACTGATGGAAGCCTGTGCACTAAGTGGGCTTGAGAAAGGAGTATGGGCAAAACAGACCTAAATCAAGCATGGTACTTGTTCTGACTAAAAGGCTGAAAGAGTAAGAGCCTAGAGGTGTTTAATTCTGCAGGGCAATGTCATAACGTAAAACCTCCCTAGTGCTTCTCTTTCCAGAGAGAGGATAGAGCTTGAAATAATGGAGCAGTATCATGAGGCACAACTCCATCAGTGTAAGCTAAATGGGTCACCCCAAAGGAGTTTGGGCCACTGGCTTTGAAGTTTGCAAATACAGTACAGGGGAGAGGCATAGGCCCATAGGTGACCTCTGTTTGTGGTGGACTTGGGGAGGTTTCAAACAAAAGGGAATGCACTGACTCTTCTGTCTCTTCAGCTCTACGTCACTACACAAAGAAACTGTGCTTTTTCCATCTATAAACAAGAATATAATGGTTTTGACCCCACTGAAATATTTTCTTTTGTGGTACTGCCTGAAGGACACTGAAAGCAGGCCACGTACCATGGTGCTGCCCACCTCACTGATCTCTGCTGTCTCTGGTTCTCACCCTCTGTTGATCTGTGTTTTCTGGAAGGTGTGGAGCAGAGATTAAATGTGTACAGAACCCAGCAGAGCACGGCTTTGATCTGTGACCACGGCTTATTGTCAAACTCAGTAATAATAATATGGGGCTCCTTGAGCACAGTTTTTTACGTAATACTGTCCTCAGAGTGAATTAGCATACAATTTCCCCAGTGGCTGAAGAAGGATTTTGCTCAGCTGGTGCACAGATAACATTCCTTATTTCTTCCTGCCTACCTGCTTTCATGAAACATGCAGAAAGATGACATGCAAGAGACCTTTCCATCTCTGTCAAGTGAATTGCCGCTGTCCAGAGCTACAGAATGAGGAAGACAGGAGCTTAGAAATTCCAGAAAGATGACGTCTATTTTACTTTCAGATCTGCTAAGCTAAAAATGGGTTGCTTTATTTCCAATTAAGGAAAAACAAAGCTGGGATAACACCATAGCATGTGGTATGCAGAGCTAATGGAAAACAGGCAGCAGAGCAATTACGAGGCTGTAGCTTTAATGCTGTCCTGGGGTGTGGGACTTGTTTGTTTTGTGGGTGGCTATGGGGTTTTGAGTCTACTTTTCTGAGTGGGTTTTGAGTCTACTTTTCTGAGTGGGTTTCTTTTTCCCTTTTTTGTATACTCTGGAAAATTTTTAGTCCTAGGATGTAGGCACCTCCTCAACTTTGCTTCACAGTGTAATTTTTTGTCATTCTGCTAACAAAGGGCAATGTAGAAAAGCAAACATGCACTTACAAAGCCTGTTCTTCTCCAAGTGTGAATTCAAGACATTTTTGCTTTGCTTCTTCATATTAATTCAGATTCATGTTTCTGGGATTAGTGTTCTTCATATAAAATCTGAAAGTATCTATAGCCAAGACTGCAACCATCCTCATGGAAATCTGCATCTCTCCATAATGGGTCACTCTCTTCATACTGAGCTTTCTTGGAAGAAAAGTGTAGAATAAATAAAATGGGATTTCACTGACTTCACTTTTCTCCCACTGTCTCAGAAATAGTTTCATTAGAAGGCAATCATTTTAGCAATTTAAAATCTAGATTTGGAGGATGCTGAAGGATCCATGAGAATATGCTTTATATTTCACACGCAGAAATGGGAGAAAAAAGTCATGCTGGCTGCTTTAGTCTGCAATGCTAATTGAGCAAATGCTGGGGAGACAGACCAGTGGTTTGTGTTTTCCGGCTCGTTAACTGGAAATGGAATAACCAATCCAGTATATAATAGTAGTATTTTTTTATCTTTCTTAGACAGATTTGGATTTGGTAGGGACTAAATAGGAAGCATCTGAGCATGTTCTATCCTTGCATGCAGAGAAGCTGTTGATATACACTGTTTGTGCCATAGGTGGGAGAAAATTCCCCATTTGTCATCCCTACTGCAGCACTTCCATTGGTAGAGTGGCTGCATCCTTTGTCCCTCGCTAAGAGTTGCACTGTGTGCAACAACAGCAGCCAGCAGCTCTGTAACATAAATGTGCCCAAAATCATACTTCAATTTAATTACCTATGAAATTGTATTCTGTGAAAGAGGAGAAAGAAATTGCTATTACTTTCCTTAAGTAGATCAAATTTCGTAATAATCCTGAAAATTCCTTTGCCTTTGATTTAACGAATGAAGGAAAGGCCTGGGTGGTCACTAAATCAGCTGACCACTGGCAGAAGGACCTTGGTTCTGTGGCAGAGATTCAATGCTCTAATTAAAAACTCTCAGGCTGTTGGAATTTTCCATTATGGAAACAGAATGTGTGTCTGCCTCACAATTATGTTGCTATCTTGACTTGTCTGATATATCACAGGCATGTGGAAATTAATTTTGGAGGGAATTTAGAATGGGTTCTTTTATGCCATTCTCTTTTAAGAAAGTTGGGGAAAGTGTGCTGTCCCTTAAAGGTCTTGAAACTTGTTTCCAGTGCTTTTATATTGCATTCTGGTACCTGACTGGGTTTTTTTGTTGGGGAAAAAAAAAGAAAAAAAAAATCAAGTATCTGGATTTCTTGTCTTCCTTAAGAGCTCTAATCCTGTAGGATCTTTAAAAACTCTTCTTACACTGCAAAATCTTCACATTTTCTGGGTGTAGGTCATTGTACCAGTACCTGTAGTTCCTCTGAGCAACCCATTCCAGGTTGGTTTCCATTTCAAAAGAACCTCTTTCATATGAAAGCGCAGTTTCTTTTGTTCCTTTCTAAATATCTCTCTAAATTATGTAGGAAAATCTGCACAAAGAAAGGTAGAACCTATCAGGAATCAAGGCTATGGAAATGGTATTGTCTGCTAAGTGGTATCCAGGTGTATTACTATTTAATATAAAGGGAAAAAAGGGAGTTCAGTCCCAAGTGCTTAGGAAGTCCTTGGGAGAACAACAGCAGAACTGAGGAACAGAGAAGCTATTTGATGATTGTGTTTTCACAATCAGATGCAATCTAAGTACAAAATTCTTTTGCTACATATCTTTTGTTCAAGGTCTATTATAGATACATATCGTGTCTATGTATGTAAAAATATGTAGAGTATGGGGCTGGGCAGTAATTGGTACAGGGTGATTTGGCAATAATGAACACTGATGTGCCCACTTACATGCCCACTTACAGTGGGCATGTAAGAAGGTATTTTCACTCTGTGAGCAAAGCTCCCTTCCTTAAAGCTCCTTAACTATCAGAGAGGGGCCCTTCTGTAAAGAGGAAAAGAAACCACACAGGTTAGACTCCTTCCTCTTCTGAATTACCTTTCAGAGTAGCCATTCTTCCTCCTGGGAGCCCAGCCTCATGATTATGTCATCACAGCTAAGTCTCCAGAATTGGAATATACCAGGATAAACACCTGTATAAACAGACACCTGTGTGAGCCTGTGCACGTTGTAGCTAACTCTGAAAATAAAGTCTCCTGAAGCAGCCACTGCTTTGTGTAAATCTTATTTCACAGCTCACTTCACCTGAAATCACCTTTATTGTATCTCCTGTGTGGTTGTTACTCACCAAAGAGTATTACAGAGCTAGGCTCTATCTGAATGGCAGCACTTGGGTATGTCCCTCTGCTCACAGCCTCAAGTGCACATGCAGTCCCATCCCAGCCTATGCCAGCCTGGAGAACGTGGATCTTACAGTTTAGTTTCTTGTGCGGGATTTTGGCCAAGTTTATGATTTGAGAATAAACTCGTTAATATTTTTAGTCTGAAATAACTTGATCTGCATCTGTAACTTCTCAAAAGAAAGAGTAAGTATCTTTTTCATTAAATGTGAAGATGTTTGACTTAATTTTTCCCTGCATTAATTTTTCCTTTTTTTTCTTTTTTTTTCTCTTTTTTTAGTATGCAAGCAATTTTTTTTCATCTTTATTATCTTATCTGAATTTTCTGTTTGGAAGAAAGAATTTCCACTTGACTGCCACCAAATTGTCATGGAGTTCATTACCTCCAGTGAGACGAGCAATGGCATGGAATAATTAAACTTACTTTCTGCTGGCATGCAAGGAATCTTTCCACTCTATTCCTTTTGATTTGACCTTTGACTAAACGTATTTCTGTTTGCTGCATGGATGGTATTTTGATATTTAATCCCCTGGATACAGTGTGTTCCTTTATCTTGGATGAGACAGTGATTTCTACAACACTGTTTTCAAAACTTTGTTTGCAAGAAGGAAAAATGTGATCTTTTATATTGTTCAAGGAAGACAAATTTTTGCCTGCACAAATCCTTTTTATATGGCAATTAAATCTGATTTTTATGCCTATCAGAATTAATTTCCATAATGGTATTTCATTATTAATATTTAAATGAAGTTGTGCTGCTCTGTTTATACAATGTAGAGTTTAATCACAGAAGATTCTAAATCAGAGCTTTCTGGTGTAACCCACTACATAAAGGTAACTCTTGGGAGGTTTCACAGAGACTCAGGAGTTAATTTATGCTGAAATAAAGAGAATAGTGCTTTTATTATATTTTTCCTTAGTTACCAGTAAAAATCATCCAACATCTTAGGAAAAAAAAAAAAAAAAAAGAAGCAAAACGCCAAAGTGAAAAATAAAAAAGCTGCCTGTCAAAGTTAAATGTAGCCTACTTACTTGATTTACTGGAATCCTGTCACTGCCTGTGGGCAATTGGTACTTTCTTAAAGCAACTTTTGCTCCTTTTATTTTTAAGTTATTTGAATGTTTAATGAATACAGACACCCTATAGGCCTAAATGTGTGGGAAGTTCTGCAGGGGAGGGAGCAGCACAGGCTTACCCGTGCCATTCCCATAAAATTGTCCATCTGGTTTTGGTCAGAAAGAAAAACAGAAAGAAAGGTCATTCCTTGTCCTGCCAGAGGCCACTCACTGGGGACCTCTCTTTCTTTTTCCCTGTTTTCTTTTTGCAATAAGTTTTACATTAGTAAAAACAGTCTTAGCGGAGTATCTCCCTATGCCTAGGCAAGAAAGTAATTTTCCTTTCCTTGATTCCTCACTCTCATCCTATTTACGCTGTGGAGAAACTTGCCTGTCAGGGAAAGCAGAGCATGTGGGCTTGAGTGTCCCCGTAGCAGAGAAGGGAACACTAAACAAGGGTCAAACTGGTCCAGAGAGCGTTACTCACACTGTGCTGATGGGAACACTGCACTGATGGGAACACTGCACTGCTTCTCACTCTCCAACCCCAGCTGAAAAAGACTTGTTTGCTGTTCAGTTTGTGAACAAAAGATACTGGCAGAGTATCTTTCCTCTGGAGACTGGATGGAGGAATGTCCCTGAAAATCCCTGAGGAAAATCCTACTGCTCCATGCCAGCTTTGCCTTCTGATGCCTGTAGGTTTTTTCTTGGGGGGCACGGGGTACCACGCAGCCTCTGCTCAGAACTACAAACTTCATCTCAAGTTGCCTCCTCACATACCCCAGAGGAGTTTGCACGAAGCAAAGCTGCCTGCATTCCAACTGGCCTCTTATTCCAGTACCACTGACCAGAATGTTCCTGCCAGCGAAGGGTCACCTCCCAGATGTTGGATGGGAGTGTAAGGGCTGGAGAGCCAAGGGCTTCCAGCTGAGGCTCTTCCATTCAGCACTGCTTACCCAGTAGGGCCCAAAGAGACCTTTGGGACCATCTGTGGGATCAGGCTGCAGAAGCAGGTCTGATAGTGGCGTGTTGTGAAGAGCAGGTGAGCTGCTTTGGGCTTGACACCTGCTCAGTCAAGAAGGTCTCATCCAAGCTGGGAACAGCACAATCCATCGCCAGTAGTCCTACCACATTTTTTTTTTTTTGCCTCTCTGTCCTGTTGGCTTCACCAGGCACCATGCAGCTGAAAATTTACAGGGTCTAGCTTGCACCTACTGTGGTATCACTGTTAGACCATGATGATAAATGAGGAGTTTACTGCTGAGAAAGTTAACTTTTGCAGCTAGACTTTGTAACCAATTTCTTTCTCTATTACTGCAGCTCATGGTCAGCTCACACCTGGAATTGTTTGAGCTATTGGCATTCCGGTCTCTCACATTTGTGGATGCATTTTCTCCTGGGATATTCGGTCAAAGATACAACCTTTATCTTATCTCTAGCTCCTGTCAGAGTCCAAATTAGCAGACATGTTCGGGGAAGGATGGGCTTTGGTGAAGAGCTGCTTCTTTGCACAGTTTGCTACAGCAGAAAAAACTCTTTCAGTGAATTCAACAATGTTTAAACCATTAACAATTTCAATCTCTCACAGTAAGGAAAGGTAGAACTACTGAGGTAAGAGCATACTGCTTGGAATAAAACCTCAGTAACTCTGCTTGCTGATGAGGTGCGCTTTTTTTGGCAATTGTTGTTGTGCTTCTTCCCCAGCCTTTTTTGTACTTCCCCTTTTTGCTATTTAATTAGTTCTGTCCTTTGGTTCTAACATGTAGGAGAATTAAGCTAGGTTTTCCAAGTTGCTAGTAAGACAAAAATCTGTAAAATGAAATGGAAGATGGAAACAAAAATTTGTTTGAAAAATAAAAAAAAAAGAAAAATAACTTTTATGAAGATCATAATAATGAGTCCTCAATTACCACAGCAGTCTGGCCATGAAACTATTAAAAGAGTGGGGGGAAAACCAACCCTAGTATCTCTCATTTTATTAAAACTGTGTCATTTTTAAGTGCTCCCATAAATTTTACCACCAGATTTATAAATCCTGGCTTTGTGCCTAAGTCTGATTGCAGATCAAGAGGTGCTGTGCCCTCACAGACTTCCATGGATTTACTTCACAGTAACTTTGATGTCAGAAAGGACTTTTGCCTCTTGTTTAAACCAACCCAAATATAATGCAAGGAAACCAGCAGTACAAGAAAGCAGCTGCAGAACAACAGAGTATCAGTGAGCCTGCATTTCAGGTGCTACAATTAAACCTCTTCACTTCATGCACCTTTCTTTGGTATGTCTGTGCTGATGTTCAGTTGGTAGATAGGAGGAGATGTGTAGACGTGAATCATTTATGAAGCCTCCTAGAACTGGGCTGTGCTAGGAGCTCATGAGCTCTTCTGCCTGGAGCCCCAGGAACGCTATTTGTAAAATAAGTCAGGCAATATTAGGAAAAATATACAGTAAAATTTGATGCAAGTTATCCTACTGGGAATTTTTCTTATTTTATTGAAAAGTTTTGAATTCAGAAAGAGAAAAGTTGTTCCCAGGACAGTCTAAAGATAATAAAGTCATTCCTTCAAGTGTTTATGGGGCCTTCTGAGAGAAACACCTCATATTGGTGTGCTTGTTTTAACTTATTGACTCTCCACAGCATATGGAAATACTGAGCTCTAGGAAATCAACTTTGACCAGCCCTGAGAAACAGTAGTCTCTTAAGAAATGTGGCTGCATTGACAAGTTTCACAGAGGAAATGGAGAAGGTGGGAAGGCAAGGCAAGGCAAGGCAAGGCAAGGCAAGGCAAGGGATGGGGTTGTATTTCCCCTTATTCAGTCAGCAGGAACTTCACTGGACTGACACAACTGCTCAGATACAATGGATAGTGGCTTAGCCACTTCTTCTGCCCGTCCCCTCAGGACCCATGGATTCATCTCATCAGGTCCCGTGGGTTTGTGCACCTTCAGGTGCCTTAGATGGTCTTGAACCTGTTCTTCCCCTACAGCAGGCAGTTCTTCATTCTCACAGCCTCTGCCTTTGCCTTCTGCAACTCCAGCCATGTGGCTGGAGCACTTGCCACAGAAGACCGAGACTAAAAGGTCATTCAGCCTTCTCCACGTCCATGAAGCCTCAGCCTTCTCCACGTCCTGGGGACCCAGGTCTCCCATTTCCTTCCACAGAGGGCCCACATTTTCCCTAGTCTTCCTTTTACCACCGGCTTACCTACAGAAGCTTTTCCTCTTGCCCTTGCCATCCCTGGCCAGGTTTTATTCTGTAAGGGCTTTATTTTTCCTAACATGATCACTGGCCACTCACAGTCTCTGTATTCCTCCCAGGCTATTTGTCCTTGCATCCACCCTCTGTAGGCTTCCTTTCTGTGCCTGAGTTTGTTCAGGAACTCCTTTTTCATCCATGCAACTTCCTGGCATTTTTGCCTGGCTTCCTCTTTGCTGGGATGTAGCTTCTGAACATCCCCCATCAAGAAAAAGAAACAAACCCAACAAAAAAACAACCAACTGAAACAAAAGCCCACATACAACAACCAAAAACCCCTTTACTTGCAGTCCTACTATAACTAGCTATTATTTCCAAAAGGATTTTAGAGGTTCTTTTGGTTCTTTTTGCTGTACTTTGGGTGGTTGGTTTGTTGGGGTTTTTTAATTAAAATAAATGTAAATTGAAGATCAATGAGTCTTGCTTCAATATAAAAGAAGTTAGATATAATTATGATTAAATTTAGTCATAATTAGTGTAGTCCTGAGCTACCATGGCTTTTTAAATGAAGAAAAAAAAATACAATAAAGGGAGCTCAAAAGATTAGGAGCCAAAAATACAAGAGAAAATAATCTTGCGAGGAACACAAAACACACAATTGACCTCTGATTCAGTACTCAGAAAGATATGAATTACCTTAATTTACTAAACACTTAAAAGGATTATAAATTTTCATGCTTCTGAGTTAAGCCAAATTTTTAATGACTGAAACACAAAAAAAAGCAACTTTCACTACATAAATCTGTCATTTCTTCATTGTTCATAAGGTAATTTCTTGGGGCTTTTCTCCATTTCTAACTTCTGTGAGGAGGAGATTGCTGGAGCTGAGTCTGGCTGGGGAGTCAAATTATACTTCTGCTGTGTAAGTGACCATGGGGTGAAGTAGAGACAGTGTTATTTCCCCCTTGAAGAAACTGGTTACAGCACCAGAATGCCTTTTAAGACACCTTTGGATCCTTGCTGTCCTCCTAAGATGCCCTAGTTCAGCTACTGCAAAGAAGACACATCCCAGGTGACCCATTAACAAAGAGAGGAATTGGGAAGTGCATGTAGAAGAAAATAGGATCCCACAGGCCCTTTTATATTTTATTGTACTTTGAGCAGGATTCACATCAAAAGTAGTTTTGCTTTTATGGTATGTTTCTTGTTTCGATACAGTCCTCTTTGTGAGAATGCTAATAATCTTTCCATAAGCAAAGAAATAGTGGGGTTTTGTAAGCTTTGGCCAATGATCCAATTTTTCCAGCTCCACTCCAATAAAGTTAGTCTTCTGAAGTCCCCAAGTGCCCAAACAAGATGGATTGTAGTAAACTCTAACAGCAGATTCTCATTTCCCTGGAATTACGAGCAATGCATTTTTATCTGTATGCAGCAGCAAAAGGCTCTGATATGGTAATTTTTACCTCCTTTACCTCTTTTTCTCCTCCTTCCTTTGTATTCACCTTGAAGTATGTAAATCAGGAGACACATGGCTGTGTATCTGCATTCACACAGGAGAGCTGAGAGCCCTGTGTGCTACACCCACCAGAGGAAAGGGGAGACTAGGGTTGGCTTAGGATAAATTGAGGCTGGTCTGTTTGATCAGGAACAGCAGCCAGAGGAGGGAACTGGTCTAGAGAGGACCAGTCAGGCTGCTCCCAGCAGGATGGTTTGCTGGATTTGCTTTGCTGTTACTGCTGTGTTTTTAATTGCCTACCTGCTCCTTAAAAGGCACTCACAGCTATCATGGACCTCTTGTAGTCAGTTGAATAAGCGCAGCTTCTAGTTTTTAATGTGATTCCTTTCATAGCTTTGATTTTCCTGTCAACTCAGGATTGATATTTCACTAATACTTTCATATGTTGTCTTCCAGGAGTTCGTACCCGTTTATTTTTTCAAGAGGTTCTGAGTCCAAATTCTTAACAGATCTTTGTTGCCCAAGTACCTAAGTTGCTCTTGAAAAGCTATTTAAGCTGTAATTTGTTCCCTTTTAAAAAACAAAAAAGGTACAAAGTTTATATGTGCAGTTTAAAAAAAAATAATAGAATATATTGAAATTTTTTATATTCATCCTGCTCAAAGAAACAGGATTAAAACACAAATGGGCCTAAGGTCTGTGTAAGCATTGCAATGAGAACAGGCAACTCTTTGTGATTCAATCACAGGTGTGGTGCAGAAAATTTCATTGCAAGTAAGATTGGAAATATTGAAGAATATATTTCAGTTTTCTAATACCTCCAGTAATACAAAAGCAGCCCTGGAATGCACATCCAAGACTGCATAACCCATGAATTAGCCAAAGAGATAAAGGCAGCAAAGATTCTTTAGTTCAAAAAGCCAAATGCTCAAATGACACAAAACCCACTAAGAAAGTGCTACAAAAAGTGAAGTGAACAAACTGCTGGCCGTGTAATTATTCTCCCAGCAGGCTCATCAAACAATTCCCAGCATGCTCTCCTGCCTCTTCTGGGAATATTTTGACTTAATCTAACCAAATAATAGTTGCAGTCACCTCCTTTTATACTCCCTTGGGACACAAATTGGCTGCAGTGTCAAGTCCTTGAAGGAATTGATGGTTCTCGCCAGCAGTATTTGACTGTCAGACGCAAACCACTTGGCACACAGGCAAACATTTTGAAAACAATTGGAAAATCCATCCTTTTCCTTTTTTTTTCTTTCCCTAGACTGAGAAATCCTCAGGGAGGAAGCATGGTCGATCACAAATTGAACATGAGTCAGCAGTGCCCTGGCAGCCAGGAGGGCCAACCCTGTCCTGGGGGGCATCAGGCACAGCATCACCAGCTGGGCAAGGGAGGGGATTGTCCTGCTTTGCTCTGCACTGGGGCGGCCTCACCTGGAATATTGTGGGCAGTTTGGGGCATAGGCATTAGCATAGGCATTATCTTATTCTTATTAGGAATAAGCACTTGTCCACTCCTTACATCTTTTATTCCTAGTACCAATTATTTATTGTTGTAAGAATTTGCTTCCAAAAATTGAACTAGAACTCAAAGCTTACTTACCACAGTTCTCTAATATGAAAATCATTCTCAGCTGTAACACACCCAGGCAATACTTAATAAATACTTATTAAATGCTTCTTTCATCATCTTAGTGTCAAACCCAGAAAGTAACCCAGATCCAGAGTTTCACAGTTCTTTCACACTTACTGACCTCACAGCACAGCTTTGATATTTTTGATGTTTTATGTCTGAGTAGCACATCACAATAGCAGCAATTTTAGCAAATCATCAAATTTTAGCAAATCTAAAAAGCTGTAACCACACATCTACATGTGGTGGTCAAGATGGAAAGCTGATTTTTGTCACAGGAAAGCTCCGAGATATCCATGAAATTTCAGGATAGAACTGATATGAGTTCCCATTTAGTCCTGAAGAGCTCCAACAAGAGGCTTTATTCCTAACGTGTTATGAACCTGTCCACCACTGGAGGTTTCTGCTAATGCTGGATAGGCATCCAAGTGCATTTCTCCTTCTATAGACACGGAGCTGAATCGGTACTGGGGGTGCAAGTCAAAATGGTGTCTGCTAACTAAGTCTTGTCATACTTTTGTGGGAGAGAAAAGTTATGAGTCTCATGGTGTTTCTGATTGCTTCACAAATTCATGTACTTGAAGGTGAGAAGTGGCCTCTTGCCCTCCTCACTGTTCCTCACGTGGCTCACAGCATGTCATCACCAGTGCATTAAGGCATGTAACTTGCAAGTTAGGAAGAAGGACAAAATAAATCAGCCAGAAAGAAAGCCCCAGGGTGTTTCTGCTGATGCATCCTCAGAGGGCAGTAGGAGTTTTGTGACTGTCCATCCAGCACTGGCAATGAGCCCACTCTCTTCCAGCCCAGGAAGGCCCTGGCTGCCCTGGTTCTGGGTACTCCTAGGGAGGGAGGGAGCTATGCTTCTAGAAATATTTGCTTGGGAAAAGGTTCCAAAGCAGAAAGTTATCTTAAAAAGCCTTCTTCGATCTCTGAATCCTTGTAAAGCAGAGTATTTTGGTTTTGTTCTGTAATTTTTTCCTTGACTCCACGTAGTTTACAAGCTTTGGGGAGCTGAAAAATCCAACGTGCCTTTGGAGAAAGCTGTTTTCACTGGTGACAACTCAAAATGTTAGAGTTATTCAAAACATGATATTTGCATGTCTAAGTGGATAGATCAGTTTCACTGTGTGATTTGGAAAGTCTGCTCTCACCTGTCATTGGGTTTATGGAAGTGCATGTTCTTGGAACAGGCTTCTCCTTTTTTCAGGGTTCTTACCCAAAAGCTTCACCAGCTCAAGTTACAGAACCAAAACTGTGTTGGCACTGTTTGCCATGGCTTCTACAGTCTTTAGGATAATATGTTGGATAATGGATGATTTGCTCCAGATTTCATTGTAAAGGAAGCTAATAACATCATAATCCAGAATATTCCTCCTTCACAGTCATGTAAGCACAACCGCACCACAGTCCCAGGCTTTTTGCTGTCCCCAAAAAAGGATATTTTGCTATTCCCACTGAATTCAGAAGAGCCAGGATTTGGCAGCTGATCCTTCTGCTCAGTCCCCAGAAATTTGTGCCTGTAGATACAGGATTCAGGCTGGAAAATTTCTTCTGTCACATGGCCAGGAGCACAGGTTACACTGGCAATAAAGGGTGTCCTCACCACCTTCCTCACACTTCCCAGCCCTGTTCCATCTCTGCCAGCTGTCTCTGAAGGTGGAGCCAATCCCTCCATCTTTCCAGTCTTACAGTCATTCCCTCAGCTCCCAAAGGCATTGACCCATGGTTTTATCTGAAAACTTCTAGTAGAAGATGGGATCTGAGTAAAAAGAACATTCCTTTTCTTTGGGGTATATATTTCCCCCTGCTCGTCTCATTGCAGCCTGATCTGTTTAAACATCAAAAGTTCTTGTGTAAATATATACAATGAGGCTAAGTGATTAGAATAATCTAATGCAAATTTCAAAAACTCTGAGGAGATCTGAGAAATCAACACTGTCATAAGTTTTATTTCCACAGCATGAATGGAAATAGTATTAGTAAAATACAGTTTGTACTTCAAAGAAAAGCAGAGTTGAAATGCTAATAAGTAAGAGGATTGCTGGGAGATGGGGAGGGGAACATGGCAGATGGTGGGGTATGCTCTTTCTCCAGTTGCAGATGCATTCTATTTGGTCATAAATGCCTTAAAAATGTAATAACCTCTCCAGGAGCAATGAGGCACTCTTTTCCATTAACTTTTGCCACATACTGTTTTCACACATCCTCATTTATCTCCTGAGCATGACTTCAACTCCACAGTTGACATGGCCCCAGCCTCTCTCGGTGGCACCAGTGGCAGCCACCACAAAGGCTGAGGGCAAGAACCATCTAAAGGCATCCCAGGGAAGTGAGGCCTCCTCTGGGCAGCTCCCAGCCTCAGCCACCCACTTCCCAGAGACAAAGATCCCTCTCTGACAAAAGGAAACCTAGCAGGAAAGCAAAACATGGTGCAAGGAAAGAGCAGTGATGGCTTAAACCCTACAGATGCCCCAAATCTGGTATCTGCAGCTCTTGTTCACAGTCTGAGCATCTGCTGTGTCCCCATCACACCCACGATGTGGCAGAATGTGTCACCCACTGCTGATGGGGACGGTGGAGAAGAGAGTTGAGGTGTGAAGACAGCGTGTCTCCTGTCTGATGGAGATGTGAGGGAACCTCATTAAAACAGCCACTTCAGATTCAAACTCTCCCAAAGCTGCCCAGCTTTGCCTGCCAGCAGCGAGCTGATGAAAAGCTCCTGGGCTCTGGCGCTGCCACGACAGAAGCCCTTCCTGAGAGGGAGATGTGGTGCAGAGCAGAAGGCCCGTCTGGTCCCTGAGCTGGGGTTGAGTCTCCCCCCTCCTTTCCCTCCACATTATCCACTGAGTCCCAGTGTGCCTCGACTGCACAAAGGGCTCGTTTCCTTCACCATCATCACTTCTACCCAAAGTGCAGTGGGCAGCTCCTCAGGGAGCTCATGGAGAGGTGGCACATCAAGGCTAGTCTCTTTTTTTTTTTTTGATTCTGAGGACGGGCATTTTCATGAGAAAAAAAGGTACATTTTTAGATCTATAATAGGTGAACAGTTCAGAAGTGAAAACCTTTCCCTGAGAAATGCAGATCATTTGGATTGCTGTAACATCTCCAGGGCTCTAATGATCTAAAGCACTGTCTTTTTTGCTGTCTGCAAAGCAGCCATAGCTTGACCTGTGAAGGACAATTTCATTTTAAGTGACCAGAGGAAGCAATAGAAATAAAAAGATGAAATGGAAAGAAGTATTTATTTGAACACTCATGGTACTATTTTTATTTGCATCATAGAGATCATCGACCAGTTCTGTGTGATCTTTCTGCTCCCTAGAAATTACAGTGTTCCACTAGAGAAAAAGCACAGAGTTTAAGGTCATTCATAAAACAGCTACAAGTAGAATTTAAGTGTTTGCAATTATGGGCAAAACAAGAGAAAAAGTTACTTTGTGCTCCATCTGGAATTCCACTCACTCTGTACACAGTGTAAATAAAATACAGATGCAACTTGGGCCAGCATTAATCAAAAGTCATTAACATCAGAAGCTGCTCAGTGGCCTGTATGAATTCTATTTTATTAGTCTTAGCCCAGTGCCCATTAGACAGACATCCCCATTACAGCCAGAGCTGTTGTGGCATTGGCAAGGACCAAGGGCTGTGATGCATTTTCTCACTGAAGTCCCCTTTTGAAGGTAGAGCTCATCACTTTGGGACACTGCACCACTCATGCCCATAACCTCTGTAGTCTCTGAGGGCAGAACATCCATCTGCAGGGTTTTGGGTAAGTAATAACGTGCAAATACACATGGGCCAACTGAGAAAGCCATGACTGATGAAAGAGCAGCAAGAAAATCCTATCAGGCTGCCTGTTTTAGGTGGAGAGAGGTGGTACTTCTTCACCCCCTGAACATCCAGAACCAGCCCCATGTGTGACTACAGTCATTGCTGCAGACAAGAGACACAGTGTGTCTGCAAAGCAGTCTCTGGGTGTATGACATCCACCACAGACTGACAGGGCTTTGCTATCTTTTACAACTCTAATCAATTAGAAGAAAAAATTGGTAGGCACTCCCCTGTTCTCTGCCCTGCAACTTTTCCCTGACTTGCCTGTGCTTTTGCTCCATGGGAGATTGCTAAATCCAGAGCTTAATCCTGAGGCAACGTCTCCCATAACACTCTTGCTGGTTCATCCTGCTCTCTATGAACGAGCCTTTACACACACTTGGCATGAGGGAGACATCATTTTTTCATCCCTATTTTGCAGGATCCTGAGAGGCACAGCCACTCGCTGCCAGCAGAGCGTGCAGAGCCCTCCCCTCAGCCCAGCTTTCAAGCCTCGTTGGATCCATACGCTTCGAGCCATCATGGTGATTTTTCTCCTGGTTTTTGCACCAATCTGACTTGTAGCTGTCTTGTCCATGCAACGATGGCCATATGCTCTTGGGTGCCAGCAAGAGCAGGAGAGAAAAGACTTTTGTTCTTCAGAGAAGTGTGCCCATCATCACCGTAACAGTACCAGGCTGGTGAGCTTCCAGATTTCCCCATAAAGACTCTCTACTCTTTTATGATATGATATCGTGCACTCAGATTTGTCATGCACCTCCCAAGTTGGAAATCATATTTTGAGCCATTAAATCTCCCAGTTCTGTCCCCAATAATATGCTTCATAGAAAAATGTCTGGAAGGCCTTTTCTTTCTGTGAAAATACAATAATAAAGTTGCGATTTAAGGCTGTAAGGATCTGGAAATATGTATTCATTCACTGATATGCTTTAAAAAGAGTACAGGGCTTAGCAAGTGAAAATAAAATAGGTCTGATTTATACAGTAATACAGGAAAAAGACTGTGCAGGAAAAAAGCAAACAATCATTTTATGTATGTTTATGCACATTAACTCTCTAAGTGATTATACAGTCTCTAAGATCTAGATTTTCACGGGGTTTTGTAATGCTTCAAAGGAAAATAGCTGCAAATAGATGAGTATAAGTTTCATTTCTTTCATTTCAGTAACCGCAAACGCATTTTTTGGCTTTCAGGTGCTGCCTCTTGTCAGTTGTACTTACAGTTTTGTTTGCTTTTCTGCTGATAAAATTCCACTGACGTCACTTATAGCAAACCTTCATGCTTGATAAATGTGTGAACAAGAAGGGAATAAGGCTCACACTAAACAAACAAATGTCAATCATAAAGGAATAAGTGGGGTTTTCAGCCTGCTCAGAGAAAAGGTAAGTGGAAGGGCCTTTATATGACTCTTCTTCCATGCTCAAAGGTAATATGTGAATAGTGTTATTGAAATAAAAGCTTATTTTTTGCCTTCTTTTTTCCTTGCATGTTCTGAGGAAACGATATTGAAAAGGCTAAAGCCACTGACATTTTGCTGTTTTGAAAGAGTGAGAATGTAAGCTAGAAATTACTGGAAGTGCTCCCCTAAGTATATGACCCATTAAGTTGTTTTGCAATGCTGAGAAATGAAGCATAGAGTATTTTGTTGAAGTCAATATCCCATGGGGATTAAAGCAAGACTAGGATCTTTCATTGCAACAGGTTAAGCCCTGCCAGTAAGAACATAGGTGTAAATTCAAAATACCTCAGGTTTATTTAAAGGAACTGCCCTGAATTCAGACCAGTTCAGCTGAGGATGAGCCAGGGCCTCTAGCCCCAGTCTGGATGTCTGTGGGTCAGTGTGCCCAACGCTCTGCACTGCCAGTGGCAGCTCACTGGGCTGTGCACAGAGAGCTTCAGCCAAACCCAGGAGCAGTGTAGGACATCATGGGCTCCTCCTGCCTACTGCCAAGTGAGGGAGGGGTATTTCCTTCAGACCTGGGACTTTAGTTTTCCTGGGGACTTTTGTTTTATTCAGTTTATTTTGTTTTATTTTTACCCTTTCAAGAATACCCAGGGGAGATATCCAACGTCTCAGTGGAGGAAAGAGTTTGCACTATTAGTCTGTAAACAGCATTTATAAAATTCAGTCATCAACAGTTCATCCTCAGCTCCAGCATCAAAAGACAATGTTTCACCCTCTCCTGGCAGAACAGATCGATTACCAGTGTTCACTGGTACCTATCCTGATGTGCCACTGCCTTTTTCTGAGACCTTTGATGCTGTTGTTGCATTGCTCAGCAGCTTGTGCTCACTCTGCCAGGCATTTGAGTATTCAGTGAGTGTTTTCACTTATTTTGTTTTGCTTCACCTACAGACCTGAAGGGCAGGAGTAAGACCTCTCAGGTCTGGCCTGATACGGATCTGAACTGATGTTTTCAGGGGATATTCAGCTGCAGCAGGTTTTCTTTTCAACAGGATGAAATAAAGAAAAATAAACCTCTGGGGGTTTTCTCTACATTGCACACCTGAAACCTGAATAAAAAGCCAGGCATTAAAAGAGTGCCAGCTTCAAAAAGTTGTTGGCATTGACAGACATGGGTGATCAATGGTGTTTTGTAGGTACAAGGGGAGTTTTAACTGAAGCTGTTCCCCCTTGGTCTGCTGCCAGGGACAGCACCAGAGGTCTCTGAGGAGCTCAAGAAGGAAGGCAAAGGAGCCTGGAGGAATTCCTTTGTGGCAGTGAATACAGACCAAGAGAAACCTCTCAGCCATGTACATCTTTCACAGCCTGAAGCTTTGTAAACATTAAAGGCAGGCAGAACAGTGCTGAAAAGAAAGGCAAGTCAATCCTCAAATACCTTTTCAAAGTATTCTGTCTTTGGGTTCTGTGAATGGCAGAAGAAACACATCTGAAGACAGTTAGGTACTTCTCCATCCTACCCTGTGCCTTTGGCATCCTGGGATCTAAAAAGCAGCAGAATTATGAACCAGTAGTTGCCCAGTGTAAGGGCTCTCTCTGCCCTGTCAGTTCAGGCAAAGACAGAACCACAGAAACACAGAACACAGAATGGGTCAGGTTGGAAGGGACCACAGCGGCTCATCTGGTCCAACCTCCCTGCTCAAGCAGGGTCATCCCAGAGCATGTGGCACAGGATTGTGCCCAGATGGTTCTTGAGTATCTCCAGTGAGGGAGAGTCGACAAGCTCTATGGACAATCTGTTCCAGTGCATGGTCACCTACACAGCAAAGAAGTTCTTCCTCATATTCAGGTGGCATTTCCTGTGCATCAGTTTCTGCCCATTGCCTCCTGTCCTCTTGCTTGGCACCAGTGAGATAAGACCTCCACTGGCTTTGGTCTGGTGTTTTTACCACTCCACAGCTAGATCAGGTTCATCCTGTTAAATTCATACATGTGAATTGTGCAGCTGATAGAATCCAGTTAGCACCTCTTGGGCAGTAAAGGAGTTATGCTGAAATTAGGACTCTGGTGTGACTGACAACCACATTTAGGAAGGAGAAGAGTCAGGATCCCTGTCATTTCACAGACCTTGACTAACCCTGTCTTTCCAGTTCTGTCACACCCTTTTGGAAGCAATGATTTTTAATTTTTCTTATGGAAATAAAACAGATGCTTTTAATAGACAAGCAGAGCCCTTGGGTGCTGCATCTTATTAATGAAATGACGGTGTGGCCACAAACCATCTCTCAATGTGATAACGTTTACCTTATCTCTAAAGTAACACATTTGCCTGATCAATCAAATATAAAAATACAATTTAAACAGCTATATTTTGGTTTTCTGAAATCCATTACATCTTTAGACTGTTACTCTGCAATATAATTTTAGTTAATAACCTTCCCCTTCACCTCACCTTCTCCTTCACTTCAAAGTGTAATTCCATCCCACCCTTTCCTTTAAAAGAAATTGATTTGGTTTTTTGGCTGCTGGGGGTTGGGGGAGCAGTGAGGCGAAGGAAAAACTGAGTTTGGAGGGGACACAGGGTTGTTTTCATGTTTTGCTTTTCTTTCTGTGCATAAAAAATTTAGCCAACCGGTAAACCTTCCCCATCTGTGACTATGCAGAATTAGGTTACTTTGCCTAAAGCAATTGCAATAACTCACTTGCCACTTTTATAGAACTCTGCTTCATTAGTTCTGTGCCGATAACTTTACTTTCCAGGCACATAAAAAGTAGGTAATCAAAATCACAAAGGTATCTTGGTACCTGAGCTATCATATCATGTCCTAGATGGATCTCAAACTAAGTTAGTAGTATGTCAGCTCTTTCAGCTGGACAGTGATAAAGTTTATGTAAGAAGTAACTGACTGTTCTCTGTGTGAAATGGACAAGTGACAGAAGGACCTTTTTTCCTGACAGTGCAAGTTCTGTGATATTTAGGAGAACAAATTTAAGACCATCTGGTCAGAAGCTACTCTTCTACTGATAAAGGCACAGAGGGATAAACCTGGAATCCAGGAGCAGTAGCATTAGCAAAAGCAGAAAACTTTACGAATCTGCTGGATCTTCAAATTGTTAAAGAACTCACGTTGATACATATCAAAAGCTGGTGCTTTCATGGCTTACAGATGGAGCAACAGCTTTCATCATTTTGGCAATGATGGAATATTTCATGGTGTAGTTTGGCCATATTCCATGTATTAGAACAAAATGCAGATGCTAGACTTAATCCAGTAAAGAACATGACAGATCATTTGGCTTTTGTTCTCACCTTCAGGTATTTTACCAAAGCATCTGAGCTTAGCTGGAAACAAAATACCCTCTCCTGCAGCCTCACAGGTCAGATCACTGCTTGGGCTGACACTGCTTCTCTGTCAGCTCCAGCAACATCTGTCACCCCAGGGTACGCTCTCCTGCTGGGCTGCAGCTTATGAGGCCAGCTATGGAGCAAGTGGGAAGACCTCTTAACTTTCTCCATAAACCTGGAAGCAAGTTATTATCTGAGAACCAAACATTTCCAGAAGGACAAAGACTTTCAGATATTTTTAAGTGGTACTTTAGGGACTCTGGCTCATTTTCAGTGTTAATAATATAATAATCTGTATAATAATCTGATATAGCTATAATACTTTTTTTTTTAATACCCAAAGAGAAATTACAGCATATAAAAGACCATGAGGTGATATTTTAGTTTTCTAGAAGCTGAGATAACCATATTAATATATTATGAAGGCATTGTAACAAGAGTGTTAGGATTTTAATAATAAAACATCCAGGGTCAGTAGGAAATATATATCATCATCTGCAAATTCATTTTAGACATAATAAAGTAGCACAGCACAGGAGATCTGTCACATTTTAAATAGGATAAATGTTATTTATACTTTATGCTGCAACATTTTATCTTTTGAAGCCGCAGGAAGGTGCAGCAGGACTCAGTATTTGATCACACAGCATCTGCAAATGTGCAGAGGGGCCGTGGCAGCTCCTGTGACAGTGATGGCAAAGGGCTGCAATAATTACCAGACCAGCTGAGGAGGGGCCACACTCACCTGCCCCCATGGTGGGGTCAGATGGGCCCTGCTGAAGGGGGTGCAGGTGCAGAGAAAGGTTATAAAGAGGGCAGCAGGCAGTGAGTGAGCTGTGAGCCTTCTCCTCTACAAGAGCATTGACTGGCACCCTGCTCCGGAGTGGTTTCACCTGTGGGTGAGTGACAGCTTGGCTTTCTTTACAAGTGTGATGGGCAGGTGCAGCTGGTGGCAAGGAGAGGAGATGGTTCCTAGCCCTGGGCTGGAGGGAGAAAGCTTGTGGTGGTGAGTGGTTTCCTTTGTGAGTGAGCTCTGGCGCTCCCCATCCGTGGCGAAGTGCTGTGCTGAGCTCAGGGCAGGGTTGTGTTAGCTGCAGGGTGCAGAACCCAGGGAATGGCAGGGAATGAGCTCCAGCACCAGCAGCATGCTGGGCACAGGGCCACCCTTGGTGGACTAAAACTGACTTAAACCAAGGTCAGAAATGCTGCTTGCTGGAAAGGCTCCTCAAGCTGCTAATTTGCTGATGGCTTTGTGAACTGTTGAACAAAAGTGCAGTGTTCTTCTGAAGGTGTGATACGCCTGGATGGTAAGAGCTACACTTTATGTTGGCACTGTGTGCTCAGAAATGGTTTGATGGTACCTCACAGCAGTGTTAGCAGGTAAATGTCAGGATGGAACCTCTGAAATACATGTAAAACCAAGCAAGTGGGTAGAATATGGAAGGAATGCAATTTATCATCTGGCTTCTAGATTAATGTTCCAAATCTGGCCACAGGGTTGTGTGCACTAAATGCCTAGTAAGGAATTGTGTGGTGCTCCACCGGAGCTGTTCTTTTGGCAAACAAATGCCCAAGGTTAAGCCCTGCATAATGCTTTCTTGGCCTGCACTTTCAGACTTAAGAGGAGGTACAGAAAAAGCCAATTATGAGCATATGGTGGTGTCCTCTGCATACCATTCTTTCAAAGCAGTTGGCATAGCTTTGTTGTTCAGCTGTTGATAGGGTAACATCACTTTCTGCATCTTTTTCGTGCTTAAATCCATGCTCAAAAGTGGGGGTTTTTATAAGGTAAAAATGGTAATAATGAGTTCTGTACAAGCTTGTGGACATGTTCTGTTACCCCTGAGGAAGAAGCAGAGTGCAAATACCTCCTCATGGGGTTCAGCTTTGTAGAAGTTGTTTTTCCAGGCAGTCCATGTTTGAAGAGGTAGATGCTGCAGCGTTTGGGTTTCTGTAGTCTTTTAAAGCAGTCTAGTGAAAGGTCACGTTTCAGTTGTTACCACCTTGAACTGGCAGGAGAGCACACCCTGTGAATTGATGCTGACATCCAGGGTGAGGTCCTTGCACAGCTCTCCTGCCGGTAAGAAAATCTCCAAGGAGCTCATCCTTGTCTCTGCCATCCAAGTGCTGAACTTAAATCACACTGGAGGCAGCCCATGGGTTTATATACCTGACTAGCGGGGATTCACTTTCAAAATAATCAACCTCTTTCTCTATGCCAAAAATAAAACAGTAGAAAGAGCAACAGGGAACTATAGCAGTAAAATACTTGTGTTATCTGCTAAAGAAATTGTGGGTCTTTGGCATTCTAACACCCTAATAAAGAATTAAAAAAAAAAATTAGTGGTTTTGTCCTGTAAAAATCTACAACAGATGTCATGCAACATCAAGATGAAGTGAAAATATTACTTGGGCACTGAGGCACTTGGTACTTCTCCTTTCAGAAGGAAATAAAAGTGAATTTCCAATTACACTTAAGTTTGGGGAACACTGTGGCAGAATCACCAGCTGAAGAAGTGGGGTTAAAAAAGATGCAGCAGATATTTTCTACCACAGTGTAGGAAAATAGTAGGAGGAGAGACAGCTACAACAGGCTTTCTCATGCTTTGTAGTTCTTCCTTTTCCCAAAAAACACTAAATAGTATTTAAAAATGGGATGTTGTAAAATGTGGTAACTGAACAGCAAACCTGCACACCTATCTCTAGGGACTTAAATTGATGAGAGATTGAAATGAAACATATTTTTTACCCCTTCCACATTGAGGTACAGCCTTGTCAATCCACTCTCTGTTTAGCAAAGGGAAAGCAGCAGCTTTTCCATGGAATATTCTCCATGTCTATGACGCTGTCTTGCTGATTTTCAACTATCCTGCCTATGGAAGCTGAAAACTATGCCCTGTTTCAAATTGCCAATGTGTGATAGCTAATTACAACACACATAATCTTAATAAAGGAATGTCATTAGTTATAAAATATGTCTAGACTGGAGGTTCATGGGTGGGGGATGGAGAGTCCAAGCTACAAGGGCTACTGCCAACTGGATGACTCAGGCTGTGATTTTGTCCCTTGCTGTGTTTTCTATTTGTGTACCTACAAAGCAGAGATGATAAAATTTGTCTATGTCCTAATTGCTTTGAGCTTTTAGCAAATATTTATGAACTACATGCAGACTTTCAGGAGATAATTAAATTTCTGCATCTTGTAGAATCTTATCTCCTCCTGCTTTAAGCAGCTTCATCTTTCAGTCTTGAGAGCACTTTCCAGCAGAACTGGTGAAATTTAGAACAAGTATTTTTATGCTAATGGAAGCATATTAACCTCATGTCAAACTGCTTCACCTTCCCCACTTCAGCTTATGCTCACGTTGTGTTCCATAACACCCCCTGACATTTAAGATGAACTGTAGATATTCAAGATTATTGAATTGTTCCCACTTGGATAAATGGGAGCTTTAACACTGATTCCTCTGGAAATAGGATCAGGACCTGGACAGATGCAGGTAATGTCTTGTAAGACAAGCTAATATCTTTCTAACTGAACAAACAGTACTCCAAGCACTTCAGAATCTTGTCCTCAAGCTCCCTGTGACATGCCTGCTGCTACTTTTTCAGCTGTTCAGTACATTATAATGATCTTCCCACTAATTTTCTAGAAACAAAACCAGCAATGCTGGATTGACCAAGACTCCCAGTCACAGGTGCTAAATTACACCTGAGTATAGAGAAAAGTGCATTAAATCCACAGGAGCACCCAATGAATTCATAATGAGCTGCTGCTGTTACCATAATTAACAAATGGAAGAAAAGAGCTGAGAGAGATGACCAGAGCTCTTGTTTCTTAGTACCTGCCTTTTTTAGGCACAATAAATGTTACTGTTATTTTGATCCAAATTCTACTTAAACTTTGTTTAAAAGGTCATCACAGAGGTGGAAAAAAGCTGAAGTGTAAGATTTTATCAAGGTCTTGGTTTCCTGGAGTGCTATATGTAACTCTCAGGTATTCCTGATTACTTGTTAAACTATCCTTCTCTCAGCTCGGAATTTCCTTTAATCAGGGACAGGACTTTCAAAGGGAACTTACAATCTCAGATTTTATTTCCCTTACTCTTGCCCCACCAGGAAGCACACTCTGCAGTACTGCAGTGTTAAAAGACATGGAGCTATGCATGGGGCTTTTTGTGTGCCCAGGCACCATGTCATGGATGCATCCGTGACTTTGACAGAAGGAGCTCAGCAGTCACCTGAAAGTACTTGGTGGATTGTGGCAGTGTCTGAACTAGCCTGATACCTGTGAGTTGTGAAATGTACATCATCAGTACGAGCATCTTTTGGTTTAGCAACAGCTAAACCAGCCGCTGAATTCAGAGGAAGATGTAAGTGCAGCACTACCTTACGTTTCAGGAGCAGAGATGGCACACTGCCCCCAGTGCCCTACTGACATTCCTCCAGACCCTTCACAGCAAGACTAATAGTGATGAAGAAAAAAGGAGCCAACAAGGTTGAGTTTGTCCCTGACCTGTTTTTTAGGAAAGCCATGATACATGTTTCTGTTCCTGCAATTTACCTTATGATAACCCAAATGATGCGCTTTCTCTGAAAGCAAGCTCTGAGGGCCTATCCCCAACAGAGCACGTGTTTTCAGCTGTACTAAATAAGCAGAGAAAATCCATCCTGCCTGTCCTGCCACAAACTGACTGTTAGAAAACACAGGCATGTTTGTCTGTCCTAGCCTGAATCCACCGGATTACTTTGAAGCAGCTTAAACTTGCTTATTTTGACCCCTGGAAGGCCAGGCTTTGCAGGTCTAATACCTGAGCCCCATATCCAGACAGGTTGACAGCTCAGGCATTTTCAGTGGTATGAGCAGCAGCACAAAGAAAAAGCAAATGAATGCCCATTGAGCAGTAACCTTGCTAAATTACAGCAGGTAGCCCAAGCACCTGCTGCAGGCAGCACCTACAATGGGATCAGAGGAACACACATTAGCTGTGGAGTATTGGTCTTGCAAGGATCAGTGGAAGGACATTTCAATGAGAAAATGAATAATTCTTTACCCTGATTATGATGATTAATTCTGTTATGTCAGCAGCCTTTGGCACAGCCAGTGACAGCAGATTTCACATAGGAAAAACCTAATTCAAGAGCCAAAAACCTTAAAGAGGAGTTTTGTGCAGTTAAGATATAATATTAATAAATGACACACAAGTAGCTATAATTTTACATATATGCAGAAAACATAGATACTTTCCTCAGTTCTGTGTAAGACTTTGTACTGATGTATAATTGTTTTGTATTTGAAACATCAGACAAGATAAAAAACTGGCATTGTTGCTGGAATTGACTTGGAAGTTTTTGGACCAGATGAAGTTGAGCAGAAATTCTCTTGCAGGTGCCAATTTAACAAATAAGTAGTCAGTGTTTAACTGGCAGGGATCCTGCTTCCCTCACTTCAAATTTAGTTATGCAAAACACTAATCAAGACATTTATCAGGTACATCATTTAAGATGGCTCTCTGCTAACCTATGAAAATTGGATGGCCCGAGAGTTTCAATTTTTGAAAGGGATTTGGCTTTCAGACAGTGCATTAACTGCTTCTCTCTCCAGTTCTGAAGGCATGCACTAACCAGTTGTGTCCCTTTCTTCCCCAGTTTCTTCCCTCAGTTGCCATAACCAAGTTGTGCTCTTTGTCAGTTTTTGTCTTGGGTGCGTCCCAGCTCTTGTCTTTCGTGCATTTGGTATGAGATGCATTTAGGAGGGAAGTACTGATGTCAGGTTCCCCAACTCTGTTTTGCTAGGAAATGTTCATTTGGCAAACCAAACATCACTAAAAATTACTCTCAAAAGGGTATGCTCTGCCAACATATGACCTTTAGCTGTTAAGAAACAGTAGAGAAAGCACCAAAAAAGCAGGCAATGCTATAATCAGTTCAGATATTTGACAGATAACAAGAAATTGCTCTCTTGCATTAAAGCATGGCATTTAGAAAGCTGGAGCAACACTTTAGGTGGCTGCCCTTGTGTTGTGATCTGTCTGCTGTAAAACATTCCCCTGCAGAAAGAAAATAAATGCCACCACTTAGATCTGAAGATTGATAATTAACATGTTGGCTTTCAACTCAGAATCCCTGCAAACACTTCTGCAGGTGCCACTCCTTGCTCAGATGTGTTGATCACTTGCCTTGCACTAGCACCCGGGCACGGGACAGTATTTGGACCCAGCATTTTGCACCCCACTGTTTTCTCACCTTATCAATTCATATACAGAGTTGTTTATCTATTTTTTTTTCTGCATCATATGCAAGGAAAAGAGTTGAAGGCTAAGCACAGAAGAAACCAGTCTCTTTTTGATGTAATGAGAAATTGCCTTATAGATTTTTTTGGCAGAGAGGATACATCAACACTTTTATTGCCATAAAAGTTTTGATTATCTGGGTTGCACTTGTAATGACTGCATGTAGCCCTACCAATTAGTATCTAACATTAAAAAATGCTGAAAAGGTTAAGAGGAAGTACACAGAGAGCTACATTGATTTGCCACCTACATAACAAGGAAGTTATTTTAGTGTCAATTCACATTTTGCATACAACCAGCTTTCCAATTATTCAAGGGAGATCAATATTTGTGACAGTTCATTAGAGAATGCAGTTAACTTTTATTGTGCAGACCAAAAAAAATGCAGTCACCAACCCACCACTGCATTAATGTATGAAATCAGTTAACAAAATGATTGTAAAAAATAACTTAATTTCTGATAAGCAAATGAAAGCAAGTTCTACAGGGCTCCCAGGTTTGTGTTGACAAGAGAAAATTGCCATACAATGAACCATTGTATCAGTAACTCAAGGACAAAACCACTTTCGTTGCTTAGGGGAATATTCTGATTTTCTCCCCCAGTCCCAAACTCATTGATTCGTATAAAACAAAAATCTCCCTTGGAGTTACTGCAGAAGTGCCACACTCCTAATTCTCTAACTTTGATATGTAAGTACCTGATAGAGCTATCCTACTGGCGTGCACACAACTCAGTGAAGCATTGCTTGGCTCCTTCCAAGTGTTTTTAGCTTGCCAGCATACTAGGCTTAATCTTCTGTTTCCTCATAATGTGCATACCCACTCGCATAGGTCCTTCCTAAATTCAAATGGCTGAATACATCTGTGGCCTCAGAATCGGAATCCTTCCCTCCCTCATCATTGTCATCTTCATCATCATCTTCTGCTTCATAGTCATCGTATTCATCCTCACGATCACCTGCATCTCCAGTCTTGCTGGAGGAGAGGTTTTTCCAGTAGGCATCATAACCAGAAGCTCCATCTGGATCTTCTCCTCCAGTCTGTCGGCCAAACTTCAAAGAACGTGCTGCAGGCAGAGGAAAACCATCATGTTCCCACCCCTTAACAGCAATCCCACATTTCTTTTCTATCCATTCTTCACTACTCAAAGAGCACATGATGTTAGGCAGTCTTTTTCTAAATCTGACATTTCCAGATTTAATCCTTACTCTGACAGAACCTTTCTGCTGCACACAGAACTGCAGCCAAGTTTGTATAAACAGGAACTGCCCCCAGAGTATGTCTTAGGGTTTTAGGATAATCCTTTAGTACTCCAGCCAAGAAGACCTGTAACTGGTTGTGTGCTTTGCAGACACAATATATATGGTGATTTATTCAAGAGTAGTTGGGGGAGATTGCATACATATCAAAACACATTTTGAAATTCATTCACCAGCTTTCTGTAGATGAAATAAGGATTTAAATGGTGATTTTTATTTTTTTTTCATTTTTCCCCCAACTAAAATCTCAAACTAAACAAAAGCTTTCACTGTATTGGAATCAATTAATGATTGAAACTGCTCAGTTGAAGAACTCAAAGGTTTTCCCAAAACAAATGCAGCAAAGGTGTGCAAAACAATTTAAAGTAACCAGACTTTACTCAGTGTTCCTAGGCAGAAAAGTAGTCACCACTGGCACTTGTATGGCTCCTTAGCTAGAGAAGCTGACTTACTTGACATGCTCAGATCCTTTGTCTGCTGAGTTTCATGGCCACATTTAGGGCAAGGAGGCTTTTTTCCTTTTTCCTGCTTGAAAACTTTACTTCGCACATGATCGTCACAAAAACAAGCCTGTGGGTTGAGGGAAGATTAAAATGCTGAATGATTTCAGCACAGAAGCATATTCTTCAGCAAGAAGCAACCAAAAAAAAACTGGTTTAACAGCAGCAGGGCTTTCTGGTTGGGATTAAAATTTAATGAGGTCTGTCTGCAGTGGCTGTGGGGTCTGTGCACAGTGCAAACACTCTATGCTGGACGGAGTTTGACGGCTTCCTGGGGAAGAGGCTGCATAAAAGTGCCAATAAACAAGCAGAGAAAGTCGTGTACTCGAGGGCTGGATTGCAGTGCTGCCCACAAGGAGCCTGGCAAACTTGGGTTTCTGTTGACAAGCCTACATAAAGTACAATGAGATGTTTGCCAGAACATAACTATGCAGTGGCCTGAAGGCAAGAATTAGAGATGGAAAGTTCACATGTTGAGCACCAGGGTGCAGTGAAGATACTTGGAGAAAAGAACAATCTAGAATGCACCAACAATGCCATGGCACAGTGCAGGAAAATATATGGAGAATAAAAAGAGTAGAAGCAGGCAATGAACCAGCACCTGGAGGAATCTGGGCAATGCTGCTGATGAAGCAAGTGGAACTTTATATATAAAATTATTTCTGAGTGTGTAAAAACCGTGAGCCTGCTGTCAACAAGGTAGTATGTCCACGTCTAAAACTGAATTAACAATGGAGATTATTTCTATTGGATCCAGGCCACAGCAATTTCTGGTCAGATCATCCCTTGACTGTTTAAAAAAACAACAACTTTTTCAATTATTGTAGTTCCACACTGGATCAAAACATATTATTACAGAGCCTTGGATTCTGTTCAAGTCCAAGGATTTGTTTTGCTGTTTTGGGCTGTTTCTTTTTTAAGTCTCAACATGCTACAGGCCCAATTTAAACTAACAGGGCTGGAGAAAGTGACATCCTCATCTGGCAAAAGGATGCACAACACTGGTTAGTGGTCAACAGGCAAGCACAGATAAAAGACCTTTTGTCCCCCAGAGGTCTGCCCCTAGTGTAGAACACAAAAGTGAGAATGAGCCTAAAATCACAGCTACTCACAACTGTCTTTACTCTTTACCTTACACCGCAGGCAGGAGTGCTGCCCAAGCCTGTTACAGGAAACACCTGTGGGAGAAAATCAGTATGTCAAATTCAGTACTTGGAAACTGCAGACCTGTGATGTCTTTAAAACCTTGTAAATGTATGTAATAGCATTATTGAGGCATTCCCTGATGCAACTGCACCTTGACAATGGGAATCAGGAATTTTATCATAGTACTGGGTTACTAGATTTTTTTAAACTCTAAGCCTCATGGCATTAATATAATTTTAAATTAAAAAAAATCAAGAGGAAAAAAGTTTATTTCTTGAGTTTCCAAACTTATAAAAACAGAAGTTGCAAAAGAAATTTGGTATTAAGTGACCATCTTGCTTTTTCTTTTCTGACAATGTCAAAAGGGGTGCAAGTGATGTGAGAACACTTAAAGTTTGCAAACTTCCAAACACAGAAAAGTTCTTACATTCTGTGTTTTCTGTCATATCCTCTGGAAATGCACTTGATAGCACACAACTTCATATGAAAGAACTTGTCTTAAGCTTCAAATTGTTATTACTCCACTAGAGGGAGTACAGTAAAGGCAAACACTCAGGAACTGGCAGCGACATGAGGCTGGGTGAAGAGTTACTCCCCGAGAAGCAGCAATATGTACTTTATCTTCTCTCATTCCCTTCCAAATTGCCTTACCCCTGTGACAACAAAGGTTTTTGAATAATAATAATAATTAATATCGTGAGTTCTCCACATGAGCAGGACAGGCATGGGATTTAGAGCTGTGATGTGTTTAAAGATGAAAATGACAATGCATATATATTCATCATTTTTTAAGTATCTGCACTTTAAAAAACTTCTCTCAGATACTGATGGAAAGTAACAGTACCTTTTTCACAGCTAGAATGGATTTAGATCAGAACTGCATGACCACATTTAAAGTTCACATGTTCTGTAAAAGTGCAGGTTTTATAATCTTGTTACCACACTGACAAAATTCTGTATCTCTACTAAGTTCACAAAACATTGAACACAGTGAAAACCCTCACAAAAAACCTCTTTCCCTTTTTAGGGTGTGATCACAACTGTGAATTAAAAGCTTCCAACAATCATTGAAAAAACATTCTTGTGGAACAGCTGTTGATGCTTCAACATTTCTATTCAGGAAGGTATTCTGGCAGAATACATCAAGGGGAGCTAAGCAAGGCTCAGAAAATAGCTGGCTGGGAACAAAAGGATGAGAGATGAAAAGGAGATAAGAGATTTCTAAAGACACCAACTAGAACATTGAAATCAACAAATATTCTGAACCAGGAGAAATCAATTAGGACAAAAAATTAGTCAGTTTTAAGGAAAACAGTTTTAAGATAAAGACCGCTTCGAATTTCTACAACGAGGATTGAAAATATTGTTGTAGTCAAAATGCAGGCATACAAGTTTTGGAAAGAACAAGCAAATGTCTTGTGGGATAAAACAAATAGTCATTAATGGTGGGTAGACAAGAAACACTTCTAAAAATTCAGTTATTCAAATATGCAAAGTTTTGGCTTGTTGGTGTTTTCTTGGCTTTCCTCAACTTCCCTTGAAGTTTCCCTGTTTCAATCAGAGATTAGCAGTGG
>JAWWMO010000138.1:11084517-11119831 GCA_035047845.1 Dendrocincla fuliginosa | reverse complement strand
GTCTCACTGAATCAGATGATGACTGCTACTGAGTCACAGCCTTCCTCAGGACTTCCACAGCTGCTAACCCTTCACCAGCACACAGGCCTTCCACAGCAACCTGGGAAAGTTTAGCCAGGCTAACACAGGTGGCATTGCTTGGGGCAGCTGTTCTCCAGAAGGAACAGGTATCTAGAAATAGCTCATCATATGATCAGAAGGGTGGAAGACAGCTCCTTCTGCCTGCAGAGCTTTGGGGAGCGAAAAGGCAGCACCAGTTGTTTTGCTGCATTCCTGGTCACTGCCAACACTGCAGTTTTGGAGACTGCTGGCTCCTGCAAAGGCAGCTTCCCATGGGAGGCCTGCAAGAGCCTGGCAGGAAAACAACTGCCATGTATACTCTGGCATGGAGGTCGGTCAGAGACATAAGTTATAGCCTGGATAACTGGATAGCAAGAGCCAGCACACAGAAAAAAGGCCCTTCCATGGCAAAAGCTGTTTGGGAAAGGTGATGGAGAGTATTCTGGAGCACTGAGGGAGCAAGTGGAGAGTCTGCTTAGCTGTGGTGAAAGGGACTGTGAACAACTAACTTACATTTAAATGTCTCTGCCTCCAGAACTTGGCAGCTGGCTTGATGTTCAAACTGATCATCTTCACAGAGGAAATCATGGCAAAAAGAGCAGGCGAATATTCTGCCTCCTGAAAGATTTATCAAGGCAAACTAATCAGCAATGGGCACAAGCACCAGGTTCTGCTCTGCAAACAGTTTAGGCAGTAGTTTTGACTGAAGACCAATTTTCCCTTTCGTCACAAACACTTCAACAAAGTCCTAAATCCATTTTTACACTGACAAATACCTTGTATCTTACAGTACAAGGCAGCATAAAGTGAGTATTACTTCTAGTACTTGTCCTCATTTTAATTCAACTATGGCATTAAATATTTCTCCTAAATCAGATCACATTCTCATCCAGTCTCCTTCCCTCCCACACCCTTACCTCTGATACACACTTGAAATAAACACTTTAAAGGACTCCACAAATGGAGAATCCAAATACCTGTGCTGGTGCAGAAGAATGGAATAGGAATGGCAGAAAATTCTGTTGGCAATTTGATAGAGTGCTTAATTATGTGGAAAATTAAGCTGATAGAACCATTATACTTTAGATTACATTATCATCCCTGACTTGAGCACTGTATGTTCTCGAGCAGGTTGTTTACTTTCCCCACTGCATAACATCTATTTTTAAAACAGGGAGAATCCTTGCTTTGAACAAATATACTTGCAAGAACTAAGCAGTGAGGATTAAAAATGCTGTTAAGAATAGAGGTGCAATATCTTAAGCAATGCAATTTATATTTTCTTACTTTTAAATGTGAGCAACCTACCATGGTCCCAGACACTTCTTTCACACTCAATACATTCTGCATCTGCGAGGGGGCAGATACAGGCGTGTGTACTGAGACACTTCCTCCCGTGACACACCCAAGCTTCACAGAAATCACAGATTGCACCCTGCAATTACAGAAAGAGATCATCTCAGGACTCCTGCAATACCTAGAGAGAGACTCTAATCACATAGCCCTCAAGGTATCCTTGTGGATTCTCTCAGTGGGTTCATTTCAGTTGAGTGAGAGTACTGAACTGCATCTGTATTTCTAGTTCATCTCGTTTGTTATTCATTTTTGCAGAACTAAATATGATGCAAAATAACTTGCTTTTCTCCTTTTTCTGGTTTTTACATTTCTTATCTTAAATTGTGTGCATGAAAGCTGTGTCCTCCAGTTGAAACCTGAGATCCATAAAGGACAACAGTGTTCTGGCAAAAATGGAATTTCAAAGAAGACCTGAAAGACGCCACTACATTCTTACAGCTGAAATCACTCATTTGGATTTTAAACCATCCTATATTAGAGCAGATCTCTGCAGAGAGCAGATATCAAATAACTCATTAGAAGTCAGACTCTTTAACTGTCATTTTCATTAAATTATAAGATCCATAACTGTAGCATTTAAGAAGTTTCCTCAGCACACATGTAACTACCTATCATGGGCACTACATGCACATAAAAATAAGAGATCAGTGGTGAATCCAAATTAACTGTGGAGGCATTCACTACTGCATGAGTGAATGCAGGCGATGAATTCAGGAACATCAGAATGTAAAATGTGTTACTGAGAAAAGCTGACTGCCAACTGGAGGTGGAAAGAGGACAGAAGTTTAGTCCATACAGCATTTAATCTATGGGCTATGATATAACATGCCTTGCCTTCCAGAATGAAGACGCTAACTTCTTAAAATAAAAATTCAAAGATCTGAAGCTACAATTTTTTCCATTAAGAGTCCAAATGAGGGTTAAATAAAATTCCCCTCTAATGTTATGGAACAGATTTCTCTCTGTGATACTCATGATCTCTGTAACACTAAGACAACAGCAACAAAAGTCTGCAGGATTTTGCAGAATGATTTTAATGAAGGCCTAGATTTTAATGAATTCTGAGAATTGGATATGGAGCATGTAAGCTTGAGTGCTGTACAATGTGCTTAGGGCCTGCCACTAACTCAGATCCATCAGCATCCATGATGTGCTGGAACTGAATCCAAAAATGAAAAATTTGGGTTTTCAGTATAGGGAAAAATCAGTTTGTTGTAATAAAATGGGGGCAGGGGGAAACTTGGCATGGTAAATGCTATCATTCCATACATCTGTTCCATCTTTTTTCCAGAAGGATTTGCACAGAATAACCTCATACTGCTAAAAAGGCTGTAATTTTGTGTACATACCACCATTGCTAGTCCAGTACTGTACACACCAGCATGTTTTATAACACAGTCTGAAGACTTCATCATGCATTTGGTTTTTCCTGTTTAAAATAAAAAGGCAAGCATCCATAAGAAAACTATAGAAGAAAAAAAAAGTAGAATGCATGTTCATATAAGAACAGCACTTCACTAAATATCTGTGCTTAACTGTAAATCTAGGTAAAAATGATGCAAAGATGTTTGCATTGTTGTTGCATCCTGCACCATACTTTCACATCTCCCTTAGGTTAAATTAATTATTGTCTCTTTTCAGCCAAAACCTCTTGCCCCTTGTACTGAGATGTTGGTCTTGCTCTATGTTTTGAAGCACTGGCAAAAATATCAAATGTCAAAACAAACTAAAGAACGAAACTAAGCTCAAAGTCAAGCCAGGATATCTTAAAAAGTTGTATTTAAAACTGCTGTTAGTTCTGTCCCCCCATAGAAGCAGCATGTGCTGTGTGCAAGGCACAAACAAAAACACGTGTACCTGATGATTTAAATACTTGCAAGTACTTGAACACTTGGTTTTTTGGTAGTTTTTTTATCCTTTTGAAAAAAAATATATAAGAGATTAGTTTCTAGACAAAATAATTCACTCAAAATGCAGGGGACAGGTGGGAGAAAAAGCCACAGCCTGCACCCAGAAGTCATTCTGACACAAGCAAGCTGCAAAGGTGACAATTTTTCCCTCCTCCTTGTTTCTGACGTAAATAGCTCAACCAGAAAGATTGACACTCTGCAGTTATACAATCAAAAAGATCTTGTAGTTCGCCCAGGCTGCTGCAGTGATGTTTTATCACTGGTTTAAAGCTGTGCTGCCACAGACCCCTTTGGTGTGTCTGGTTTTGCCTGCTTAGAGATACCCACAAAAGGGTGCTCCCTGCACACCCATTCAAGACCTGAAAAAAAACCAAATTCTATTCTGAAAATGATTAAATCCCAGTATGCAGAGGTTTGTATTAAACCAAAACTCAGTTACCCAATGGCCCCTGGAGGGTGAGGAAGTACCACTGGTGTGCTGAGGTGGGCAGTGAGGGTTGGGGGGACATTACTCCCTCTACAGCATTGCAATACATCTACCTTGCTTCCATCCCTCAGGGACTTCTCTAAGAAAGATGCTGTTGGTTTAGAGTGTCTGTCCCCAAAGCCTCATTAAGCATTTAACAGCTCTAGTGGTCTTTGTTTGGAAAACCCTTGGACTCAATATAATTTTATGGGTGTTGACAGGAATGCTTTTCCTCTAAAAACATACTGCAGATTAAGATAAGTTCAGCAAAGAGGAGTCACCTTCAGATGTGTATTGTAAGATAGAGAGCATGTTTTTAGTACTTCACTGCATGATGACAGAGGGTAGACTTATGAAGGATGACACATAGCCATTGCACGCTAACAGCCAGGCTTCCAGAAATACTCAGTATCTGCAGGTCACAACAAAGGCACTGGAAGCTGCAGATGTCAGCAGCTCTGAGACTCAAAACAACAAAACAGCCAAACTGCTTAATGACAAACTGAAAATCTGCAAGGGTGTGTTGGAACAGTGAAACAACAAAAATCACCTCTGTATGAAATAAGTATCAACATCTCCTGCAAGCAAGCAGCTTAACCTGATTCAGAGCAGAGTGGTGTCACTAGGAGTCCTTCTTTTCTAATTTCAAAGCATCAGCCCTCTGGCCCATATAAATAACACAAGCAGCATATTACATTACAACCCCATGCAAGATGAATAATGTACTGCTCCTTTAATTGATATTGATCAGAAAGTATAATCCCTAAAAAAGCAGTATTTATTGGTGCCTTGCTAGCAGTCAGAGGATTCCTAGTTTTTTTGGTGTTACCAAACAATACTCCACATGGTCATTGTAGGGAAACAGTCAGTCAGATATCCTCACACCCAAAAGGCAAGGAGAGAAATTTTTGCAAAGATCAAATGCTGAAGAGAAGCCCATGACCCAGACTGGCAAACCTCTAGGGGTCAGAGGCATACACATCAGTGCGTGATCAGAAAGGGTCACTTCTCAAGGAGAGATTTAAAAGAACCTGCTCCACAAATCACAAAGGTACTTTAAGACAAAGGTACTCTATAGCAAAGGTGCTGAGAGTTTAACACCACAAACAGGGCTGAGGACAGCATGTTTTCATGCTACTTACCACACTGTGCACAAATGGGTAACTTCTGAACAGAATTACAGAAGTAGCAAAAAGCTCTATTTTTCTGTCGTCTAGGCACATGGAGGGGGGGGAAAAAAGAGAGCAAGCATTAAAAAAGACCTGTAAAATGTTTGAAACCGATTAATGTTAAACTGTTGGGTTTAGAAGGGGAAAAATTCTTACCTTTGGCACTTATCACATTCCTAAAGAGAAGAAATAAAACACTGGTAATCATTTTCATTCTAGGTAAAATATATAAAATTTGCAGACCCCCAGAGGGACTCTGAATTAACTTATGATTTGGATCCAGACTTTTTACTCAATATTATACATCTAATGCAAATGTAAGCTTAAATACAAAGGAAGAATAGTAGGAACAATGACATTCTAGCAGCATTAAATAGTCAATGTATTATTACTGGTTTAATAAAATTTAAAATTAAATATTTTAATATGAAATGCTTTAAGTTATTTTACCATTGAAGCATTACAAGGATGTTTGGCCAAGTCTATGTTGGCTCTTGAAGCCCTTATCTGTTTTTCACGTTCTCGGCGGTTCTCAGCTTTCTTCCGAGCACCAGTCTTCTTTTTAGGCATATTTCACTGTCTGTGGGGGAAAAAATACCTATGTAATGAATGCACACAAACCTATGTATGTAAACACATGGATACACATGACACATCCAGCACTAAAACAGGATCTTGGAGTTCCCACGTTAACTACGTTTCATCTCCATTCATTTCCTTTTCTGAAAGGTTCTTTTCAAACTTTGAATGAGGGGCCAGTCCATGAAGAAGAGTCATGTGATGAACCATAAAGAATCTTGTGACCTGAAAAAGACTCTGCTGTCCTCAACTTTGTGTTTAACTATCTTTGAAGTGTTTTGCCTTGAAAAAAAATGAAACCATTATGTTTGTAGGCTTGTTTGAGATGAGCCTCTGGTTTTGGTTTGCCTTGCCTGTTCAACAAGGAAAACATTCAGCTCACTTCCTCTTTCATATCTCTTATTCTCACTAACTACTTCATTCAGTTAAAACACATTCTTCAGGTAAGCAAAATGTGGTGCACTGCAAAAACGCAAATCTCACAGTTCATGAAGGCTGAGAAACCAAAATGTCATTATACAGATGACAAAGGGATGTTTGTACTGCTTATTTATGATTCTAGTATATTAGCAATAATGAAGAGATGAGCATGCATGCTTTGAAGATACCACGGTTTTCCAGAAAGGATTTACACTGATTTAATTCCATTTGGTTCAATGTGTGTGGCTATTTTAACATTTTAGGAGGGAACCAGTCCAACACAGTGGTGAGACCAGCAGGCAAACAATCAGACCACTGCTCTCTTGTCATGTCCACAAGGAACTGTGCAGTACTCACATATGCTTAGTTCACTCTGTGTTTATAATAGATTAGGCAATAATCACCCTGACATTATGAAATGGGCAACTGAGAGATTAAAGGTGTGGTGTGATGTTAGAATTTCTCTCGTCAACACTGGCTCTTCTTTAGGCTCCATTTATCATCTCCTTCTTTCTGATGATGTAACTGTTGGTGTCCTATTAAACAGGTTAAAACCAAAACTTAAAAAACCCCAAAACAACAAGCACTACCAAGGCCCAAATTAGCAAAATCTGATGGGGGATGACAGTCAAAGGGGCAGCAGAGGTGTTTGCTTAGCAAGCATGGGAATGAGAAAGCAGCTAAGGATGAGGTGAGGACCTCTGCACTGACAAAAAAATTGTCTTATGGCACATTGTTCTAAAAAAACCACCCTCAAGTCTATGGCCCAGGTGAACCCACTTCTTTGTGTTGCAGCTACCAAATCACACTTCCTTGCAGACAACAAGATGGCTGGATTTTTCAACATGTTCAGCTCTTATTTTGGTACCTCATCAGTGCTTCTGTTTGAAAAATCTGGCCTCTCCAGCAAGTTGCCCCAACACACATTGCACTTGTACAAGTAACCCACAGTTCTTTTAGCTACAAGTACTCCTATCGGTGCTCCCTGCACTGCCTCTGATTTCCAAACCTGCAGAAATACAAACTTCAGACTAACTGAGGCTCAAGTGGCATCTTAACATTTCAGTCTCCATTTAGAGTTTAAAGGAAATCACAACAGACTTGAAGCTTGGCAGAAACTGGCCCATATGATGAGACAGCTCTGCCCAGGCAAGGCTCTGCTGGTTTCAGTAGGGTCTGTGGGTGGATATCAGAGCCACTGGCCTGAGGAAGTGAGAGGTACCTGCTCTCTCCAGCCACATCCCTAACTCCAAGTAGACATGCAGCATCAAAGGCAGTCAATTTTAACAGCTCAAACTTGGAAGAAAAGTTAGTATTTTCGTTCAAAAGGTCTTACAAAATAAGGCAAAGAATCCTAACTTTCCTGAACACAGAAATATATTGTCCAGACCAAACACTAAAATTTGGTTTTGATAGCACACATAAATCAGTTTTCTCACCCTGCAGCATTTTTTTGCACTGTGTTTAAATTGTATTCGTGTCATATTTTGTAGTCAAAATTATATTGCTGTGCTGCCTGCTGGCAACTGTCATTATTCTAGAGCGTGACATTTCAGTCCAATACGAGGTTGCACACTAATTTTTAGACCACTCAAATGCTGATTTAACAACAGAGTCTAATGGTCAGTATTTATACTTTAACTTCTTCACATTTCCTCATAATCCAAAGCACCAAAATGACAAACTGTTTTCATGAAAAGCACTCAATGACTACTAAGGACACAGGTTATCAAAAATCTTTTAGATGGCAGTTTTAGAAAGTTGCACTAAACTAAATAACAACAGAACTGCAGTCAGGTCCCTTTAACAAAGCTCTTGAGTCAGTCCAGGCTTTCAGACACCAGCCAGTAACAACAATATCCTATAGATCAATATTCTTATCACTTTTTCCCTCTGAGTTTCCACTTAAGCTGTTTGTTGTCTTTGCCCTGAGTTCAAATTTTTTAGGAAAGTTACCATCTTTTAAATTTTGGACTAGAGCTTAATAGTGTTATGATTCCAGGGATTAGGACAGCTTAAGCTTTGTTTACATGAAATTCCTTTCCAATCAGAGTATTGCCTCTTCTGAAACCCCTCATTAGCATTGAAATGCTACTGCAGTATGTTCTACTTCCACTTTAGGCACAAATTTTGGCCGACGCTCAGGCAGGAAAGACACAGTGGATCTTGTGGGCTTTCCTGTGCTCTCCTGAAGGGTGCATGGGAGAGAAAAGTGCATCTGGAAGACCTAAAGCAACAGGCTGTAGGTCCATGCCTGGTTCCCTCTTCAGCCCCAGAGGGTATGCCCATGCTGCCCTACAGCGCATCGGAGCTCCTGAGCTGGGAAGAGTTCTGCACGAGGCATTTTCCCTATTGAAGTTTCCTACTCAGGAGCAAAGTGCTGCAGAGTGGCTGGGCCAGAGCAGCAGCCAAGCGTGGCTCTCCAGCTGTAGGGCTGATGCTGTGGCACAAGAAAGCACAGAGTTCAGAAATCAGGAGGCTGTGGGTGAGGAGAAGCGCAGCTCAAAGCAAAAGCCCAAATATGTGCTATGTGAGTCCCCAGCATGGTGTTCCACCCTGTAAATTTTCACCTATTTTTCCTCATTACTTGCTAAGGTAAACAGAGGCAAAGACCACAGGCAGAGCTCCCACCACAGCTCCAAAGCCTGTGCATTTTAGCTGAAGGGTGTGCTGTGTAAGACCCAATAACAATGCCCCTCAGGAACACACATTGACTGCACCAGTGGATTTTGGGGTCTCCTGTGCTGAGGAGGACATGCCTTGTGTCATGTTCTCTCGTGGCACAGTCACCCCCCTGCTGTCACAAACACCACAGACAGCTGAAACAAGCTGTTCACTGGAGGGGCACAGGGACCTTGTCATGCCAAACAGCCACAAGAGGCTTGCTGTATTTCAAGGCTTCTTGTGCTTGACCACCATGCACCTTCTACCTCTATTCAAAACCTGTTTTACTGCTCCTACAAAAATTACAGTTTCAACAAAATCTGGTGTGTTCATACTTCGAAGGAATCACGGAGTGAACGACCTGATGGTGCAGGAATGGTTTTCCTGGCACTGAGATTTGCAGTGATTTCCATGTTTTGGAAGCCAGGCGGCCGGGGCTGAGGCTTTCCTCGGGCACCTCTCCGTGCCCTTCCCTCTCCCTGCCCTTCCCTCTCCCTGCTCGGACCGGCCCCTCATCCCACCGGGAGCCCCAGGAGCCCTGCCCCTGGCACCGCGCTGCCAGCCCGGACCGCCGGGACCCACATTCCCAGCGCCTTGGACACGGGGGAGCCGCACGGGGCACCGCCACCCTCGGCAGCCACAGCCCGCTCCGCTCTCCCAGTTCCCCCAGCCCGCTCCCCATTCCCGCCTCCCACTCCCCTCTCCCCATTCCCGCTTCCCATTCCCCATTCCCCCTACCCTCTGCCGCTCCCTTCTTCCCATTCCTCATTCCCCTCTTCCCATTCCCCGCTCCCGCTCCCCTTTCCCCATCTCCCTCTTTCATTCCCCTCTCCCCATTCCCATCTCCCTCCCTCTCCCATTCCCCTCTCCCATTCCCTGTTCCCACCTGGCTCCGCCAGCTCTACGGAACCGGAAGCCGCCCCTTGTCCGCTCCTTGCCCGTTCCGGGCCCGTCCCCCCCGCTGCGCTGCCCGCCCGGCCCGCGCTGCCCGCCCGGAGCGTTCCGAGGGCGCCTCGGCCCGAGGGGAGCCGGGCCGGCAGACCGGGGCCGGGAATTAGGGGATCCTGCCGGGAATTAGGAGATCCTGCCGGGAATTAGGGCATCCTGCCGGGAATTAGGAGATCCTGCCCCTCCTCCTGCCACCGAGCAGTGGGGAGGTGTCGCCGGCGTTTTCGAAGCTGGCAGCTCCGTGTTGTTGCTGAGCAGCCGGTGTCATAACGCGGCCTGCGCTGCTCTTTCCTGTGCTCAGGTTAAAAAGGGGACACTTCCCACTGGACCGGGCTGCTCCAGCCTGGCCTTGAGCGCCTCCGGGGGTGGGTCATCCACGGCTTCTCAGGGCAGCCTGTGCCAGGGCCCGCCACCCTCCTAAGGAGAGTTCCGTCCTCGTATCTTATCTAAGTCCCTCATTTTTGCTTTAAGGCCATTCCGGTCGCTATGTGCCCACGTCAAAAGGCGCTTTCCCTCTTTCTTAGGTGCTGGAGGGCTGTGGCGAGGTCCCTCTGGAGCCTCCTCCAGGCTGGACAACCCAGCTCCAACATGATCTCTGCTTAAAACACGGCACGGCTTTCACTGTGGCTGGGGAACCACAAAATCAACTGGGCTGGAGGAGATCAGCGAGTCCAGCCCTTGATCCAACACCACTGTGATTACGAGATCATGGAAAAGCTCTTGCAAGCTGCTTGCAGGGATGTTCTTGCTCAGTAACATCCAGTGTTTGTGCCATCAGTGGATGCTCATTATCAGTGGTTGTTCCATCCTCAAGTTTTGTTTGCTTTCCTGTCCATTGCACCACAACTTCCACTCGATGGAGACCAAATTTAGGGTGTAATAGTCGCCACAATTAGTTGTGGTTGTAATTGATTAAGGTTGGCACCCAAAAAGTTGCCTCTGAAATATTTCATCAGCCACTCCATGTGCTTTTAAAATGAAGTGTTGGTTAATCTTAATGGTAGGAATACAAGTGTAGTTTAAAAATGGAAATGATACCCATACCCTATGAAAGACCCCTGTGCACAGCTCTGAGGTCATGCAAGTCACTGGCATGGATGGATATTGCCTGAAAACCCCTTGTGAAAATCATTAGAAGATGTACTGCGTAGATATTTAAATGAGTGTATGGGTCACATTCCAGGGTATTTCATAGTCTTGCCTAGGAAGGGTTTGATACCTCTTCCATAGAAATAAGTCCTGGGGCACTGCTTTGTGTCCTTTAATCATCTATTCACTTGGGTGAATTGTTTCATGTTGTACTTGGTCATGCACTTCTTACTGAAAGTTGGCTACTAGTTATGGAATGTGATTTTGGCTTAGTGAGAGAGGCACCACTGGCCATTTCCAGGCCATTCCCTGGCCACCATTGCCTTTCCAGGGAGACTCTCCTAACTTCAGTGAGGCCAGACTTTGATCTCCCATGGCAAATTGCTTGGTTGTCATGCTTTTCCTTCAAGTTGTAATCCTCACACCAGATCAGTGGGATGCACAGAAATCAACATTATTACTTAGAGGCAAAAAATCATGATGATCACTTAACTGGACATTTCTTCTTCATGAGAAAGGGTGCAGAGAAGTAATTTTTAACTTCTGTCAGTAGCTGTGGCCATATGCTATTTTGCTGACAGCCTAAGCAGAAAATATGATCTTTTGTGAGGTGTTAGAGCTTTTTTTTGGTATAATCCTCACTTTTCTTAATGAATACCATTAATCATCAATATGCTTTTATTCTGGTTGAGACAGATCCTAGTCTGTTTTAGGCAGCCATGAGTGCAAGAACACAATGAGGATAAATGATATAAACAGAAAGTTTTAATCTATTTTAGAATAATTATCCTAGTCAGCTAATCTGCTTTCATGAATGAACGAGGCTGTCGAAGAAATGACTCATACAGCATAACAGTCACAGAATATTCTAAGTCAGAAGGGACCCACAAAACATACACAGATGTGACAATTTTCTTCTCATTTGGATGGGCATTTTTACATAAACTGATGAATGGAAAAGGAGAAATCTAGAAAAACCCCAAGGAGACAGATGGACATTAAGATTTTTATCTTAGTTATACTTTATCCTGTGAAACTGTACCTGCCTCGAATATATTCCCGAAACCACCCTCTAGATGGCAGGAGTTTGTCACTGCACTTGTGAACAGTAAAACATTTTATTTTCAGAACGAGTACAGTGGCCTAGGGCTGTAATACAAGTAAATAAAAAAAATAAATTAGATGAGAATAGCCAATTAAGAGCTTACAGAATTTCCATTAGCGACACTGGACTAGTCTCTGGGGAACTGTTGCAGACTTGTTGTTGCAAAGATACATACAGAAAGTGAGAGCCAGCCTCCTTTCTAGAGGTGTTTTCAGTGACCTTTGTGAGAGAAGCAGTGGGTGGGCAGTGAGTGCGCCTCTGAACTATTATCATTCCACATTACCTTGTAGAAAATCAGAACTGTCATGGCTTTACTTAATGGCCACTGACTGGCTGGGATAACAAGACAAGACTCTCTGAGGGCCTCTCTACAGTGACTTACAAAGGTATTTGTCTACTTCAGAGCTTTCATGGCAGCACGTATGTTGGAGACTGTCTTAACCCCAAGCTGGGCAACCTGCAGAGCATAAGCTGTGCTCTAGAGAGAACTGTCAGGGAAAGTCACTTCTGTAAGTGAAGTGATGCCGCTGACAGCAGAGCTGTCTTGGCTGGTGGTCACACACCAAAGGCATGCAGCAGCACACAGTGCTTTCTGCTTCTGTTTCACTCTGCTACGTCACTGTGCATCTCAGAAAGTTGGTTTCACCTATAGCAAGGGCCAAAGGATGCCAATAAATCAGAATCCCTCAAAAATAAATGGCTGTCCAGGGTACAGAGCAATGAAATTTTTGGGCACTGTCTTTCCCCCTCGCTCTCTTTTTTGTTCATGTCTCAAAGTCATGTGGCAAGGCAGAGCAGTAGCACTATGGATTGCACACTGATTGCTGGTCAGATACATACTTTTAAGGCAATAAAATCACATTTCAGATGGGATATTTCAGCAAAAAGAAATGTTGGGAACTGTATCTGAGGGAAGGTGCCAAAGCTGAGTAGCACCATTGCAGCACAGGGTACCAGCTCACGTGGACACTAACCAGCCTCAGAGCTGCACTGCTCACTGCCCCATCTGCTCTTCTCAGAGGAATCCTTCCTTTGCTCTGAGGGCACCTTTTGGGGGTGAACCCTTATTTATTTCTCAAGCTACTCAAGTAATAACAAAGGATTCATGCCTCACTTCATGCCTCACTTCTACTATTGAAAATTACTGAGATCAGAAAGGAAGATCAGGAAATTAAGTGTGTGCACAGCCTCTATCAGAATGGCAATATTCTGGGAGAGATAAGACCTTCATACGCACTGACACTGGACTGTGCTGAATGACAATGAAATATTTTTACTGCCTTTTAGTGTGATATCTCAGTCCTTTTAAAGGTACAAAAAAAGCATGTTAATTATCAACTTGAAATAAGTACTGACCTGATTTGTTGTCATTTAATTAATCAACTGCATTTTCTTTTTCTCTAAATAAAATGCTTGTTTTGATCTAATTAAGCCCCTATTATCTACCTGCCTATTACCATAATTATCTTCATTATTGCAATGTTTTCTTGCAGCATTCAATATGTTTGCCTCCCTGAGGGTTACATTGTAAAACAGGTACAGCATATACCTTTCTAAATGACCTTTGAAAAGGCATACATCAAATTTAGTTTGTTTTTAAATCCTGGCCTTGCAGCAACTGACCTTAAGAATCATGTCAATATTTGTTTGATGTAAGATAATTTTGTCTGTAGACATTTATACTTGCTGATTTAATGGCATAAAGAAACGGGAAACAAAGAAAATAACTTGAGGCAAAAATCTTTACTGATATCTTCTGAATTGGCATGATCAAATATAATATTTTAAAATAGTCTTTCTTGAATTAGATGTTGAGAAAAAATTTTTGTGTGTGTTTTATTTTACGCCTGCTATTATAACTGGTGGTGAAAGTCATTAATCTTAGCCCAGGAAAATTGTTCCCCAAGAAATTTCTGGATGGTTGTTTTGTCTGGTCAGTGTTTGTGGAATGTATCTAAAGGGGAAAGAAAAAAAAAAAGAGATAAAAGAAAAAGAGAAATTTAGCTGTTAAGTGATTAGAGCCTTGATTCAGGGAGCTCGCTCAGTTGTCAACTTCTTTATTAAAATCTATTAATCTTTCCTATAATATTCAAGTTGCATGTTTTCACATTCTTCCATGCCTTCAGCAAAAAGTTGAACAGCATTTTTATCATGGTACTTTATTGGGGCTTTTATTTTGTTTTTTAAGATGAAAGATATGCAGTACAGCTAATACTGTATGTATTAGGTAGCACATTTAATGTGGCGTCATATTAATTATCATATACTAATTAAGATTGCTGAAGTGAGGAGGCAGTGCAGGACTCATCAGTTACTCTTTTGCTAACAAAAGGGGTAAGCTATAATTATTTACGATGGCAAAAGAACTTGTTGGCTGGTGGCAAGTTAATAGTGTTGGGTTTTTTCCATGATGAGATTATAATGTCATAAATTACCTTATTTCTCTTCCCTCTGACCCCAACAAAAGGCTGGCACATGGTGATAAATTTGCTGCATAGGTGACACTGGGAGGCTTTGTGTGTGAAGAAGAGGAGGGAGATGCCTGATAAACTGTAGCACCTGGATGACAGAAATGGAAAAGGTTATAAAAAAAAACAAGGTCAGACAGTGGATGACTGATGACAAGACTTTCTCTCACAGCACTGGAGGTTTGTCAGGTGAAAGTGGCAGATGAGAATGAAAAATGTAAATGTCTTAATTGGTCACAGGGTATGAGATTAATTCACCTAGATGATCAGGAAACTAATAAGCTAGTCTTGTAGGAGGAGGCCAAAAGATGTGCTGTATCTGGCAAAATGAAGGGTCAGAAGGGGATAGTGGGGTTTCTATCCGAGTGCCAGTAAGGGGGGTGAGCAAAATGCCTGTTCTGGCACAAGAGCAAATGGGTATGAAACTTTACAGCCTGGGGCCCCATGGTGAGAGAGAGATAAGAGCAGTGGGAGAGTGTCAACGTTCAGGGGATGTAGTTTTGTGATGTATGAAGAGAGCTGACACAGTTTAATCTGGAGAAGGGAAGACTGAAAAGATCTAATTGCTGTCCTCGAGAACCTGAAGGGAATTTATAGAGAAGGCAGACCCAAGCTCTTCTCAAGGATGCACAGTGGAAACATGACAGGCAACAGTCACAAGCTGCAGCAAGAGGAATTACAACTGATACACAGAAAAAAATTTCAAAGTGAGAGTGGTTAAGCCGTGGAAAGGCTGTGCTGGCGCCTCAAGCACTGATTACAAGAAACTCTCTTTTAATTTAGAATGGATATTATTAAAATAACACAATGAATTCCATAAGAAGGGACCTTTGGAGGTTACCTAGCCAAGACTCTTGCTGCAAGTTTCCACATCAAGTGAGTCTGGCCAGAGCCTTGTCTAGCTGAATCCTCAATGTTGCCAAGGATGGGGATTGCACAACTGCTCTGGACAACCTTTTCCCGGGCTTAACAACTCTGCCTGCAAAGATCCTGAATAGGAGGATCCTGCTGACTTCAAAGGCAGTTGCATTATGTCCTAGATGAGGCAGAATATTTGTTTGCCATATTTTTATGAAATATCTGTTCTAACAAATTCAACATTTCAGCTGTTCCATGTTTTTCCATAACTATCCACAGTTACTGAACTGTGTGACATGTTCCTTTGGTGTCACTTCTTATCTAGATAGCAATTTTTCTCCTTCAGTTATGGCTTTTCCTTGTTCAGTAGAATTCATTTGTAGAAATCTTATGCAAATATGAACTGAATGGTTTTCCTGTCTGATTACAGATCCATTTAGATGACATTAATATCAGAAGTACTGAGCACTGGCTGAATTAAATACTGAATTAATTCAGCTAATGAGAGCTGAAAGATGCATTGTTTGCTTTACAGTGCACAACAGGGCTGGCTTCGCTGTTGGTTCAGAGGACTGAAAGAATTTTTGCATCAAGAGTTCACTTTCCTGATATTGTAGGGAGCTCTCTCTTACCATCTCTTTCAAGGAACTTAACAAGCCCCAGTCTTATTTGTTCCCACTGTGTTTTTGAAAAGCATTGTGGATAAAGGACAGAATTGCACTCAGTGTAGCACAGCATTGTGCAGCAATTCATCACATACTGAATTTCACTGTGGATGTGATGTAACACCTGTATGATACATAAGATGTCTGAATGCAGGCAATCGAGTGTCAAATCATATGCTTATTGGCACTATGAATAATGAGATTTGGAACCATTTCTAAGCATGGATATCAGTCTTTAGTATTCTGATTGATTTAGAAAACCCATTTGTTTATGTTCCACTACTGTTATTTGATATTCTGACAATAGTTTCATTCTCATTTGTATTTTATTCGACTTCATTTATAGCACAAAGTTGTAATAACAGTTCTATTGCTTCTCAAATACCTGTGCATTTAAACTTACTGAAATGTCACTATAAATATTCATGTGCTCACCATGTTCACTAAACTCCTTATTTATATTTACTGTGGAATAATCTTTAGTCCTGTTCTGAGCTAAAGCCTATTCACAGGTGATGTATTGTGAAATACATTTCCATTTTTATAATAAGTGTTCCAAGTGTGGTGCTCTTAAAAAGCAGAGCAGAAGCCTTTTTGATGGAGTATAAGGGGGAATTGAAGAGTTTGTTTCAAGTATTTTATTGTATTTATTTGAAACGCTGGTGGAAAATGTACCTAAGGTAGAACTCCAAAAGAAGAAGAAAAAAGCAAGCAGTTTCTGAAAACAGCATTGTGGGCTGGCAAGTGGTTTATTTGCTCCTTTTTGTTAGGTTATAGTTCTTTTTGACAAGGTGCAGTTCTTTCTAACTCACTGTAGATGTGCAGTCTCCACATTGAGTGCACATCTGATGGATCATTGGAGGCATCGTCAAGGTGTTTGAGGAGTTGTTTGTTTTATTATATTTCTTTTTGCTGTCATGTCTCTGGACAGTCTGTTGCTATCTGCAGCTAGGATGTTGCTATGTGTTTAATATGAAGTTAAATACTCATCTACAAGAACCTTGAGGCTATGAATTTGCAATTTGTGTGATGGTGAGTGAAGTTAGATAGGAATAACTTTTGGTCACTGCCTGCTTCTCTAGGTCTAACCCGCTCTGAGCTTGAAGACCTCCCAGGCATCCTACAAAAGCTAGTTGTGTAACAGATTTGGGCTGGGTGATGGATGGGATGCCCCTGGCAGCCAGTATGTTTCCAGAGCATTTTCATTTGTATCCTTATCCAGCTGAAGTGAACCGGTACTTGCATTTGGTTTTTTCAAGTGGCTGCTTGGTGGATTTTATTTTCATAGTGGTATTTTTTCCACTGGTCAGTTAGTTTTAAATCTAATTTGTTTCAGAGAGCTCAGATCTTTTAAAAATGCACACTTTTTCCCAGTGTTAAATCCAGCTAAAACAGCCTTAGAATGAACTGGAGCACTGGCCTAGAAAGGAAAGTCTTCACAGCCCATTACTGATCCCCTGAGCCATCTCATCCCCTTTAATGTCATGTAATGTTTGTTTAATGCAAGATTTCCATATAAAGCCAAACAAAATAAAACCCAAAAAGCAGAACAGCAGCTCTTTGGCGTTAAGATATTAAAATGTGAAGGTAGTGAAAATGAGATTTCCTTTCATAAGTGCATTAGTGACCTTAGGGGAACCCTCACCAGGGAAATGCCACAGTGGTGAAAGAAGGCTCAGCTCAGGAGAGAAGGTGGATGAGGTTTTGGCAGCATGGGCTGGAATCACTGGGGAGTTTTGTTTTCAGGTTCAAGGGAGGGGAGGTCCTTGTGGGAGCCTGTGGGGATTTCTAAAATAAGTGCTCTGGGCCAGTGCATCACTGAGCATGTTACCAAGTAAATCTAGGCAGGAGTGTGTCACTGTGTGACTTACTGAGGATTGCTGTGCATAAAGAAGCACGTCATTCCATGAGTCACTGAGGATCTCTATGCATGAGTGACTCTTTCTGTGCTCCAATATGAATAAATAACATTCAGAGCCTCCAGTCATTCTAAAGAGGTTTAATCAAGGCTATCAAATAACTGGATTGTCAAAAAGCATCACTGGCTGAATTTATTCATGAGGTTTCAGGGACTACAGTAAATTCAGCGTCCCCACAGTTTTCTTCAGGTCTCTTTAAGTTCTCAGGAAGATCAAAGGAAGACCCCTAATTAAGAACCTTGAAAATGTAAAACCCAAAAGAGATCACTTGTGTGAAAGGTGGAAGTGGTGTGTTGAGAGTTCGGTGCACCCATCCCCTCTTGTGGGATGCTTTCAAGCTCAACAAGTGCCTCTGCCGTCACTGGTGGATCTGTCTAGTTTTGTATGGTATTGGGTGTTGACTGTAACATTCATCCATCAGTGAGTTGGGGATTGGAGGTACTTGGCAAGGAGGACAGAATGTGCAAAATGTGGATGACAGCCTGAAAATACTTGCTGAAGGTGCTGGGAGAAGGCAAGGGAGAGAATTTCAGAGCTCACTCATGGAGCGTATGTTAACCTTATGCATTTTCACACAGACCTGCTGAGCCTGGCACTTTCAGCAAGACACTCACCTGGCCTGCCCCAGCATCCCACTGCCCCCACTGTCACCCTGGCCTTCCCCTGGGACTCAGGGGAACATTTGTGTCACAGCCTCCCCCACTGGCAGGTCTGTCGTTTCATCACTCTCAGATGTCATCACTCCCCCAACCACCACGGTGTGGCACAACTGAAGATAAATGAGGTGGGTGGGCTCTTCGGTGGATGAATATTAAAACATTCCAGGAACGAATACCATATAAAGAATGAAGATACCTGAAGGCTATCCACAGTTAGGAAGAAATGAATGGCTGAAACATAACATGAGTTATCATGGTATTTGCAGGGTCAGTGGTTCAGTCCTGTGGCAGGATGAGAGCCAGGGAGCCCAGCATCACTACAACACTCTCAGACTGTGCACAGTATCCAGCCAGGCTGTCCCCACCCCAGTGGAGTGTTCTAGGGCTGCTCTGTTGCAGCCCTTCTCCATGGAGGGCTTTCACACTGGGGACCTCAGCAGTCACCCTCTGCTCCCAGGAGAACCAGTGACTTTTGTGGTGTGCTTGCAGCAGGCAGAGCTCTGAGTAAATGGACCTCTGCTATGAGCTTACCAGAGCTTTTCTAAAAAGCTGGTTTTTTCATCACAGGTATCACAGAGGTGGGGAGTGAGTCTGAGTTTGACCCTGAGATGCAGGTTCTGAAGCAGTACTTGTTAGGGAACAGTGTAACTTTTTCTTTTCACAGTTAGGTAGGCACAAGTGTAAGGAGTCTCAGTGAGTATCTGTGCCCCGCACTGGAAGGATGTCCTGAAAGAAAACTAAAGAAATTATACATCCTTTCCTCTGAGTAATCCAATCTGACATTACATCAGGCTTCCTTGGATTCAACTCCAACAGTTGCTCTTCAGCCTGGTGATGATCTCACCCAAATGTTTGGGTAGCTAGCAGATGGCATTGTTTGCATCTGAGGTGAAGCAGATGTAAAGTTTGGAGTGATTTTTTAACTGCTGGTACTTCATCCTTGCTACATCCCAGTGCACACCAGAGGCTTCCAGAGAACAGTGTGACACAGCCATTCTAAGAACAGACTGGAGTTGAGGTGCTAAAATAAAAGCAGTTATTGAAAGCTAGTCAAATATTATCCACAGAGAGTTTGCTGCCCTATCTCTGTTGTGCAGCTGCATCTCTTGTGGAGCAGTTGCAGCTCATAAATAGGGTGTGGGAATACTACAGACATCTTTGGGAAAGAAGGATGCAGAGATAAATGCAGACAAACATGAAATACAATTATCCAGCTTGGAAATGAGTTGCTGCGCATTTCTTACTGCATTTCCTTCAGGGAATTTTGCAGAAACAGACCTTCATTCTCTGATAGAAGATGGCACCTCCCATAGACCAATACACATTAGCAGCCCTGGAAAGCTTTTTTTCATTATGAACTGAAAGAAAACATCCTTGCTGCTCACTGAATCACTGACAGGCAAGACTGTGAGGTTTTGCCTAGTGGAGGCCTGTTGGCAGCTGACTGATAAGTCAAACCTCTTGGCCAGCCCCAGGTAATCCCTGAGTGCCCCCACTGTGACTGCAGAGCTCTCCTGTCTGGGCTGCTGCTGGAGCTGGCGGTGTCTGTGACATGTCTGTTGGCTCACACCCTGCTTTCTGTCCTGAGCTTGTGGGAGCTTGGCTGTTCCCTTGGTTCTGGCCACAGCTTCTTGGTGATATATCCTTTGCTCCAGCCTTTGGCCCTGATAAGTGGGCAAGATTGGTTGCAAAGCCTAAAGTTGGCAATTCAATCACCTCTCAGCCCATGTAGTTACAGGGCTGTAGTTTCTGGTCCTTGTTGGTCAGACTTGCTGGGCTAATTAGGCACACCTAATCCTTTTTCTGTGTTTTTGGCTCCTGCCTTTCCTGTTGCAGCTTTTCATGCCTTTCATGCTAATTCCTGTGAACAGGAGAAAAAGTAAAATTGCAGTTCTTTTTACACCAGAAATTCAAATTGCTATATATCTCATTTTAGTATTTTTTTCTTTGAAATTTTATTCAATAAATGTGAGCAAAGTACAATGGTGAAAGAGAGAGAGAGAGGGATAAGGAAGTCCCCAGAATATTCTAGGTGTTTGAGTGCTTACATAAGCTATGTGAGAGGAAAGGGCAAGACACACAGTCCCTTGTCATCTTGAACTGGGGAATGTGCAAAGATCCCTGCTGTGGAAAAGGAAGAAAGCAGGAGACTTCTTTTCCCTTTGCTTTGAAACATGTTGGATGAAACCTTTGGCACTAACAAATGGGACTTCCAACCCTTTTCTTTGCAAAGTCTTCATGAAATCACATTTCTGAGTGACACAGCTGATGTAGCAGATATGTGACTCAAAGCAGAGGCAACAGCCTTAAACCATGGTATGTGGTAACAAGATAGAGTGCAGCATGGCTGCAGACAGCACATCTGCCCTGGCCAGGTCCTGTAACACATTCCCTGGTGTAGTTATGCTTGTAAAACCACATAATGCAGGGAAAGCTTGTGTGGCTTTAAAAGAGAATCCCAGCTTTGCTTTTCAGCATCTTTTCTAGCCATCTGCAGGGAATCAGCAGACAGAACAGACAAGCTGAGAGAAGATGCTACAAGGAATTACTAGATACAGCTGCAAGAAAGGCAATATCGCTGGGTAGGAGATGTTTGGGCTGAAATGCTGGGTTGAAGCCATGAACAGAGAAATTTAGAGGAAGGAAATTCCCTTGGAAAAAAAATGGAATCAAGTTTTTATTTAGAGTTTGTGAATGAAAAGTAGTGAAAAGTCATCAATTTTTCCTCATTTCATGAAATTTGAGGGATATGTTGAACTTTGAACTTCCTAAAAGGGCCTGGATTCACTACTAATTGCACTTTTGCTGGATTCTTTTGTCTGGCTATAAAATAACTGATTTAACAGAGTAATGAAATCTGGCATACTTGTGTAATGCTTGGGCATTAATTAACAAAATATCTGTGCATAAGCATAATATTATTTAGCAATGTTCATTTGATGGGAAATACAATAGAGGTGTAAAACAATTGCAGTTGCTTTCTTTACGCTATAGGAAGTAGCCACAATAAGTTAGAAAATTTTAGATGGTATATTTTTATTACTTTCCTCTTGATACAACATAAAAATGAATTTTGTCAGGTCTAGTAATCTAGTTAGAGTATTCAGAGTAGTTGAACATTGGACTATGATTCATGTAGCATAAAAAAATAACTTTCTACATGAGGAAAAAGTCTTCTATTTGATAAAGCTACTCAATATATTACAGCTTTCAAGAGTAAGCCACAGTACTGTGCTTTCCTTATATTGTACTTGTGTGCAATCATTAAGAATATTTATCACATTTTATCTGTACTGCAAGTTAAATCTACATCAGTGGTACTTTTATTTCCCCAACATAATTCTTTTTTTCTGTTTGACTGTCTTTTTCTGTAATGTTAGTTAGCAGCAATGCTGGTAAGAAAAAGTGAGATGAGGACAGTCATGGATAAAATGTGCAATAAATATTAATTGTGGGAATCTTTATTTAAAAATTAATTTGAAGTACAGTGACAAATATACTCTATAGCTAGAAAATTTGCATGTTGTAATATAGCCGTGAAATTAATGCACTGGGCTTCTTTCCTTTTGCAGTATCTGTCCTGCAAGCTTTTAGTATTTCAATAAATTGTAGCTGCTTATGAGAGTAGCCTGCCACTGGTGCTAATTGAATCCTACTGAATTGTTAGCTTTGATCTGTGATGAGGTTTCCATGGTGATATCAGCAGCTGATACTATGGCCACTACAACAATCTCTTTGTGCTGTTATGATTCGGAACTGCCCACCTAGCTGAGGATGAAACCTCAGCTCTGCTGAAAATCAATGGGAGCTTGCTGTTGATTTCAGTGAATTTGATGTTGTCTCTGTCATGACTGGGTTTGGAAACGTGCTCTGGAGTCATATAGGTCCCAAATGAAGGCAGTCTGTAGTCAAGATAATATTTCTGGTTTAAATTGTTCACTGTGTTGCTCGAAACCAGATGGAATTTGCTGGCATTCAAACCCATTCCCAGATTGATCATGTCTCCACATTAAATAAGTTATGCGAGCCATTTCCCTCATAACTTAAACCCTCAGTCTGGGCTTATTCGATTTCATTGCACAGAAACCCTTGGAATGGAGTGGGACAATACAGCATAAGGGATCATAAAAGTACAGAAGAATGTTCCCTTTCAAAGAGCTTGCAGTTCGATACAGATGAGCTCCTGAGAAAGCCTGGGAAAGAAGGAGCTTAGGAGAACTGGCAGTGATCAGAGCAAATCAGTTGCCTGGCTACATCGATATTTTGCCATTTGAATAATCGACACCGGTTTTAAGGAAGCTTTTGAAGGAAGACAAAGTGATTTGCTCTTCTGTGTGAAGCAGGTGGAAGAAAGCGTGGTAGTGCTTTTTGGGAAGTGAGTAGCCAGCAGACTGGCAGCATGGGCAGAGGGTGGCAAGGTGGGTGAGGATGCAGCAGTGGCAAACCCAAGAGGGATGGCAATGCCCCTAAACAGGGGCAAGCTGGTAGCAAAACTTGTGCAGGACCAGGAAGGAAGAACTAGTGGACAAATATAAAGAAAAGGAGGGAAATGGCCAAAATAAGATGATCTTATTTTAACAGTGTTCTGTATTGTCCTAAATATGGTAGGATTGTGTGTGCCAGGCCAAGACAGAAGGAAGCTCCTGTAAATATATGAGACGGGTGAAGTTCCTGTTAGGACAAGAGATGCGTTCCAAAATAAGCCTTTTACATGCAAGTGTGGTTAAGAAAGTCTGTAATTTTCAAGAGATTATGTGAAAAGAAATAGCAACTTTAGAAGTAATCTGGGTAAGAGAATCTCTGAAGGGCTCCAAGTAAGAAACAGTTTTCAAACTTTTCTACCTCCTTATGCTAGTGAGACAGTCTTGGATCAGATAACAGTAGAAAAGAAGCATTTCTGTAATATTTCAACTGGTTTTTAAAGTTAAGAATGGCAAAAGGGACAAGATTTGCTGTAGAAGGTCAAAAGACCTCTTAAGGAAGGACATGAGCTGTGATTTTTACCACGGGGGTTTTTTTTGGACTGATAAACAGCTGTTTCTTTTAGCAATAAAAGTGTTCCAAATAATATTGCCTTCTTCATCCTTGTATTAAATTTGGACTGTATGAGCATGTGGAAAGGTTCAAGAAAGAAATTTAAGGAAAGTGAGAAAAATTGTACTAAAGGTACATTTTTTAATAAATCACTTTGAATTTATTGCAGAAACTTTTTTTTAATGAAGAAAGCAAAACCGTCTCAGTTGCGTCAGTTTTATGGTTAGTTCTATAACTTCTGTAAATATTTAGTTTATCCAACGCTGGTGAGCACACCAATGGTTTTGCTCCTAACTCCAAACAATCGGTTCTTATGGAGCAAGGATGACCTCTTGTGGTCTTCTGGTAGAGCGTCAGGTTTGGCCCATGTATAAAGGAGTTGGGAGTTTTATTAAATTAGGGAGAGTCACGACGTACACGAACTGTTCCTATAACAGTACTTCGTTCGAGTGGGGAGTATGAGAATACTCACAGAGGGTGCGGGTTCACCTCTTTGCTGGAATTTCCCTCATGTTGAGGTTAATGTTCTAAGCTGAAATGGCCCTTTTTATAGATATATATAATAATCTATAAAAGTGAAACAAAACAAACGAATAAAAAGGCAAATAATATTGGTGTAATTCAATCCTTCCAGGTAAATGTTCCTGTCAGTCTAAATGTGTGCAACCCAAAAGCTGCAGCAATGGGATCATATCCAGGAGAGTACTACATTTTCACTGTTTAAGCTGACCAAAGTAGAAACTAAAAATGCTTTCTTACAAGTAACCTAACTCACTTTCACATTGCCTAGTGTCATGCTGACACTGTTCTCTGAAAGTTACCATTTACCTTTAATCATGTAAAAGCTTCTATTATTTAAGTTTACATTGTTTAACCGTGGCCTGAAAGTTCAAAATCTTTGGACTGACCTGAAATGCAGTTTAAACCACTGGTGGGTTTGAGGAAGGAAACCGTATTTTCTATGGCATCAAAATCATTGCTAAACTTCCTTTCTGCTTCTGCTGGGTAGTGCAGTATGCTCTGAAATGTGATGTGCAAGTAGCCCTCAATGGCTCTGTACAGACCTAAGGTCTGTCATTCTCTTTGGGTATGTGTTGCCAATGTTATTGTAAAATCTGTAGCTTGAGTATTGGCAAGTCAGTTTTAAAAAAAAATTCTAATCTCAATATATCAGTGATGGAGCACATCTAAACTTCTTAATAACCTTGGGAAGAAAGGCTTGAGTGGAAACAGAGAGACTTCATTACCATGAGATATCATCGTAACTGAGAGTATTGGAAAACTCAGAGACTGGACTGTGAGGAATTTCAGGCTGTGTTTTTCTGATGGTTGATGCAAGGATAAAGCAAAGATCTTGTGCTTCAGTATCTAAGACAGTCATTTCTGGAAGGCAGTTTAATACGAGCTGAAGGCAATGCTGAGAGGATAAATCACCTCACATCAGCTGATCATAGGGCTTTTTGTACCTTCCAACGTGTTTCCTTGTTTTGTCCATTCAGTGGTGGGATGCTGATTCACATAGACTGTATGTCTGCTAAAATACATCCATTTCCAAGCTCCTGTGAATAAATCACTAGGCTGAGCATCAGTATTAGACCACCAGAAGGAAGAAGTTTTCTCTCTGCACAAATCATTCTGATATGCACGAAGGCAACACAAATATTTCCTAAGAGTGTGGAAACATTGTCACTACCAGCAAACCAAGGATGTGATGTGTTTGTTTCCCACCTACCCTGGTTGCTGTATCTCCATGGTTAAAGGCTACAATATTCTAGCAGTGTTACCTGGCCAGCTGTCCGGGACTAATCAGTGTCGACAGGACATCAGAAGGTCCAAAAGAACCCCAAATTTAGAAGCCACCACATGTGCACATTACCACGTATTCAGGCAGGCATGAAGCAGTGCCTGCACACAACTATTGTCGTGGTCTGCTCCTAACACATCACTGACAGCTGCCCATTGTCCCTACTCTCTGGTGGCCAACAGGCACGGACACAAATGATAGATTTTCCTGGGTTTGTTTGGTTCTTGATTTTCTAGGATTCAGCAGCCCTCCAGTTCTAAAAGGCAGAAAAATGCTGCACTGTGGCTACTGCCTGTAAGTTCACAACTTGATTTAAAATACTGTGAGGGAACTTTGATCAAATCTCTGGGGTCAGCACTGAAAAGAAGCCTGGAGTAACCTATATGAGTAGTCAGTTCCTCAGGGCGTTGACCTGCAGCCACAGATTAACTCTTCCTTATTCTGAGGGCTTGGCTGGTTACTGGGTACCACAGAATGTCCTAAAAGTTTTAAATATGTTTACAGAAGAAGTGGGGCAGGTTAATTTTGTTGTGCTTTCCCTTTTGCTTTAAACCAGAGAAGGAAGATAGAGGTGATTTGTGATCCAAGAGAGGCCACTCATCCAGAGGACCTTTCAGCCACATGAAAGGTGCCAAATGAATCCCTATTCCTCAAAGATAATTATGATGATAATAGTAATGATAGCTATTATTATTATTATGAACAGAACGTTGGCAGAAAAACACAAGTATAGCTATCTCTGTAAAATTGCACACATACACGTATTTCGAGCTATAGGATCTTCCACCACCCTTAAGAGTGTAATGTTTCTCAGCCACAGCCTTTGTAGTGCAGAGCCCTGACTTACCCCCACATGGTGAACAGAGGAGGCTGGAGGCTTCTCCTGCCTCAAGGTGGAGAGAAAGTCTCTGTTTTCTCTGACTTCTCTGGATATACTAACAGTCTAAGGGCTTCCTGACAAGTAATTTCAGCCTTTGTCTTTCAAAAACTTGCCTAAATGCTGATTTTCTAAAAGCTGGAGTATGGAAGGCTCGATATTTGATAAATATGGTAACATATTTCTCTTAGACCTTCTCCAGACTATCTGGAAGCAAGCAGGCATTTGGGGAGAAAACTTCTTGTTAGCTTACATATGTTAGAAGAGGTATTTACATTCAGGTATTTACTAAACCAAGCACTCTGTTTAGAACCAAAGTGTTCAAGGTAAAGAAACCAGAACAAGACTATGCTGTTCCTAGAGAAAAGGAAATTAGCTTTTTACTATATGCATGTTTTACATATATATGTACTTTTTGTCATCTACAATACAAGCAGAGCAGCCTTACTACCTATTGAAATATTTTGCTAATTTTTATTGATGATTTGGATAGTAGGAGGAAAGTGACTTATAGCAGAGGCAACTTTTGCCTATGTTCATAGGTAGCTTAGGAGTCAACTAAAGAATTTCTACAAACTTACTCTGAAGTTCAAAAAATAGTTTGTAAAGTTTGAGAAGTGTAATGGAATATAAAACCCGATATACATTCCTGAAATGTTGACAAGTTGAAAAATTACCATTTTTTCCCTAATGTCTCATAAAATGTGGACCTAGGAATGCTACCTGATATTCAAAACAGTATTAACAATTTAAATGTTAATAACATCATTAGTGGTGTAGAAAATCAGAATAGTTGATCATAATGGACTCTTACAGGAATCCTAATTAATCTTTGCTATCTGTAGCAAAACAAACTCATACTGACTCTAGAAAAGGCTTTTCTTCTCCCAAGACGATGTTATAATGAACAATTACATTGACTTGTATGACAACAAAACTTTTAGTCTCTTCACAAAAAGAAGCTTTTAGACAATATATTGACTAAAGCATATGCCAAATAAATGTGTAATGTAATCCAGGGATTTGAGCAATTTCACTCTGTCAGATAAACAGCAGTGTTATTAGCACACTGCTGTGCTCAATTCTTTATTAAAAAAAAAAAGCCCAGATCAGAGATTAGAATGAGAACTTCATAAGCAAACTTCCTTGAATGACTTTTTTTGCTAAAAATGTACTTATAAATCATTCATCAGTTCTTCTCCTGCATGAACCATTTCTCTGTCACTCTAGCACAGACCATTTGTCTCTTGCTGCAGTTGTAGTGGTAAACAGTTTATAAATGTATGAGATAAGAGGACACAATACAAAGGATAGGGCTATTATCTAAACTCTAAATGCAATGTCTGAAGTATTTGAGTGATGAGTTCAGAACACTTACATTTGAAGACTAGCCTTACAGGATGACGAGGGTCTAAAGCACAGAGAGGATGAGAAGTGGTAATAGCCCAAAAATTAATAAAACCCATCTGAGCTCTATCAATTTTTAAAGTAAACACTCTGCATACTTTTTCCTGTAACTCTGAGTTCAAAGTCTTCATAGGCTGTAGCCTCAGTGACAGCCCAGGTAACTAATACCCTTCCACTTAATTTAAAGAAAAATCCAATGAGGGAAATTAAAAAAAATGAGACGGCGAAATCCTGGGCTCTCATCTTTTTCATGTGCTTGGCATCCCTAGGATTCAGTGCAATTTTCATTCAAACTAATGGTAAAAATACCACTTGAAGAGGAATTTTAATATCTGCATATGAAAGTGCTTCCCTTGAGCAGTAACACTGCTTCTGAGAACCTGTTCAGTCACCAATTTCAACAGAAAACCAACTTTAGTAGCATATGCAGGAATGTCATAAAATATGCTTAATGTGCTGCAGCTACACAGCATTTTGTCCATAACCTGCAGAAATGGAAGTCTGGATGTACTGAGCTTGTAAAACTCTCTCTGACAGCACCGTCTGGTGCCTTCCAATAGTGCTATTTATGCTATTTTTAAGGAAAAGAAAGTAAAGGAAAGAAATATCCTGATGCCTTTTAAAGCTAATTTTGGATACAGACAAAAGGGATTTCCCAGATAATCTAGTCCAAATCTTGCTATTGCATGCAATCATTTATAATTCCTTCACATCAGTTTATCATATCTTCTTTAATTCCAGTTAGGTAGTAAGAAAATTTAAACAGCTCTGTTAATTAAAAGATTTCCTCCATTTTTAACCTGTGTATTCTTTTATATATGATCAACTTGCAGTGCTAAATCCTAAATTGGTATTTTTCTTCCACTGCATTTAGCCTTCCTGATATACCAGCAGAGAGCAATCATTGCAGAGAGCAGCCCTTGTTGACAAGTTTTTAACTTTCTCATGAATAATTCTTTACTTCTTCAGACTCCTAGATGCCCTTCTCTGCAGCTTCTACAAGGGCTCATACACAGAGTTCCAGGTGGGTTTCCTCGAGGTCTCATGTGAAAAGATTTGTATGCCACCCACTGCTGCTGATCCTGTCTGCTAATGCATTTGAAGGCCATATTTGAAGGGGGAAAGGGTATTAGTGGGATCTTTATGAAATTATCATCTTCATGAACCAGTATCCCAAACAATAAGCTTCCAGTTAAGAGCAGAAGTATGTATTTTCAGTCTGTAAATTCATGAGCTGTCATTATACACTATTGAATTTTGTCCTGTCTCTCTGAGTTGGATCAATAAGGTTCTCCTGTATTCTATACATGCGTTTCTCTGTTGCCAATGGCACCTTTATTTTATGTCATCAATGAGTTTTTCATTTTGTTTGTATGTGGTATGGTCATTAGTGAGCATGTCAAATGTGGTCAATCCCAGAAATCTCTCCTGGGAAACCTCTGTAAGTAACCTCACCCATCTGTTTTCAGGAGAATGTATTAGTGTCTTCCATTTGGCCAAGTGGCTGTGTTTGCTACCTGTGTGACACTTTAAATCCTGCATTGAAGTTCATCAGCAAGGTGTATTAGTGCAGGCAAACACCCAGATAATTCAGGTGTATGCTTCCCATTTCTCAGGCAAGACCAGGATTCTCTGCATGTCTGAATTGCCCCATATAAACATTCCCACCATTATCCTGGGGACATCTATTTTTCATTATTGTATTCAGAGGCTTTTTGGTGATTGCTCAAGAAGCAAGGTGTCTGGTGAGCAAGCAACTTAGTCTGTGTGACTACTGCCTCTTCTGCAGCATATTCACTGATTTGTTTCAACCAAGACAGTGTGAAGCAGAATTCTGCCACTAATTTGAAAGCTGCAGTATTATTTAATATATATTGTCCACAATAGACAGTGTGTTCTTCTGCATAGAGATTCAACTCTGTATTTCTTTTAGGCAAAGAGCAGCAACCTCTACGCTGCAGACTTATCATTGTTCCACAGAAGTGATGAGCCACCTGATTAGCACTTAGCATGACTCTCTTCATTCAGCATCATATGAACTGCCAGCATAAGGCACAGATCATCTCTAATCACACAGTTCTCTGCAGTGGCTGCAGCAGATTCCACTCATTACACAGTCTTGGCTAATACATTTCCAATTTGTCTGTGTCTTTTTTCAGAAAGAATCTCTTTTATAGGTTACAGCTTGGTTTAGGTTCTTCACAGTATTTCCCCTGGAAGATGATTAAAACACAGAAACTGACACCATTTTGGAGCTGGAATTCTTGTGTGTTAAGATATTCTGGCTCAGCAGGACTGCACTTCACTCTGTGTGTCTCTCAGCACCAGAGCAGCCAGCACAGATGCAGAAATACAGATCTGAGCATTATTCCACACTTAAGCTAAATGTTGTCTCCAGCTGGTCAGGCTGACTGTCCAAGGAAGATGCTCATCACAATAGTTCCCTCACTTCCCCCCATGCTGTAGACTATGGAAGATGCTAAGCTTAATAGCTGTAGCTTGACAGGCCCTGCTCAACCTTTGATATTTTTGGTTACCTGTGCTCTTCCTTGGAAGGTGACAAGTAGGAAAGGAGCAGTACGTAAGGTGAACACTTGTAATCAATTTATTGGTGTCCTGCAGGAAAAGCTGCCTGGCTGGGATGGCAGGAAGAGCTGGCCCGATGGGGACACCTTGGCTCCTATGCAAAGCTGGGGCTGGGTTTTGTCTGTTCACTTTTTCTCTGAGACATGTAAATACTTCCCCTTATAGGAGAGCAAGGAAAATAACCTGGTAACAGGAGAAAACTTCTGATATTTTTACATTGCAAAGGAAAAGCCAATATTTTGACTAAAGGGCTGAATAAGCCTCTACATGAGATTAATGAGAAATGTAGAAAATACAGGAAGTTTAAGGGAACTGAGTGAGGTATTACAAAAGAGAGAGAAATTGCAGAAAGATTACATGTTTCTTTCAAATGCTGTATATTTTTGGGAAGCTATAATAGAATAAGGAATGGGCAGAAAGGTGTTCATCATCATCAGTCTCCTGGGTTCTTGTACTTTACCAAAAAGTCTCTAATGAAAGCAGGCACTAAACAAATAGGATCAGACATGGCAGGTTTTGCCTCTGGGACACAGGGAGCACCATTTCACTATGAAAACTTTATAGAGATCAAAGAAGGTAAAGCTTCTTTGAACTCTTCTCACAGTTTTAAAATGGAAATATCACTTTCCCTATAAATTTTATTGAACTTTTCCTATAGCTCCAGTGAGGAGTTTATTTTGGCTCCAATGCAGTTTTGGGTTTTTTCTGGAACTTTACTCTGAAGCTTTCTTTAGAGTATCAAAGCATTATCAAGGATATTTCAGATTGACCTAAGTAAACGAAACCGGAACTGCAGTGGCAACTGTAGTAATTCAAACAATGGTAGAGAAGAATGAAGCAGTATTTCAATCTAAGGTAGGATTCTGGAATAAAGTGACAGGTAATTTAGCTATTAGCATATGAATAGGAGGATGGATGGAGTGTTAACAATGTCAGTTAGCACAAGAAAAGATGTATTGCTCAATTAACTCTCTAAATGAACAAACACAATGTGGTTTTTAACTCAAAGCACAGTATTGGCAGCCAGTGGGGGATGGTATCGGTTTACCTTTGTGTGGTCTCCCAGTGTTAACATCTGTTCTCTCCAGCTGTAAGAAAGAATCAATTTCAGTCTCATAGATAGAGAAGGCAAAAGAACTCCTTTTCCTGAACACCTGCGGAGAGATCATATTTCAGTCAACCTTCCTGCTGTCCATCAGCATCAAGAAACCTTCAAGCTGCGCTAAAGTTGGCACTAACCCCAGGTCTCTCCCAGCCAACACCTGCTTGGGCCCTACCCCTGTGGGGACTGGTCACACTCAGAGCAGAGGGAACTGACCAAAACCTGCTGAGAGCAGAGATAAAGGTGGGATTTCTCACCTCCCCTGTGGTGGAGATTTTCCATAGGTTCGCTTTAGTCTGTGCCCAGTTCAACACAGAGCCACTGACCTTTGGGAGTATCTAGGTCCTATATAGAATAAGGCGTCAAGTTTGTATGCTCTGAATTGCTTGCTGGAGGATCTTTCCATCAGTGATAAAGTGAGCCAATGCATCTACTTTAGGGGGGGTTCCAAATTCTGTAACGCCATCTTCAGCATTCTTCTGGATTAAGATTCCTAACTTCCAGGTAAATCTCTATTTCATCAGGATTTAGGCAGCCTAGTCTTTTAAAGCCTAGTTTTTAAACCTTTTTGCTGTTTTACCTCTCAGAAATTACTGTCCCAAGAGGCTGAGATAGAGGTCCACAGAACACCGTGGGATTCTAAAACAGAGGGGCTTAGTAAATTCACTTAGCAATTTCTAGCCATTCCCTTTGAGATTGTTTGGAATTTTGGGTACAGCCACACAATCCAGCACAATCTAAGCAGAACAAGTTACCCTTTAAACCAAAATGAGTATAAACTACAGAATTTTACCCTGTGAAAGGGCAATCTAACAAACTATTGCAGCACATACTAGAGGTAGTGAATTTCAAGGTGTCGTTTGCTCATTGTCAGCTGTTACCCAAATCCAGTTTCTGAATCTCTATATTTCAAGAATCCGGAGCTGGAGTTCCCCACATGCCACTTCTCTTCTACTTACTAACCCTATTTCACATACTCAAGTTTGAATTTGATTGTCTTGTAATTTTCTGCAAGGTATAGTTCAGCTGGAATTATTAGCACTTCAGAAACATAGAAAACGGGGAGGAGAATTTGTAATATATTATTAAAGCAATATATAACATTAAAAATTCAGAGATATACCCCTCACCTCAGTGCTACTGACACTGTAAAGTTATTTTCAGTAGCATATAAAAGTAGAGATTGTGCTTTTCACTATAATTCTGGCAATGAGATTTGTGATCAAGCTGGCTGCATGCCTTGTATGCTTCTATGGGTTTGGGGTTTTTTTCTGAAGGAGAGAACATAGGGGAGGGTCAGGTGGTGGCACATGTCTTGCTTGCCTGAGGAAAAACATATTTACAGCTGTTTGGATGTTCATTGAAAGCATGGTGTTCTCATGCCAGGACCAGAACAGAGCTCTGGGGAACCTCAGATATGCCTGTGAACAGAAACAAGTATCATGGGAAGAACCACCTTCAACTATTACACCACGCTGGGTGATTTTAAGTCAAAGCATTTACCTAGTTAATTGTAGTTCAACTGTCGGCAACAAATGTAATCGAGTATTCTGTTTGTTTTATTCAGAAGTACTTTCAAGATGAGAAGTGACCACTAGATTATAAATTAACAGTGAAGAATTTCACATCTTGCACTTAAAGCGTGCTTTCCAGTGGTGTTTGTTTGGTTAATTTGAATGTAAGAGCAGATTGTCTTTCACTTCCCAGGACAGTCTCACTTCTGAATTTTCTCCAGTGGACAAGCACTGTTCAATCAGCTACTTTTGCTCTGAGTTGCACTGTCTAGTTTAATCTTTGGTTCCTCTTATGCCTTTATCCCCTAGCTTAAAGAGCCCATTAGTAGCTGTTGTCCTCTCCCTGTGATGGTACTTTACAATGTAATCATATAACCTCTTTTCTTGAAAAGCTGAATAGATTGGGCATCTGAAATCTCTCCCTGGCAAGGAATTTTTTCTAATTATTTTTAGGCTTAATTTCTTAACCTTCTCAAGCATCCTGTGCTGACCCCCAAACCCTTCCCTGTGTGTACTGCTCCGGAGCAGCTGGCATTTTCAGTCACCTGGAGCCGTGTTTTTGCATTGAGCTCTATTAAAGCACATTCTGTTTCAACAAAGTTGGTCTTATCTGGTCTGTAATAGGTTACACATGTAATTAGAATGTCATGTATCATTTTCAAGAACCTGTTATGGACATGGTTGTGTAACTTTACTAACCACAACTGATGATTTCCTCAGAAAAAAACAGGAATCATGTTTGCTTGGCAGGCCACTTCCCATAAAAACAAACTTTATCCATAAATTGGATTTTTTTTTCTCTCTTGTTTTTCTTGGGGTTGGTTAATGTGAGGCTAATCAGCTGGTAACAACCTGGTCACCATAATTAGTTTTTCTGGATCTTATCAGCAAAGTGAACACTAAATTTTTCAAGATTTTCCTGTTATGCCAAGATTTACTTGAAGTAGTGCCAGAGAGCTGGTTACTTTCTCAGCCCTCTTGCCCATTCTTTTGGGATTCTTTTGGGATTTTTGGGAAAATGTGTGTCATTTTCCTGGTTGTGCTGTTTTTTACACACTCATAGGAGATGCTTCTTAATATGTTTTATGAGTCAATAATCTGGCAAACACTTCCTCCCTTTCTTTCCAAACACAATCCTAAAATATTTATTAATAATTTATACCTTTTTTAGTCTTCTAATAATACTTGTTATGCTTCCAAATATGCACATGCTTTACTGCCCATAGCCCTTACAGGCATGGATTTTCCCCTTACAGGTTTTGCTTCCCTGATGAAATCTCAGCAGTTTCTAATTAATGTTCGTTGCCATCTACTTTTGCCTTTCAACGTTAGTTCTATGTGGTATTTTTTTTTTCTCAGTTGCTGACTTTGCTTTTCCAAGAATGGGCTTTCAAAGAAAGTTTTCCTCTTTCTTGATAGTAGAATTTTTGGTAAACCACATTTCCCTGTAAATGTCTCTCTTTTATTTCCCTATTCACATGCCCATTTTTCTCCCAAATGCACTTTTTTCAGCTTTGGGGAGATAACTTTTTCAAAGCAGCATGAGTGTGTGTAAAATATGGTTAAGGTTGCCACCTGTTTGCTTGGATCAATGACAGCTCTTAACATAAACTAGAAACAGGCAAATATTGATGCTAGCAAGACACTCAGACGACTCATCTGAATGAAAGTGAATGGTATTTCTAGCAGAAGATTTTAATGAAGAGGGGCTAAAATAGGCACTACCTAATTAATCTTGTGAGACATCCTTCTGTTACTGAACACAGTGATGGAAAAGTGGATTTTTTTGCTACTCGTCTGCATTAGTATAGACAGGCATAAAGTCACTTGTGTTTTGATCCTTTTGAAAGGCGTCAGGGTTGTGGCCAAAATTCTTTTGGGGTGTTTCATACACTAAAAATCCCCAGATCTGGGCTTTCTCCTAGCCAAAATTAATCACATTGTTTAACCATCCGCGACCACGGAGTTTGGGTATTTCCAGGGAGCGGCTCCGTCGTTCTTTGGGGCTTTGCCTTCGAGGTTCTCTGTGTTCCTGTCACTTGCACCTGATTTTGGTAAACGCGCCCGCCCCTACCACTCGGAAATGCACGGTCGGCAACGTATTTGGTGTGCCTTTTAAAACCTCTGTGTAAGCGACCACCCCTCAGCCTGTGGGCCATCTGTAACACTGACACGCGTGGATTGTTTACGCCTCCTGCAGCGGAGGAGGGAAGGAGCGGAAAGCAGAGAGAGTCTGAGTGGCGGCCGGGGCTCGGAGGCGGCACGGACCGCCCGGTGCCCGCTCCCGCTCCCATTCCCGCTCCCATTCCCGAGGCTGCGGGCGCTCCCAGCGGCCCCGCCGCCCCCGCCAATGCCGGCAGGTGGCGCCGCCCCCGCACGGCCCGGGGGACACAGGCTCGGAGGGGCTGGGGGACACAGCCCCTCGGGGGATAACCCCTTTGGGGGGCCGGGGGACACAGCCCCTCGGGGGATAACCCCTTTGGGGGGCCGGGGGACACAGCCCCTCGGGGGGCATCCCCTTTGGGGGGCCGGGGAACGCAGATCCTCGGGGGATAACCCCTTTGGGGGGCCGGGGAACGCAGACCCTCGGGGGGGGGGGGGGTGGGGGACACAGCCCCGAGGGGCGCATCCCCTTTGAGGAGGAAGGGGAGCACA
>JAWWMO010000138.1:11017913-11084240 GCA_035047845.1 Dendrocincla fuliginosa | reverse complement strand
GAGGGCCCCCTGCCGCTGGCGGGTCCCCGGGGCAGGGCGGCCGGCGGGGGCAGCGCCGCCCCGCTCGCTCGGAGGGCTGGGATCGGCTCGGCTCGGGGCGCTCCCGCACAGGCGGGCCGGCGGCGGGGGGGCCGGCAGGCAGGCAGGCGAGGATGGCAGTGTCTGTGATCCAGGCGTGCCGCAGCCTGGCGCTCTCAACATGGCTGCTGTCCTTTTGTTTCGTGCATCTGCTGTGCCTGGACTTCACCGTGGCCGAGAAGGAGGAGTGGTACACGGCCTTCGTCAACATCACCTACGCCGACCCTGCGGGCGGCGGCGCCGAGCTCCGCAGCGAGAAGAGCGAGTGCGGGCGGTACGGCGAGCAGTCGCCCAAGCAGGACGCCCGCGGGCAGGTGGCCCTGTCCGCCTCGCCCGCAGACCGCTTCGCCTGCGACCCCGGCACCCGCTTCAACGCCCCGGCGCCCGGCAAGAGCTGGGTGGCCCTGATCCCGCGGGGCAACTGCACCTACAAGGACAAGATCCGCCACGCCGCCGCCCAGAACGCCTCCGCCGTCGTCATCTACAACGAGGGCTCCAGCAACGCCAACGAGACCATCACCATGCCCCACGCAGGTGAGCCCCGCGGGGTCGGGAGGGGATCCCGCTCTCCAGCCCGCCCTGGCGCCTCGCATCCCTTGGGGACGAGGTGTCCGCGCTCCCCCGGACGGGGACACGGGTGGGCTGTGCCCGTCGCGGGTGGTGGGGGTCCCGTGGAGCATCACTCCGTAGCAAAGCGGGGTGTGCTGCTGGCTCCTCCGTAGCGATGCGCGCCGGCGCTCCAGGGGTGGAAAGTTTGGGAGATGGAAAGTTTGGGTCCAGTCGGAGGAATGGCTGGGGCGCCGAGCCCGCTGTGGTTGGTTGTGTCCAGAGGGTCCTCTGGCAGGTGCTGTGTGAGACTTGGGTGCGATGGAGACCTTCGGGAGAGGAGAAGCGTGGTGGTGTGGTGCAGGCGTATCAGGAGGTGCAATAAAGGAGGGAACAGGGTGTCCAGTGTCTTGGCTGCAACAGTGTAAAAGCTGTGAGATCGAGTAGGAATGTCGAGTATCTGATTTGGTGAGAACACGAGATACTTTGTCCAGGACTGGGATGGGGGGAAGTGTTTCACGCTCCCAGGTGAACGATCAGATGGGGTTTGTGCTTGCAGTGTCAGCACATGGGAGCTCGGCTCCAAACATGTGCTCATGGGCTAGAACCGAGACAGAATCCAGCCATCGGAAACAACCTAAACCTTGGCTTATGCCCACTGATTTTGTAGCAACGTTTGATCTGAAATAATGTTGTTTTAAAAACAGTTCACCAGATTTATATTTAGGGACGGCGTTTTCTGCCAGGGGTCACTGGTCTGTTATACCAGCTGCCTATGCGTGGAGACAAAATGCCACCTATTGTGAAATCTCAGTTTGGTTTTCATCCAGTAACTAATCATGCCCAGCTGTTTCATGCCAGCAGAATCTCAGCAGAGTTAGGGGTAGATTCAAACACAGAAATGATGCAAAACAGGATGTTATTCTAATGACATTTTAAATTTTCATAGTAAACTAGTTAGCGTGGATGTGCTGAGAAGCAATTTGTTGCCTAACTATGGTGCTATAATGCTGGTTATGCAAAAGTAGCACTTTTGGAACCTCTTGTGTGCAGCCCCTTTCAGAGATTAACCATCTGTGTTGGGTAAATTTGTGTTTCTTTGGTAGAGCTGGATGTGGATGGGGGTAGGATGGAGAGTTTTTTGGTGTTTTCCTTTGGGTTTGTGAGACAAGCAGCTCATAACCTCTTGAGCTTCTTCAAACCGTGCTTTATCACCTGCACATGGTTTAGTAGCTATTCAGACTATACTTCTTGCTACTTTAAGTATCACAGATTATATACTAAGCAGCATAAAGCAGTAGGAGCTTGGCATATTTATGCACCCTCAAAGTAAAGCTCAGGCTGTTTTAAAATTTGAGATGCAGCATCGCTCCTTCTCTAGTGGGTTTCTCTAAAACTGCCAACATGTTGGATCAATTAATGGCTTGCCTGTTTTTAAAGTATGCACTAAGCTGTTTTCCCACACAAATGGTGTTTTATTAAGAAACAGTGGGAGTAAAAAATGTGTCTAACCTTTTCAAATGTTAGAGCTTTGGTTTGTTTTAAAGTCTGAGATGAAGTAAGCAGGGAAACTTTCTTACTGAAAGTGGTTTCAGATTTAAAAAATATGAGCATTGTATCAATTATCTTGGGGGAAGCTTCTTTTATCTCATGTGACTCCATAGGGTTTGTTCTGAGAATCCTTTCTGAGCACTGAATTGATACCCAGCAGTGGAGTTGTACAGTACCAGAGGCTGAATTGAAAGGAAACTTGTAGAAAATAATCTGGACTTGTGGAACATGATGAGTGAGACTGGAGGGCTTTGCTGTTTGATTGGATGAGGCTGTCTTCTTTTTAAGGATTTTTGCTCAGTGAAGTTGAATAATGATTGTTGGGCTTACCTTAGAGAAAACCTGCTCTCTGCACACAGTCAAAACTGAGACAAGTTTTAGAGTCTAAGTCTGCTGGAACAGGAGGAAAAATAATTATTCTTAAATATTTGGCAAACTAGCAGAGATTCAGAACTGGATTTATCTTTACTCTCCCTCTGGTACCGCTGTTAGGCTGGGACAAAGTGAACGTACAAGCTGTGTAAAATTCTGGCTGTGACTTTCGGACTTGCAGCCTTTGACGTCTGCTTGTTCCCAGTCTAAATGATAGCACAAGATTCAAGGGAAGAATGAATCAGGTTCTTGGTTTCTGAGTTCAGCAGCATCTGCAGTGCTCTGCCTACGCCAAATCCTGGAGTGGGAAGGAGAAAATTCCATCCTGGAAAATACTTGGAGAGTGAGAGAGGAGGGTGAAATATGACCTAAAAAGCAATTTAAAAGTCAAAAGAAATATAACATTACTCCTTTTCTTTTTTTTTTTCTTCCCTCTCTCACAGATTTTTTTTTTTGAGGTTTCATAGAAGCTTAAACAAACTCTTCCTATACAGAAAAGTATATCCTGTTGCATAACAGTGTGGCTCCTGCCCTTATTAAAGAACTGTTACTCCTAAGAGAGGTGTTTTATATACATTTGTCTCTTCTGTATGCTTTGCCTTCTTCCTCCTACTGTCATTTTATCTTTTTGCTGCTTTTTCTGCTCCTCTCACCCTCTTGCTTCTTCATCTCTACTCCTGTGCTTCATTCCCCCTCTTGACCACACTATTGTGCCTCTTCATAGTGCTTTGCCCTTGCCACTTTCTTCCCAAAGCTCTCTTTCTCCTGCCAAAGATATTACCTCACGGCTCTGTGTTTAATTATATTTCCTGTGCTCTGCTGCAGTGCATGCCAATGACCCTTTGCTCATGTGGCACCTCCTGATTTCAAAACCTGTAGGCAACTGTAGCAAGATACTGTGCTTCAAGTTGAAGGTTTAGAGACCCCCCCACCCCCAAATAAAAACCAGGGTAGTGTTATATCAAAGTATGTTACGGGAATCTTCATGACTCTCTGGGATTTATTTAAAGTGCACCAGACAGAACAGATAGAGTGCAGTTTGAACACGTCCAGTCACCACACGGAAAGCCTTTGCTCTGGGATTCTCCTCGTAGGGTGCACTTAGCTTGTACATCACCTGCTACAGCCTTTGCAAACTGGCATCTTTATTTTTATTGGCTTGAAGTATGGCATGGGTGCCGTGAGTATGACTTTGCTTGCTTTTTGACTAAGTAGGTTTTAACTAGAGAAGGAACAAGAGCATCTAAAATTTCTGTTTCTGCATTTCTTCTCAATCAACTTTCCTGGTAGAAAAATAATAATAGAGAGGATGGTGTTGGGTAGGGTTTCTCATTGGAATTTTTTCTTATTCAGAACAAATTATGTTATCTAGGTTTGCAAAGGCTCTAGTCACTCTGTCTACTTTAATAACTTAGTATTAATTTCAAGTAGCCTTACTACCTGTTGTAGCACATGTCCTAACATTTCTTCTGAGCTCTGAATAGATACAATGAGAGAGCCTTCCAGAAGGTGATTCAAGGTGAGAACTTCCTTTCTTTTCAGCTCTTATTTGAGGGAACCTACACTGACTGCCACTTCTACCTTGGGTACCTGTCAGGTGCTTGGGGCTGAGGAGGAATGTTACCTGTGACTGTACTTGATTCATATGTGGGTAAAACCCAAATCTGTAGTGCTGTATGTTTGTAACATTCAGTTACAACAGTCTGAGGTGCATCAGATTATCTCACAAAATGGGTATGCTTACTACGTGAAGCAAATTTCATCCTACGTATGTGCGCCAGAAGCACGTGTGAGTCAGGCAGGTTTGCATTCTCTGTATTCTGCTGCTTTCCCAGTGCATGCCATCACAAATTTTAAGTCATGTGCCACACACATGACAGCCCTTTTGCCATGAAGGGCAGACGCCTTGTTTTTTGTAATGGCTCATACGCTTTGGCAGCAACTAGCAGCTGTATCTTTGAGACTTGAATCTTGTCTGTGGTTTAAGATGAATCTGACTTCTTCCCTCCCTCCCTCCCTCCCTGGCCCTCAAGTGCAGTGTGTGTGCACAGATTGCATGAGGAGGGCATGGCCATCCCACTGCAAAATCAGATGAGTCTCTCCATGCATACTGTGAACATGGCCAGCCTTGATCTGAGTACATTCAGTTCAATAACAGTTTCTTCCCTTGCACTTAGGTTTTTGTTCCACATTCAATGACTAGTCTTGCCTTTTATATACTTTAAGATGTGCTGGTAGTAATTTTGGCTTTAGGCTCTTGTGTAGATTTGTAGTGATATGGAAATTAAACACTGAAGTTGAAGAATGCTCTCTTTACAGACTTAATTCAGTACTGTAGCTGCATGTTTCTTTACTAAAACAATTGTTTTCCTAAACTTTTTTTGAATGCTAATGAGGAAAATGTGCTCACAGCATTCACGCTGAATTTACATATGGATAAGTGTGAATTAATTGAGGGCTGGTGATTTCAGGCTTCCGGGGCCTGCCATAATTATTTTTTGTTACAGGCACCCAAGATTGATTCCTATCAGAAACCAACTCAATGTGGGGGGAGATGGAGAGTAGTACCTCTCTGAGCCATATTCATTGAGGCATGGCTGGGATGTGCTGCCATCCTTACCAGCTCAGAGTTGCTCCCTGATCTCTCATGTAGGCCGGCTTTCAGCAGCTTTCGAAAACCTAGTTCTCTGTGTTTGTCAGAATCCAGGATTTATAGCACTGACCAGAGGCAGGAGCAGTGCCAACAAGCTGTCCCACTGTGTTGCCTGCTGGTTCTGCTGTGGTGCAGTGCTAGACCACTCCACTGCTCGTGTGTTGACCTATACCAAGTGGAGGGGTCACTTTGTGGTGTGTGAGATAACACACCTAGCAGTTCAGCTTAAACTGAATTCAAAGGAATGAATTTGACCTACGAGGACTAGAGCAACAAAACAGTGTTTGTCCCTGATACTACTTGGGGCAGCCACTTCAGCGTTGGGGCATAGAGTTTTGTCATTAGATGAGAGGCTTTTTGCCTTGTTGGGTCTCGCATCTTCTTTGAGCCTCATGACTGGCTCGTGTATCTCCCTCAGAGCCCACTGCAGACAGCGAGTCCACTGAGATTTGGATCAAGTGGTAAGGTAAAGCTTTCCCTACCGAGTGGTGAAGTATTGACTCACTGGAGGTTGCATTGATCCTCCAAGCTTACTGATTGCAAAAGCAGTTGGATTTCTGCACACCTTTTGGTTATCTGCAGCATTTGTATAAAGTGATATTCATACTACTGCTGTCTTCAGATGTCTGCAGTAGGAAGTGACACAGCAAGAAGAAAATCTTCCTCAGGAGCAAAGCTGTATCCACATGGATGCTAACTGCTGCCTGTTAATCAGGAGCACCTCCTTTGGTATGCAGTCCTTAGAAAAGTGACTTGCTTTTGATAAAGCAGTGGTTTGTTCTAGTCCCATTGGTATTTTGTCTTTGAAATGGTGTATGATTATTAGACTGTTGTGGCAGTCTGTGGCTAGTGTGGTAACTGTTGTAGCTTACTAAATGATGCAGAAATATTTCTGTGCTGCCCCTCTTCGTGATACATCATAGACCACAGCAACATTTTCAGAAAAAAAAAAAAAAAGAGAGAAAGTTTGTTCATTGTTGGCAATCTTAAGAGTTTCTTTTCCTCGTAAGAGAACAGGACACTTTCTACTTTTCTCAAGTAAGCAAAGGCCTAAAAGAACCCATTATTTTGCTGCACTTGTTGATGGAGCTCATAGTGCATTGTCACGTGAGATGACTGAGTTTCAAGTGACGTCTGCTGAGACCACAAGCCAGGCTGATGAAGAGTTAGATCTTTATGAAGGGATAGCCCAACGACTTCTCCACTTCCCAATAATTTCTGCATAGCTAACCTGCACAGAAACAGCATTCATTTCAAGACAACCCCCACTTCTGCCCTTTCAGCTGCAGTTGAGTACGAGTCACTTAATGACTCCTTTGGTACAGAAGGGGGTGAACAATACAATCATTGACTCATAGAAATCAGATATGGAAAAGATTGAGTAGTCCCTGTAATCTGTCACCTTAGGAATGCAGGACTGCTTCCTACAATGTTACCATCCACTACTGCTTAGCATCTTGCTAAGGAAAGAATTTTGGGGTGCTTAGAACCAAATGCTCTCTGTGTAAGGACAATGATGCTGAGGCAAGAGATATAAAATGCAGGAGAGGGTTAATTAGGAATACTACATCTTGCAGTAGTATTTAATTCTCATAACTTTCACAAAGGCATAGCTGCTCAAGAATAAGGTTTAAACCCAATTGTATCCAGTTGCACCGCACAGTTTGTGGGAGATACATGGCAATTGTAAGAAGAAAGAAGTGGCAAAATATCTTTTAACTGGTTGTGTCCGAACAGGCTCTACTGAGCTGTGTCTTGATTCCATAGTGGGATGTGACCCAGGACTTCATTTGTGGCCAGTTCTTGTTTCACTCCATGGTGTTTTGGTTTCTCTGGAAAAGAAATCTAAATGGTTAGGCCACACATCAGGCACTGCACAGTTTTACCAGGTCCTGAATGTGGATGAGCAGGGCTCAGGGACCCCTCACGGTGTCCTGCTTGTGCATGAGTACATTCTAATGTAGTATTTTGGAACGTAATCCTGTAAAGAACTAAAATTTATGTTACCTGGAGGTGAAAAGCCAAACCACTTGGGTGACACCTCAACTTTTAAAATTTACTGTGTTAAATCTACCAGCTTTATGTCTACTGTCTGTTGCACATTATTGTAATTAGATGTAATTCTTCAGCCAGGATGGGTTGAAAATTATTGATTTAGGTGCTTACCACCCTGCTGGAAATGATGTTTTTTAGTTCAAAACCAGATGGGTGGACAAACCTTTTCTTTCACCAGTTCTAGTAGATGGAGAAAGGTTGTAAATACTGCTTTGCTTATGAAACAACAACGTTATGTGGCTGCGTTTTGCAAGAGGCTTAACAAGGGCATTCTTTACTTTCTGGCTCCTCTTCAATAAATTATTTGAAATAAACCTTAGAAAATTGAACTGGGGAGAAATGGAGACAATGAAAAGATTAAGCTGTTTGTTTTACTGGTAATATACACTGAAATATGAAAAACTAGCATATTTGATTCTTTGCTACATAGAGATATAATAGCTTTTTCAAATAATTGTTCATTTCTTTTCCCTCTCAAGAGTGACTTATAAATAATGTTAGTAAAGTGAAATGCCTGTTCATTTGCTTCTGACAGTATAATCATAGTGACATTCAATTATACTGTTAGACCTAAGGGTCTGTCAGAGGTTCAGTCTTGAATTTGATGTGTTTAACTGTGTTTATGAATGTAATAGTGCCTGCTGTAAATTGAAAAGGTAGCCCATTTATTTGCAGCTCAAGACAAAAATCAGAGGGCAAAAAAAGTGTATCTTTTTAGTTGTCAAATCACAGAAATGTAAATTACAGCCATGTAATTCCATAGAGTCCTGGCTTGAGTATGTCTTGAATAATTCTTAAACACAGATAGAAGCATTACATCTGCATAGGAATGTAGTTCCTCTGGGGATACATGGAGTAGGGTGGGTTGGCAAGTGCTCTCTTGTGCTACACACTTAATGAAACATAGCTTTTTAAAATTAATTTATATTCCATAGTGTCTTGAGCCTTTGTCATAAGAGAGGACCCCAGTAGTAGGGTGCTCCCTAACAAAGCAGTTCCCTTTGTGTGGTTTTCTACCAAGACAAAGCCCTACTACTGACATATTTGTCTGTGAACCATCATCATTTGTCACTGAACACTGGTTTAATTATGTAGGATTTTATTCTTCCCCATAATTTGTTCCATACCTTGGGTTTCCTTCCTCTTTCTATGCTCTTTGAATTGCCTCCTACTGTTCAAGTCTCTCCTTACAAGACATCTCTTTTTTGCAAGTCAGTGTAAGAATATCTCACCAGATAATATGTGTATTTTAAAAGGAATTATGCATCACATTAATCTCTGGCTTCTAGCTTTATAAATCACACATTATCAAACTGTGCTCTTCTATTTGTTGCTTGATCTTGAAGTCCTTGTCAAAAAATTAATTTCTAGCATAGTCACTGTTATATTGCATTGAACGTGCTTGACATTGCAAAGCAGCATTGAGAATGAACTCAAGAGCCTAGAAGATAGTTTCATCTTTAGTTAACGTGTATGTCTAATCTTAAGGTTGCTATAAAATGTGTCAGCACTAGTTGAATATGTGCCATGGGTTCAGACCCAGTACAATGAGCTGTACCATTCTATTGTTTTGGTTAAATTGATTTGTGGAGAACTTGAGAAGCTTTTGCACCTAATTGTTACTCTCATACAAGCAGAGCATTTCCAATTCCTCAGGATCAAAGCTCTGAGTGTCTAACAAGTTTCACAATAAAAGATTTCTTGAGTTTTCCAATTATGCAAGAGCTGCCTGTCAGTGTCTGATAAAGATCTTTCTGTTTTTACATCCCGTGATACTAGCTAAAACATTCATTTTCTTTTTCCATTTCCATTTCAGTATTTTCTGTTAGAAGACAGAAATATATTTCTGCTTTTCCTTTGCCTTTTGAGAAATCTCTGTGTTAGAGAATCTTAAACCCTTGGCCATATTTCTAGCACATGTCTGTATTCGTACTCAAAAAATAAATGAGTCTTTGAAAGGGAACAGTCTGATGCTGCAGTCACATTAATGATTGCTTCTTATACTTGCACAGAATATGATTTCCCCTCTTGTGCCTTTTTAAGCTTTTATTATATGCTCACTGTCTCCTAGTTTTACCTGCCAGTATCATGTTCCTTGACAGAGGCAACTTGTGCAGGAGTGTGTAATCTCTGTGCCTGGTTTCTTATTGCTCTTTGTGTATCTGTGTCTTTGAAGTACCATCTGGTTGTCCATCAAATTCATACCTTTACTAAATAGTCTATCAAGACTTCTCATGCAGGAAAACGAGGTGCTCTCTGATGAAAATACATTAGGTCTTGTTATAATGCTGCCTTTGATGTGTTTGTCTTGCCTCATTTTTCCTTCAGTCCTCTATCCTCTTGTCTTCTTAGTTTTGTCTGTCCTTTTTCTTTTCCCCCTTTACTATCCATTCGTCCAATAAATCTTTCCCTTGGACTTCTCACCCTTTTTTTTTCTTGCCTTCTTCACTTCTCCATTTATATGCTCTGCACCTGTTTTTCATCTCTTCTGTTTTTTAACTTTTTTTTTTTCCTTTCTGCCCAGGCTGACAAAAGTAGGCAAAGGCTGTTTACTTTGCATACAGAGTTGACTGTAAGGGGAAGCAGAGCAGGATTATGCTCCTTTGGTTGCTTTTCCTTTGCAGCTGACTCTGGGTTTAAGGAGCATCTGCTGTTTGCTGCTCAGGGTGGGCTTGGAGGAGTGGGACATCAGCAATGGGGCACAGCACATTTCTGTGCATAGGAGGAGGTTTGTGCTGAGCACTCCTAAGTCTTTTTCATGAATTCTTAAAAGACTAAATTATGGTCTTCTCTAGGAGAAGGGGCAGATTCTTCTCTTTTATGCCTTTATGAAAGAAGATTGTTTCCCCTCAGTGGGTGCTAGAAAAACTGATGGGAAATTTTTCCAAAACTGTTTTATTTAGGTAGTAAAATGGATCTTCAACCAAAAACTGTTTTGGAAAGTTTTTACTCTCCAGAAGAGATCTTGCAGATCTGAGTTTGAATAAAGATTTTATTTTAGTAAATATTTAATGTCTCAGAATTTCTGGAACAGTTCAGGAACAGTTTGGTTTCTCTTCTCCTTTTTTTCATTATAGATTACATTTTAATCAGCTTTTACCAGCTTCAGACACCAGTTCCCATTCAGAGCACAGACCTGACTTCTTCCCAACTCAACGTTTTAGGCTTCTCAGGAGTCAGTGCATGCATTTGATCACAAGTATTATTTAGAGGAATTGACCTCAAGTTTGCAATGTTGAATTTCTTTTCCCTGGGATGGTGTGACAACAGCTTTCTGTCATCCCACAGTGTAATTCCTAAGCTATAAGAATTTTTGGCCCTTGCTGTGTGTCCTTACTAGCATGCTCAGCATGACTTCAGCACTGTGTCTGGATACACACAGGAATGATACTTGGTGTGAGATAAAAATTGCCCTCACAGACAAAGGCATAACAAGGATCAGTAGTTGTCAATGGAATTGAGATAAATTCAGGCTTGTAGTAAGATGCAATTTCCTAAACGGTTGTCCATACCTTAATGTTATTTGAATGGGATTGGATGGCTCTCTAAATGTCAAATGCCTAAAAAATTACCCCATTCTCTGGGAAAATTATGGTACTAGGTGTATAAGGAAGGTTAGAGAAGGTGATCTTGGTAGTTTTTTATGGTTTTAGGGTACCTCTGAAACTACGACTCAGCTCTTTTCCACAGCTGTGGCAGAAGCTCTGCACCTATGGCCCAAAGCAGAAGCTTTTCAAGACAGGATCTCTGCAAAGACCTTGGCTGGGTAACAGTGATGAACCAATGTCAGCTTGGTATTTCTTTGTAACGGTTGCTCATAGGAGAGGGAACTGCAGGAAAAGTATAAAAATGCAAGAAAAATATAGTTTGAGCCTCTTCTATTTTCTGTCTGAAGGTAGCTAACAAATGCAGAGAGCTGCCTGTAAGCCTCCACAAAACAAGCATTTGCTGGAGCATCTGTCCTGCATCGTGAGAGTTGAAAGCCTTTCTCTTCCAAAACTTCTGTTTAAATGTTGAATCTCTTTAAATGTTGAATGCCAGCACAAGGGAATACCATGATTGAATGCAACTTAGTGCAGCAAAGCTATCACAGGTGAGGATGAAATAGTTCAAAAGGCACTTTGTCAGAGAAATAGCTAAAATAGCCGTTAGATGAAAGTCACATGAATGAACCTGAATCCCGGGGAGGTGAATTCATGTTGATGCAAAAATAATAGCCATCGAAGTAGGTTGTGAGCCCTGTGGCATCATCGGTGGGAAGACATTCTTCCTCTCAGAGACTCTGATACTTCTTTGACTAACCCACATGGCTTGATCCTCATTTCAGTTCTGCACTGACTCCCAATTTCTCACTGGTATTCACTGTCATGATCTTTGACATTTTCTTGTTTGCTGTCTCATTGCTGTGTGCCCCATCCTTCCTTGCAGCCTTTACAGGTGGTGGGAAAGTTCCCTGAGATGATGAGGTTCTTGGTCAGTTTGTGCTCCAGTTTGAGCTTGTATATTTTCTAATTGCCTTTAGCAGTTTTGCATGTTGCTTGATGTTTGAGAATGGAGCATTGTATTGCTCACAGTGTTGACCAACTGGATCCACAGGCGAATTAGGTAGAGAAGGCTACCAGACAGCTTAACTGTATGTGAAAGTGATGAGTTACATCCAAGCCAGTCAGGATCCTCTAGTGCATGTTGATTCTTCAGGGAACTCATCTGTCAGCTTCACTCCTGTCACCCACCCTGCTTAAGAAGCTACATGGGAAAATTTCTTTTTCCTGTGTTTTGGTTTGGCATTGGGGTTTTTTTTTGGTTGGTTGTTTTTTTTTAATCTAGAGACATTATCTTTTATTGGTAGTAATGATAGCCTGGAGGCAATCCTAACTGTGTCTTACATAGACTAATACAGAAATTCTAAAATCTCTTACTTGCAAATGAGACTGATATGTGAAAACCACTTCTCACTTTACTAAAGTAGTGATTTTGCTGTCATAAAACTCACTAGTAAGTAGGTGTTTTAAAATTTGGGTTAGACATTATTTCTAATGTCTGCATGACATTAAATTAATTTGGACAATGCTTCATGTTCCAGTTCAGGAAAATGTTTGCACTAATGGTTATAGTTAAGCTCACGATTCGTTCTTGCTGAGAATGGGTCAGAGGTTGAGCACCTTGACTAAATGTCACTGACTGGTTTTATGAGAAAATGTCACCTGTGAAAGACATAGGAGTGTCTGATGTAGCCCAGAGGCTTATTACTAAGAATGTCACTGTGGTCATCGTGGGTGAATAGTCAGGGTCCTTGCAATAAGGCACTTTTATTTATAATTGTAAAGATAAGACACATATACTTTGTTGTATTTCATAAAACAGGTGTGTTATAAATAGCTGGTAAAAGAGAGGCTTTAATTATATTTCATTTCTCTACATAGTTCTGGGTTTTCAGGCATGTCTGCATCACAGTAAGAAGCAAAGGTGCCTCTCTCAGGGACCGCTGTGCCCCTTCCATGTGTGGAAGAGTTGACCACCCAAACCCTATATAACCCAGATGCTGTCTGTTCTTCACTGTGTTTTATGTGATGTCTGTTACCAGTGCATGCAGAGGAACAATCACAGCTGGGAGAAGCATGGACAGCTGGTTAGTTATTTGCAAATGGCTTAGAGATGTGTATTAACCAGTCATTTGTACTTGCTAGGTGAGCTAGAGGAGTTCATACAATCAAGAATAGCCACGCAGCATTTCTTGCTAATCAGGGAGTTGCCTAATTTGGAAATACATCTATATCTAATCTGATGCACAGTAGCTCCATACTTCACACCCATTCCAGTTTGGGAGTAGTTATTGTGATGTTTTGCAGATTTGGTTCCAGTAGATAAAATTTTGCATCCTCCCTTGTGGCCTTATCAGTCTGTTGGCTTCATTTTACTTTGAGAAATTCAGGGGAGGTTTCCTCAGTGTCTCCAGTGGTACATAGAACAAAACTTTCAGCCACAGTTGTTTGGGTTATGTTGAGGGGATGGGAAACTGTAACCAGGAAGAAGGGAAGTGTAAAATTAACAGATATTCCTTCTTTAGACATTCCTAACAAGCTAACTGCCATATTTAGATAAAGGGATCTGCCTAGAAATAATGCAATACTTACTTTTAATAACCTTTAAGTATGTATGGGTGCCCCATGACAACTGTTGTAACACATAGTAAGACTTGCTAGGCAAATATTAATGTAGGATATACAAGTACTAATGAACACCTGAGGTGTTTGCTCTGCAAATCTGTATTTATCACCACAAGCCTCAAAGATGCTCGATAATCTCAGTATGAATGGCCTGCAGTGGGTTGGAGGTGGTTAGTGGCCATTTGTGAGTGCTATGCTTGTCACAGGCCTAGGCCCTGGCTTGCCTTCTCCTCTGCCTTATTTAATAAAACAGAATTGGCATCCATCCATCAGCGAATTGCAGCAGGTTTGATTAATTTGTAAGTAAACCTGATATTCATGCTGTTATCCAACAGTTGTCTCCACTTGTTGGCAAGAGTTTCAGGATTTGAGAATGCATTAAGTCTTTATTAAAGTGTTCCATATTGAGTCAACTTAAAAAAAAAAATCCAATTTCATTTTGGTTTCCATCTTTAATAATGGCAATGTCCCTATCATTGGATAGGGTAATAATCACAGCATGTAAGCACCCCCAGGCTATAGCAGTGAAGAGATTATACCTTTTTCTTGGGAGAGGATGCTGCACTGTGCAGACTTGGTGTCATGAAAACTGAAAGAATGTATGAAGTTTTAAATAGGCAGATGAATTCTAGGTCCACTTTTCTGGCTACTTTGAAGGAGCACACAAAGGACTTGGCTGGAAAAGTCTCAAGAAGTTGACAGGGGAGAAAAACCAACTCTGCAGCACCAGCGTAATGGTCTCAGTAGTTATTACATGGAGTACTGGGATTAGACTGGGCTTTAAGCTGACTTTCCCCAGGTCATACTTTCCTTATGCAGACTGCTTTCAGACCAGCTCAGTCTGAACTTTCAGGTTAGTCACTATTTGAGTCTCCAAAGTTCCTATTTTATTTATTTATATTTTTTAATGTTATGAAGGGAAAACCAACAACTGTCCTGTAAATTCCAAACCCCATGTCTTTTCTTTGGAAAAAACATTCTAAATGTGCTGATTGCCAGCAGTATGCTTACCTATGCCATTAATTTGTAACATCTACTTCTGAAATCCTAACCATGCAGAAGTCAATGCCAAACCTTCCTGGGGATTTCATTGCCAGGCAGTTAAACCAAGAAAATAAATACCTGAGCTCATTGTATCTTCTGCTGCCCTCATAGTATTAACACGTTTTCAAGTACAGAAGAGCCCCATTCATCACAACCCAAAAGATATAATACCAGTCTTTCACCAGCAATGTAAGTGAAGTATTAACAGTCAGCATTGCATATGAATTGTTTAAATCTATTGGATTCAAGCAACACAGCAGACAGGGCTTCATTAACATCATTTTGTAATTGAGTAAAATGAAGGGCCAGCCTGTGAGTGCCTTGAACCTCTAAGTATTAACTGGCATGATTTCTCTGGTTCATTTAATAAAGGGTCCACCTGGCCTTAAGTGGTTATATAAATTATGTAGTCATTGTTACATTTATGATATGGATATAGTTACCTTTCTTACCATGTGAAGTGCTTGGTAATAGTAGGCCATGTCTTATGTGTATTTCTGACAGTGGGCTTCAAAACAATATTTTTCTGAAATCTACTGACAGTAAAATTTAGTCCTTGCAAGGCTCATGGCTTTTGTTTGAAAGGAAGGGGATTGGGTGGGGTGGTGTTGTTAGAGCTGTGCTGCAGGAAGAGGCTGGGAAGCTTGGTGTGCAAGATGCACATCCCTGTAGCTCATCTCCAAGAGCAGCGAAAGAGGGTGCTCCTGACAAAAGTCATAGTTGAGATAAAAGCTTTTGAATCTCGAGCAGGTACTGTCTGGATACACTGCAAAAATACCTGTTCTAAATTTGGAGAGCGAGAGAGAGCAGTATGGTTTTCACACCTTTCTTCACTAACTGGTATACTAAGAAGGAATGGCAATGATGACAGCCTTATCACGAGGGGAACGCTTCAGTGGTGGTTGTTAGGAGAATGCTCAAAATTAGCATTTGCAATCTCCAGTGAAGGAGAGGAATCTGTGCTTTATACCACCCATCTATATACTAAATAAATGTGGACAGTTGTCACAGAAATAGATACCAAGTGTATCCACATTAAGCCTAGCAGAGGTCATTCCTAAATGGCTTCCTGTCTGACCAAGTTAATGTGGGCAGAAATTGTTCTAGACAGAGGATTACCTACTAGATCTTGAAATACGTGATTGGTCAGTGCTTATTTTGTTTTCTTTTTTCTTTTTTTTCTGGAAATACCATTCAGCTGAAGAGACCACAATGCAGGCAATACCATATGGTGATTTCAGTGCCTTCATTCTAACATGAATATTGTGTTTTGAGTGAAGCTGATCTGTTTTGAGAGCTTGTGGGATTTTCAAAACCACTGCTATGTTAATCTCATTTGGGTTCTGTAACATGCTTCAGATCACTCTCTTTTCCAGGGTCTGATTACGAGATATTGAATGATGTTTTGTTCTGCAAATGGGTTATTTTCAGTTTTCACTACATCTTCATTTTGGAAATCTGTGACTGTTTAACCTCTTTGTAAGTCTTCACATGCTTTATTATAGTGAATTTCTTTGCTAATCAAGGTGGTTGCTAATGAGAGAATCTCCATCTTTCAGTCAGTGTAGGCACTGCTGTATTCTAAAGACATCTTGCCTTTTGATCTCTTTGATCCAAATTAATCGTAGGAGGCTAAATGCAGACAGAAATATCAAAATGCACAGCAATGCTTAACAGAAATGTTACAATTACATAAAAGTATCAGAAATCAAAGGGGGTATCCAGGTAGGTGATTCAGCACAGAAATAACAGGTTATCTGAAGTTCATGATTTCAGCTCACTGTTCGATCTGCTCGTACTTAGGCATTGAGTCATCCAAGGCAGCAAAGCTAACTGAGGTGAGAGAACATAAGCTGTCATACAAGAACCAAGGTAAAGAGAATTACCCTCCTTTCATGTCCTCTCACATATGGGCTGAACTTGTCCCTGATGCAATTCAAACACAGAAATACATGAGCAGCAGTAATATTACCAGCAGAAGACAAGTATCAGTAGTTTTGACTAGTATTCCTCCCTGGGAGCAGTGTGTTTTTTGTTTGGTTTGGGGTTTTCTTGGGGTTTGTTGTTTGATTGTGTGTTTTGTTGGGGTTTGGTTTGGTTTGTTTTTTTTTAAGGGGAAGGGAACCAAGCATGTAAAATAGCATGTGAATATCTGAAACAGTATGAGCTGCATATTCAGGGAATAACTAGAAGGTGCCATTAAATTGAAGGTTGGTTCAAAACAAACCTTGGTTTGAAATCAACTGTGTGACTTAAAGACATCCCCTTCACATCCTTAGCTGTGTCTTGTGTCCTAAAATTTGCTAAATTTGGTGCAAGATTTAGTTGCTAAACATCTTAGATCTGAAATGTTTCACATCATTTAAAGAGTTATGAAATCACATTCAAACCCTGAAGTTTCTGGCTCTGCTACATGTTCAGATAATCAGATTTCAGTATGGAAGTACAGCACTTACCTTATCTGTTGCAGATAGATCCAGTATGGAAAACTCTTTATGATCAGCAAGTAAAGAGATCTGCATGGGTATTCATTTGAGCATTAAAAGGAAGGAATCTAATTAGCAATGCACTGTGGTATCAGCATTATGTTAAGTGGTTTTGTTTTCATCGTCCTCAAAGCATGCCTAAATCTCACAGAGAAATGATGGAAACCCTATAATGAACTGTATAAAATCAGTCACAGCTGTACAAAATGTTGCGTGGGCAGAAATGTACTTTTGTGAAGCCTGAAAATACTGACAGGTAACTCTGACAAATGCTTTGTTGTAGAAATATGAGCATGTGCAACACACACTGAAGAGCTTGTTTCAGTAAAGTATCATGAACTTGCCTGGGAGGAATTTATTTCTGACTGAACAGTCAGAAGCAGAGTCTATATTGCCATGTTCCTGTAAAAGTACAGAGGAAGGACTCTGCCTGCTTAAAACAGAATTGGACCCATTTAAACATATAACTTCCACCTAGTCATCTAAATATCCTTATTTAGGAGTAGATAGCATGAATCCTTTTCCTGTGGGTACAAGTGTGTATGTCTATGTGCCCTTTTAAAAATTTCTGCGCAGTTTTAAAGAAGCCCCTTTTCTGTGCCCTTTTCTGATTTGAGGGGGGACTCAGGAGAGAGGGAGTTAAAAAAATGTTGTCTCAGCCAACTCTAGTCCTTAACCTTTGAGGTCTTAGAATGTGTTGTCTTGGAGTGTAAATAAAACGTGTTACACAGTCAACTCATAATCCTGCAGCTTGTATATGCACAGGTGTAACAGAATGGGGACAAGAATTTGTCTTCTGTTCACTAGCATTTCAGAATACTAGAAGCAAGAGATTCCATCTGGAGAAGAGTTTCTAAGTTGCTGAATACTAAAATGAAATAAATGTTGTTGCCATATTGTTCCAAGTGCTTGATTAGAAATGAGTCAGAGAGTGGTCTCTGTTCTTCTCCATCTGGACATGTGTACTCCATGTTAAGCTCAGATATGAAATTTAAAAAATCTGTTAAAAGTGGTTAGTTCCTTAGCTAAAAAGACAAGGTTTCTATAGGAGAACTGTAGAGATTAGTTCTACAGTCTTAGGCCCTCATGCTGAAAATGTTCTTTCGGGCAAGTACCATGCCTGTAATGAACTTGCTTGATCTATTTATAGCTTTACTCTGTATGTTTTTACCCAGATGGTGCTCCTTAAATTTCACTGGGCTCTGTGCATGAGCAGCAGTTCACGCTACAGATCACAGTGCAGGACAAGAATCCAGGCAGCAAACAAATATACTTAATCAAGTAGATGTTCACAATTAACTAATACACTACTTGTGACCTTTTTAGTAGTGTCTCTCTGCAAGAGGGTTCTGTAACCTATAGAAATTTCAAAATTGTTTTTAATTACTGTTATTATTTTGGATAATTTTCTTTACAAGGATAAATAAATAACATTCACTGGAGAAAGAAGTGAAAAGGGTAGTACTCCAAAACTGGAGTAGCCAGATCTTATAGTGTGCCAGGAGTGGATTCCAGTCTTCCCAGGTCCTCTTGTCTCTGTACTAATAGATCATTTCCATCCCCACAGCACCTTGCTTTTTTCCAGTTTTGTTCTGTATGTTTACTCTTTCCATATGCTTGAACTCCCACCAGCATTGCTTTGCATTTCTTTTAATATAAGACTCTGAAATTTTCCTCTGTGCTCAGCTCAAGTCCATTTGTATTCCATTAGCTATTCTTGTCATTCCATTTAAAAAATGTCATAATTTTAATATATATTCTGAAATTCTACTTTAATCTACCAATTCATAGTTTTGTAAATCTCAGTAAAAGAAAACTGTGAAAATCTATGAATGTAATCCAGGCAATTACGTTAAACACGCTTACATTAAACTGCAGTTGGACCAAATGCCTTTCCCTGTGCCACTCCCCTCCTATTGAAATAATAAATTTCGTGTTAACTACAAAATCTGAATAATGCACTTTTTTTGGACACCCCCAGCCACCGAATGGTGTTTCATGTGCTGGTACCCTGATACATGTGGCATGTTATCTGGTATACATGAGCTCACTGTGCAGCATGGTTACTTCAAAAGCATCCGAAATTACTAATGTAATGATTTAACTGAGCTCAATGGTTGCACAGTACTTTCTATGGCTTTTAACAGGTTAAATTACTAGATTGGGATCACATCAAAGGAACTGTAGGATTACTAGCATTACAAATCTGCATCCTGATCAGAGCTACTCATCACATTGAGTTCAAGGTGATGAGATCAATATGTTTCTGTAAAATGAATGAAACCTTCTCAGGTTCTAATGCAGGCCCTTGTGCACTACTTATAATTTAGCTCCATAAGCAGCCAGGTGCTATGACAGCTGATTGCTGGCTTTAAGAGAATGATATCTTACTGGTTCTGATTTAGGAGACTCCAAATTAAAGAGAAGCAGTGAAGATGGGAATGGAGTCTCTGTAGTCATAGCATTCACAGCAGGAGCTCTGTCTTTACTGTAATTTGTATAGATTTGGCATAAAGCCTTTATTTTTTAGAAAACCATTTTTTTCCACTGTTCTGAGAGAACAGAGTTGAGTGGAAACTTTCTTTTTAAAAAAATCTGCAAGATAATGAGCTTTTAAATTTTTCAAGACCTTCATATATATGTATTTTTTTTAATATTATTACAAGTTTTGTACTAGTCTTCTCTATTCCTCTTGCCCTTCTGTCCATGGCACAGTCTCTGCTTTCTCGTGTTCCTGAAGACCCCAGGTAGGACACATTCTGCAGATTACCTGCAGAAAACCTGGGAAAACAAGAAAACTTTCCCACTTGCATATTGCAGTTTTCTTTCCTTTTAGCTCTTCCAAAATGAGTTAGGCTTTAAAAAGACTTTTTAAAATTAAAAAAGAAAATATCCTTCTTTGTTTTCTAGATCCTATCAGACCAGGTTTGCCTTGCAGTCCCTTAGTTACATGATGGCTCAGGTGAAGGGTATGTGAGTGGCAGTGCTGTGGCAGGAACAGGCAGCTGTTGGTGAGGAGGGCCAGTAAGTTTGTAAAATGGCTTTGTTCCCAAAAAAAGCACAGGGTGGAACTGCATATGGATTAAGTCTTATGCTAAGCATCAAGTGCAGCTGTGTTTATTACACTGTCTGCAGAGCAGAGCTAGTAGTGTGCAGGCAAAGCCTCCTAATCTGAGGTCAGTTGAGAAAGGATTCCCCTTCAGGATTTAACTTTCAGTTTAGAGTTATTCAAAATGGTTTGGGCTGCACAAAACCACCTGATAGCTTTGCTAGAGGACCAAGGCACTGGAATAAGTGTAGGTAACTTATATGTGTCTGTAGGACTGTCAGCGTAATGTGTGTGCCCCAGCTTTCCAGCCTCAGACTGCTGACATAGTCCTTTCCTGCCATACATCCTTACGCTGTTCGTGTTGTTTTCTGACAGCACTGTCACACCAGCTGCAGCTTCCCACTCCCAGGTCTTGGCATGCCCTGAGGGTTGGCTGGCTTGAGGCTGTTCCCTGTTCCAGCAGAGCTGTCTCTTCCTGTGGGATAGCTATCAGATCCTTGACCACCTCCAGTCCTGTTAGCAGTTCATCCTCACTTTGTCTCTTTTCTCTCTTTTCTGACTGTGATTTCAAGTCATGTCACACTCCACACTGTTACAGGACGTGCATTTGCTCTTTCTTAGCCATGTCCTGATCATGTTTAAACAGTGCTTTTCCGAAGGGCAGTCTCTAGCCTTTTTGCACAGTTTCAGTAGCTACATCTTGTTGAAACAGCTGTAATATTCTGGCATGTGGTGGAACTAAATGCAGAATGTGTCTTTCTATCCAAAATGTTCTTAAGGGGCAGGAGAAGATTCTCAAAGAAGGGCAGAATGTGGTCAGGAAAGAGCAGTTATGCTGGAAAATCTGTGGATGCATCTTGGGTAAGTGTGTCTGTGGCTTCATGGCAGTGCTGGGGATGGTAGTAATTCCCAGTAGCATGTACAACGCAGTGTTCATGCTCATTCTTCACATGACAGCTGCGTGGCTGTTCATCACCTGTCAGATGTGAAGAATCAAGAAGCAAGAGCAACTCCTCTCAAGTAAACTTTCCTCATCAAGGCTAAAAGCTGCACCTTTCTCTCTATGCATCTTCCTTCTGTCCTTTATGACTTAGCGAAAAGTGAGAAACAGATTTTTTCAACATTTCCTCATTGTAGCTTCAAGGAACCATTATGGTTTTCAGCTCTACCCTTCTATAGTCTCAGATCATCAGATGCTCTTCATATCTAGTAGCAGAATCTGAACATTGCAAATCATGTCAAGGTTATGCAAATCCTAAAACTCCAAGTCCAGGGTAATCCTGAAATGAAGATGTTGGCTTTCTCTTGTACATAGACTGGAATAGGTATAGTTCAGTCTTTCAAATCAAGGTGGACCTTATTTTATGGAGGTGTATCTGATAAGTCTGGTACATGAGCACCTGACTGCACATCTCTCTCTAATAACAATGAATTATCTGATTAAGCTTCTGTATGTGTCACACTGTCTAGACAGTGGACAGCATCTTATCATTTTTCACATCTCTGAGTTTTCTTGTAAGTTAACAGAACTGATATTCAATTATTGCAAACAAATGGAAACTATTCTAAAGCAGTTATCCAACTTTGAATATGACTTACTTTGAATAAGACTTGGTGAATAAACTTATCTTTGGTTAAGATTCTGGGCATTTTTAAATGCATTTTAAATTACTACAGTCCTTTTATCCTGTGCTGTCTCCCTGTCATAGATGTGCCATTAATTAATTAATATTATTTTCTCTGTTATTTTGTAGCAGACTTGGTAAAGGTGAGAATTGTAGCAATTGAAAAGGGGAGATGTGAAGGTAATGGAAAAGCATTTTCCTTAGCAAATGAAAAGGTTTTTATTCTGTTTTGCAGATGAGAGATGTACCATGCTAAAAATGGAACTTAATATGCTTCCACATCTCATTTGAATAGTCATCAAGCAAAACACATCTGTACATGATCAAAGTACTTGGTCTTAGTATTTCTTAAACATGGATTGTTATTTTTTTGGCTGTTTTCATCTCCCACAGAGTCCAATATATACTTTACATTTAAAATACATGCTTGCATTGCATTTGAGACAGGGTCTTTTTGTATTAGGAAAATTTACCAAAAGGATTGTAATGGATAGGAGAGTGTAGCAACTACCTTCATTAAATATTGCTTGTAATGCATCAAATGTTACAGAGTGTTATCAGTTTAGAAGAGATCTATTTTGTTTGTTAGGTCAGTGAAGATGGAGGAGGAGTTATAAAGCTCTACTAGAGTCTAGTACCTGTACAGGCTTATTTTGAGGCTCTTCACCACCAGCTGGAAAGCAGCGTTAGTAAAAAAAATTATTATCACAAAATCTTGTTAGGAAGTGGATACTTAGGCTGCAATTATTCTATTTTAATGCAAGAGGAATGCACTCTTTGCTTTTGTCTCTAGAAGAAACAAAATTAGTTACCACATTAAGACAGAAGAGGAAAGCATAATTAAATTACATTTTGTGATCTTATTCTGCTTCTTCCTCCAGTATTAATTTTCTAAGTGCCATATGTGCCAAAGGTATCACGTACAGTGCTAGCAGCACTGGTAGCTACTTGTCAGAGAACAGTTTATGGCTCAAGGCAGTTGTTTATTTTATTTGTTGAAACTTAATCACAAGTACAGTTGACTGTCCAATACACATATCTTGGCTTGGGAAGGCTCCCTGTGGCAAAACATGGAAATGGTTCCTGCCTGAAGTCAAAGACAACTTGTTTACAAGGCTGGGCATAAGCCAAGTCAGGCTGGTCACTGGTCAAGTACTCTGTTGTATGGGGGCCTTTGACAAGAAGTCTTCTGAAGGAGGTTAATAACAAGTTTCCAGGTTTCCTTATTGTGTAGCACATTGTCTCAGAATTACATGTGCTGTGCCATCACTTCACACAGTTCCACTGACTCATCAGAGGCTTGTTGCCAACATTGTGCTTCATCTCTTAGTGCCAGCAGAACAATCTCGTGGAAAGGCAGGCGTGCATGTTCTGGAGCTATTCAGAGCTCCAAACAGGATGAGTGCTGAGAACAAGGAAATAGAAATAGAAATGGCAAAAAGCTGCAGATGTTTGGAGAGCCAGAAGACTAACACAGGAGCTGCCAAAGAAGGAACAGATAACAGGAAAAATAAGTGGAGGAGAAGTAAAGGAGTGTGAGATGCAGTAGAAAGCCTTATGAAGGAAAAAAGTTTGAAATGCTTGTCAAGATGGGAATCATCACCAGACCATGAGTGAATTATGGCATTTCCTAAGGTCTTTTCTGTTTCACAACAGTTTGATGATTTGATTATATTTGATAGGGTGATTTTACTTCTGTTTATACTCATTTTCCCAGCTGAATGCCTGTGAGCTAGCAAAACTATCATAGGTTTATGGCCTCATATAGGATTATCTCACTGTAATGTTTGATAATGTTCAGTAGAAAAAGAAAGCTGATGGTCTGGAGTAGTTGGAATGTAATTTGCTGCAAGTATTGTAAGTGGAATTTTAACACTATTCTGACAAGAAGTACCTGTTCTTCCCTAGACCTGTGGAATTACGTTCTGCTGTGCGTGTGCAGATGTAACACTAATATAATCAATGTGCAATGACAAATCAGGGCCAAACTTCATCCCACAAGCCAGCTTAAAGTGTGCTCCCCCAGAAAGCAGAGGGGTGTTTATATGGCCTGAGGCCAAGCAGTGTTATTTATCCCGGACTGGTGGCAACAGCAGTGAGGGCTCCAGGGCATCAGCAGTGCCTGCACCAGCAGCAAGCCTGTGTGCTCCCGGCGTCTCCTACTCTGTTTACTAGTGTACACCAAATCCCACTCCCTGGATCTTCAGTGTCACTGTTATTTGTGCTAGCTGGAGTAAAGCGTGACAAGTAGGCAGCTTCATGTTGCTATACACACATAGTTCTAGGCAAACTTTCTGTGGCTTGCCCCACTGGGAGGTGGCAAGAGGAGGCCATTGCATTGATCCAGAGATTGCCAGGGAGTACAGGGATCCATTCCCCATCCTGCTCTTTTTCTGCATCTTCACACTATGAAAAGGTCTCTCAGGTCATGATTTAACCCTGAGCAAAGCAAAGCACAAGTAGTGCAACGATCTGCATCTTTGATGCTGTCTATAGTACCCTCCCTTCTGCCCTGTCAGTTCTTTCCATGCAAGGTACAGAACCTTGTCTAGCTCCCACCAAAGTCTTCGTTGAGGGCTGTGGTGCAGACAGGTCCTCCAACGCAGAAACCTTTGGAAGGCATGTGTTATCCTCAGCGAGGAAAAAAATGCTGCAACTTGCATTTCCATAATGCTAAAGCATGATCCTAAATAGCAGCCTCTTCAGGTTATTTCCTATCTCTATGCAAAATATCGGTGTAAGCCAATCACAAACTCCTCATTTTCTGTGGTGCTTGTAAATACAACATCACACTCTTGTTACTGAGGAAAATGAGATTGAATATGCTTGTGAAATATGAAAAGAAGGTGATCACACAATACTGCAGAGTTGGAGGGCTCTGAGATGTGTTCTAATGCTACAGCTGTCAGCTTCTCTCTACATGTTAATGTCATGCTGTCAGAATTTAATAGGGTGAAATAGGTTTTCATTTTAGGTGAACAAGAACTCCAATTATAACCTCTTACAATTCCAGTTACTGTACTCTGGCTGAATGTGTTTAACATCAATTCGGTATATGGCACAAAAGTCCTTTGCATGTTGGTTGAAATTACAGTGCTAGTTACAACATTGTGCTATCAGAATAATCGAGGGAACAAGGCACTTCCATTAATCCTCCTGTATTTGGTTTTTTAACATTTTCTTAATATATCTTTTAAGCTTTGAGTTGTTATTCTTAGTCCAGAACTCAATTTCTCTTGATAATAGGGGAAAGTCCCACCTGCTGAATTTGGAGCTCTACGGTTGTTTAGAAATGGAAGTTTATGATTAGTTAAAGAAAGAAAAATAGTCTTGTTCCATGTTTTAACATTTCTGAAATACATGAGATCAGAGTACTCATGAAAGAATAGTGGGAGCTCTAATTGTAGGAGTAAAATTTCAGTTGGCATTTTTCTTCTATTTCTGAAGGCAATTACTTTGCTGAAAAAAAATGATGTAATTGGTGGCAAAGTCAGTAAATTTTTCGATGTTGTATATGTGATCTGAAAAAATCTGTTCTGCAAATAGGTCCTCACAAGAGAACGTTCGTGCATTGAAGTTTAAAAAAAATTCTGCCAGGTTTTAGCATTGAGCCATTTTAGCCTTGAGATAAAAAAAAAAAATCACAGTCCAAATATTTTAAAGTCCAGTTTCTACAACGAAAGTGTTTCCTTTTTAATTCCCTCTTGTAGTAATTTGGAATCACAATTAAATTCCATTAGCAATTTATATTTATGACCTCACACAATTTCCTGTACTATTTGTGAAAAACAACGTTGCTTTTTAGCAAGAGGGGCCAATTTGTTACGTTGAAATCTATGCAATTTTAAGATACAAATTTTATATCTTGAGATTATGCATTTTAACATACTAAGTTTCTATCTCCATTTAAGCATAGTCCTGAGTTTTACAAACTGTGGCTCAGCCCTGGGAATGTGCAGATGCCTCAGTGCAGGGTTTGCTGTCGGAGACAGGCAGAGGCTTTTCAGAGGGAACCCTGTTGTGTAAAGTAGATTTGCTGCAGTATTTTCTATTAAAGACATCTTCCCTGCATACAGTGAAATTAATTCGTGGCTACTGCAGTTTTCTCTAAGGCTCTGGAAAGCTGACATTGCAGCTTCTGGTTGTCTGTCAGTGTAAGTTCACTTGTGGCTGCCTGTGTGCCTAAGCCTGTGTCTATTATTGTGGTGGTGAGCAGCTGGCCTTTGAAGCCCTGTGTGAAGAGTACTGAAGTTGTACTGAGACTTAATAACTAAAACAAAGCCTGCCTCATTCTTGTGCTTATTTATTGAATGTGCTTATTTATTGAAAGCACAGAATTTTGCTTCAGATTAGGAACATTCCATATGCAAGCTATTGAAAAGTAATTAAAGATCCATGTGTCTCTCTTTTCTGAAATTCCTCGCAGAATAGTTTTCTGTTTAAAAAAAAAAAAAGTCTGTTACTGCAATTGGAAATGTTAGTATTAGCATTAGGATATATTTCTGTTGTAATAGCAAAAGAAAGCAATTTGTTTTGAAATCTCATTTATCTCCTATGGAATATTCATTTGTATAGCCTAGCAGCCTTGTTGTGGTTGTGCAGATGGATGGTTTGCAGAGTGTTTTTCTATTTAAAAAATAAACATATATATTTAATATCAACACAGTTTATTACGTATATCTCTGTGTTTTTTAAAAACACATGAGATGTAATACCCACAAAATAATACATAGCTCTAATAGATTAAAGTATGTAAGAGTATTACTTATCAGACATTTCGTCAAATCCAGACCTGAAAAAATAATCCATATTTGGGCTCTGTGATAAAAATAACAGTGGGATATATTTTGATCGGGAACTAAAATGAAATTCAGCTGTCTGTCAGCACTGTTGATCTTTTCCTGTATGCCATTTAATCTGGTAATGAAAGATGCAGAATCTCCCTCCCCCATGTATTTAACTGGAACCATTTTTTCGGGTGTTAAGCACCTGTGGCTGCAAATCAAACTAAGTGTGTTGTCTAGCATAAATTGAGAATTCTGCCTCAATCAGAAATGCTCTCCAACAAGTCCCTTTTATTGCAGAGATGACCGTCTGCCCTTGTAAGCTCTTGACAGTGCTATTTTAGGAAGGTTTCACTAGTTAGCTCTGGAATGATCGGAACACGTCTTAACAGCAGCAAAAAAACCTGATCCAAAGCAAGTGCACTTAACTCTAGCTCTGACATGCTGGTAGATGATTCCAAATCATATTATATTTGCTTCAGAGGAAGAACCTTTAGAGAAAATAATGTGAATGAGCAGTGGAAGTGGCATTTAAGGCACACTCTCAGACTTTAATTCCGGATTAAGCTTTGCTGTCTGAATGCCAGTGCACTCGCTTCTTTACCATAAAAAGATCCTGTCTATCTCTTCACTTTAGTTGATTGCTAGAATGTAGAGAAAATGCTCACTGATGGAGTGAGATACAAAATGAAGTGTTTCAGATTAGTGCAGTCAGAATTTGGAGTGCGTGGTGACTTCTGTCTTTGAGGAATTGTCCTTTCAGGCATTTAAAATGGGGCTTGGGGCAGAGAAATAGCTTTTTGGTTTGGTTTGTTTGCTTAGTACAAATAATGTTTTATTGATAGAGAAATATGCTTGAGAGCAGGATATGTTTTCCACAAAATGAGTGTTTAACTTGTCCCACAGTAATCAGTGCCTGGCTTGCCTGCGTTGTCTCACTGGCATCCAGTCTAAAATTACTGAGAAAAATGCAAGTGGAGTTGAGGGCAGAAACTGCTGCAGATTTAGTGGCCTTCTTCCACCCCCAACTAGGGCTGTCAAGTTAAGAAGTTAATACACTTGGAGAATTTGAAAAAGAAATAATAATAAAATAAGAGCCAGTCAAATGCAGAATGTGTCACAGAAAGTAACTGATGATGTCTTTTAGGAACAGCTAAAATACAGTGAGTTATGTCAGCACAGACAGCTTCAGGAGAGGAAAAAAACCCTCCCAACCCTGTATCATACACTTTATTACATAAATGTGTGGTTTTTACTTATACAGTAGGATTTTGTACATGCTGTTCCTCACCAACTCCCATGGAAGCAGGAACTTAAATCTCTTGGAGAGAGTGGGATGAGGCTAGTGGGATAGGACATGCTGTTCTGCATGGATGCTGCAGTGCTGTTCAGGATCCCTCCGCAGGGAGTGTGCAGTGAGGTGCGTGCAGCACGTACTATCCCCACAGGTGTCCAAATGGCACATTTCGGGGGCTGAACCTGATTGTGCTAACAATAAGTGTTATTTTTGTTCAGGTTAAAGGTTTGGTAGTTTATGTGGGTTTTGCTCAATGCTGGCTGAAAGGAAAATCAAATGCAACAAACTTTACATGTCTTTTTGCTTCGATGTGAATCTCCATTGCTTGCTTTAAACACATTGTAAGTTTGTTCTTTTGCATATCACTGTTTCAGATTGCACTAGTTTTAGTGAGAAAATTTACTTTATTATGCAAGCTCTAATTTGATACGAAAAGTTGCAAATAGCTAATGGCTCTTACCTTCACGGATTTAACTTTGGTCTTTTCGTGAGGGATGTTAAGCACTTGCAGCTCTTCCCTTTAGCAGAAGCAGTGGCTACTCAGGACCTTTGAAATGCATGTGACAAATCTATCCACTAGAAAATAGCCATGATCCTCAGAAGCTTGTTTCTTGGCGTATTTCAGCACTATTAACAAAGTAAAGGTGATTATCTCTGGGCAAATGCTCTAGTGTATAATTAAGGATGTAGTTTTGAGTGTTTCAACAGTCAGGATAATTTTGACCCTGAAATATTCTATAGCACATCCCCAGGCAGCCTTCCTCTGGAAAGCGTCACCTGAAGTTTATTCATATCAAATCTTGAGAAACAAAAGCATTTTAAACTTGAAGTTTTTCTAATGGGTCCTTTGGCACCATTTGGATTGAATGGCACCTTTTATCCATCCCTGAACATATTTTCCTCAGCACTTTTACCTGTAGTGATTTGCTCAGTGATTCAGGCCTATGAAGCAGGTTATTACAGCAGTGGAATAATTTTCATTTGAACCTACTTAGAGGTGAACACAAATGCCTGTAAATAAGCAAAACTGACTTTCTTCATCTGTCGTTGCAGAGGCGTCTATAAACAAAAATTCAAATGAGACTGGATATAGCAGACAAGAGAGGCTTTTGTTTACTCAAATTTAAAAAAAAAAAAAGGAAGTGCAGTTAACAGTAAACCAGAATGGGGATGGAAAGGTAGCAAATTTACTTGTATAGGTGCATGCCTTTGTTAGAAAAGTTTCTGTAAATTAAGTGATGGTTTATTTGTGTCTTTGGGTTGTCCCTTTTCTTTAACCTTGACCAAGGAGCCTTTAGCAGGTCCATGTGCAGTGCTTATTCTTTCTGTGAGAGCTGCTATTTAAGATGCAGCGAGGCTTGTTTCTATGGAGGCCCTGTGTACCAAGAACGCTTGTAGGATCATGGCAGCTGGAATGAATTGACCTGCCTTCCCTTCCCAGTGGAGCAAATACCAAGAGCTTCCCAATACTTACTGATCTGTTCTTGGAGAGTTTCCAGTGGAATAACTGTGTCCCATTTTCAGAGTACTTTCTGTTGCATACTGAGGATTTCAGTAAAATGTAAAGTGCCTAAATGATTGCAAGCCTTCAGAGGGATAAAATTAGGACTGAGCTTCCTTGTGAAATATCCCATAATTTGTAATGTTAAGGATGACTCTGGAAAAGATTATCAACAGGACAGCTCACAGATGAGGTGAGAACTTGGACAAGAGATGTACAATATGTTGATGGTCAGGAATAAATGCCTTTGGTGTACTAAGAATAAGTTATTATAACACCCTTTAAACAATATTAAACTGGAAATACAGCTATAGAAGTAAAGCCTACTCCTCTGAAACCATGGAAGATATTCTGTCGGGTTTTTACAGGTGGGTAATTTGTCTGATGATAGTGATGGATCCTCAATATGCTCAGTGGATTAATTTTGCACTTTGATAATTTCTCTGAGAAGTTTGGACACTACAGCAGCAACCTGTAAGCAGAAGCTCACAGAGCAGCAAAAATCAGGGAGATGTGTTCTCAGCACAGCTGATAATTCCTCATTTGGAGTTGTACTCCACACACTCCCCAGTTTGCCAATAGTGAGTGTACAGTTGCCACCAGACTGGGTGGAAAGTCAGATATACGCTTCCTTTTATTAACAATCAAGTTTTTTTTAAAAAAAAGGTCACATTTTTAACCAAGTCTGGCTTTTCAATTTTGCTGAAGGTGTATTTGGTCAAAAAAGCATTTCCCTCAGAAAGGTGTTTGCATTGGGTGAGGGTTTAATCTGAGTTGATGGAATTAAACAGAGATTATTTAGTGCTGTTTAACAAGCAAAGATTGATGAGTGAGGTATAAAGGCACAATACTCTTCCTTTCTCTGAAATCTTATTTCAGATCGAATTGCTAATTCAGTGTCAAAGATAATTTGATCAGCTCACAGTGAGCTGGAACTGAATTGTACATGAGACAGAGTTCTGTGATGGAATCATCTGTATGTGTATGAGTGAGAGGGGAAGGAGGGAGGGATTTTAGCTTGTTTAGAAAATAAAATGCACCATTAATCTAAATATGACAGTAGAATAAGCTGTGAGAACTGTGTTCCAAACAGCATGCCATGAGCCTGCTTTGTTTGCTGCTCTCTGCCAGCTACAACCACGTCCTTGCCTAACAGCTGGTTCGTTTTCCTGGCGCTTGGATGAACCGGTCGCTGCCTCTGCCAGAGAAGAGCATTGCGGGGAAAGACTGTCTGAAAAACAGCCACTGAAGGAATAATCTGCTCAGATGCAGCATAGTGGGAATGAAGGAGCAGGAAGAGAGATGCCAGTTTGTCACCATTCCCAGCTAAATCAGAATATCAGGGAGAGGCTTTATGTCCTCTGCCTGGAGCCTTAGAAAGTGATGTGCCTGCTCAGTAGCGATGTGACAGAGCTAGTGGAAGAAAAGGATTTGATAAGAAAAATCTGGCTGCGAAAGCTGGGTTTGTTTCATCTTTATTCCTATTGGGAATGATCTTTGGAATGATCACCTCTCTGTGTTGCTTCCCTTCTTCAAAAGCTAGGTACAAAGGGAGTTACAGGACAGAACATGAATACCTAATAATTTTGTGTGCTTGTCACTGCACTGTTTTGCATACATGGTAGTTTTCTCTGTTCCTTGAATAGATGTTTCTGCTTAAACACTCTGCAAGTGTTTTTTTGGGGGGGTTGTTGTTGTTGTTTTTAAATAACAAGAGGGTCACGGGCAAATGAGTTCAAAAGCTAACAAACATTAAGCAAACAGCAATTATGCATAAGAAATGCATGGAGAAATATGCATATGTGTACAGGAAGTTTTTAAATAAACTGAGTATAAATACTGTGGAAGCAGAAGTGCTGCCAGCAGGATAATTATATAATTGATGTCCTTGTCTATGAAACTGCTTTTTCTGTGGTTTGATATATAGCTCCACTAATGAGGTGGGTCTCAGTCCCAGAATTTGGTCTCCTATTCCATGTGTAATATTCTTCACACAGACAGCTCTATGAGAAATATGCCTGCAGCCTTTTGGAAATGAAACACAACTCTTCTAGGTAACACGCTTTGCGTCTTGCTGGTTTCTGGGCCATGCTATTTGCCACTTCCCATTTAGGGGGAGATGGTAGTGGGATTTGGTACAAACAGAAAATTAGAGTCATGTTGTGCACACAGCAATTCTCCTCTCCTTTCCCACAGTAGTCACATTTATTTAGATGCATTTCCCTGATTGCTTTTGTAACTGAGTTCTCACTGAGCTTCCTTTGCTAATTAATCATGCTCTTCATCTGGTGCTTAAGCAGAAACTGATCTAGTGGGCAGATTGATGTGCTGATGAAGTTCAGAGGGTCAAAAAAAAGGGTGAGGTTGATAGGTGTGTGACTGGAAGAATCAGGTTGTCTTGCTGTTGTTTCACATCAAAGTACTGGTGTTATGTAAAATAACTGAGTCTGAGCTTAACATTTCATTATCTGGGACCAGTAAAATGGCTCTGAGTGAAAACTAATTTTACTGTTTTGTTTCATTTGAAGATTATCAGATAGCTTTTTTCTTGCTCTCTTCTTTTTTTCTGCTGTGTGAATTCATGTCTTTGAGCTTTCCTTGTAACTCTGTTCCCTCCTCATGTGTGCACACACACGTGTTGACAAAACCTCCAGGTTCCAGAGCTCCATTTTTTTCTTTCAGAAGGTCAGAAAGATGAGAGATCCTTTTGTCTCTATATCCATCTTTCTACTTCTTGACCCCTGACAAGAATCCCGCAAAGCAGTTTTTCTTTGCTGGGAGTTATCACTTTGCCAAAGACGTTGTTGTAGGGGGGCTGTCTCTGAGACCCCCATTCTGTGAGCAGTGTGTCCCCACCATAGACCAGGGTTTAACACCAACAGGCACATTTTGATGAGTATTTTTTCTGTAGTTCTTAAGAGAAGAGTAATTAGTAACTAATAGTAAGACTCCAACCTACTCCTGTTTCCTAACATACCCCGTATATTTGTGTGCTAATTTTTGTTCTCAAGAGAAAACAAGGCGGCTTCAAATCTGGAAGTGCTGCATTTTAATAGGTAAGTTTAAAATAATGAAAAATGTTTTGCTATTGGTGTGCTTTAGACCAAAGCATGGAGGAGTTTAAAGGTACAGACCAGAAGTTTCAGATGTATATCCCGGAGTCACGCATGATTGTGCGATATGTACCGGGAAAGGAGATGCTGATGAGAGGGGACAGCATCTGTCCACTGAACCAAAAGGACCTGCTTTTCTGCTCTGCCAGGATTGGCTTTGCTGTCTGTGCATCAAAGCTGGCATTTAAACCTTTATAGAGGTGTGGTTCCTTAGTTTGGAAAAGGCACAGATCTTGAAAAAGCACGTGACAAACCATTTAAAGGACATCATATTGCCAGAAAACATGGGGTTTACACACAGAGCCTCAGATAGGAAGCATGCCACCAGGGTCACTTATGTGCTTGCTGTTGAGAGCAAAATCCCTGGCTTTGGGAGCAGGATTCAGGCACTTAACCAGAGCTTTCTAGTACCTTTGGAGGCCTTGTAGCATACCCTGCTGCTCACTGGGCTCCCAGAGGTCCTGTGTCATACCTGCCAGCCCTGTAGGTTTCTCATATACCTTAAGGAGCAATAAGTGACACAAGACTCCTCTCCTGGTGGCAGGAGGAAGTGGCTGGGAAGGCCACTGGAAAAAGTGCCAAGAGCATAAGGCAGCAGAGGAAGAACAGGCAGAGCACATAATAAAGGGGACGTGAGTGAGGGAAATAAAGAGTGCAAGTGCTGGGGAGCAGGCAGATAATTAAAGAAACTTAAAATATAGGAGCCTGTGTTTTATGCATTGACATGTGCTTCTTGACAGAAAATCACATTAGCAATTTCCTCCTGCTGTAACAGAAAAGTACTTCAGGATGGATTTGTCTTGTCTTTCCATAGATCTTTTGGTTTATATAATATCTTGCTGTTCTGTGGGTTAGGTTTGTTGACAAAATTCCTCTCCAAAGGGTCTGCACTCTGCAAACTCACTTATTTGTCAGTACTGGATGTAACTAATACGAACCAAATCAGTGGTTCAGAATTGTGTTGCAGTTGATGGGTCTTGGCATGAGGAGATATTTTCAAGGAAGTACAAAGCCAAAAAAGAGAAGTAAAGAGAATATACACAGCAAAGCTGTGAGTGGAGAGTCATTAATGGTATCACTCACTAGGCCACGCTTACAATGCAGATGGGAAGAAATGTAGCATATGTATGCTGCAGCAGAAAGCAGTATCCGGATAAGCCACTGAGAAGTGAGAGCCAGTTTTATGAATTTAAACAAAAAGTTCATGCATTTAGAAGTCTGGCTTGTAGACAGAGTAAGTTGGGAATGAGTCAGCCTGGTGGCCAGGAGCTGGCTGCCAGCACTGCTCAGCGTGGAGCCGAGCCAAGTCAGCACTGCTGGGCAAGCCCAGCCTGGGCACAGACCCCACGAAGGCAGAGGCGAGGAGGGAGCAGGGCAGAACCAAGAGGCAGGGCCCTGGAGAGAAGGGTTTGCAGGACTGTGCTTGTGCTGCACCTCTGCAGGGGCTGCAGAGCCACGTGGCATCAGCAGCTGGCTGGGCTCTGTCCTTCCCTGACCCAGTGCCATCTTGGGCATCTGCCTGAGCTGTCTAAGCCCAGGGCTGGCTCCAAGTTACCCGGTGAATTACTGTCCCAGGGCAATTACTCAGTATTATTCTTACTGAGCTGTCAAGAGATCTTAGCCAGCAACGTGTGGTCAGTTGAATATATTGTGTAAGTTGTGTTTCTTTTGGACATTCCTTTTCAGCACTGCCATGCCCCTTAGCATCATCCTTTCTCTCTTTCATAGTTTTTAGTTAGAGCATCGACTGCAAAATAATTTCTTAAAGATTTGTAGCTTTTTACACAAAGATGAGATGGTGATTTCTTTCACCAAAGGAGGCTGTTGCAGTGGGGACTGGCAATTCCTCCTCCAGCATCTTGAAGTGAAGCAGAGAACTGGCCCATTTTGGTTTGTGAGTGCCCATGGGTGTTTGGGAGCTGTGGGAGATGCCCATGAGCCAGTGTCTCAGTGCCTGGAGAAGTGTCAAACCTCTCCCAGGTGCTGGGGTGAGCTGCTGTGCCCCAGGGTGGGCAGGCACAGGGCTGGAGAGGAGACTGCTGAGTGATGGGGACTGGGAGGACTCGGAGTCACCAATTCTGCTGCACTGGGATACAACTCTTTGCCCCAGGGTCATTGTCTTTCTTTTCCTAGCTCTGAATGGCAGAGTATGTGGGATCCAATTATATACTTGAAACAGGTGTTACAAAGGCTGGTCTTAGCAAGGTACTGTGGCTGAAGGACAATTAAGACTTTTGCAATTAATCAAAGTGATGGCTTAACACATTAAATCCGCATCCAACCATGATCCATAAATAAGTATATCACAAAAACATATATCAGGAAAAAAAATAGTCTTGGGAATACTGCCTGGAAATAAAAGGGCACTACAACTGAGTTTTAAATCTTCTTTGCAGGGATAGTTTTGGTATTGTTGAGTGCTATTATTTCTTGACAAAAAAGTGTTTTAAATGATGTCTGATTTTTGTCTTTCATTGGCATATAGGATATAAAAACTAGATCTGCTTAATGTAACAACTTTTGAAAAAGAAAACAGTTTCTTTAAATTTGTTATGATGTTATTCTTTCATTTACCATCCACCCTTTTTATTAAACTTGCAGAGGGCCAATATGAAGCTGACCATACCATATTTTATCTTTTCTAAATGATCATTTAAATTGGCTCACATTTGTTAATTTTCATACTTAGGCCTTTTCTGCAGCATTTATTACCCTTTTTGCCTGCTACTTTAGCATTTGGTTTGTTCAAGATACATACTGAGAGAAGGCTTTAATATCCTTAGACAGCCATGGATGCTTGACTGATTTGATTACCTTCTCTTGTCCAATTTTCTCTTTTTTTTCCCATTGAAGACAAATACCATGTGAGTGCATATTCTTTCTGGCAGTTACCCTCACTTCCCTGCTTTGGGAAGCAGAAGAGCTCCTTGCTGCAGCTGCTGCCTCTGACATGTCATTTGTGAACTTCAGGTTCTCTCTATTATTTTTTTTCCCCCCTGATGTTACAGTCATGGATAAATCTCACTTACAAATTCTGCTGCTGTCCTTGACAAGGTGAAGTTATTAACACTCATTTGCAGCCTGTAAGAGGAGATGTCTGGAGATGAAGTCTAGCGCTACTAAAACATTAGTGCATCTGTCTGCTTGTTACTGATCATTTCTGTCAGGTGAGAAGACCTGTGATACATCTTCCTATCTCGTCATCCAAGGATTTTTTCACCTGAAACTTTACCAGCATTATTCTGAGCTGGAAGGTGGAGGAAGAGATACACCTGCCAGAATAAAGATGTGCCCGGTTCGTGGTACAATTAAACACAGGAGAATAAAAAACAAAACAAGCCATGAATCCAAATGGTAGGCAGGTATGGAGGTGGGTTAACTAAATGCTGAGCTCTCCAGTTTGCACTGGCAGAAACATAAATACTTGCACAGAAGATCTTTTGATTTTGTTTTCCCTTTTTTGTCCCCCCTAGTTAATAAGTTGGGTTTTTTTTAATAAGCTATTTTCTTATTGTTTTGATCTTTCCATTTCAGTGCTTTACAGAAGCCTTTTTTCACCCTCAGCACTGCTAAGGGAAGCTGCTGTAATGGGACTTCTGGAGAGACTAGGATCAGTGTTGCAGAGGACAAAACTGTTGCAGGTGTCCTCTGAATTTCTGAGTGTTAAATAATCTCCCAAAACGGAAGTAGTGCTGCTGATTAATCCTGTGTGCTTAAATTGCTTTATAAAAAGAAAAATAAATATGAGATGCAATTTTAATTAAATATGAGTAAGATTCCTATTCTTAATGAATCTCTTTATATAGCATTACTTACACCTAGAGAATGACTGCATGTGTGTCAGAAAGCAAAAGGATAAGAGTTGAAAACCGTATTTTTGATGTTCCTTTCCCTTTCTTACCCACCATGAGTATTTCAGTCCCCCACTATGAATTTTTTTGAATTTCGAAATAGTCTTTTTGCTTACTCTGATATTGTCCATCCTCACATATTTCATTTCAGGCCTGCAACCTTCAGCATTCAAATTTCCATCCGTTGTTCCCTTTTCCAACCTGTTTTTCCAACCTGTCAGGTTTTCAAAACTAGATTAAAAAATACTCTAAGTCCTTTCTTTGTCACTTTCCTGTGTGACTTGAAACTGTAGTCATTTTAAGCTTCTACCTTTTTTATTAAGTTTTTTGGTTTGGGTTTTTTTTTTTGGTTGGTGTGGGGTTTTTTTCTCTTTATTCCCAAAAGAAGCTCTGAGGCTCAGAAACACTTTCTAAGGAAAGTTGAGATTCATGCAGAATTCCTTAATTTTTCCTTCCTCCACAGTGTTCTCTCATCCCCTAGGCTGCTTGACATTCAAATCATCTTTTATCTGAGGACTTGTTTCCACAAAAAGATGAATGACTTCCCCTCAACCCCATCACTATCCTTGGAGAAGCCCAACACCCTCACTGTTTAAGAGGCTGCTGGAGCATCCCACACTGGGAATATCCCACAGTTGTTGAGTGCTTTGTGGGTACCCAGAGCTTCAATAGGATGTGAGGATGTACAACCTCTGAGGCAGGATACTAATCAGGTGAGGGTTTATTTCAGGAAATACTTGTAGAGCCATGTTTTTCCAGTCTTCTTAGAAGTGATATTTGCAGGTGGGAAGGAGAGGCACATATCGAAGTCAAAAGGGAGAAGGCACAACTACCAGCTTTCTAAATGTTTCCATGAGTTTTCCAGCCCTTATCAGACCTTACATCACAGTCAAGTTTTCCAGTTGTGTTTATGAGAAGTTAATCAAGCCCCATACATGGAAATTCTGCATTCATTCAAGATTTTCATTGGGTTTCCACAATGTCATTCCAGGTTTTAAGATTAACTGTGCTTGTTACAGAATCCCCACGGAAACATAAGACACCACCTGTGCTCTTTCTTGTCTTTTCCCTCTGTGCTGGTTATGGATATGGATGTACTTTGAAAGATGAGCTGGCTTTGCTCTGAAAAGTCACTCTCTTACACTTTGTACATGATAGGAGAAAGCTCTTTTTTTTTTCTTTTCCTCCCCCAGTGAACTATTAATGAATTATTCATCCAAAAGACAAAGTACAAAAAGGAAGAGTACCTGAATTCCCTGAGATTTTCATTTTGTGCTGCTTTTCACTAAAAAATTGCCGCAGTGATACCTACATCCAGGCCTGTGAAAACACACTTTGGAATATATAATATGTGATCCTGGGAAGATCTGGGTGTGTTTGAGTGCAGGAGCCAATGGCTTCAAGAACACAGCTACTGGTAATAACTGTTCTGGCTGACACCTCGTGTGTTGAATGTAAAAGAGCCAATTCTGTGGAAAGAATCTGGGCTTGTCACCTTTTCCAGCTTACAGTTTTTCTTTTCTCTTGATTTATTCCCTTATTTGTCTTAGTTTTTTTTCCATCATTCCTTGCTTTGTGGGGCTTGTGTGTGGAAAGCTATGACAGTTAATGATGTAATGGATAGATAGTAATAGAGAGAAAGGCAATAACAATGCATACTTAAAATCTGTGGCTCTGCTGGGGCCAGCATTTCTAACACAGCATCAATTTTGAAAGAGCTTGCTTGATGATGGAGATTTACTTTGAGACTTCGTGCTTGGTTGTGTCACAGATGATACTAATGGGTTTAAGACCTTGATAAAAGAGGGAAATCAGGAAATCTGGAGGGAAAACATAATTTAAAGGAATTTAAAGCTTTTCTCCTCTTGAATTAAAATACGTCTGATGCCAACTGGACTTCTCTTAGTCTACAGAGCTATTGTGGAAGAAGAGTCCGAAATAAAAATAAAAGAAATGAAGTTTTTGTCTTGGTGCAAGGTTCAAATGTGATCCTCTAGAGAATTATCACCTTTTGTACTACCCTGCTTGCCTTTTTTTTTTTTTTTTTTTACTGTCCTTCAGAAATTAAAATAAAGGCCTAGAGAAGTTTATTCCTCCTAACACAAAAAACCTGAGATCCTCTCATAAAGATTTTTGGCCTTTTCAATTTTATGGCCCTTAGCTATTATTCAAGGTGATCATGGAGAAAATTGCTATTATCTGAGAGGGAGTCCCACTGCAAATTATAATGCCTTGCTCCTTTTTTTTTTAACCCAGCTGAAAAAGTGCACTGTGGTAGATATATTGGTAGAGAACTTTATCCTAGACATTGCAGAAAATTCTTTCTTACTGTGATTTTACAATAAAAACCTTTTGTCATTCATCTCATGAATTTTGTTGGCTCCATGTTTTCAGAGTACTTCAGTTACTACAGTCAAGATTCAGAAGAATCTTCTGTCATTAGAGCATAGTGTGATGAACCATTAGAATATTAATTTGTGTCTTTAATGTGGTTCATAATATATGTGCATTGTGAGTCATGATCTTTGTAATTAGAATTATAGTAGAGTTCCCATAATGGTTTTCTTTTCTTTGGATCCATTCCGTGTTTGTTTGTCCTCCACTCTGAAAAGCCTAATTTAAGTTGGTATTGAGACACCAAGTTCTGCTGTATCTTGTACTGAAGGCTGGATGATTTAGGAAAGGTGGACTAATGTCACTTTCATCTAGGACATGAAAAACATTTTGTTTCAGATCTTTTTTAAGTAAAGAAGCAGTATATATCAAATGAGGATTGATTTGGATAGGAAGATGTATGAAAAATAATAGAACATTTAATGAAATTTTTTGCAGAAAGTTTAATTTTGCATTCTTCTAATATTACTATTTTAATAGAAATTAAAATATAGATTTTTTCAATCTATATTGACATAACGACTCATTCTACAGGGAATAACTTTTTAGTTGTCTGATCTGTCGTCAGGTCTGTGGATCCTCATACCTGTTGTTTCTGCTGCTGTATTTTAGCCATTTTTAAATTAGAGACAAAAGAATACTCTTCTGAGCAAAACCACTGAAATGATGATGATGATGGTACAAGTTCTAACCAATTTTATGAGATGAGCTGTAACAAAGTTACATCTAAATGCAGTAGGAGAATAGGCATCAAAGAGAAGTAAACATACTAATACTTGAAATCTCCTTAGGAGAAAAAAATTATGATTTTACTAAAATATACCTGTATTTTCCATTACTATAAAATGTGATTCTAATGTAATGTAAGCTAATGTAAGGTAATTCACTACATGTGTGCCAGTAGCTGGATTAGAGGGTGCTTGGTGTCATTTTGTTGCTGTAATAACACCTGCCAAATGATGCTTTTCTTTCTCCCATCCTCCTTTATGGATGCAGTAAGCTGTAACCCTGCAAGGCAGAGCCTCAGTTTATAAACGGGCTACAGCAAAAAGGCCTGGATGGTGCAAAAATGTTTGGTTTGTGCTTTGTCCCAACAGAGAAAACTGGCCTTTTAAGTCCATCTTACTAATAACAGGTTGGTGGGATAAAAGTTGACAGAGAAATGAGAAGTATGCATGTTTTCTTTGATTGTTGTTTACTGGACATTGGAAAGCTGATTTCTGTTGTTTAGTAAGTCTAGGAAGATAAATGTGTACAGAACTGTCTTTCATTACTCAGTAATAGCGTAGCAAAGAAACATAAAGGTAGGATAAATTCATTCTTGTTAGTCATAAAAAACCCCCATATTTTACTGCTTTATGCTCAGTAGTTATTCATTCAGTCAGGTTCCTCCTGGAGCATAGGAGAGGAGGAAGGATTAGGCACAAAATTTGAATGACACCCTTATGCTTTCTTTAGCTGCAACATTATGGTTTAAATGGAAGATGATCCATCTGGTATTTTCATCCTACATTAGAAGCTCTTTCTTGAAAACTGTTTATTATAAGAAAGAGTAACTTGACTGTCTAGTTTAATACAGGGTATTCAAGTTGAAAACTGCATCCAGTACTTATGCTGATATGGAAAACAGGTCTACTGGCAGTGGCCAAAGTGCCATGACATCAAGGTCATCTGTGAAATGCAATGTAGCAGGAGTTGGGAAAGTCTTTGCTGTGCACAGTGCCCTGTGTTTTTGCACTCTAGGAAATGCTGCACCTACTAAACACCGGATTCCTAAACTGCACTGCAAGAGCCTGTGAAAAGTGAAACACTGAGAACATATCATATTTTGCAGTGAATGGTTTTAGAGGGTGTAGTGTAACAGAATGGAGTACAATGTGATGAAAAATGGCATCAAATATATCTCTTGTATACATTTCATAAAATATACCCTTTCTGTCTCAGAATGTCCATCAGCCTTCCATTTCCTGACTTTAACAAGACTTCATTTATTGACTTTAAAACAAACTTCTGTGTGGCTGTACTGGGCACAGAAGCAACAAACTCTGGCCTTTTTTTGTCCTGCTTCATTCTTTCACTTACTTAAAATGCATTATGAAGGGGATCCACAAAAGACAAAAAACATAAGGCATTTTGTAAAAGGTGTGGTCCAAATCCTTTGTCAGTCCAGCTGCCTCCAGTCTAATTACTTCCTTTGTCCTACTAAACTGTTCACACAGGAGAAGCAAACTCAAGAATTACGTTGAGAAGCTGAGTAGGTTGTCCCCAGTTTTCTGTTCTGTTGAACCAGTGCCCTGAGAGTGAGGAACTGATAGACCTTCCCTGAGAACTCATTAATTGGGATATGCTTCTTTGGTATTAGGTTTTGAATCTCCCTTTGCCTATTTTGACATACAAGGAGCCTCAGTGCTGAAAAGATTTAGGAAAGGTAATTTTTACATGGACTCGTAGAATGATAGAATGGTTTGGGTTGGAAGGGACCTTACAGATCATCTCATTCCAACACCCCTGCCATGGGTGAGGGACACCTTCCACTAGACCAGGTTGCTCAGAGCTCCATCCAACCTGGCCTTGAACACTTCCAGGGATGGGGCATCCACAGCTTCTCTGTGCAACCTGTTCCAGTGCCTCACCACTCTCATAAATCTCTTTAGAAGAGACAAGGATGGCAGGCTTTCTACCTGTGGTGGTCCTGATTTCAGTGGCTGCTTAATCACTTTATTAAAAGAAAAAAAAAAAAAAGAAAAAGCAATAGCTTAACCAGATTTGAGGTGCCTGAGAAGGTGCATGCTAATGTTTTGAATAAAAACTACTCTAGAAAACTGTGAAGGCCACACACATACACAGAAGTGGGGGACTCATACAAATTGTGCTTTTTGGCAGTCGCAGCTCACACATGGATCCTCAAGTGCAGAATGTCTGAGCCTTTGTGCCTGAGGCATGATACGTGTCGTGGCAGATGTGTAGCAGGACTTCATCCAGGATTTCTCCTAGCTTAGACTGAAATTAGAATAAAAATCTTTTTTGGCTGAGGAGAAGTTGGGCTACAACCCCAGTTAAAATTTTGGAGGTCTACAGCTATGTCCAAAATGATGTAAGAGCATCTTGGCTACAGCAGACATTTGATGATATCAGTGACTGTTTCGGGCTAACCTTTAAAATCAGTTTGGGGGATAGAAATTTGTCCCTGTAGGTGGTATATTTCCTTTCTGCTTAGATAAAGACTTAATCCTTAGAGGCTGATTAATGTTCAGACCCAAGGATTTGGCACAGAACTCGTTTTGGTGCAAAAGTGCGGGCACTTTGCAGGTTCTTTGCAGCCAGGAATGACTGAACTATTAAGCTTATGAAAAACTCAGCCAAGCTCCCATTAGTTAAATGGCAGTGGAAGAAAAATTCACACACGGAACTCGACTCTGTTTCCATTGAAGTCAAGGCATTTTCATTCCAGGAAGAACAGGATCTGGTTTTTCTTTCAGCGTTGGAAATGAGTGACTCACGGATTTTTGAACTCTGTGAAGCATTGTTAGAGATTTTTTCCATGCAGTATAAGCTCTGCATCCACATTCTCAATCCTTCCAGTTTTTTGGTCAAAATGATTATAAGTATCGTTAGAAAAAAATGTATGTGCTCCATTGAGCGGAGTGGTGGTTAATTTTTAAAGAGCTATTTAGTAGCCTGACATACTTGCAAGATTACAGTTCGATATCACTGAAGGCATCAGACAGAAAATAGTTTGCACAACTTTAGTTAGAACTCAAGAGAATGTTTTTGTGATTTCAGAGGTGGTTTTATGACAGTATAAATTTCATGGCTCCCCTACAAAACCAAAACAAAACAAAAAAATCTGAAACCGTATTCTCATTGTATGTCACCTGTAATTTTTGTATGGCAAAGAACCAAAACATCCAGAGGAAGCTGTATGTTTGTTTGCCTGTTTATTAACAAGCTGTTGGCTAAATAAATTTCCATTGTCGAATGACTAAGAAATAGTCAAATATTTACGATCCAGACACAGGGCAGTTCCTTTTAAAGGCTGTGTAAGAAACACCTGGTCAAATGACTGAAAGTCTTTCGTGAACAGAAATTTCTGGGATTAATGGTCAAGGATTCTGACTAATTGCAGGCACTAACTCTTAATGAGTGCCAAATGTGCACCTGTTTGCCCCCTCCATAAATATGTTGCATGGACAATGTTCTGATGGGTGGCTGTTTGTCCTGTAACTTGAACATCACTTTTCCTGCAGTTCCATTTTATCTCACACATCTGGACACATCATGCACACAATGGGATGTCAGTGCTGGTATTCAGCTGTAATCAGTGGCCCTACATATGCACTAAATCAGTTCCTGAGGCTGCACTGAAAAATTCTTCATGTACTCAGTGCTCTGTGTTAGAGTCAACTGTTTCGTAGGTATTTGTCAATTCTTCAGAATTCCAGGGATTCTGAGATGCCCTCCGTTCCCTCCAGCACGTGTTACAGCCTAAACAGAGGCAGGAGAGTTTGCACTGGCAATTTAGTGTCTGGATTGCTACATTTTAGCTTTCGATGAATTTAATACCACTGCAGGAAGTCAGCTGGGAGAGGCGGTGCCCTACAAATTGCAGTCCTTGTCTGGCAAAGAAGTTTGCAGAATAGACGCCTCAAATACCCTTTGGCAGCCCAGTCATGGCAGATTTTGCTCCTGTGATCTGCTGTGATACAGAGAGTGCTGGGGTACCTCTGCTAAGCTGGGCCTTTGCCCTCAAGGTACTAAACAGGCTTAGAGAGTGAAAATCCCTTGTCTGCACAGGCGTATGGACAAGGTTAGTCCAAGGCTTTCCTAGGTGTTTGGGAAACTTCCAGCAAGCATTTGGGTTTGCTGCAGGGAGAACATGCATATGTGCAGTGAGTGAAGCTCAGAGTGTCACAGCAATTCGTCACCTGGCTCTGGGGATCTTCAGAGATGCAGCCACAGAACACAGGATTGGGAGGGCATCACTCCTTGAGTCTTCAGGACAGAGGTGGAGTAGGGCAGGGCCTCTTACTGGCAGCTTTCTTAGGTGCAAATGAGCAGGAAGGCAGACCTGTGAAAATGTTTGGCTTTAATATTATAATGCAGATATGCCAGAGAGATAAAAGTGAAACAAAAAAATTGAGAAAGTACAGCCTACAAGTCACTTGCCAGTGAGGAAACCAATAAATGGGACATTTGGTGGGCTAAAAGTAGTGGCCCTAATCCTCAGTTTAGAGTTACAATGAGTGGTTGAGCTAAAAATCAGTAAGGTGAAACTTTCACTTAGATAATTCTGTAGTGACTGCTTAAATCCACAAAAACTTCCTCTGTCATGAAATGTGATATGCCTGAGGTGTGACTTTCAGAACCGGATACTTCGTAGTACCTTTGTCCACATTTCCTTTCCTCTTTGCGCTGAGAAATGTACTTTACTTAGCTTATTGTACTTTGTAAAACTTGCAAAATACTTCCGGTCACGCAGAATAATGGTTTGTTTTTGAAGCCCAGACAAAGTAAGTCACAATTCTTAGAGCCTGAAAATTATGAAAATTATAAAAAGCATACAGAGGTCCTAATTTTGAAAAACCAGGCATTGCTGTGATGTTGTCAGCTTGTTGCTGTCCAGCTGCTCCAGAAAAGCAGCAGCTGCTGCGCCTCACTGCCTGCTTCTTTCCCGGGAGGTGCTTTATGATTTAAATCACTTCTTTGGGTGGGGAAAAGCAGATCTCTCTACGTTTGCATTGACTCGACACCAAGAAATAAAACCATTTGCAAAGAATCTCTTCAAGGATAAAGAAGAATAGGCTTAACTCATAAAAAGTTGCTGAAAGCAAGATAAAAGAAGACATAGTACTGGAGTTTAACTCTCTACTTAGGAACATAGAAAACATACATGCAGTTTTATGCTTTTAAATGTAAAAAAATAAAAAAAGTTGTTAGGTGAGGCTTGTTTGTCTTTTTAAAGGCAGGTTTTCATGTATTGCTTATAGATGTAGAATAATCTCTTACATCAGAGAGCAGCATGCATGTGCTGTGTGGGCATCCTTTTGCCTTTTTTGGCTGGAGAAGAAATGCTTCCAAACTCTGTGCGAAGGCAAGAGGAGGACCTGACTGTGCTGCTTAGTATTTGTGACTCTTTATGCCGTGTGCTTTTAGCAGTGTGGCATGGCTAGTGGGTAGCTTCCCCCCACCCCCAAATCAGATTATCTAACAGTTAATCTGTTTTGTTGATGTGCTGAGCAACAGCAGCAAATTCAGGAGCAGACTCGGGGCTGGAGGGGGCAGCTTTTCTGAGAGCAAGCTGTTTCAACCAAACGTTTTCCTTTTAGTGACTCGTAGGATTAAATTTCAGGCTGTTGCCTATGGAACTTGGCATTAACAGCCAACGCATTCATCATGTTAGCTTTTCTCCTCAACTTGCCTTAGGGAAAAAAACAGTGATGTAGTTTCACCATCAGTCTCTCTTGACCAGCTTCTGAGGCTGTGATTACCCTTTTCCATCACTTTTTAATACTGACCAAAACCTGGGTGGTTAAATTCACGGTCCCACCCCTTTTTTTTTCCAGCAGATGCAGAATAGTTCTGAGATGATCCAGAATGGTACTGTTAACCTCCTTCCTTTACAGACAGGTTAATTTTATTTCCCAGCATATGTGTGAGAACCATCCATATGTAGCAAGCCTATTTCCTTCTCACTTAGAGGAAAGATGGGAATACATGTCTTGTTTTGTCAACATTTATTGCACTGTCTTTTTCTTGTTTTGATTAAGACCATTAGCCTGCAGATCCTGCCGTGGCTCCTGAGTTCCAGTTTACATAGTGTGTGTCTGAATGGTGAAGCCTCTTGTATTCATCTTTCTCACTTTTGCTGACATGAAGTGGGGCAGGGAAGACTTTGTAAGTCTAATTAGAGTGAGTGACTCTGTACCTTGTACGAGCTGCTCAGAGGCTTTGCTGTCTCTTATCCATATTACTGTCGCAGCCAAAGAGCACATCACAAGGGCACCCTGGGGTGGACCCCAAGTGCTTTATCTGTGGAGATTACTGCAGTGTGTTCGTGCAGGGTGAATCCAGACTCTGCAGCTTCAGCTTTCACAAAGCCTCCTCACGAGGGAAAAACAAATTATGCTGGCTAATAGGCAGCAATTGCTAGCAGGTAAAAGCCTAATGAAATCAAGAAAATGTGCAGTTCTCACACCTTGCAGCAAGTGCTGTGGGAAAGCTGAGAGATAATCAAAGCCTAGTAATAAGCACTAAAACTACAGATAACCTTGCCTTTTCCAGGACTGTGTTTTGCTTCTCTGAGAAAATGGTCTAAGAACATATTTTGACACCACAGAGATGAGATTTCAACCTGTACAGACAGGGCTGAGCTAATAACAGCTTGTAGGGGACAAGCCAAGAACTAGACAACCCTGTGCCTTCTGCTCAAGGCTATCCTCCTTCTCCACAGCTTGCTTCCAAACAGGCTGGATGACGTAGGGAAACGCACTTTTCAATTCTGTATCTTTAAGCAATATGTGGTGTTTACCTGTTTATGTAAACTCAGATGTGAGTATCTCTGGTGTATGTCTAGCTGTCGAGGTGACAAGGGGTAGGAGTAAGAGATTTTAAAAGTCTGTGTATTCTCCCTGGAGATACTTCAAAGATGTGCAGATGTGGCACTTATGGCCGTGGTTTAGTGTTGGACTTGTCAGTGCTGGGTTCATGGTTGGAGTGGATGATCTTAAAGGTCTTTTCCAGACTAAATGATTCTGTGATTGTATGATAACAGGAAACCTCAGTGTGAAGTCACAGGGTCATAGTGTGTGTATTTCATTTGGGAATGTTGTGTTTGGTTAGCTGGACCTGCTAAACTTGTCCCAACCACTGTAAGGAAGCATCCTGTCTCATTATATACCCATGGTTTTGCTACCTGGATATTTCTGTCCATGGAGAGTGAATAAATTGCATTTATTCAAATAAATAATGTGTAATCTTGAAAAAAGTCCCTTGAGCTACTGGCTCAATACAAGTGGATTTTTAACTTCTAGACAAATAGCTAGAAGGATCAGGAATAAACCTTCTCTGTCATCATAGATGTTGGTCTGCCACGTCCTCTCCATTCCATTTCCAAAGAATGGCAAAACAACAGTGTCTGGAGCAGCCCAGGTTCTTGAATCTATTTGTCTGTCCATTCTGTGCTTGCTCTTTTTCCATGTTACTTTTTGGGTCTGCCCTGTATGACCCTATACTCCTGCCCCAAACCTTAGTCCTGTTGTAAATGTAACCTTTTTACTCTTCTTTGATTATCACAGTCAATCAGCCTGTTTCTAAGCCAGGATCCCATTCTGGAGAGTTTGACACGTTATACAGTGACTGCCACATGGTGTTCAGTCCCAGCCCTCTGATTCAGCAAGCAGCTCTGAAAAGCCATGAAAATAAAGCACCTGTTTGTCCCTTTGTGGTTCAGGCACCAATTTTAGTTCATTTTCTAGTCCATGGTCAATGTGCCTTGGCCCAAGACATAGGATACGAAAGTCTTTTTTTCAGGATTTCTGTCTCTTTTGAGTCAGTTCCTCCAGTTTCTTCTTATTAGGCTCGTGTGACTCCAATAAAATCAGTAAGGTTTTGCATTTGTCTAATATTGTATGCCAAACAAAGACATTTGGAAGATTATCTGCCTGTCATGAGTATGTAAACACTTACTATTTGCTTATGTAACAAGTTCTTTAAAGTGGTGACTTTTGACAGCTACAGTTCAGTTTTACCAACTGTTTCTTTCTAAAAACAAAGAAGCAGTTGGACTCAATGGTCTTGAAGGTTTTTTCCAACCTTAATAGTTCTATGATTCTATGACAATAGAGGGTAGCAAGAGCACAAATGGATTCTATGAAAATACAGGACAGCAAGAATAGAAGTGATACTTTGCATTTTAATGTAAACAATTTGCTTGTAGGGAGTTAATGAATGAAGCAACTACTGAAAAACACAGAAAGCATTGTATTATTGACTAGAAATGTGAAGCATCATACATAATTCAAAGCCAAATCCCCCAGGAAGAGTTCACATAATGCACATGAACTGTTGAGCAGTTTAATAAACAAGGAAACCCAAAAGGGCAGCATTTGCTGTAATCCAGACATCTTGTTAATGCATACAGGTATTTGCAGCCAAGGGAAAACCATGGCATTTAACACGGGCGTGTTTCTGACTGAGAAACAAGACAAGGAGCTGATAATACCACCATGGTTAAGCACATTAGAGCAATACAGCTGTCTTTTATTCCTAAAATGCATGAAAATTTGATCAAACCTCTGAAGCCTTTGAGAGTTCACTTTCCCAGCCAGGGGTGGTGATACAGGAATTTCTAACCCAAATATCTGCGCTTGCTGCACTCCAGCAGTATTATGTGTTAGTAACTACAGAAGCCATTACCAATATGCATAAAATAAGGCAGCACTCGCCTCATTATCAACCAGTGTTGTAGATATTCTGTAGTAGTGATACGAGAGTTCCAGTTCCTTCTGTGGTAACTTCTTTGTGGAATCTTGACGCTGTGGAGAGCTCTAAAAACTTGCTGTTGTACTCAAAGCTTGGGTGAAAAAAGCCTCACTCGAAGTGTATTGCCATTGATCCGTGGAAGTCACTTTGCATCATTTGGCCCAGATGCTCCTCTTTTGTTTTTTCCCCAGCTAAACCTGAAATGGGAATTGCCATCCCAACAAAAGCCACTGATGTAGATCTTCAGTGGGATAGCTGAACTGCTCACTGTTACTGCCCTTTAGCATTTTGGGTAGCACTCTTGGTCGAACTATCACCAACCTGCATAGGCTGCAGGTTGCAGTCAGCAGCAGGGCTGCCTGCCTTGGACGGACTGCAGTTTCTCTGAGGCTGCAGGGGCGTCAGCTCCTGTTTGTCTTTGACTGCTCTGTTTTGTGCTGTCTAACCTGCCTGACATGGGAGAAGTGATTTGAAAGCTGCCTACAGTACTTCCTACTAAAATGAAGTCTGAAGAAATCAGACTGAAGAGAACCTTTATTTTTGCGTGGGGTTTTTTTTGTGTGCATCTGGATGGCTGTGGACCTCCACACATGGGGAATGCAAATATAATAGAGTGACACAGATTTCAGACCTCTAGGTCAGAGTGGCTCACTGTGCTAATTGCCTACTGACCTCCCTTTTGCATCCTTGGCAAAGCCTGTGCTTTTACCAATGTATGTTTCTGCTGTGACTGCTGATTATGGATATATAAAAAAAAACCTATTCCATTCTTGACCTTTCTCTCAGTTCTTGTAGACAGATAGGTGTTGACTAGTGTGGTCATTTTTCCCTGTGGGCTTTCTGGAACCACTTTTCAAGGAAGTCTAAACTGAGATGAACAGCTTTGTGGTTTGGGACAGCCTGCAGTGTGTGGAGTAGAGTTCCTTGGTCTCCCACAGATTTGGTCTAATGACAGTGAGTGGATTGCTTTCGAGGGCATCCATGGCTTTTTTTTTTTAACCAAAATTACCTGAAAGTGAGGCCAGTAATGCGAGTGAGTCAGGTGAGCTCTGTTTATTGTTGGGAAGAGCAAGGCATCTGCAGAGGGTGATGAGAGAAAGATGAGAATATCTTGTCTTTTTTGACTGTAGGAAGAGCCTCAAGGTAGCGAACTGATTGAGTTGACGTGACATTAATTCCATGTTATGATTTTAAATCAGACCATTCATTAATTTGGATGGGAGCACACTTGAACACCTTTTTACTTCCTTTTTTGGGCACTGACTCATCCAACCTGAGGCATCCCATGTTTGGTGTGTTAAGCTTAACTTTTCTGTGCTTTTTCTTACTTTCCTTTAACATTGAGATTGCCATATTCAGGTTTTGAGATGGAGCTCACAGACAACTGATCCACACCAATGCCTCAAGCAGAATGTATTGTTTCTGTGGGGTTTTTCTTACTTTTATTTTTTTCCCCTTTTTTCACAAGTACACTTCCACTAAATATTTTTAGGAACCACCATGATGGAGCATGTAAGTGCTTCAAACTAGTAACTGAGAGAATCATGTAAAAATAGCATTGGAAGGGACCTCAAAAAGTCATTTAGGCCATCGCTCTCCTTTTCAAGGTAGAAACAAAGGGGCACAAAGGCTTGGTTTGCATCTTCATTAACCTGAGTGCCCAAGTTACTCACTGTGCCCTTTCTGTACTGACTTAATTGTTTTTCATAACAGTCCAGGATTTTTAAAAAGCTGTTATTAAGCTAGATGCATTTACTGTATTTTGCTTGTAGATGGGATAAATACTGCCTGAAATGGCTGCATGGGACTCGAACTTACATTGTTAGTAACAACCTGATAAGTTACTTGGTAAAGTAGCAGTCTGTCTGCAGGGAGGAAAGAAGGTCTAAAAGAATTCACTAACAAACCTGAAATCTTTGTTGATATACTTGGTTTGCATCTCAGTGCTGTGTAGGAAGAACATTGAAAAATCATCACCAAAGCTGGATAAGAGAAGAATTTCCTTCAATTTTTGGTCTTTTTTATTCTTTTTGGCTTCTGGAAGTGGCTGGTCGGGTTTAAGTGTCTGGAAGTGTATTTTTGGCATAGGAGACCTCTATGTGTTGACTTTTAATGTACCAAGCTTTGAGACTGCCAAGCTTGCCTTCTGGGGAAATGTTACATAATTGAAGTGTCACAGAAAGTGTGTTGCTTTTTAACTGAATTCCTTTAATGTCTTTGGTATTTCCCTCTTTTATTTCTGAAGTTCCTTCATTTCATGTCATAAATAACACTGACCTTGCTGAATCCCTGCCTGTGAATCACTTGGAGACTGAGTGAACAGATACAAAAAGGGAAGTGAGAGGTTTATTCGAACTTGACATTAATGGGAGCAAGTGGTACTTAGAGTCATTGCCCTTAATGTCAGGAACCCCAAAACATTTCCAAGAATCATGAAACTGACGTTCCACTTCAAAGCCAGAGTCAGAAAAGCAGAATCAGAAAAATGAGCAGGGAAGACCGAAGGTTAGCAGTGCTGCTGTCTCATGACACACACAGATTTGAACACCCAAGCACACAGACAGCAGCGCTATCATTGTTAAATGTGTATATAATACAGTAACTTCACACTAAAAAAAGTGCCCATATTGTTGTTTGGGGTTTTTTTTGCACCAGATGAAGTACGGACAGAATATCTGTATTCTTGGAGGATGTTGTATCTCTTCAAGTACTACACAAGGACTAGGTGTTTCCTCTGTGGGGTGATGACTCTTCTCATGAAACCAGGCTAATCTCTGGGTAGCAGAAGGAGTGATGCAGTAGTTGCTCATTAGAGCAGAGTACCTCCCCATGGGGCTGGTCATACTGTCTTATTTCTTGATTTCGTTTCCAGCCTTTGCTTACGAAGTGTCTCGAGAGCCTCTGAGTAAACATAATTCCAGGAGAAATGCACTAGAAGTGTTTGCAAAGAAAAATGCTGGAAATAAAATGTTGGCTGATATTTTCACTGAAGGAGGTTACTCTGAGCTGCCCTGGTGGTCCAAGTAGTGGTTTTAAGAGACACAATATTTTCTTTGCCCAGCGTAGCATATATCAGTCGAAATACAGAGTGGTGTTTATATCCTGCATATCCTAGTGTGGCCAGAAGTATCTCAACTTAATTTGAATTGTTGAATTGTGTTTTCTTAAGTCTGCATTTCCAGTACAAATACTGGAAAGGCTAAGAAGCATTAAATGTAAGAATAAAGATTTGTTTCTGTGTATTAGTCAATTATGAAGTGTACAGCTCTATAGAATTTGATAACAGTGACATAAAAATAATGGCATCTTTAAAGAAATATAGGGACCTTACATCTGAAAGGCACATCAGAGCTACGGCCCTTTTCTTATCATGTCCACATGTTTTGACAGTGGGAAAAGGATGCTCTGAGCAGATGAAGAGCGATCTCTTGTTCTATAATTATAACTCCTTTTAAGGAATTATTTGGAAACAGCATCTCTGAGATGAAATTGTGGAATTATTTTAGCCAGAGCATCTATCTGACATTGATTCATTCAGATGCTGTTTGTAGTGGCTTTTCCTGAAGTCTGAGGTTCTACTTTGTTGCAAATGACAACCTGTAAAATGCTGGGATGTGCTGCAGGATTTTAAGAAAATGTTTTACCCTTACACCTGCCAGGATATTTGGGGCCCTGTTCCCTTTCTCCAGGATGTCTGTAACTTCCAGACATAATCAATAGGAATTGCTCATATCCTGTGCTGGGAAAATAAGGCCTGTGACCCAGTCTATTAAAACTTGTTGTGTAAAGAGCGGTGTATAAATAAAAATAGCCAGCTTTTCCAGTAGTGGTAGATGTTTTTCCTTCTCTTCAGTAGCCCTTCCATAGCTGACTTTCCATACAAAACGTCCAGTTCAATAAAGTTTTTAGCCAGTGGGGGATTTAATTTTCATTTCATTGTGGGGAGAACTGGCTTTAAGGAGAAAAGGTGTGTGCCTTCTGAATGGAAGCACAGACCTTTCCTCCCTGATTGTAAGGGGGAAATTAAGGTTTATAAGGCATTTGCTTTTCATAAAATATAAATGCACTTTTGAGGTTTTTATATTACTGTTCTAGCAAGGTGTGCATTAAAGGGATTTTTAAGAGAAGCTGCATATCCAAGCTCCACATAGATTTTATAACTATAAGGTCCAGGAGAATAACTGTTTCTCTGTATTGCACTAGAAAGCATTCCAGTGACTTTCTCCTTGTGAAATCAGGAAAGATAAACACTCTGACTCTATAGAAGTATAAATATTTTTCTCCAAGACATTTAGACTTTCACATGCTGTTGAGGATTGTTTTTCTTTTTCTTTTTTTTTTTCTTCAGCTATAAGAAGGCCTGCATATTCAAAACATTTTCAGGCTCGAAGTGTAGTTTTAGCTAAGGGTGGGTGTATCTTGCAGAGCTTGAGGTTTGGTGAGCATTGCCAGCTACCTCTGGGTTCACGCAGTTCAGTCGTCTAGTTGAAGCCTGAAGAAACACTTCTGTGTTTCGTTTGTGGAGTTTTTCTTTTTTTTCCGTATGTTTTTGTTTGTTCTGTTTCTTGTTTTGAATTAGGCTTTCTGTGCTGAGCCCAACTTGGAACATCACCTTATGAAAGATCATGTGTGTTTTGTAATGTGCAGCTTGTGCTTGCCTCTCTGGTCTCCCTCCTGGAGGTGAAGGTGACTGGCTCAATAATAAACACTAAGGAATTCATCAGTGAGACTGTCATGTGTGAACAGCAGCGTTTGGTGATCTTGAACTTCCCATCAGATAATCTCATTTTATCACTCAGGTTGCTTTACACCCAAATGCAATTGGGAGCCAAGGCTGGTATTGGTGACTGTACTAAATAAACACCCGTGGACCCTTGTTTGGACTGCTGCCCATGTGGAAAGAAACCCAAGAAAGTTCATATTTTGTACAATTTTGTTCTCATAATAGCTAAATGTGCTTGAAATTAGACCAGGTAGGTTTGCCATCTCTGTTTCAAAGCTTCTGAGAAGCTGGGGGTGCACATCTAAGAAATCACAGAGTGATTTTTGCGTTTTTCTAATCAGATCTGTTTACTAAGGATAATCCAAGTTTCAGTCAGCGTGCCCCTCCCAAAAAACAGTTTTCCCCTGTCTAATCACCATCACAGTTTAAAAATCCATGATTTATTTGTGATTTATTTCTGATTTTAAAAGACTACCTTAAGACTCTGGCAATTGATTCTACCTGTGCCTTTTCCCCTGTAGACAAAGGCCCTCTTATTCAGAGCATGTGTACGTATGTAGATGTAGATATATATGTTTATACATATAATCAAGTCACCTCCTGGTCCTGTTTTCAGTAAAGCTCCTGAAATGCTTCAGGTCTCCCCAAAACACTTTCTCCACAGCCACCAGCACTTGGGCTGTTCTGCAGTTCCTCTCAGTGGCTCTTTGCTTCTGCTCATTGTTTCCTGTTTATAAATCCCAGGATTGTACTTTTCTTTGCCACAAGGTTACCCTTGAACTCTACCCTCATATGGCACTCTTCCTTTTGGTTGGCTATTCTGCCAGACTTTCCAGTTTTTGGTGTCTATTTTTCTTACTTTTTTTCATCTTTTCTTTTTCCTCTGCTTATTTGTTTGCCTAGGTTGGCTTCCTTGTTCCTAGAAACACCACCCTTGCTTGTAGGAGTGCCTTAGGAGATGTGCATTGCTGCAGGTGATCCCTGGCAACTCTCCCCTGCCATTCCCTTGACTTTGTTGTGCTATTCCTTGTAGGAAGCAGCCTCTGTTGTGGAATATGGCTGGGCTGGCTTTCCTGCAGGAACATTACTAGGTACATGTTGGGAGTTACACAAAGTAAATGTAGGAACTAATGTAGCAGAAAATACTCCTCATTCTGTGTTGAGTGGAGCATGGTGAGCTGGGGAAGCCAGAGCTACATTCCCTGTTTCTTCTGTGACCTGGACACCTTGCCCCACTCTCAGCTGATGATACTTGCCGACCATTACAGCCACTGGAGAGGGAATATGATGATGTTACAGCTGCAGAGAATAGCAGCCAACCTTTTGGGGGCATCAGAGTCAATAACTTATAGAAAGGGCCAAATCCAAAAAGATCATAGAATGGTTTGAGTTGGAGGAAACCGTAAAGATCATCTAGTTACAACCCTCCTGCCAGAGGCTGGGACACCTTATACTAGACCAGGTTGCTCAGAACCCCATCCAACCTGGCCTTGAACACCACCAGGGATGGAGCATCCACAGCTTTTCTGGGCAATCTGTGCCAGTGCCTCACCAGAATCCATGGTGCTGGCCAGGTGAGATCAGCTTGCTGGTGCTGCTAAAGACTGGCATAGAGAGAGCTCAGTGGCTGTGGTGGTGAAGAGAGACTTAGCTGCTTCCAGACACTCTTTTGCTATATGAGTCAGGGCTCAGGTTGGTTATTTACTTAGACTGAACAGCAACAGACAAGGGTAAATCATCATTGCACTAGATTGTGGAGCTGACAATCGAATCAGTCAGTGAGAGGAATATTAGCTAACACCAGAACAGCTCATGTGGCCAAAACAAACCCCAACCAAAACAAAAAATGAGCTAAGACACCCCAAACCAGTGGGTTTAGGTGGCGTGTTCTCAATTTTGTCTTAGCTGTTCTTAATTCTGTCTTTGTTCCTGTTATTCTGTCTTGGTTTTAACATATATACCAACCTGTTGCTAAATTTTTTGTGTAGATAACCCTGACAACCATAGTTAAAAAGAAGTGTATTGCTTCCCATGATATAAAGAGAGGCCCTGGGAGCTGTGTTTTACTCTAAAAGCTCTCATTTGCTCTGAAGTTGATGTTCTTAAAAATTATTTTGATCTGTTTGCATTGGTGTAGGTAATTTAACTATGTCAGTGTGTTCATCATGTAGTAAAGACCTAACATTTATCTTCTCCTTGATTTTCTTTTTTCTCTTTTTCTTTTTCTTTAGAAGACATTTTAAGTGTTGTTTACCCTAAGAGTTCATAGGGACAGCTGGAGAATTGCAGAACTGACAGTGTAAGAGACTAATAAAATAAAACTTGATTTCTTGAGAATGGAGATTAGTTTTATTACCCAAATAATATATATTTGTCCTGATTTTTGCTGATTTATGCTGATTTCCCTTTTTTTCTTTCAGTGCATGGAATAGGTCCCCATTTTTAAGCAGTCTTTGACCACACTGCACGAAAATGAAGACCAAAGATTGAGCATCTCTATCCCATCCTTAGGATGGAAGGTTTCCCTGACAAGGTTCTTGAGCAAACAAGACTCCTCCAACAAAAACAACAGGGACTTTATTATTCCTGTTTATGTCTGAGGTAAAATGAACTAGGACAGGGCCCCCTCTGTTTTGAGGTGTTAGGCTGATTTTCGTTTCTTTGTTTAATTCAGAGAGTCACTGGCATTTGGGGTTTTAGTAGGTCATAAACAGACAGTGGCTACAAATGTGCCCCCCTAAGTGGGGTATGTCCTTGATCTGGCTGGGTGCAGTGAAGAAACCTTCTGTCACTGGGTTGGGTGACATTTTGGGGAAAGCAGCTGACACTGAGTCTCATGATTCCCTTCCTTCCCTTCCCCTACTCCTTTTGCCTCAGCATGCACAGGGTGGCTTCTCTCTCGTGCCCCCTGAACCAGGCTAATGCCACATAAAAACTCGACTGCTGCTTTTGCAGTAGGCACAAAGACTTGTGGCATCAGTCATCCCTGTGACACTAACAGGAGGTGACAAATAAGGTGGTTCAGGCTTGTGGACACAACACTGGGCACAAATGACTGAAGCCACTTTTCCTCCTGGAAAAGTCTTTAAGATGGCAGCAGCTAGGAAAAATGTTGGCAAACATGCTGCTCATAATCAAAGCTAGCTAACCCATATACAGAAAAGTATGTTCAAAGGTATGGAATGGCTTCCATATGGGGAATGGCTGAGTAAAGCAGGGATCATTCAACTTGGAAAAGAGATGACTAATGGCACATATTGTAGAGGTCTAGAAAACTCTCATTAAAATCCAGTGGTACTGAGGGATTTCAGCAATGTTGGAGGGTTTGGAAGAGTGTCAGTGATATTCTGCCTCAGGTTTGCCTTATTTCATTCTGCTGGTGTGTTCCTCATCTTCTGCCTGAAATTTGGCTTATTTGTCCTTTTGTTCTGTTGGTTTTTTTTGGGTTTTTTTTTGCCACTTTTCTTTTGCTCCATTTTAATTCATTATTCTTTTCAGTGATTTTTAATCCCACCCCCCTGCACAGAGTGATTAAAGCAGTTGGTGTTTTTGCACCCCTGGGGGAGTTTTACCTGAGTAAGGAAAGAGGAAATTCCCTGAAGTAATTTTATGAAGTTTCCAGATTGCTGCTCTGAGCCTGTTTCTTGCCCAGCTAAGTCAGGGTCACTTGAACTGGAACATGCACAGCAATGTGGCTTAAAACCACACCAGATGTGCTGCTTTCTAGCTCTTTACTCTTTCAGTCGTCTGTGCTTTTTGAACCACAAACCACTCCAGCCCACGCAGAGCCACTAGAGTTGTATGTGGCTTCAGCCAGAGTTGTCTTAATCTCTTGGTTTGGGGATTTTCTTTCATCTTCTCTGGAAATAAACAGATGCCCTGTAAGGCTGCTCTGACTGGCAGGTTTGATGGTGCAGAAGGAGGATGCTCACAGTCCTGCCTCTCCAAGCAGCTGACAGCATCTCCAAGCAGCAGACATCATCACCACATCCTCTCTTCTCCAGTCTACAGCCTCTGGTACCCCATCCTTGGGTCAGTGTGGAAGCTGCAAAACCTTTGAAACTGGTTGGACTTGCTCTGGGAACTGATGGAGTTCCAGTCTTGGGGACTGGTGATTAAGGAACTCCCCCTCTGGTCCCTTTCCATTTCCTTTCATGAAGCCAGAGTTAGAGATTGAGCCTCATGGGTTTAAAAGGTATTTTCAGCTGTGTTAAAAGTGTTTGAAACATCATTTTAGGATGCAGGCAGTTCAGTTGAAATTGTATTTTTACATACATGTCTTTCACTCCCTCTCTTTTTTTTCCTGTAGCTTGGAAAGTTCCTAATGATTCTTTACTCTCCAGGGTCAAATGTGGTTTATTTTGCATATAGCACTAATATTTTTTAACATTTTCTCTCATGTTATGTGTAAATGGACAGGATTGGTCCGTACATGAAAAAAATCACTGATTGTCTCTAAGTTTAGTTTAAAAGCTGCATAATAATACATTTCATAATGATCAATCTGCATAATAATGGCAGCAATTTTTCTGTGTATAGTCTCATGCTTCCTTCCTAATTTTCTATGGGTTTTCAATATTCTTTGTGTGTGAAGTTTGCTGAACACAAACAGCACATAACTCTATTTGAGGGTCATCACTCCATGTGTGTTATTTAATTATGCAAACGACAGCTTCAGTTACCTACAGTGTCATTTAGTTGTTTCTGCTCCTTTTATCTTTGAGGGTTCCATGCATCTTTTCACACCTATAAGTTGCATTTCTACTGAACACGTTTATATATCATCAAGGTATGGGATTAATGCTTGGAAGGAGGAATTTCAGGTCCCTGCAGCACTTAGCTGTGCTGGGGTAGCTGGTCCAGTGTCCTAAACACTGGGCTATGATCAGCTCTCTGGTTTTATGCTGTGCTCTGTGCAAGCATCTCAGTTCATCCAAATACAGCTTACCAGGGGAGGGATCCATAGTTTGAAGTGAGGAGGGTTTAAAGCAGGGGCAGGATGACAAACTCGACATGCAGGGAAGGGTCAATGACAGTGTCTACCAGCTCTTGCTGAATTGGTCTGCTAGCAGAGAGAAAGGCATCTCTGGCAGTCAGGGTACTGCTAAGTCCTGCCCCTACTCCCAAGAAAGACATGGGCAATTCCAGCCACTCCACTTGTACATCCTGCCTTTTTGGAGGAGTATTGGTCCTGCTTTCTCATTGGCAATGCCATCGAGGTTTAGATGTTCTGCCCTTGTGTTTGTTCCAAGAACCTTTGTCGAGTCATTCAACATACTCACTCTAATTTCTCCATTTGTAAAAGAATATATATATTTACACCCATCCTAAGAGCACCAGGCACAGTCACCAGTTTGTGTTTGCATTATACTCTACCCTGACTACATAAGATGCTATTTAAGGCATATTTTCTTTTGGCACACTTCCACTGAAGATAGCAAAGCAGCTTCTGCTTTAGACAGTGGGTGTGTTTTGCCACAACTCTGAAAAGGTTGTATTTTACTAATAAATTATCCTGGTAGCATATTTTCCTCTGAGTTGACGCTTATCTGAGCTGTAAGGTCTGCACGAAGGAGTCTGTGTGGTCACGTTGTACGTGAAAAAAAAATCATAAAGCATCCCAGTGCAAAGTCCAGCACATACAACAAGTGGCAAATACTACCAGCAGTATATATATGGTTTAAAAACCCAGGGAAATTTCTAGAGAGGTCTTCAGTACAAAGGATTAGGAGTTCTAATGAAGTACTATCTTGGTTAAGCTAACAGAGTCTTGACAATTTGTGCCTTAGGTTGGGTTGGGATCTGAGAAAACCTTTCAGAGAACCGCCTGCTTTCTGTAATTAAGTGTAAGTATCACTGTGATGCTTCATTAGCATTGTTTAGTTCCGCAGACTGATGAGCTGACACTGTGGGAACGGAGCCCAGGAAAAATGCAGCTATCTGGCTTCATTTGATTTTGTGAGCTTTGTAGCTGTTTGCTTCTTTTTCCTTTTCTGCAGTTGCTGCATACAATTTAGAGAAAGTCAATATATTTCTGAGCTCTTCCAGCCTTGGCGAGATCAGCATTGATTACAAAAACATGAACAGAAATTTCTTTGTCCCTAAACAGTGATAAACAGTGGCTAAAGCTGCTTTTCACAGAAAAGATCACAGTCAGAAGCATCTTGCCTCTCCTGGTTTTAGCATCAAAAGAAACAAACCAAGAACAGCTCTGCTGGAGATTGTTGTTGTCCATTTCAGGATAGAATAGCAAAATTTTATATCCCTTACTTAAATGCTGTAATCAGTCATTCACATGAGTATGTCTTTTTTCTCTAAATGTCACTTCATTAAAGATATTTGTGCTTCTGCAATGAAATGTTTCATGACAGTAAGGTCTTCTAAAGAAAAAAACATAGTTTGTGTAAAAGAATTTCCTTCTTTTACAAGTGGGAAAAGTGCTGTAGGGAAAAGGCGTCGCTCCTCTCTCCATGGTTGCTTCACTTGCCTTTTAAAGGAAACCTGATTTATAGTTAAATGTTTTGGAAGATGGGCAGAGGACCAAGGCAAATGTTAAGGGTGCCAAGGAGAAGCGGGAAATGAGGGAGAGGGGTAAGTTGAAGGAAGTATCTCTGTGCCTTCTATCAGAGAAGGAAAACAATTTGGAAATGTGGGTGGGAGGAGATGAAAGCACCTACGTCATTGCAAAGCAAGGGCTCTAGAGTGAAAAAGAAAAAAGATGATACGGTGAAACCTTGTGCTCTGATAACTTCAGTAGCTCAATACCCACAAACACAGGGCTACGTGCTGCTAAGCTGTCTTTACTTCTGGCCTTCCCCTGAGTTTTTTTTCCTCTCAAGCTGGACAGCCTGGAAGGGGGTTAGCTCTCTATGCCTGGTGGGTCTCAGTTTTAGCAGTGGGAACAGAGAATGGTCGCTTCCCTGCTGACAGCTCTCCTCCTCCACCCAACAGGGTGCTGCGTGGGGGTACCTAAGGGCTGGCAGTGCCTTGGGGTCCCAGAAGTGAGTGGGCAAAGACTTCTGCATCCTGCCTTCCGACACTGTAGGGTGAAGTCCTGCCCCAGAGCTCACCAATCCCTTGCCCTTGGTGATAATAATACCTTTCTGGGTCGGGCAGTGAGAGGAGAAGTGGACAGGCCCATCTGCAGGACTCAGGCTGATGTTCAGCACAGGGGGTGATGCGTGGTGCAGTCTGTCTCTCCAGGTCAGCAGGTACACCTCACGTCTGCTGCTGCTTTCCTGGGTCTTATGCTGTGTTCACACCCCTGGGGTGGAACCTGAACACTTGATGCTCATAAATGCAGTGCAGAGGTCTGAGTCACCAACCCACCCTTGCAATGACCCTTCTGCCTTGGGTCAAACCCTCAATGGGGCTTTGAGAAGCAAGAGGCACTGCCTGTCTCAGCCCCAGTCCTTTCTTGTTCATCACTTGTCACAGAAACAGGTATGGTTTCCCCACTCTGGCTCAGTGAAGGCCTTCTTGGCATAATCAGACCTCTGACTTCAGCCCTGTTGTTTTGGTGTCATGTCTTGACTTAACCTTTATTCTCTCCAGGGGAATTGAAACTTTCAATTTCCAGTTAATGTAAAAACAAATCTATGCTTTGAGACCAAAAATCCGTCTGCCCCAGTTGGTGTTTCTCATAATGACAAACAGCAGTTGCTTGGAAAAGAGAATAAGCACAGGGTGAACATTTAACCCTGCCTCCCCAGAATGGCTCTCCCAGCTTCCGGCAGTTTGTGGTCCCTGGATGTTTTTTCATACTTAGTTGCTCTCTGATGTTTTGAACACATAGAATCTTGTGTTTTAACCAGTAATTTTCTCATGTGATGTCCTTCCTATTTTAATCAGAGCTGCCTTTTGGGCTTAGGAGCCTTAGGTGAGGAACCTCACTGAATAACTTTGAACAGCCTGATCTGTAACTGGTCTGTTATGAAACCTCATTAGAAATTGGTGTCCTTTCTAGTCCTCTGGCATTAAGTCAGTTTATGCAAGGGATTATAGATGACAGTCTGCAGTCACTTCACCTGTGATACATGACATGTTGACTATGTATTACTGTCACATACTGTGTATTGCTCTTCCCTTGCCAATCTTTTTCTGTAGTATCATTTATTGATACTTCAGGTTGAGACCAATGCTGTGAGTGCCCAATAGAGAAGAGTTCCTGCAGGGAACAGTCCTTTTGCCCAGCTTGATTTCTTACCAATACTGTAATGCTTCCCAGTTTGCCTACATAAGTGTCTAGGATGTTGTTTAAACAATATTATTCTCCTTCTTCCCTGAAATGGAAGAAGCTCAGAAATCAGGTTCTCTGAAATATTGCTTTAATTTTCAAATGTAATTTTTGAGTGCACAAAAGTGTAATCTAAGTATTCTGGTCCCTTTATAATTGCACCACACAGAATAGAAGAACTGAGATTGAACTCTCAGTGGATGGTCTTAAAGACTTGGAACCCTTGTTGCAACTATGAAGATGGTGATTCAGGGTCAGGTTGGATGAGGCTCTGAGCCACCTAATGTAGTGAATTGCATCCTGCCCATGGCAGGGAGGTTGGAACTGTGTGATCTTTAAAGTCTCTTCCAACCCAAATCGTTCTACATTTCTATGATTCTGTGATAGTAGAGCAATTTACATGGCATTAAAATTCAATTGAAATGCCATCTGATTAACCTATATACCAATTCCCTTGTAACTTCATTGTAAAGAAATCAAACACAATTATAAAGGAATACTGTTTTCAAAGAGAACAAGGTCTGTAGCAAAAGGTAGTACCTCCTGATGGCCAAACACTCCATTCTTGGCTATAGCTTAGACAGTCATAACTACGGCACCATCACCATGGAGTCCTTTTCATTCTCTTCAGTAATAATTTTTCAGCTGAGCTGCTGTTCTGGAGGGGGGAAAAAAGAAAAATTCTTTTAAAAATATCTCTGTTTTGCTCCGAATTTGCTTTAGAAGGTTACCCATCATCCAGTTCGTAGCATAAAATCCATTCACAGGGATGCAGGAAGCAACAGGAGCTACAGCAGGAGAGCACTGGCATGGTTGGCAGCACAGTGAGTCCTCGTTCAGAGCAAGTGCTGCTGAGCTCACAGGAAGCATCACCACCCCTGCTGAATCCACTGGCACTGCGAGGGGCTGGCAGTGCCCACGGACCACAGGCTGAGCCTGGAGGTGTGGCTCTGGAGCTGGGCACGGGTGGGATGTTTGGTTTGCTTTCTGAGAACGGCTGCTGGGTACTGGAATGGATTCTTAAAAATGAAATTGTTTCTTCAAGGAGTAAAGGAAGAGTTGCTTACGTTCTTGCACCTTCCTGCAAGGTGTCTGTTCCTGGGCTCCGAGCAGGACTGAACACTCTCAGGGCAATTTCTGAACTCTAAAATAGTGTCTGAATTTTCACTTACAAAATCTGTAAAAGGAAGCACTTTAGTGCTTGATTTTGATCTACAGCATAAGAGAAATCTTCATTTATATCTTGATCTGCTATCTTAGAGAAGACTCTATATGCCTCCAAAATTGGAATTCTATTCAAATAATTCAATTAATTTCTCCGCCTGACTTCTGGCTGTTTCCAAGCATGAGGAATTAAACTGTCTATTCTAACATGTGTCAGCAACACCACTTTTTAGAGCCTCCATCAAAAACTGACAAAGATTAAAGCATCAGCCCACCACTGCTGGGCCTGACTGCTAATGAGGAGAGGAAAGGACTGTGTTCAGTGTCATCCTTGAAACTCCCAGGGCAGAATCAAGAAATATCACAGGTTTGTAGGCACAGCCTGAGGCCAAGGTGTAGAATTTGCATACATCTTCTGGATGTAAAACCTGTTCATTTCTTCTACAAAAGCCACTGTTACTGAACTGAAGTCTTCTCGTCTATCACCGGTGAATAGATTGTTACCCTTGAAGTTTGAAATCTTTGCAGGAAAGCATGCCAGCTGAAATGTATTTCCATAGCCAAATACTGTGTGGAGAGGGAAGGTTTGGAGAGTGTCTTCCAGGTCTTTTTCCAAATGAGCATCTGTAGCTGTTGAAAACACTCTGACTTCATTGCTGTCTCAGAAGGTGTCTGGCACCTGCCACAGTGTTGCTCTCCATCTCCTCTGTTGATTCCAGATGAACAGATTCATCTCTGGAATCACTCTGGAAGTGACCAGAGTGGCCCCAGCTTGGTGTGGCTGTTGTGCCATCGGGGGATCAGCCACAGAGCCACATGTTTGGCCCAGTGACCGGGAAACAAGCAGAGCCTGGACACAGCTCTCCAGCAATGCCAGGGTCAGTCCAGCACCCACTGATAGCTGTGCCATTGGCCCTTCTGCATGATGCCATGGGATGCAGATACATTTTCTCCACCCAGAAATACTTGGTCAGGCAAATACACTTCAGCAACTTAAAGGGACTTAAATCATCCCAAATGCCTGTAACTTCTACCTTACTTGTTTGGTTATTGGCTCATAAGGAGAGAGAACTGATATGTTAAATGTTTCCTAAGCCAAAAAAAGGAAGAAAAGAAATACGTTCACTGCAGCCTGAATACCTTTGATTTATGAATCTCTGATTCATCTTGACAGCTGCTTAAAAATTCATGTCAAACTCTGCATTAATCTTGGCCAAAAAAAGAAAAGAAATGTGTTAGGGAGCCAGAGTGCCACAAAATGCAGTTCCCACTGTGGATGTGTCTGATGAAAGGCATCGGTAGCATTTCACATACCAGAGGAGCATCAGGACATGTTACCAGATACTTTCTCTTCTTTGAGTCCGTTGATCAAATGTGTACTGGGGCATAAAAATGTATATCCAACAGTGATGTCTGGTGACATTATTCCTTTCATTAATTTGTATATATTTAATGTATGTTGGAGCTTCTAATGTGAAACTGAGATAATACAGAGAAAAGATAAGTAAATTACTTTCTTTTTTCTATTCCCAATATTGAGCATGGTTGAGAACAAAAACATAGCTCAATGACATGATTGATAAATAATATTCTCTGTAATGCTTGGAAAAATGATCATTAACTCAATAAATTGTTTTTCTTTTAGAAATCATCATTATTATTTGTTGCCAATTTGGTAATTTTTTCCAAGAATTCTTCATTCCAAGTGGCAGTGTTTTCCAAGAAAATAACCAGATAGCCTGAAATTGGAATATATTAAGTGTTTGAGTAAATAAAACCAGCAGCTTTCCTCTTGCAATGACTGTGTCTTCTTCTTTCATTTCGGAACACAGTTTTATTTAGCGTATATCCGTGGCAATTCATTTCGTGTCCTGTGTGTTTTAAAGCATCTTAAAAGGCCCTAAGTTCAAGGTGGCAGACGATGGGAGGCCTTGTCCCTGTCAGAGGGATCTAAGGAGGTGAGGGCAGAGAAGGGAGGCGTGTGGCTGCTCTCCTGTTCGGGACCAGTTATGTTTCCACCATGAACTAAAGCCAGGAAGCTGCACTGGTGCTTAATCAGAAAGGGCAGGTGAGCAAAAAACAGCAATGACGTTAAATCTGTGCAGGAGATCAAAAAGTTTTTCTCCCTCTTTTTACTTACTTTGCTCTTAAGGGAAGATAGGACATTACTGTGGGGTGCTTGTTTTATTATTAGAAAAGTACTAATTTCAGAATTCTACAAATGAATGTGATTATTTACTTGCAACATGTCATATCTCCAGAAATATATTAAAGGTATATTAACCATAATTTAATTAAACATAAGCAAACATTTAAGTTTTTAAAGAAATGCAATTCAAGATAATTAAAGAGTTAAGATACTACCTCTATTTTCTACTGAAAATGAGTTTGTCTGCATCTCCATTTTTGTAGACTATCAGGTAATACTCATACAGTGTCTCAGATTGTGCTGAAGATGATGTTAAAGGTCTGTACTGGACAAGTGAGTGGGTTTGGGGAACAGTTGATTAAATCCATTTCAGTATTTTTGGCTGTGAAATTTTTCACAGTGGTTCTTTTTGGCTATGCAGGAGGTTGTTGCTTTGGTTTTCTTATGGAGTAACTTTTAAATTTTTATTCCCTTTAAAGAAAGGGACAAGAACAAAGGAACCCATGTGGACAGCTAAGCACTGCTCTAGACAATTTGTCTTATTGACTGCAGGAAAATTACTGGCATGGCACCAGTGCCCTTTTCAGCCACTTGGAGACTTGGCAAATTCTCCTTAGGCTGCTAGGGTAATCAGGGATCAGAAGAGTTGCAAAGCTAGATTTATCTTGACTGCTAAAGGTGGACTCTTGCTAGAAAAAAATAAAGATAAATACCTGAAAATTATTAATCCTTTATGGTGGAGTATCAGCAGAAGGGTTAAGTTTCTGATCATGGTTATCTAAAAGTCTTGACTCAAAGTATTGATTTCCCCCTATTCTCTGGCAGACCTGTTCATAATAAGGAAAGTGTTACGATGGAAAGTCTCACAAGAGGAAGGGTAGTGGTTTTTACACTTCTACATCAAGACTTGAGAGAGGAGGGTTCAGTTCCCAGCTTTGCAGCACATTTTGTCTATGAGTTACACCAGTCTGTCCCAGCTATTTCAGTACCTCCAGTTGATCCAGGCAGAATTTTATGGTTTCCCCCACAATTAGCGTTTTCTGCTGAACACCACCCCCCTGTTGGTTTTTGTGTATCCTAAGTCCTGCTGAACACCTCCTGGTCTTTAGCATCTGAATACATTTGAAAATCTGGCTTGTATCTCCCAGGGGTTTTGGGCCATGAAGACTAGAACACAGTGCTGCACTGGTGCACTCTCACACCTCCATTTGTGGCCCAGTGATCCCTTCCCACCTCCACGAATGTCCTGACACAGTCAGTGCTTTCTCCTCCAGCCGCAGTGGAAATACAGATAGCCATGGGATTAACAACGTGCAGGCTGATTTCCTGGGATTTCCGCTGGAATTCTGAAACCCCACCCCAGCATCGCTCTCTGACTTCAGACACCCCCAGTTTGTAGCTTTCTAAACGCCAGTTTGTGATCATTTAATATGCTGTTGTTTCTGGTACATTTCTACGTTACAATACATTCTGTTTGTCCTTAGCTTTTTAGTGCAATTCAGGATTTGACTATTGCAAAACATTGTTAAGTGTAAAAATAGTCTACATGCATGAAGTGGGAGAGCAGAATATCTGTAATATTAAACCATAAAGCACATATAGTTTATTTGCAAGGCCAGAAAAAGCATTTAATGAGCTGCTGGATCCCGGATAATTTCAGACCATATATTTCATGTACACAGGGGACATAAAAGTATGAAAAGAAAATAGTTTCAGCAATGTGTGATGCGAGTGAAATCAAACAGTGCTGTGAAGAAAGGAAAACTGGTGCAGAGTCGAGAATAGGTGGGTTGGTGGAGGGCCCAGTTCATGGGATCGTGGCTACAGAAGGCTTGGCAGGACTGTAGGAAGTCCCTGCTTCATCCCATTAGTGGGATTCTGCTGTCTCAGCTGTGCTGACTTGCGTCCTTCTGGGGCCACGCTGCAAACTGTGTCAGAGGCTGAGCTGGGCTGTACTAGCATTTCTTTGTGGAATTAAACAGTGCTCTTGACTTTAAACTTGTATCAGT
>JAWWMO010000138.1:10954490-11017813 GCA_035047845.1 Dendrocincla fuliginosa | reverse complement strand
CAGACTCATGACCCTGCAAAATGGCCTGTGATGAATGTGTATGGAATTCTGGATGCAGTGCACCTCCCTTTCTGCAGTGTTTACAGCAATACCATCTAGATAAGCCTCAGCAGTGCTAGAAATCTGTGTTTATGTCAACCTATGGAACACATTTTTTGTATCTCACCACGATTAGTGTGTAGAAACATCCTGTGTAATTGGTTTAGGTTCACCAGATCCATCTGACTTCCCCCTTGGTAAGCAGGAGGGGAGAGCAGGAGAAAGCACAGCTTTCTTGTTGCTGTTTTGACAAGTTTAGACAAATGAGAGGGCTGGGCAATCACCAACTGTGTCAAGTTTAGTAAGGGCAGGTGCCAGATTCTGCACCTGGAACAGGGCAACTCTGGTTGTGTGTATAGACTGGGAAATGAGAGGCTGGAAAGCAGTGCCATGGAAAGAGACCTGGAGGTCCTGGTCAGTGGCAAGATGAATATGAGCAGCAGTGCCCTGGCAGCCAGGAGGGCCAGCCATGTCCTGGGGGGCAGCAGGCAAAGCATCACCAGCTGGGAGAGGGAGGGGACTGTCCCGCTCTGCTCTGCACTGGAGTGGCCTCACCTGGGATATAAGAAGGATATTAAGCTGTTAGAGAATGTCCAAAGGAGGGCAATGAGATGGTGAAGGCTCTGGAGGGGAGGCAGTATGAGGAGTGACTGAGGGCACTTGGTCTGTCCAGCTGGAGAAGAGGAGGCTGAGGGAAGACTTCATTGCAGGTACCTCACAAGACAAAACAGAGGGACAGGCACTGATCTCTGCTCTGTGGTGACAGTGACAGAACCTGAGGGAATGGCATGAAGCTGAATCAGGGGTGATTTAGGTTGGATATTAGGAAAGGTTCTTCACCCAGAGGGTGGCTGGGCACGGGAACAGGCTCCCCAGGGTAGTGATCACGCAAGCCTGACAGAGTTCAAAAAGTGCTTGGATGCTGCTCTCACGTGCATGGTGGAATTCTTGGCGTGGTCCTGTGCAGGGCCAGGAGTTGGACTTCAATGATCCTTGTGGGTCTCTTCCAATTCAGGGACATTCTATGACTCTATGATTGCCTTTTGGTGATCATTTGTTTTACTTAAGGTTCGTTTTCTCTCTCTGTCTGATAGGTTTAGAAGATGTTGTAGCAATAATGATTCCTGAACCCAAAGGAAAAGAGATAGTGAGCCTCCTGGAGAAGAACATTACTGTGATGATGTACATAACCATCGGGACACGCAACCTGCAGAAGTACGTCAGCCGGACCTCTGTGGTGTTCGTCTCCATCTCTTTCATTGTGCTGATGATCATCTCGCTGGCGTGGCTGGTCTTCTATTACATCCAGCGATTCCGCTACGCAAATGCCAGAGACAGAAATCAGGTGAGCAGGGCTGGAGGAACTGCTTGTGTTTCCGAAAAACCCCTGTGGGGTTCAGCTTAGAAGAACGAGTTGAGGAAGTTTATGAATGCGTGACACCAAAATTATAAAACAGGAAAGTGAAAAGGATAGGGATATAAAAATGCCTGTGTCTGGGAAAAGCCAAGACTTCTGTCAATGTCGATGAGAGTCAGGAAAAAAAATAAATTAATAATGTAGGTATATTATGAGGCTTTTTCCCATGGAAAACACACAAGAAATAGAAAGTTGATGATGCTTATTAATGAAAAGGTTGATTTGGTACATACAGCCAAGTGACATAGCAATGTATGTAACTAACAACCCTTGAGATCAGAATGATGACTAAAGTACAGTGAGGTATGTGAATGTGTGTGAAACAATGGTTCACCATAAGAAAGAACAGAATGTGTTTTCATTTTAATACTTCTTTAGAAGGGTCTTGGGCTTGAAAGGCAGACGTCCCTCCTCATTTGACAGTGATCACTGAACATATAAGTGCCACAGTGATAGCCACCAATGTTATTAAATGTTATTATTGCTATTGGTTTTGGCATCTTGTCCAAACCCCTTGCAAGAGATACAAAACCTCCAGGGCTGGAGAGAATTCAGCAGTGGGAACGAGCCCTGAGTCCTGTGCTCTAAATTTATAAAGCACTGTCCATCTTTATGGTAGTTCAGCAGAGAATAATAATAGCAGTGATAATAATAAATTTAATCTGTTCTTGTCTGGATACAACTATCTCAGCATCAGCAGAACTGGAAGGCTGAGGCTTCTACATTTCATTCTAATGGTACACTAGAAAATGTTATCAATGTATGAAATCTGAGGAGATAACCATTTTAATGCGGTGTAAAAATGCACTGTAATTCAGAGAGGTTTCTGGACTCTCAATAAATTGCTGTCAGAGTCAGGAGAGTTTCCTTGCTTATTCTGCAGAAAAGGTAAAACTGAGAGTGTTAATAATCATCTTGTAGGGAAAAGTAGAGCCACTCACTGTAACATGTACTTGGTTATAGGAATCTCTGGCCCTCCCCCATGGCAATTCAGGCATCCTCTGAGATTGAGTGCAGCTGCTCTGTATTTACAGACAGAAGGAATATATTTTCCTTCTAAATACACGGTCTGAAATTTTGGATAGCAAGAATGAGACTATCCCAGCTGGAATTTGAACATCATTGGCAGCAGATTCGCTGTGACTCTTAACGGCTGTGGTAATTTTTAGATGCTTTGTCTGCAAAAGCACATGGGTGCCTAATTTGTGTGTGTAAGTGTGCTTTCAATCAAGTAATTATACAGGCAGATTAGCAGTGTAAATAGACATAGATAAACATGAAACTCGGCAAAATAAGAAGCTCATTCAGGTAAAATACTGTAGTTTAGAACTGATAGGTTTATATGTTGAAGCAAATTTTCTTTTCAGTATTTTCTTTCCGGAGTTTGAATGAGACTAATGTGTGCACAAGCAGTTATCCTGTGGAGAGGTTTTAATAACTGTTATATTTTACTAGTTTCGTTCTCCAGAAGAATAAGAAAGCATGCCTCCTAAGAATTTTTTTCCCCACAACTGCACAATAATATGAGACAAACTAGAGTGTCTTCATTCACTTCCATCATACAGTTTGTGTAACATCTAATCTCTCTATTAGCTCTTTTCATATGAAAAATAGTAGCAGTATCCAGACAAAGCTCAATGGTTTGTGTTAATGGGTTGCTGTGGCTTGTTTGTTTTGTTTCTTTTAGTCCTGCCTATGGAATATAATAATGTAGGTAGTTCAGAAGAGCTCGTCTTGCTCTTGGCCTTTGCATGAGGGTTCCTCTCTTTTCCTCCTAAAGTTCTGCTTCTTTTCTTCCTTTATTCATGTGAAGATGTTGTGCTTGTTTATTGGGGAGCCTATCAGGGGTGGTAAGCACCTTCCTTGTTGACTAACTTTAGCAAGGCTGTTTCCTTCTATTTGTATTTGATGCATTCAGGCTAAAGTGTATCCACAAGCTGAATTGTTTGGCTAAACAGAGCATTAGGTGAAGGGGGAGCCAGCTGGTCCACTGAGAGAAAGCTGTGGTATCAGTTCCTACCCCACAGTGCGTTCAATTTTAACTGTGCAGACTGACTGCCCTGTTCTGAAAGTTCTGTGCGAGACTGTGACGCGTTTATTAGACTTCAGTTAAAATGATTGTTAAAAAGTGTTTCATTTTGCCATCTGAATTATTTAAAGTCACACAGTTTTCAAACAAGGGCTTGTGAGTGCCTGTGTGTCCCAGGTCAAATAAGAGCTTATGCCTGCCTCTCTGCTAACCCGTGCCTTGCATGCCCTGCAGAGGGTTTGCTGATATTGAAGTTGCTACCAGGGGCAGTTCATCCTCCTGTGGACTGGGGGTCTGGGTACTGTGCTGAGGGAGGGGGACAACGTGGCTGACTCCAAACCATGACTGGCAGAAAAAGCTGTTATCTCCAAGCAGGAGGGTTGTTTTACTGTTACATGAAAGCAAGATTTCAGAGCATCTAGTCTTTTTTTATATGGCAACCCTCCTTTCCAGGTCCACTTCCCTTCTTGCACACAGCATAAGTTTCTGAGCAAGCAGTAAATCCAAAAGAAAGACTGAAAAACATCCTGTAATCGTTCCTGTGACTCCACAGTGAGGTGGAACCTGGACGTCGTGCATCTACATCCTCAGTCTTTCTCACCACGTGTGCAAAATCCAGGTTCATGTGCCAAATGCAAGACACAGCTCCCTCCAGTTAGGTGCCTGATTTTGGTGAGTGGAGAATCAGGGCTTCAAGGTCTCTTGCTGAATGCCCTGGTTTATTCATCCCAATTTGCCTGGGAATTAATGCAGTAGAGCTCAAAACTGTCTTCCCTTATGGGCTTGAGCACCTGCAGCCAGGGTGTCAGCTACAAATATGGTTAGATATCAGTTTCTATTTTAATATATTTAATGTTTAAGACTACCTCTAGCACAGACAACTGTGCAGTACGTAAGGAAGTGGAAGATAGGTAATAATATTCACATGGATGAACATTTTTTTTTCTGACCTAACAAGATGTCCAGGAAGTAGGTGGTTGCCCTGATAGTAATCTTTTTGATATGTAGAGGATAAATTTGTGTAAGGAATGCATAGGCAATCTGTTTCCCCAGCAGCTTGTTCCTGGAGCCCCCCTGAAGATGAGAGAGTTTGTTTGCACCAAGAAGCATCATGATGCAGAGCTACTTAGAATCATTTTGGAATTACATGGCAATTGCAAAATCAAAATCACAGAATATTCAACTGCCAGAGATAATTCAGCAAAATGTGACTTGTTGTCACAGCCCTGTAACAGCCAGGGTACAGACTTAACAACAGCCAAAAAGAAAAAAAATCAACCCTGTCAGTGTGTCAGGTTTCATATTTCACCAGTAATAGCAGAGTTCTCTTTTTGTTGTTTGTGAGATGGGAAGACAACGAGGGGATGATGTTTCAGTGCCAGACTTGTTTACCATAGTTCTTCCATGTCATTTTTTTCCATTGGCTTTTTGTGAAAAGGAAGTTTTCTCCAAAGCCTTTTTTAAACTGGGCGGGCTTCATGAGCTTTGCAGGATAGTGAAAGCCAAAGCAGGTAGTGATTGCACTGGGATTTGGGAGGATCCTGTGCATCCTGGGTTAATCTTTAGTATGTCAGCATGGGGAGCAATTATCTGAGAGGGAAGACTACTGGCTGTGGCTTTGAGAGTTTGGGGCCACTGAATAAAACCATCAATCTTCAAAGCAGTTTTGTAAAGACGCTTCCCATGATGGAAACTTTATCTCTGGACAGGAGATGTGTCTGATACCTTGTCCTGATGATGCAATTCATTTTGCACAGTGCACAAAGTGATCTCCTCTCTGCAAAGGTGACAGTTTAGTAAGGCCATTAAGAGAGAAGAACTTACTGTAATTTTTCTTCTGTAACATTTGTGGTCATTTACTTCTTCAGGAGCACAGCAGTGATGCTTTCCATGCTACTGTCCTTTCTTTTTAACCAGCATCACCATCTCCACAAGACTACTGCATCTGATATGCTTGACTCCTTCCAGTCCAGTACTGAATGTTGCAGCCTTGCTAATGAGATTATGAGATTTATGATTGTAAATCTCTAAGCCTCACTTTAAATCCTTAAACTATTGCAGTGCCTCTGATCTTTTAAGGGAAATCATTGGTTATTGATAGCATGGCTTGCATTCAAATGGGAGAATCCTTTGAAAGTATGACTTTACTCCAAGATACTCCTGTTCTTTGAAAAACTAAACTACTCTCATTTGCATGGAAGTCATGAACTTGTCTATTTATGATAGATAAGAGAAAGCAAACATGAAAACAAGCAGATCAAAGATGTGCATGAGTTTTTAATCTTGTCCTTTCCCCTTCAAGAGCGTGCAAAAAAGAACTGAGACTTTTCATTCATTTAAGTAATACTAGTGATAAAAAGGAATCAAAAGCAATTTCTGAAACAGGACATAATGACTCTTGTCTTGCTGTCTGTCTTTGATTTACATTAAAGAACCAAATAGTTGGCAAGAAATGTTTCCAGCTCATCTGATCTCTTTATTTAAGGGAGACTGTGAGAAAAATGGACCACAGAAAGAGATGTTGTATAACTACAGGATACTCCCTCACATGCAATAATTAGTTATGCTGGAAAGCTCATATGTAAATCTCATGTGATAGCCAAGATTGTTTTCATCTCCTCAGCCAGATCTGAAATTGCTCTCTGTTTTCAGTATTGCATGCGTTTTGTCAGCTTCTATGTCTTTCCAATTCAATAAGCTTACTCTCTAAATTTAATTCTGTGATTGTAACTGAATCTGAAAAGCAAACTGGTAATTTATTAGACATATCTGTATGATGATTAGGCCTCAACTTACAAACTACCTCCAGAGCTTCCATCCACTTTTGGCTTCGTGCCGTCCCCACCTCCAGCTGGAAACCCTTCCTGCTGACCAGCCCCTCTGAACTGCAGCACAGGCGGCGTTCCCAGCCCGGAAAGTTGAATGTCTTCTGAGTCACCAAAGGCCCTAAGTCCCTCTTCTGTGAAACAGCACATGGCTGGAAACTTGGAGAGGGAGAGGAGGTGAAGGGAAGAGTTCGACTGCTGGCAAGTTGGGATGCACTGTCTTATGAATGGTTGTAAAGCTGGCAAGAAGACACTGGAGTAGGGGTTATTGCCTGAAACTGTAGGAGAGAGGCATGAAAAAATTGGGGAGCACCCAAAGTATGGTCTGGGGAGAGGAACACATGGCAGCTGAGGAGAGGTGAAGGGAGCTTGGCTTGCTCAGCTGGGAGGGGAGCAGAGGAGGAGCAAGGGCTCTGCTTCCAGCCTTCAGCTGCATAACAGGTGGTAGGACAGGAGTCACAATCAGCCAGTCTTCTTGGAGGTGCACAGTGATGGTCACAAATTGGAGCAAAGGAAATTCCATTAGTGTGTTTAAAAAAGAAAAAAAGACAGATTGGTTAAGCACTGGAACAAATTATTCACAGAGGTTGTGAAATCTCCCTTCCTGGAGATAGTCAAAGCTTGACTGAACACAGCTCTGACTTTGAAGTTGACCCAGCCTTGAGCAGGGGGTGGGTGGGAGTACATGACCTCTCAAAGACTTTTCCAGCCTGTGAGTCTCCAGATGGCTGTGTTGGGTTAGCACAAGTGAGCAACCAAGTCCTTAGAGCACTGGTAGAGGCAAAGGCTCCATAGCACAGGACGCAGACGCTGAGCAGTGATTGTGTGAACTGCCCCACAATGCTCACAGCCTCTTGCAAGGGGCACACATGTCCATCTTCAGCACCTGAGAACAGGGTGTTTTGGGTCAGGCTGTTGTTAACACACTTTAATCCTGAGTGGCTGTGACCCTGCCAGCACAGTAACAGTGTTTTGGAAATATAGGAGAACAGTCAGAAATGTCACAGGGTAAGCAATTTACGGTCCACCGGAGGGAAAGGTAGAAAGAGGAAGAATGAGCAAATGGTTTTGTGTGGTTAGGATATTACTGCAGGACTATATAGTGCTTTACCTGCTAAAAACTGCAGATGATTTCACCTCATTTTTATACTTTGCATTGCTTTTATAAACTAGGCAACTCTGTATTGCAGAAAAAAAAGGACAGGAGAGATTTTTCACAGTTTTTGTGGTTTACAAACTACAGCTCACTTTCAAGGACTTACATCTCGCTGAAGGTCATGAACTAGTTTTGAAACAATGTAAGAGTAAAGTTCAGTGTTCGCTCTGCTTACTGCCCAGTATTTTTATTTTTGAAAGCATCATTAAAAAAAAAAGAGGGAAGAAGTAGGATGCCCAAATAGTGGGCTTGGTACATCTATTGCTGCTCACTGCTATAGTGTGGTGCCAGGAGGGGCTCACCTGCAATCTCCACTGGAGCTACAAGAGTAGCTTTGCCTCATCTGCTCTGGGTTATCAGCAAGCCTAGAACACCTCCTGTGGCCTTATTATGAATTATTATGTTTATATTTATCCACTCTCCTGTTCCATGTACAGTCATTTCAAATTGCTAAGAAGTGTAGGGAGGAAAAGTGATGGTTTCTTCATGAAGAGTTGCTCTTTTCTTAAGATCAAATTTTCTCTTACAGCGCCGGCTTGGAGATGCTGCAAAGAAAGCAATCAGCAAGCTGCAAGTCAGAACAATCAGGAAAGGTGACAAGGTAATTTTTCAAAATGCTCATTACTAAGTGATACTCAGTGCTGAGGGTTCCTTCAGACCTCTGGGACAGCAAGGCAGAACAGAAATGGCAATTGCTTATTTATCTACTGTGTCCTTCAGGTGGGGAGGGGAATGCTGGTAAGCATGTGATGTATGTAATTGAGTAGAGAGGGTGATTCAAGAAAGGTGTAAAAAATCCTTAAAGTTAAAACATGCTAACTAAATCTGCATGCTTCCCAGTGCAACTTTCCAGCTGGAAACATGTTGGAATATCTGACTTGCTGGTATTGAAATGCATTAGTGGTTTTGCAGTCTGCTTTGATGACTGTTTTATTTTGCCACATAGGCTCTTGTATGAAGAGATTAGCTAACAAAATACAAAAATGAAAATAATGAATTTTCTCCTTCCTGTAGGAAACTGAGCCAGACTTTGATAACTGTGCTGTTTGTATTGAAGGCTACAAGCCCAATGATGTTGTCAGGATATTGCCTTGCAGGTAAGTTGAAGGTGCTTTTAGCTCTGATAATTTCTCTGCTTCAAGACTCTCTCTGTTCTCACAGTTTCACACTCATGAGATTACCTGAGAGCTGGGGAAGGGAAGGGCGAGTTTATTATTTTGATCTATTCAAATCTGTTTGTAAAGATATCTGAAATGCCTCTTTCTTCAATGTGAAGTGAAAGTAGTATTAATGGTGGTGAGACCCTGAGGGTTTCATATGAGAGTCAGAAATTTTGTCTGATCTGGTCCTATTGCAAAGTCTCCAGTAGGATATTTACACTAAAGGTTTTGATTCCTCTGTTTTCCTCACTGTTTTTCTTAATCAATCCAGAATAAATGGCTTTTTTTGCTTCTGACTTCAAGGTGAGCCCTGGCCACAGCAGCCAAGGATAGGGCAGGCTCCTGCTCCCCGTGGAGCTACTTCTTTTGCTGTCCTGGGCCATGTCCAGGCACTAAGAGAGCGATGACCTTTGTCCAAAAAAATCCCCAGCCATAAAAAGAGATATGCTGAGTAGAAACAGTAAAGCAAGGTGAGAAGAATAGCTTTTCAACTTATTCTGTCTCCTTTTCTTCCCTTGTGTGAACATGTCCTGTGCAGAACATACACTCATAGTGATGTGACACAGGAACACAGCCCCTTGCCACCCCTCACAGCTGTATTCATCTTTGGACTATTTTATTATCATCTGTGGAGTGTTAGTTAATGAAGGATTTTCTTATGAAATTTCCTAGGAACAGTGGTTTCCCTAGGAGAGCGAGAGCAAGTGTTTGATTTCCCTAGGCATAGTAATCTCAAGTGCTATACATACAGAGCAGAGGGTTTTATTTCTTTTAATAGAGCTTCTTCTCCTGCATCATGTTCACTGGCTTGAGAAACCAAAATACTTATTTATTTTCCTGCTATGTTGTGCCCTAGTAGATATTTGAATGTTACAAGCTGTCCATTTCTGTTAGTTCATGCAGCTCATTAAATCTGTTTACTGTCATCACTAAATGGCAAACAAAGAGCAACAGATTAATCATAAATTTGACCTACTGTAAATCCCCCACAATGACAAATTGCATGTGAATTCTATTTTTTTTCTTACAAACAGACACAAACACATCATCTCGTGAAGCAGAAATACAGAAAAATGAGACATAACCAGAAAATATGGACCTTGGTTTGACATCAAGCCTGTTTGCATAGAAGCAGAATAAAGCTTGGAAATTTTGCATGATAGAGACAGGCAATGTTTGGAGGTAGTTATACAACATCTTAAAATATGTCTAAGCTTTAGCTTTCACTTGTGTGTCACCTCATAATTCAATAAGACTTTGTCATCCACAGCGTTGAGTCAAGCAGAGTGAATAGGAAACACATAGTTAACAGGTGGTGTTCAATTCTTGGCTGACTTAAAAGGTCGCCTAGAAAATGACTCATGCTAAAAGGGGTAGAAGCCACAGAACTGTCTTGTAAAATACTCACAGTTGGAGCCTCAGCAGTCTGGAATTATAAAAACTCATCTTTCTCAGGCAGCTACTTCCCAAACCCTGGCTTTCTGGCTGCACAAATTGTGAGGACAGTGTTTTACATGTTCACATGGGTTTGAACTTCTGAAACACGAAATCGTAGCCGTGATTCTTTCTTGCTGTTGTCAGTCTTGTCTCCTCATTAAAAAAAAGAAAAAAAAAAAAAAAGAATAATTAATTTCTGTCTCTGTGAAGTGAGTAGGAGTGTGTTATATCTTGATAAAGACCTACAGACTCTGTCATTTTCTTCCTCCGGCATCCTCAGTTAAACTATGTGCAGTTTCTAATATGGGAACCTCATTAGACTGCTGTTTAATAAGAGCTTGGCATGTCACCAAGCCTTACAGAAGCCAGCAGCATATGACACCAGTACTGCCTAACCTTAGTGTTTCTCCCCGGGAGGGGCTCGAGATGAAGAATGTTTGATCTGCAAAACCAAAGAAAAGGAGCAGGAAAGGTGCTGCCCCGTCCTGCATGTAGTGCTGGGAAAGCCACTGCTAGCAAGCACACACTGTATAAAGCCATGTATATCTTGAGATTTCTTTTTAAGACTGGTGGGGCCTGAATCTCTTAAGAAATTGGTACCAAAAGTCCAGTGGCCAGCACTGCAGTGGACATGCTCTAAAGTGAAATAGATACTAGGATTTGGGCTGTTTCCCCAAATGTCCTCTTTTCTGCTGGCAGTGGGGTAGCCTGTTGTTACCTACCCCATTCTGGAAAGGTCAGAGGAGAATTCCAGTGAACTTGAGCTTCTTCCTCCCTGTCTTCTTCAGGCAGCTCCCACAACTGACTGTATTAATAAACTTCACTCTGTAAAGTGTATTAAATAAATAAGGAATGACACTTGGTTAAAAAAAAAGCGTTGACTTGCAGCTGGTTTTATGTTTAATGATAGCAAACATCGCTGAAGTTGTCTTTGAGGGCACTGACACAAGATCAAATGTAACCAAGTTCACTGTTCCCAGAGTGACATCTCTTGTCGCAGCCCTAGTTCCTTCTGCTGTCCTCCATCTCCAGCTTCAAAATGCCATTGTCTTTCCTGCTCCAGCTTTGCAGAAGTTACTGGTGCTGCTGCTTCTGGTGTGTGCCTTTTATTAACTTTACCAAACTCCTACAGAAAGGCAAGACATTTCTTTCAACCTTATCTCTGCTGAGTTCCTTATAAGCTCTTTTTTTTGGGCTGTTTCATTTCTGTCACCAATAAACACACCCTCTGACCCCATTCTAGCTCATTCTCTTCCCCTCCATGAACAACTGTGATTTCAGAGACTGCTTCACTCCTGGTTTTTTATTAGCTTCCTAAGAAAATTATTTCATAGCACACATTCTTCCTTTTGATTCCTTCCTCTCACCCTCCTCCTCCTCCTTATCTTCTTTTATCCTTCCCTTTTCCTCAAAAGTAAACAAATAATACCATACATGTACCCCTGAAAGCTCAGACCTTCTTGTTGGATACTACAGTGCTGCTCAGCCTCTCTCTAAAACCCTTCTCAATCCTCTGCTTCAGCCCTCTGTCTAATCCAGGCAACTGATGTGCTTACTCAGGGTCCCTGGGGATGTACCTCTCTCTGCATAGGTGAGACTAGGAGTGGAGAGTGGGAGAAGAACTGTTTCCCCTAACCTGGAAAAAAAGCTTCTCAAAATTGTTGGTAAGCTGGAAGCTTTACAATAGTTGTACTATAATCATTATTATTATTATAATTTTGGGCTGAGCTCGACATGACTTTTTTTTCTCTCTTGTATAATTAAAATTGCAGCTTTAAAGAAAGTGTAAATACATTTCAAACAAAAGTAATCACCAGTTCAAAAATATGAAGTGCTATTTAGATAATAGTAAATGGAATGCTCTGGGATTTTGAAATCCTGTTTCTTTGTGCTCCGTGAGCTTTCCACAGCCGTGTGCAGTCACAGGAGGAGTCCCTGGAGGCCACCACCTCTGCAGCAGCACAGGGGCACTGGCATGCACGTGTCATTCTTGGGAGCTTTTTCCAACACACTCTGCAGCCTCGTGGGATGAAGACTCTGCAAATTCCCTTGATAATTTATTGCAGTGCTTCGTTACCCTGACTGTGGTGAAGCCTTTCTTGTTGTGTAGCCTGGATCTCACTTGCAGCAGTTGAAACACATCACTGTGCCTCTTATCCCTAGGAGAGGTGGAGAGCAGTTGTTTCCTTTCCCCTCATGAAAGCCTTTTTGTATGAGGTTGTTACAACATCTCCTCGCCTTCCTCTCTGTCAATTAATCAGTTGCAGTTCTTGAAACTTTTCAACCCTCCCAAAGCAGCCCAGTTTTGCAATGCTTGTGGTTGCACACAACAGGAAGAAAACCCAGTATTTTTTCTAGGTTTGACTTTGATTGTCAAAGCCATGTCCTGAGCCTGTGCTTGAAACATCTTTCTTACTGTCTCCCTGTGTGGGTCATTACATCTGAACTCATCCATGGTGCCTCTATTCTCTCCTTCCATTTAAAACTTGCATCAGCCAGAACTACAAGGGGAGAAGGATTTTTGTTGCAACTGATCCTTTTACATCTTTATCTTACCATGTGATGGTGAACTATTGCAGTTGTTCTCTCATCTTACCTTGTGCTGACCCTTATTTTACCGGAATTTGAATAATAAACTGATCAGGACAACAAACAGTTGACAATTTGTTAAAAGCCATAAGCATGTACATAGTGCTATAGCCACTAACAAAGAAAATAAGCTTTCAAATTCAAATCTGCAAAGCGTGCCCCCATACTTCTCTCCAAATGTTTACATGTTCAAAATAGATAAGAGCTCTAATTGTATAATGCAGTACAAAAATTTTAAAAGGCAAATCTTTAACTGATTTTCAGTAACATTCCATTTTCTGTAGCTATCTGTCAAATAATCAAGTTCCTTCTGTTGTGCATACTAAATCTGAAATTAGTAGATTCATAATAGACTCTGTTACATAGTATTGAGAAGTGCAAAGTGACACAATCTGTCATGTATTGAAATTACTTGGCATTGTTAGGATTTATTTTAGAATTTTTCCTTTTAAGCCAGCTTCAGGAGTAATGAACTTCAGTTCTTAAAGTCTTTAAGGCATTAAAGTTCTGAGCTTCTAGTGATGAACAAACATCACAAAATTCTGTAAAATGAACCCCAGTTTGACTGAGGCTTTCAAAGCTGGAACTTGAAAACAAAAAGGGATTTTCTAGTTGATGATAAAGTGTCTTGGTAGAAATTATGTACTTTTTATCCAGAACAGATTTTGGAAATCTTTTTTTTTTTTTTTTTGAAAGAATAAGTATTTCAGATTTTGGAAATGAACTGATTATTTTGGCACAAACATGCTTCAGATGTTTGCCAATAAACAGAGTTGTTTATGAGTTTGATTATATAATTAAAGAAAACCAATCACTATCAAGAATTTCATCATTATTTCAAATAGCTGAAAGGCAAAACATTGACTTTCAGCACCCTCTATGAATTAACACACCCAAGAAATTCTGTTGGTTAGACTTTTAAATGTAAAATTACACATGCCTGAGAACTGTGTATGCTTTCCCCTCTCCAGAATGCTTGTCTGATGATGTGCTGAGTATGTCCCTCCTAAGATAAAAGGAAGGAATTGTTATGCAGGACAGAGACCAAAACCTGGTACACTGTGTTGTTATCCAGTAAGTCAGGTCTTGTTTGGAAGAACAGCTGTCATCTTTGGTGGCCTTAGTAAAGAAGTGGTTTAAACTTCATGATGCTTTGTTTGCATTAACCATGTTGACATACAGGATCAGATGAGGTTTGGCAAAGTTCAGTATTGCAGCCAACTGATATAATTAGACAAGACTGAACTCCCAGGAACAGATTTGCTCTTTCCCATGGTCGTATGAAGTGATACCAAGCACAGGAATGCAATAATTTGCAATGTAGCTTTGTTTCACAAAGGATCTGTTTTTTTCTAGAAGTAGTGAGAAAAAAACCATTGTAGTGAAAAGATTAAGATTCTGCGATTTCACACAGTTTTGGCTTTGAATTTCTACTTAGGACTAAAGTCCTCTCAGAAGCCAAACAACTGCTCTGTGGGCAGATAGCCTGTTAGCAAGAGCTGGGGTTACAAATCAGTAAAGTTGGTGAAGTGCATCTCAGTGTCTTCCATCAAGCTGAAAGTGCAGCTTGTTGTGTGAGAGAGGCTGTGACACAATACCCATTCAGCTGAATGAGTAGCACTTAAATATTTAAAATTATTTTGGTACATTTAGTGATTCTGGCTTTCTCAAAGACTGCATTTCCTTGTAGAGGCTGGTATGTGCCACACTCCAGGCAGAGCCTTAGAATCAGAATTGTTTAGGTTGGAACAAACCTGGAAGGTCATCAATTCCAACCATAAACCAACACTGCCAAGGCCACCACTTAACCATGTTACCAAGTGCCGTATCCACACATCTTTTAAATGCCTCCAGGGATGATGATTCCACAACTCCCCTGGGCAACCTGTTCCCATGTCTGACCACCCTTTTGGCGAAGAAATGTTTCCCAATATTCCTATTAACAGAATATGCTCACAAGAGAGAATACAATCTGTCCATTGGGTACATGCACTTAATATTTCTATATTTAATATAACCAATATTTAACAATATCAATATTGATAGCTAATAATGTCAGTTTGTGCCAGGCAAAGCTAGACAAGAAACTTTCAGTTTCTCCACATGAATAATGTCTAAGAAAAGTGGTGCCCAGCAGCTACAGGGCTCGGATAGTTGCTTAGCAGTCACTCCAGAGCTAGAACAGGATTAGCAGCAACTCCTTCGGGGCTAGAATTGTGTAGGAGCTCTCTCTGATGGGCAGCTTCTAAAGAGCAGCAAAGGCAGGGAGAAGGTTTTTACAAGTGTCATCCTGGTTTTTCTGTTTAAATGAAAAGTATTTTTTTTAGTTCAATTCATTTCCTTATGCCTCTATCCTGAAAAATACTAGACCTTCAATGGCTTAACATTTCGGTTACATGTAATCAGGTTTGTCTGTAGAAGCATGAGAAATACGAACCTTTTTTTACCTTTACCAGCAAGCAGCTTTTGTTTACTGACAGCTTTTAACATTTAAAGAGTATGGGGTTTGCTGATGCGTTTTGTGTATTTTCCCTAATTCTCTAATTTTGTGCCTCTTCTATTCCAAACACATTTAAATGTGCACATGTACTTGAGATGCTGCAGGAATAATTTTAGTCTTGTGTGCATAGGATTTAATTTTGCAGTCCTTGCAGAGGTCACAAACTGCACCTGTTGAAATACTCTCACTTCACAGAATTCAGAATCATCTTGTACAAACGGGTAAATTGTGCTGTGGTGCATTTGAATTAAGATGTGCTGGTTTTCATTGCAGGCACCTTTTCCACAAGTCCTGTGTAGACCCCTGGCTGCTAGACCATCGCACCTGCCCAATGTGTAAAATGAATATTCTAAAAGCTCTAGGGATTCCGGTAAGCACGTCGCAGAGCAGCCGGTCGGGGCAGGAGGGAAGCACCACCTACTGGGGTATATCCTTAGCCTGTCTGCTCCTATCATACTCCTTTTGCCATGTTGTTGATTTATTATTTGATTTATTAGGGGAAGTACAAGCTGAAATGTCTGACCCACCTCTTTCCTGCACCTTGCACTTCTATTAGCAAGGAAGAGTGTGTGTGAGGGTTGGTTGGGTACTGGGATTTGTGTGTCTGTGGTAGCCTGCTTTGTGGAGCAGAAGGTTGTTCACTGGTGTTTTGATGGATTTATAGGTTCTTTCACACAGCTCTAACTTGTATTTTAATTCAGGACTGGATTTACTTTTTTAGTCATGCTCTCAGTTCAAATCTCAAAGCAGAAGTCTGCAAATAAAATTTTCTCTGCTTTACTGGTCAAGGACAACTAATTGCTCATTCTGCGGAACCAAACCTTTTCTTTTCTGTCAGATTTCTCTTAAAGTCTATCTGAAGCAAGATATGTACTCCTCATTCCAATTAAGAGGCATTTCTTCCATGGTGGACCACATGACTTACAAGAAATTTTTAAGGTCTTTTGTTATTTGGAATGTTCAGATGTGGTCAGAAGCTGCCAAAGCAATTGATCTTTTCAAGTCTCATGTTTGCATTCAGACAGTGCATGTCCTGTTTGCCATACCATTTCCCAGCTGGAGCTATCACAGAGCTCAGGGGCTTCACCAGGAAGGAGTGAGTCATTCTCCCACTCTGCAAGGCTTGCCACGTGACAGTGAAGTTCAATACTGAAACCCCACCAGCTGATGAATTAACAGGTGGTGTAAATACCCTCCCAAGTTAGAGATGGTGACGTGCCAGTTGACATATGCAAGGGCTATATAAAGTAAAACAGCTCACGTGAACATACTGGGGGAGCTGATACAGCCATTTCCCCAGAGTTCATTTTCACAGAGATGGGGAAGCAGGTTGCTGCGGGAGAGCAGCAAGCACTGAAATATGTTTTTGCTGAAGTAGGCATGTATGTTAATCAATCTACTATAATCCAAAGCAAAAACATGCAGTGGGAAAAATGAAATAGAGCATTGTATTTAGTGTAACATGTTGTTACAGTTCAGCTGTATAAAGGTTTTAGAATATTGAAAGATTATACAACTGTTCAATCAGTATTAGAGATGAAAGGCCAGAATGAGGGCTAGCTCTGCCATTCAGCATCTCTGCACCTAGGCTTAAACACAGAAATTGTTCCCCAGGTTCCATGTCTCAGTTCACAGGCCTGCCAGTGAGCAGTTCACCCAGGATTCTGACACCTCTTCTCCATACCCAGTGTATTGTTCCATGGCTTCCACACCATTTCTGCTCTCACACTGGTCCATTCACATTTTTGCCCAAGCACTTCATTAAGGTGCACTTTATCCAGCTTCATAAACAGGGGGTATAAGGCAAATCAGATCACTGCTTTTTGGAGGCCTGCAATGAGATGTTAGAGGGTTCTGAAAAGTTCAGTGCTGTTGGAATTTATATCCAGAATAAGGCTCTCACTGGCTTCACTGGCAGCTGCTGAAGGCTAAGCATGTGCAGAGGCTGTCTGAGGCTGGGCAGACCAAGGGGAAGGGAAAACATGCCCAGAGGCCACGTGTAGAGGTTTTGTTTTACATGACTGGCTTTTACTACATGTGAACAGCTCTGTAGTAGCAGGTATAGAACCTGATTGCCGGGGATAATTAAAGTGTGCCATTCTGTTTCCTCAGCCATCATTTCTCACAGCTCCCTGTTCTCCCTGTACCACTGAGCAGAAGGGGGATCCATCCTGCTCCCCTCCTGAGGGCTTTCTGCATAGAGTTTCTTTGAAAATAGTTGCACTGGGAGTGTAATTAAAGATACTGCTGTAACATACATAAACAACTGGTTCAGATTAAGATTTCCAAATCAGCCTTAGTGTTGGTCTGTCTTAACACTAAAAATAAAGCACTTGGATGTTAATATTCCACTAGCAAAGTTTATTTAGTGGATTTTACTATATGGATTTCTGTCAAAATTTCCTTAGGTTGTTCTGAAACAACAAACTGAAAAACAGCCCTCTCAATCTTTTGAAGGAAGCGTGCTGGTTCCCACCTGCATGGATCACTGGTTAGGTCCATGAAGGGAGAGCCTTAGCCCTTGAGGTGACTTTGAGTAGGAGCTGTTGTCCATGAGAACTTGAAGCAGATGGTAGCCTTCGTGTCAGCTGTCCTCTGGGTGACAGCAAAGGAAATGGAAGTCTGAGAGCAGCTGGTAGCTTGAGGGTTAAAAATTCCTATACTGCTAACAGTTGCTTCTCTTCCTAAAATGCACCTCAACTCCTGCTTCTCCCTCTCCTACCTTTTACCCTCTCCTGCTTCTCCTCTGCATAACCCCTCCTGCCCAACCTCTGTCCTTTTGAGCTCCTGCCCTGGTGTCTCTGCTCCTGCTCAGCTTGCAGGACCTGTTCTCCACCTGCAGAGAAATCGTGTGTCCCCACCCTTCTCACTGCCCAGCACCAGCTGAGGGCAGCCCAGGGTGGACATCATTTCTGGTAACTTGCAGGCACTGGGCAAAGCCATTTCTCTTTGGTTAGTGGAGTTGTAGTTGTTGGTACCAAAAAAGCCACCTGTCTCTCTGAGCACATGTGAGCAGATGTTTCTAGAGGCTCATGGCTTAGCCAGATGTCTGTAGGCTGCTGTGGAAAAAGATGTTCCCTCAAAGAACCTGTAAAGCTCTAGGGCTTCTCAATGAGAAGTGGCAAACATTTCTGTAGAGTGGATAAAGCAAAATGTCATTCCCTAACCACATTCTTGAGTCTTGCTGAGCCATCTCAGGTGAAATTTCCACACACAGAAAGGCAGCGTTAGGCAGGCACCAGTCTCTGGTGGGAGACTGGAGCACAAATTTGCCAGAGTCCTTTTGCTGGCTTTTACAATGGGAGGAATAAAGAAATCTTACCACAGGCAGGGCTGGGGGGTGTGTTTCCTGCCAGCTGCATGTTTGTCCTATGGTTGTTATTAAAGAGCTAGCTTGTGTGCCTGTGGATATATTGTGCTTCATTTAGCAGGAAGACTTGGGATTTTTCTGGAAAGGATTGGTTAAACCCCAAATATCTGAGTGGTTTCAATTCAGTTCACATGTGAACTCCCCATTTACTTTGTAACAGAGATTTCAAGTATTTTCTGCCCTAAACCCAGGTTCCTCAGGCAGCCCCGAGACACTGAAACACCTGCACTCATTGTCACGGTAGCTGAGCACCCAAACACCTTCGCTTTTCTCCATGACACTCTGCGGCTCCAAAGGATTATTAATCATCTATCAGCAAACAGTTGGCCTAATCTTTTCTACTGTCTCTTCGCTGGTGAATCCAGCTCAGACTCTACCTCTTTCAGCTGTAATAGTTGAAATGGATTATCAGTGAAAGTATCTTTCACTTTAGAAGAGCTACATTGCTATTGGGATGATCATATCACATAAAATAGTTTCCCTCTGCTTCTCCCCCTTTTCTGCAAATATCTGCTGGATATGCAGGCAGCTGCATTTTTGGCAGCAGATTGTGTGACTTGAAGCTATTCACTAAGAACCTTAGCCAAGCCCTCAGAAGTCAATACAAAACCTTGCCTTGACTCCAGTGGAATTGTGCTCTTAAAGCACTTATATGCAGGGAATGAGTGAAACCAATATAATTAAACTTAGCAAATGTATCTGGGTCACTCTGGCAGTGTAGCCATAATGTGTGTGGGGGGGGTTTCCATCAGTATTTCATATCATTAGTTTTATAGCATGCTACTTAGTTTGGGGCATTTTTCCCAACTTAAGTGATTCAGGAGTAAAGGGATTAATTGTAACAAGCAATACTATTTTTGCATCTTTAATGTTTGCTTTGGTTTTCAGTTATAATCCCCCCTTTTTAAAGGTTTAAATGGCTGTGATAAAACCCCATTGCAAGAATAACTGGCATCAGAACAAAGGATAGACAACTGATCCCCTGGAAAAAATACTGAAATAGTTTTTCCTATGGTAGAATAGAAAAACAAGCTTTTGTCATTTTGGTTTTTTTTTTAAGATAGACTGCCACCAAAGGCAAATTTAAGTTAAACATGAAATTCTGAAAGCATTTTTTTATACTAGATAAGAGTGAGGTGAAGAGTGCTACATCTAAGGGATCATTTGGATCCCTGTCTTACAGATAAGTCATTGGTATTTAATTAAAAAAAGTACAGGTTCAGTGAGTTTCATTAAAACCTGGTATAGCTGAACGTGCCTTTATCTCAGTTCTGAGGAGTTCTTGCTGCCTGTGGATTAGACTGGAGCTAAACAACAATTCTAGTTTTGATTCCAAACTTCATTCTGTGAAAATAAGACTGTTTAAATTGCCTGCCCTTTTCATTAGGGATATTTGTGTAAAAATACTTATGAGGTGGCGACCATCAGACAGGGAATGTATGTGAAAAGAGAAAACATGCAAATTTCCTCCTGCTGAAAAAAAATATGTAAGCATATGGTAACCTTCTGTGCCTGAATTCAAAGGGATTTCTCTTGTGCTTAAAGTTAAGCCTCTCTTTAAGCCTTTGCTCTATCATATTTTGCTTAGTTTCTTGGTGCCTGCTGTGGGAGATAGGCAGGTAGTGAGATTTTCAGAAGTGCCTTAGCGTGTGAGAACTCAGCCTAGAAAAAATCAGATGCACTGCAGAGAGTACATCTCCTGTGACGTGAGCCATCTGGATGCTGGATTTCCAGTCTAGCAGCTTAAGCCCTGTCTCAGCTTAGTGCTGAGCAGAGGGAAGGCAGAGGGGGAAATTCATACCTAGGGGTGTGGGATGAATCACACAGCAAAATTGTCTCAAACCACTGAAGTTAGGGGAAACCTAAGGGACTGATCCAGATTAGCTGCCTGATTCCTGGAGAATAAAGATAAATTGGAATAACTTAATTATACATTTGCTAACTTAAGTATCTACGTGTTGCAGCCCGGTCTTGCTATGTCCCTCTGTCACTGGTCTCCCTAAATCACATAGCAGGAAAGACTATGAATCAAATAATACTCTTTAAGTTCCCATTATTGCTTGATTTTTTTCTTTTCTCATAATTTTATTTTGTAGGAAATACGGTAATAGCAAGGGAAATGGTCTTTTGACGTTTAGAAACTTGTCTTATAAACAGCTTTAGCTTTTACTTTTGCAGCCCACGCATAGATGCACCCACAGGCACTTCCCTTGAATTCTTATTCCTGGAAGCTCTGATATTGGCTCTATAAAATGTATATTTCAGGAAAAGATAATCATTCCTGTTCAGCTGCTGTCTGTTTACATTTGTGAACTGACTCAGCAGTCTGCCTGTGTTGAGCAGATCATATCAATAAGTGAGTTATTTTTTTTTTAATTTGCACTCTTCCAAACCCTTTTAAAAGTAAAAATAAGAATGTTTAGTGATTGTAGGTGACACAGTTTAATACTCAGTATTTCCATGCAATAGTTTGGGTGTCTCTTCCAACAGATTGTTTTAAGTATATCTAAACAGACAAACTGTGTGTGTTGATTAATTACATATTGCCATTTTCAATAGTGAACTAAAGCAAAAAGCTCAAAAGAAGTAGGAACAAGTAAATTCAGTCTTTTTTACCAGGTAGAAACTTGATTTTCTTTTTTTTCTTCCCCTTAGCCAAATGCAGATTGCATGGATGACATACCACCAGACTTGGAAGCATCCATAGGAGGACCACCAACCAACCAGATCACGGGAGCCAGTGATATAACAGTGAACGAGAGCTCCGTGGCCCTGGATCCCCCAGCGCGGACGGTGGGAGTGCTACAGGTCATCCAAGACGTAGACTCCTTTCCCCAGGCTGGGGAGGGGAACTTCACAACAAGCAGTAAGTTCCAGTTTCTGGCAGAATTTGCACTGAAGTAAATGTTTAGAAAGCCAAATAGCAAACTGATCTCTTGGGGGCATTTCACTGGAGCAATGGCCTTGCTTTAAGCCCAGCGAGGAATCTACGGGGTAAGTAAATTCAAATATCATGTGTTCTGCTGTACTGGGTTGATGGTTGGAGTTCCTGTCCTTGGAAACCTGAGCACAGTGAAATAACACTGTACAAAAAAAAAAGAAAAAGAGAATTTTGTATGTTTTCAGTGCGTTTAGTTTTCACTTGTGGAAGGGGCCCCGCTTGAATGGGTAATTCTCAAAATGTATGCATGTCTCTCTGCTCCTAAAAATTATGTTCCCTGTTGAAAATTTACTGCTGACAGTTTAAAAGGAATGTCATCAGCTGTTTCAAGTGAGGATTGTACTAGTCTAAAAATTAGCATTTTTAGGCAAAATAACAGATCAGTATAAAATACCTATCGGATATCAACTGGTGTATTGACTGTTACAGAAAATCATCAGATATACTTGAAGGGAGTTAGAAGGATGTAATAAAGTTTAGGTTTGTGTATGGAGTTAGTGTAGGTTCTGGGAAAAAATGTACATTTTCAACTATTTCTATGTACTGTTATTGGCCTGGGCATGAAAAAGAAGACAAATAGTAATATGATGTGTGAAAGGTGGGAGACAGATGATGGAACTAGGATGAAATGATTTTACTTTAGTCTTCTTACTCTGTGGAGAGACTTGATAATCACATTTTCCCTGACATTGCAGCCAGTGTCATGGCAGTGAAAATAACTTGAGGAAAAGCTGGACTTGTGACCTTAGACACGGGTAACCCAGAAGCAGATTTTTAAGTTTGCTTATGTGGATTGGATTCTGGTTTCTTTTGAAGGTTTGGTTCTTTTATGGTGTAAGTCCTGGATCCAGCAAGGGGTGAGCAGCAAGGTTAATAAGCCCAGCCATCTTCCATGGCCAGCCTGTCAGCTGGTGGCATTCAGCTTTCTCAAGTCTCCTTGAGTGCTGGCAGTAGCTGTGCAAAACGAGATGTGATTTTGTTCCTTCCAGGAATTGTTTTTTAAATGCATTTGAGGCTGATTTAAACAATGAAGGAAAGATGGTGCCACAATGTAATAAAGACTGGGCTAGACACTGGTCTCAGCTGTGCCCTCTGAGCACTCCTGGAGCAAGTAGCTCCTCCACAGATAATGATCTGTTCTTTCCAAGGTCTGTTGTTGAGGTTGGGAAGGAGGGCTGTGCTGTGCCCTTTGCACACACAGCTGCATGACACATACAGAGAAAAGCCAGCAGCCTGGGCCAAACCCCAATACAAGGGGCAGCCCATGCTTTTCATCCCACGAGCTTGTCACACTGAGAAGCAGCTCTTCTAGTCTCTCACCATGTGTAACAATGGTGCTGAGGCTGCCAGGGAACAAAAGAGCTCAGTAACTCTCCAGACGCTCTTTTCCCTCCAGGTTTGTTTCCAGAGTCTGCAGAAGGAACAAACACATTTTTATTTCTTTTTCCAAGTTGCAGGCTAAGTTAAGTAACTGGGTGAAAAACTTGCTCTGAGCCAGCAGAGTACTGCTGGGCCTGCAGAGGTGTTTTATTTTGCCTTGGTGCCATCGGTTTTCCCCCTTCCCCTCCATTTTTCCCCTCACCTTAAATAACATCAGACAGTAGGCCCTAAGACTGGACAATCCTGAGAGCTGACAGCAGAGCCCATGGACAAGGAACTCACACCAAGACCAGTGGTCTGTCCAGAGGCACAGGCAGCAAACCATGGAGCATCAGGAGACCTCCATCACCTGAAGAGGTTGGCCACATCGGGAAAAGGACTGTGAAAAGGGTTTTTGTTTCCTGTGAGAGAAAGCAGGAGAAGAGAGCAGGGAGGGAAAACTAGCAGATGGCCTGAGCTCTGTGACTATTGTGAGCCTCATGCTGTCACAGTGGTGGCTGGGGACCCACTGCTAAAAGCAAGCCTTTCCAGTTGTTTTGTGAGGAAAGAGCAGTCCTGAGGAAAACTCGGAACACCTTGGGACCTCCCAAACCCAGTGTGTGCCTGCCTATGCTGTAATTGTCACACAGTCACTCAGGGAACTCTGGTTTAAAGCTTGGTAAGCTGTTGTCACTCACGAGTCATTGATATGTAGACATGAATCTTCATCTGGATTTCGCATCTTGAAGGGCAATACAATACTTGAATATTTGTCAGTGGTAGATGTGCAAGCTGACCTTCTGTCACCATATCCAAAGTGGTGCCTTTTGCAGCAGTTCCCAGAAAGAGTCATTTGGTCCCTTTTTGCAGCAGAGTTGCAGCAAAGAAGGGGGTCTTTGGTTGGGTGTTGGGGGCTGAGTTCCAGCAGTGATGGGAATTTGTCTCTCTCTCCAGTCGCCTTATGTGAATTTGGCAGTAGAATCTTAGGCAGCCTGAACTATTAAGCCAGTGAAAGGGGAGCGTCCAGGACCTTATGTATAGTTGTGGTATGAATCCAAGTGCTAAGTAAATCCAAAGGCAAATGTAGGCTGAATAACTGGGTCATAACTGTCATAGTAGATGGGACTTTATAGGCACTGTGTCTGTTTATTGTATTCAGGCATTGTATTTCTCATTTCCAGAATCCTCAGTTACACAACGGCAGAGCTTGCTGAGCATGCCCTTTCTGTGAACTAGACTGCCTGGGAATTTGTAAGTGATGACGTTGGTTGCTCCTAGGAATCTTTGCTGAAGTTGCTAGGTTCTGGCCTCTTTATATAGCATTAGTGACGGGAGCCCACTCCGAGCCTGAATCTGCACTAGGTTTTCTTCCTCTTGTTATTGAATCTGTGCAGACTCCAAGGCTCCAGTGCAGCCTTGACATGGCATCCTGTACCTGGCACCACGAGTCCTTGCATCCTTCCTTCTTCCTCACAAAGTTCAGTGATCCAGGAGGTAAAGGACTTGCCTTCCCCTTTCCACCCACTTCTGCAATTCTTTTCACTTAATTGTTGTTCCATTCTTTTTGTCTGTTGATTAATCGTTCTGGTATTGTTGTCTTGGTTTGGGTTTAATTTCCCTTTCTGTGTTTCCAGTGATTATTCAGAGCCAGAAGAGCTCCCACAGTGTGTCTGGAGGGAGGATGTTTCCAGAATACTATTCACATTGGGTAAATCTCTGTCTCCATGGTGGCAAAGCTCCTACCTACTTCAGTGGGGCCAGATTTTAGTTTCTGGAACTCAGCCAGTGCTTTTCTTCTTCCCCCTGTGTGTATGCTCAGCACACATTTCGTCTTCTCTCCCCCCCTTTTGCTCCCCGTGCTCCTGAATAGATGATGTCTTCCATAGGACCCTAGGAGATGTAGTGTACTATGAACATCTGGCTGGGACTTCATTTGGGGGCCAGTCCTTGAGGTTCCTTGCTGAACCAAGCATCTCCTGTTAAGTTGCACTGAGCACTTGAAAATGGACCAGCAGTTTCTCTCAGCTGCGTTTTACCAAGATCCTTCGTCAAGTCCCTTGGGCATATCTACCACCCAAAGTCTGGTATTTAGTCTTACTGTTTGTTCTCTGTGGTGGGATTTTGTGTAGGTTCCTGGGGTAGCATCTTGCAATGTATTTCTGTAATCAGTGGTTGAAAATGTATTGATGGAAAAAGTGGAAAAGTGGAGCTGGGAAAAAGAAAGGAAAGTGGAAGGGTGAAAATAACGTGTGAAATGGATAGGAGTTCATCTCAGCTGAGTTTACTGCTTTGGCCCTATTCTTTTCAGCTCTCCAGAGGGTATGAAAAAAGGTAACCTAAGGATCCTTCTCTAAAATAATGCATTATAGCGACCTGAGTTGCCTAATTTTTAGTAGTGAGTTATGCAAAATGCTAACATCTTTGGATTTCAGTGCAGGTGGAACTTCCTGCTCTGCATATGATGTAGGTGTGAGCTGGACTTGGCTAAGATCTGAACTTGAAGAAGCTCTGAGCTACACCAGCTTTGGAGGGTGGATTTGGGGTTTGAGAAGGACATTGCCATATCCTTTGGTCAGGCTCAGCTGGTATTGAACGTTATGGTTAAAAAAGATAGGTTTCTGGGAAAGTAGCATCTAGGTATTCTAAAAGTTGCACGGTGACCCTTGCAGGTGAAAAGTAATTACTAATTTTTTCATCTTTTATAGCATCCATGGTTATTTAGCTCCCTGAAGCACTTGCTAATTTCTGCAGAAAATAATGTGCACTGACCGAATCTTTGCTCTCTCTTCATAAATACTTCTGTTTTTCCAATTTAGACAAGCTTTTATATTCCCTTCAGCGGGATGTCTCATCCCACCGCGTAAGGCCTGAAAAATCCTGCCATCGCTATCTCTGTAGTTGGAGGAAGATCCATAAATAATTCTACTGCAAACATGGGCAGGACTTTGAGTATAAAACGCCACAAGCTCTCCTCCAAGGTGTCATATCACCTGCAAAGTCAGCAGAGCTTGGTGGACTGTATGGCAGTGTGGGTAGTCTATACAATACCAGCAGTTCCTTTTCTGCCTCTCATTTTGTTCTTCCCATAAAGCCCTGCCAACGTACAGCTCATTGTGACTGTTAGGACCCTTTCAAATCTCTTTGATAGCTCTACATTAAATCTATTAATATAACTTCTCAAGTAATTATTTTGATCTGTGTTTGTCTAAAACGTCTTTGTGAAGAATAATCAGCCTTTGGAAGTGGATGAAATTGCATGATAAGAATCTGATCCACTGTTGTCTTGTAACCACTTGACTGTTCCTCCTTGCTATTAATAGTGGGTTTCTTAGGCGGAATGTAAAGGGGGAGAAAAAGGTGGAAGGACTCCCTAGACAGTAGTTAATACAGCAAGTTATTAACACTTGCATTGGCAAGTTCTTACACTGTCCCAGAGAGAGAACACTGATGGGACCTAGTTAAAGACTGAGCAGATTGGGTCCCATGCGCCTGGCATGTGACATAAATCCTGGTGGCTCTATTAAAAGCTTGTGAGGATATTGCACTAAATAGCTATATCGTGGACTGGAACTTCCAAAAAGCTGAGCTCCTCGATTTGTTTTGACACTAACACTGGTGCCAGCGTTACATTGGTAGTTTGAAAGGGTCGCCAAGTGGAACGTAACTGGCACTAAAAATGTGCTCTGGATTATTACATACACCTACAAGACTCCTGCCAGACTCTGAATGGACACGGAAGTTTTCCTGTTATGAAACTGCTCCTCCTTTCCATATGTTAAGATGCGAAACACAAGACAGTGTTTCTGCACAGCAAATTGCAAAAGGGGATGTACAAAATGCCGTGAAACAAGGGGCAAGTTTAAATTTAAATTTTGTTTGTTTGTTTTCTGTTTCACATCTATACATTGACAGTGTGCACAGAACAATGGTGAAACCATGGGTTCAGCAGCTGTGATATGGCTCAGTCAGAGGGCATGGTAGGTACACACGGCAGTCTGGCCTAACCCAGGGTGCCAAAATGCTGCAGATGTCAAGAAACTTGCTTAATAATTATGTCTAGGAAGAGATTTAGAAGAAAGTGTTCACCTGCTGCAGTGGAAGCTCCGTTTGTAAGTCTCTCTCGATACCTAAATTCGTCCATAGCTTGCCTCTCTCTGCCCCAGCTGACAAATTGCTGCCTTCATGTTACTTTTATGTTGTGCAGCTGCCTTGGGAGCCCAATCCAGAAGGCAGCCAGTTCCTTCCCAGAGGTTTTTTTTTCATTTGGATCAGTTCCGTGATACAGAAGTTGTTGTGCCAGCACAACAGGAGGAAAGAAATGTGGAGCACAAGAGAAGAGAGGACTGGGACCAGTGATAACATAGCTTGTATCTTTTTTTTTATTCCACTGTCTTAAATCGACATCTGGATAAAACATTGAACAAGAAAGCTTTTATAGCAAAATAGACAATGTAGAGTAAAATACAAATCCGAACTGCAGAGAGGCCAGATGACAATAGTGACTGATCTCTCTGATTTATACTTGACAACAAAAGCGTTGCCTTGCAAGAGACATTTAGTGTCTTGCATACAATTGGCTTAATTATTTAGGACTTGTTCTCACATCTCCGATGTCTGTGCAGTTTTTACTCTCATCAGTTTCTACACAAAAGGCTCCACTGAAATCACCAGGAAGAGCTGTTTAAAATACAATGTGCTGCTGTGATTCTGAATCTTTTTCATACCAATTTAGGAACAAAACCAAATGGGAGACACAAGGATCCAGCTTGGATCAGCACCTGAAAATAAGAATTAAGAAGTAAGACAGGTCTGTGGTTCTGCAGTCAGGGAGGCAGAGGGAAGGGAGGATTCCAGGGTTAGTGCTGCTGGTTGCTGCTGGTATAGGCAAGGCAAAAGTGGTGCTCACCTGCACTTCACAGAGCCCAGAGCCCCCTGCCAGTGGCAGGCTCTGCTGAACCAGTCAGTACCTACAGAGATACTAACAGATGGACCCACTTCCAAAAACCTCGCAGGTAAGAGCAGATTATAGCACGCAAACAGATCTTGTAAGTTTAGCAGGGAAAGAAAGACAGTGAAAAGGCAGCTGTGCCTATGGGAAAATAAAAACAAGAGGCTGAGGTACAGGAGGCACTCAGAAAGTAGTGTCATTTCTGCAGCAATCACTCTTGCTTCTGCTTGCATGTGTTTTGTCCTGGGCGCATTGCTTCATAAGGGAGTGTGCCTTTGCCTTAGTGCTCCGTAGTGTCGTAGACCACTTTGAAGGTAACTCAGATGAAAGGAGTGAGCCAAGAGCTCTGCTGATACAATGGTTCCAGTCATGGGTTATGTAATGCTTTTCGCCATATTCATCTAGTCTTCGAGCCTGTGAACCTGCAAGAGAATCATTTTCACAAGGAAGCTGTCTGGTTTCTCACAAGCATTTAAAGGGTCATGTGTACTTCTTGTGTTGTAACCAGCAGTTCTGATTTCTCCAAAAGCACAAGGGAGTTGCATTTTGAATAGTTCAAGTGAAGGAAGGAGATTGTGCGTGTAATTGTCTGGTGGTTTTTGAATGGTAGGAAAATAGTCTTGCAGGAGATGTTTGGCCTGCAGGAAACATCCAGAACTGATCTGCTTGAAGTTTTCTCCAAATTCTTGCAGAGGCAGCAGCTCAAACTCTCAGATACGGTCCCTAATACTCTATGATTTCAGCCTCAAAAAATAAGTGATACTTGCCCACAAAACACTAGGCAAGTCCTACTCTTTCTTTCATCACTTACCTCCAACTCCTGCAGAAATTAGGGCACTTCAGGGATCTTTTAGGGTTGCCACAGTAACCAGGTCACTTCACGCAGAAGTGCTCACTAAATCTTTAATAACTGGACTTGTTGTTCTGAATGTGGGCAATGTCAAGTGAAGATAATGCCTGAAACTGCTGAAAGTGATAGGCCAGATGGAGAAACTGACTTATGAGTGTTTATAGAAAATGTGAACAATCAGAAGAGAAGAAGGTGACATGTCAAGCCCAGTATCTGAGAGGAAATATCCAACTACTGGCATGAGTGTTAGAGGATTTTCTCCTGCCTCAGAGCCAGGGGACTGGAGAGGTGTGTAAGCCCTCACATTTAGGGATGTTGAAAACAAGACCCACATGGATATATTCTTCCCCAGCTCGATGCCATCTTTGCCACTCCAGTGACAAGGCTGATATCCTGAGGAATATACTCAGGCCACACTCAGCGCAGTGCACAGTTGCATCAGAGTTGTATTAATGAATATCCACCCAAATTGGCCTTTTCTTGTGACTGTATTTTGCAAGGGCCAATATGTTTGACTGTTCTTTTCATTGTAACTCGTGCTGATGTATCCGAGGCACTCAGAGAGTAGGCAAGAACATATGCAATAATCAAACCATATAATAATACACACAATGTGCAAAACAACTTATGTGGAGATCCCTGTGAATTTCTGCTTTATTTGCCACTCTTGAGGTCCTATAAGACAACAAAAAAACATACTCCTACAGGAAAAAGCGTATAGAACATGTATAGAACAAAGATGCCACTGGAAAAGTCCGAAAGCACTTAACCAAAATAGCTTTATTAAATTGTAGCATCTCAGTGGGGGGGTTAAAAATCACACAAAGGAGGTTTCAACTCTGGCAGTTCCTTACGCAGGTAATTAAATAACACCATGTTTTCAGCTGCCAGCGTTTCTTTGGGAGACAGCCACCAAATGTGGGATGGCATGTATTCATGACAAACCTGACTTCAGATTTTTGCCCCCATGTGCATGGGGTATGGAATTCAACTGAGGTGTTGCTGAACTTTATTACTTCTCTATAATTGCTTTTTGAAAAGGTGGCGGCACCAGCAAATTGTCTTCCTGTGCATGAATAGCTGTCAGACTGTAGGAACAGAACAGTCTCAGAGAAGGAGATTTTAGAAAAATGACCCTCTGCCAACCTGCTCTAGGAGATGTAACGTGCTCCCAGTCACCTGCAGCCTAAAAGTACACCTCAAAGGAAACAGTTTGGAGGAAAGGCTGTGATGGAAGGATTGTGGTTTTAGTCTTCACCCTTAAAAGGGCCTTGTAAAACTGCTAGAACAGCTGCATATTCCACCGGGCAGAAACAATTACATTTGTTTGCAGTAATTAATTCCTTCTGTCTTATTCCCTTTTAATTAATCCTTCAGGTTTTGCTTGATTTTGACCAAAAGATGCCAGTGCATTTCCCTTGTAAAACCTGAAAATTTACTATAAATTTCAGCTTCTACAAGCCCCCTTTCCAGACTAGATATGTAGTACAACAATTTAATCTTCTTTTTTGTTTTCTAAAAGCTCCAGAAACTGCCTGGGAATCTCCTGGAAGCTACCACTTTTCAATGAGAGGAGTTGAAAGTGAAGAGTAAAACAGAAAAGGCAAAAGGGGTTAAAACCAATCTTAATGTCCCAGATTCTAACTTTACAGTAGTGTTCCCAAGGAAAATAATAACGAACAGTGCAAAGGCATTCACATTTTTTGAAGTTACGTGGTTTGTTTTCAGGGAGCTTTTGTTACTTTTATTTTTCCAGGTAGGTATCAGTATATAGGGCAATAGCTCTTTCTTCTGCCTCTCCAAAGAGTGTGAATGCTCAGAACTCAAGATAGAACAGGAGTGTGTATTAACTGGAAAGATTGAAACAGAGACAAAATGTTTAATGCAGAGAAACTGTTTTAAAATGATTCTGTTCCAATTTGAGTTTCACTTGTAGAATGTTAGGGCGGTCTTGATGGTGGTGGTGGTGGCCAAGTGACCTAATGAACATATTTTCCAGTGAATTCCAGCAGCAGTTTGTTGAAACTAAAGTTGACCTTTCCCATCTGCTGCTCCGAGAAGAAACTCTGAAAATGGATGTCTTGGCTTCGACTTTTCTCATGTTCTCATGAGCATTTCATCAAGAGTCCCTGATAAAAGCTGTGGCTCGGAGGGGATTTTCTGATGCCAGAAGTTGTTCAGTTGAAACTAGATTGTGACTGGAGGCTTATATGAAAGGAAATGCTAAATGGCCCCTGGATTTGTATAGCCTAAAGCCAGTTTCTACTGATGTCCCTACTGGATTTCCTACCAGCCAGGCCTCCGAGGGCATTTGGTCAGCCAGAAGCTCTCCTGAGATGCTCTTTAGGCAGCTTTAGTGGCCTTTAGGTGAGATTGAGCCCCCCTTCAGTGTCGGCTTTGCTGCTTATGCTGGTTGCCCCTCCCTGGATTTTGTCACATCTAGAATTTTTCAAGCCAGTAAACTGAGCTCACTTTTTTTGTGATGTTACTTGTGTGAATCACGAGCAAGGAAGCAAAAGAAGGTAGGAAGATGAGGAGGGAGCCTGCTTGCACTGTCGCTTTAGGCTGGAGAGACAAAACTGTGGGTTTCAGATCTCGGGTCAAGAAAAATTGTGCCACATTCTTTTTTCATAAGGGCTCGTTTTGGACTCATTTTGAACTCAAGGAGAAAGGGAGACAGGCAGGAAGAAGACACAGGATCAGGGGGAGACTCACATTAAAGTAATTTAAACCCTTTAAATCAAAATTGTCAGTTTGGTTTCAGTTGTAGTAAAGGCTGGGTTTTGTTTTCTTCTTACATAAAGCCATTTTATAAAGGTCTTTTCAGACAAGACTTGAATGCAACAGGCCTGGCCTGGCACGTCAAAGACTTTTTTATTATTTTTTTTAGTGGGGGAAAAAAAAGTTGAGCTATTGCAAGATTGTCAAAGAAATGTTCCAATTAAAAGGAGATTGGCATCAACTGATTTAAAATTTCTCAAATAAACATAAGAGATAAGCAGTTGGCCTCTTCCTTTATGAATGCTCCTCTCAGTTGTTGTTCTATGCTCATGTGTTCTCTGTGTACACAGAGGAGCTTGTTAGAATTTTATCTGGTGCATTAGCCCTGCTAAAGGACACACAAGTAACATTTTGGACATTTCTGCTCGAAACAAGCAGTGGTTCTGTGTATCTCCTAGTCTTATTTTAATCAGCATTTCATGTGCAAGTGATGAGCTTAAATGTGCTCATTTTTCTTTCCTGTAGGATGCTTTTGGTTAGATCAAAAATACTGCAAAATCCTTTAAGCAAACTGTGGAAGCAACCTAAAGGAGATGCAAAGGACATTGAACAGGTTTACTTTTCCAAAAATAAAAGGTTTTGATACAATCTTTGGGTTTGGCATTTTTTTACTATTTCTAAACTAGTGAAAGAGCCATGTTTCCATTAAAAGTTACACATATACAAATTAAATCAGGATTTTTTGCCTAAGTTTTCAGGAAGCCCTGGTAGAGATGTTCCTGCTGGAAACTATGGGCGGCTTCTGCCTGCACGGGTCTACTTTACTTCTCCTGCTAGTGCTCAGTCACAGTTAGATGAGATTTACAGAACATACCAGCACTGACAGTGTCATCTCCTACCTGCCAATCCATGAATGTCAGCAGCACTCTGAGTCATTCTGCACCCTCTGCAAAGTGCTGACCCACAGCTGCCCAGTGGCACACAGGGATATTCCTGGTACACAGACCATCCAGACAGGGAGAAGATCTCACTTCAGCAAATCTTCAGTACAGAAGTTCACATTTTGCCCTTGGGGATCATGGTCAGATCTGCTTCTCAGTCAGAGAACTGGCCACATCTGTAGGTAGAGAACATTACTGATAGTGAGGGTACGGAGCAGGCTGTGAGGAAGATCAGCGCTGGAATAAAGCTGTTCGAAAGCTGCATAATTACACTGGAATACAAAATGTTTTTCAAGGTTTTGCAGGCTTGTGAGATTTAAGAGAAAGGAGTGTTAGCAGCTGAACTCATCTGTCATCTGTCTCTGTGGGTTGGTGTTGCATGAAGGGTTCTTTTGAAAACCAGATATTACAGCTTTTAAGTGCCACCCATCTGCGATTCTGCGCGGGCAGAGAGATGAACTAAGTAGCTGGGGAGCTTGTGCAGTGAATGATGCTAATTGCCAGCAAATCTGAAAGGGATTATATCATGCAACCACTACAATAGTGGAGAATAGACTCAACTTCCCAGGACATCACTGCCAGTGCAAGTCTCCTACAGTTTTCCCTTGAAGTACAGAGTAATAGTCCATGTGTTAAAGATACTTTTCCACTGAAGCTATTTTGAAGTGTGGTTTCTGCACCCCTCTTTCTTTTTGCTATTGTTTTAAGACAACATCATCACTTAGACTCCAGAGAAGATGAAAAATCTGAGAATAGTGAAGTATTGCAGGTTCATTATTTTAAAGAGGGAATTTTGATTGCTCTGGAAGTTGGTAATAAGTGAAGTGTTTGTCAGTGCTCAGTGAGAATCAGGGCTGCCCTTTCTGTGTGTGTAGGAGGGAGAACCAGACAGAAGGACCTACCAAGAGTGTGTCTGAATACAGGGCACTGGAAATTAAGTGTACGCTGCTTTCAGCTAGGATTAAAACTTCCTTCTATAAGGATCCTGGGAAAGTGGATGTTAAAGAAAGCTTTCCTTGCAGAATTTTTAATTTTGTGGCTTCCAAAGAGGAAGTACATGGATACTGTAAGAAGCCCATAGGAAGGAGATTCAAATTAGTAGAAAGTGTTACTTTGAAAGCATCTAGAATTTATTTTAAAAAACTACTGCAAGTCTAATGAAATTAAGGGGTGACACTTCAGCTTGTCACATTATTTTGCTTCATTGATAATGGACGTATAAACAACAGAAATTGTTTCTTCTACATGGAAAACTGAATGCTCTTATTTAATCGGTCATTCTATTAGTTCTTAAATGTTATGACATAAATTACATAAAAAATGCCCTGCTGACCAACTGAACTGTCCCCTCTGTATTTAGGAAAATGTCTGTTTATGTATGTGCCCATTTTGGAAGAGAAGAAATAGGATATCTATAGGATGTGGCTGTAGTGATCTGTTCAGGTTCTTACTTTGTTTCAGTGTATGCATCAGACTTGCTGATGCCACACCAGGAATGATGACATTTACATCCTGCTGGATTGTGAGACTGAAAAGCATGTGCGTTGCTTTTAAACTGGATTTTTTTAGAGAGTCACTGAGTCTCCATGATTCTGGTTTTATTTTTCCTTTTGTTGCAAGAGATTTATCTACAGCTGAATTGCACTTAACTCTATCTGTAAGTAGATAAGCCATGTCCTATGACAAAAAACATAATTAAGCTGTCCAATTTAAATCAGGTTAGATAGTCCTGTAAAGTTCAAGACCATATTTTTTCTGGGCTGTTGTGCTGTTTCTGTCAAGTATTCTCTGTTTTATGGACTTGTGAGAATTGATCTTTGGCCTAAGCAGTGTACTTTGGTCAAATGTCTCTCCAGTTTTTTGGGGACAGGTACCCGACAGTCATGTGAGTGTGTGACAGGAGACTAAAAGTGGTCATGTTCTACAAGTCCACGTGTGGGTGCTGATGGGAGGGACACTGATTTTGCTGTGACATGCCAGAGGGTAAAGAAAAAATGGTGTGACATACAATGTTACAGTCTCTGCATATGTTTTGTTTGTTGTGCAGCCCTTTGGTAGCATGGAGGGTGCTGAAGAGTGGAGGGATAGATGACCTCAGAATGCTGTCCCAGTCTGTCCTGACTTGTCAGGCACAGTGGTCCCACAGCTGTGCCCTGCTTCAGGCACTGGAGCTGTTCCTGCAACAGAGTCAAGCCCATTCTCAGGCATGTTGTTTCCTTATACTGAACAAAAAGGAAGACTGTTTTCCCCTTAAAGTAAAATTTAAAGTGTTGTGTTTTGCTAGTGACAGCAGTAAAAATGACTTACCGATACACAGGTTCCTCCACCACCATTGGGGGATTTTTCTCTTTAGGCTTTGTTATTGTGTTCAGGGTTTTTTTTCTTATCTAATGAGAAGACATCCTTGGGTGGAATTTTTATTATGGACTTTTGTAATGGAAGTAAATTTCAGCCAAGGATCACTGTCCCAAAGATACATGATGGGGAAGAAGATCCAACAACATGCACAGTTTTAAAGAACCCACAAAGTGCTGGGCTAAAAACTTGCCCCTTTATCCTGGAAATGTGCTGGAGGTCTCAGGTGGAGTGCAGGGTTAGCAGCATTGGAAAGGCAGTGTGAGAGAGAGGGAGAGCAGATACCCACACACACTTCGTTCAAGTAATTCCAGCACTGCTGAGCTTTTCAGCCACCTCCTTGCGTGTTTTTTCCTTAAATCCTCTAATATATGCACAGGTGTTCTTGTGACGTCTTTGCTCAAAGATGTTTGTTGTAACTGCTCTTGAGAGTTCAGCAGATGATTCCTCGGTGCTGTGCTTTGCTAGAGACCTGGGATTTTTGAGAGTTTATGCAGTAAAAGATATTTAAAGAGACAGATTTGAAAATAATGCACATACTGCCATGACAGACAAACTTAGCAGACTAATGGGAGCTTTTCCAACCCCCTCATTCAAAAATTAACAGGAGTTGCCTTTGAAGCAAGCTGTTGTTTTCTGTTACAGCTGTGTGCATACTGGCAATTGGGGAAGCAGCTCATAGTGATTAGGCAGAAATATGTTTTTTTTCTTTTTGTCACTCAGAATTAATTGCCTGCACCTTGTGCATGACCTGAAGTAGGAGTGAGAAGTTTCTAACATCCTTGAAGAAAAGCTTCAGGTCTTCCATGTCCTAATGTCATTCTGTGCCTTTGGTAGGTTGCTTTTCCAAGCACCTTCTTGCATTTTCCTGAGTGCCAGAGTTGGTTTTCCCATTTCACAGGAGGACCATAATCCTGATTCCATTTGCTGGATCCAGCTGTTCTGAAGATGTTAGACAGAGGTCATAGGGATGGGTCACCATTTCCCCTCAGGCGATGCTGTGTCCCAACAGACCCTGAGCTGCTGAGCAGGTGCTCTGGGACAGGCTCTTGGGTTGCCACAGTAGAAAGGACGGTGCCTCTGGGATAAGCATCCCTTTCTTTGTTCCTCTCAGGTGGGGTCAGCATGGACCTGCAGTCCTGAGGAGGAGCAATCTCAGATGGCTTTATGCAGCTTCTTCTGCCATGGAGTCCCCCAGGGAGAGGGCACAGCTCTGCAGCATGACCAGAGAAAAGGGTCTTGGAAACCACTACCTTACATCGAGTCTTCTGGTTTAATATTTTATCACATTTGGGGATATTGTGATACTTCTCCAACATGACTGTTCTGAGGGATTTTTGTGGTGTTGGTCAGTTCATCTCTGAATCACTCCATCAAAGGATGTTTCTTCCTGATATTCCTTGGGAGCAGAACAAGAACTGAAATTTCTCCTATCATTGCATTCTTGCTCGGTCAGTCCATTATGTGTCTGAGTCAGGCTGTAATTTCCTTCTTTCAGGCTCATGGGAAGCAGAGCTGACACAGGTTTTTAAAACATAGATAAGAAAATTCAGTCACAATAGCAGTCACCACTATAGCCCATGGAAACTGAGGTGCACAGGATTCAATTGCAAGATTATACTTCTTGGATGTAAAAGTCTCTTTATTGTGACAGCCTGCCAACAGGCCATGTAGTGTATAGCACATGCTAGTACATACTCTGCTTTTGTCACACACCTGCTGTCCCTTCAGGGCTTTAAATGGCTGGCAGCTTGGCTAAAGATGTTTGCTCACTGTTTTCAGAAGGTGGTTTTCTCTCCACATGTCTCACCTTGGCTGCTGGGATAATCTTTGCAGTATTCCTCACACACCATTAACATGACAAAGCATGATTTTTGTGTGACTATCACTTAATACTCATCGTTTTGCAGGAACACCAGTGAGCCCTGGTCATTTAGCAGCTGCTCAGAAAACCAAGTGAAAAAGTAGTGCCACACCAGAAGTTTTAGAGGTATAACACTGTGGTTACCGCAGGGACAGCTTGTTGGTGTTGAATGCAGAAGGGAGACCCTTCCTCTCTTTGTGTTTGCTTCTCTCCTGAAGCTATCTGCAGTGCTTGCCTTGTGACTGAGCTATGCTAAGCAAAAAATGATTCCAAGGTGGTTTGCAGGCATTTTTTTTAAATCAAGTCAATTCCCTGGCCAAAGGACTGGCAGAGCTGACTTAGAATAGGTGGCTGGAGGGTGAGCTAGGGAAGGGGAGCTGGACTTCTGCCGCTTGGCTTTGTGATGCTGCTGGTCCATGGAACTGTGCTTCAGCTAAGTCAGAAACCAGGCCTGCATGCAGAGAATTTAAATGCAGGAATAATAGAAGTGATCAGGGAATAATACCTGCACGTGAAGTGTTTGCAGTAGGGCTGGGGACTGCACAATCATTGTGAGTTTAGTTCAGTCTGGGCATAGGGGACTTTTTTATGAGCAAATTTGCTGAAGATTGAATTGGACTTTTTGTTTAACATGAAATGGAAAACATAATGTTTCTTAGGATTCTTAGAGTGGTGTAGGAAATGGCAGGATGTTACTAAAAATGGCTGGATTCTTCCACAATTAAAGCTCTTTGACCATTTAACATCTCACCAAACGTAGCTAAGGCATGTGAGAATTGAAACTGTCATGCCCTGTGCTTCAGGATTTTTTAATCTTTTCCCTTTTTATGGGAGATGTCATTTTCTGGTTTCCAATCAAATACATAAATGGTTTTGCACGTTCTAAATAGTCATAATTTCTAACAGTCCATATGTTGATTGAAATACATTCACATTTATTTCCAAAGCTTTCTGTGGCATCAGAATAACATTCTGCCCTGACCAGAAGTGCACCTGGGGCACTGTTTGGGCACTGAGAATGGCCAGTGGTGAACAGTAAAGGAGGGTGTGCAGCAGCATCCCACTGTCCCTCTCTCCTTCTAGACAGTGGGAAGGCTTGGAGAGAGAAAGGAAAAGCAGCTTGACAAAGGTTTAAGAGGCTGGATTCCCTGTTGTGAAAGATCTATAAAATGAAAAAAAAAAAAAACGAAACAACAAAAACCTCTTACTTTTCCAGCCAGTTGAGTCCAGCTGCTTCCATGCAATAACATCTGGTATGTGTTCTTCCCTTTTTGCTCAGCTTTCTGCAAATGGGTTTGCTGTGTGTCCCTGTGTTATATGTCCTTACTTGAACAGATTTTTTTCCCCCTGTCTTTTAGAGAAAACATTTGGATGCTTTCTATGCCATGAAAATGAGTTTATTGGTCTTGCCAAAACACAGACTGTCTTCTCAGGTAACTGGTGTTAAAGTTTATTGCTTAGGTACATGTCCCAAATTTAGGCTTCAGAAAATTAGTTGCATTACTAATTAATAACTTCTCCATTTTGATGTTTGACTTGAGATACTGGGATGTGATTTCCAGAAGTGCTGAGTACTTAGAACTGTAAAAAGATATGCTTGGGACATGCAATGCACAGGTTAATGCTGTAGCTGAAAAATCAGGTCTACTGTGTCTTCACTGGGCAACCAGAATCAGCAAATGTCTTGGAAGAGTTGTGGCTCTCCCATCTCATTAGCTCATATCTAGAATGATGGTGATGGTGATGATGATGATGATGATGTTAGCCCTTCATACTGCAGGATGTTTGAAGAAAAGGAACTATGTCTTTGGCTGTTTTCCATTAAGAGAAGGTGTATGTTCATGTTCTCCCTAACCATGTATCTTAGAGAAAGATTAAGGGCAGAAAGTTTGTTGCCTTTTTACGCAGTAATAAGAAAAAGAACAAGTTTCCTTTGGGGGAGTCTTTCTGGTGTTTTTTGTCATATCCAGGTCTATTTGTCACATTGCTCAACCACTTAGGGATCTGGTGCAGGTAAACACATTTTTGAAGTGGCATCTTGAATTAATCTTGCCCAGCCATGGCATGTGGTTCTTCCCTTTGTGCTGATGTTTGGGTATTCTTTGCAGTGTGTTTCAGACCCCCTGGAAGAAGCCCTGTTGCCATTAGAACATTCACAGAGTTCTGGCTTGTTCTTTATGAAGAAGATTCTAACCTTTTCTTCCCAAAGCAGTTACCACGCTCAAGTACGTTTTCCCCTTGCTGCTCAGATAAATCTCTCTCTGATGCTAGGGAACAGCAATAAACTATTTCCCCAGTATTTTGTTCTCAACTGCACTCAGCCAGACTTCTTCGTCTGTTTTAAGAGTGTCTGTACAAAAGGACTGCATTAGTAATAGGAGGTTTTATAACCTTTTGTCCTCAAATATATTTCCACTTCTTCTTTTGAATTAGAGATTTTATAGGCATTTTTTTCCATGTATTTTATTCTATGTTTTGTTATGGCCCATTCTAAAGTGTTACAGTTCTCAAGATGATATGGAGAGAATTTGAGACTTACTTATAAAATGATCCAATGAAAAGTATGGGATGATTAATTTGAGAATAATCTTAAGATTCAGTACTGTTTTAAAAGAGCGGGTCTTAGTGATAAAATGAATTTACTAGGTACTGTTGTGGAAGGAATTGCCATTTGAGGTACTCACTTCATAAGATTGCACTCTTCCTCTTAAACAGCAAAGTGATGCTGTGGCAAAGCTGCAAAGGAGGGAACAATAAACTCTGTGATGGTAAAGTGCATTCTTGGGCAGACAAAGAAAAATAGAGGGCTTCAGGTATGTCTCTCTTCCTCTCATAAATCAAATGTGATGAATTGTGTTCTGGTTGTTCTGATACTGGAAACAAAATGGGAATAGCACTGCTTGTGTTGGCAGGTCACTGCGGCTTCGAGCTGAGCAGAATGTGTTTTGATAAAGGTCCCTCACCAATGCCTCTAATGACCCTGGATATATTTTCCACCAGCTCCTCAAAGCTCTAGGAGATGGTCACATTTCTGGTTTCTTCTGAAGCAAAATCCTTCTAGACACATCTGAATGTTTTCTTAGTAGAAATGAGTCCCAGACTGGAATAAAGGTCATCTAGAATTTTAGGTCTGCATTTTAGATATTTGTCTAGGTCTGAGAGCATAATTGTCACCAGGGACTTGATGGTTTGGTTTAATTCTGTCTTCAGAAATGGAAGAGTTCTGAAATAAGGTGTATTTCACAGGAGTCAGAATGTGAAATGAGTAGTGAAATTAAGTCCAAGTTTTGCTGTGTATTTATTGTCAAAATGAGGTTTTAGACAGTCCTACTGTCTGCTGTGAAATTTCTCCTAGTTAATGATGAAATAACAACAGATAATTTTTTCACAGCATTTAATTATGTGAAAAATCAGTAATTACTCATTTCTCCTCTAAGCTGGACATTTACACCTACCATCAAGAACAGAAAACCTGTGCAAATCAGGATCTGTTTCTTCTGCTGAATGCTCAACTTTTTAGCTCTGCAAACAGGTCACACCTAAGTCAGCAGCACAGTAGCAGCTTTTTCTTACCCCCTGACTCCTGTCACTGTCATCAGACTAAGAAAACCATTCACAGCTGCACAGCTCTGTGCTACAGTTCAGTTGTATGTGGAGCAGGACTGAGGATGCTGGATTAGTTCATGGAGGACTGATAATAAATGAGGTAAGGGAGACTTGACTCCCAGCTGAAGAGGTTATTGCTCTGACCTGTGTTTTTATTCTACAAGAATAGGAGTTTACTTGATTTAGTTACTCTTTCAGTAGATGAATTGCACACCTGGTGGCAGCTCTCATTTGGTGTGTAAAAATCAATACCTCTCTTCTTATTCACAAGTGGGTAGAATAGCAGAATGCTGCCCAAAGGTCCAGAGAAGGAAAAAGTGCCATCCTAGACAAACCTTCAATGCTGAGAAGCTTTTGTTATGTAAAGTTTTAGTGTATTCTTATTTTTGCATTGATTTCCTGGATGCAAAACACTTGTGGACCTTTTAGCCCAGTCATGGGCTTGTACAGCTTTTCCAGTTCTGCAAGCTCAGGGGAAATCTCAGCCTTTTTTTTAGGAGAGCCCTGTGGCACTGGCAATGTCCTGGGGACATCAGAGGACAGTCCTGGATGTGGCCTCCTTGGGAGGAGCACAGAGGTGAGCAGAAGTGAAGCCTCCATGAGTGCAGAATCCACAGAATGACATCAGCTTGAGTGGGTCATTGCAAGTATATCTCAACTGGTGCCTGTGCCTGTATGCTTAGCTATGCATGGCAGAGGATTGGCTTTGTGGGTGCACTTTTCCCTCACTGTTGAATGCTTAAGTCCCTCACAAGCCTCTGGCAAACAGTATCAAATTCTTAGAAACCCATAGTCTGACCTCTTTCTTTTGGAATATTTATTAGGGTACAGCAGCTACTCCTAACACTACTCCAGGAGTTAGGAGAAGCAGCAGAAGTAAATAACTATTACTAGTGTGCAGTTTACTGTTTTTCAAGCACCAGAGTAATTAGCTGTTTTCATCCTAGTTTGATTGCAATATTATTAAAATATAAACATCACTTGATGAACTTCTGAAGAAATAAGGGCTGTCCCACTATTATGTAGGGCAGTTCCATATCTAAGTGGTGATAGTCTTCCTGCACTAGCACAATGAAATTTAAAGTAATATTGTCTAGAAAAGGAATTTGGTTTATTCTGTCTCTCAAATGAATGTGTGTCAGGAAATACAAGTGAGTGGAAAAAGTCTGTCTGGACAGGCAGCATGCTGTGGTGTATTGCATTTCACTGACATGGGAGGAATGTGGCAGGGAGGTCTATAGTTCCCTGCTGTAGGCACTAGCACTCAGGCTGAAAAGCAGCTTGGGATGTGCCTTTTGCTTCATTAAGCAAAAGGCTTTATGCCTGTGGCATGAAGTGCTGTTAAACATGGTGGAATGGAAGCATTATAGTGTGAGTTGTTAGACAGGATTGCAAATCTCAAACATCTAAAATCACAAGTCAGATATTCCCACATAAAATCTGTGTAGAAATTAGAGATTTATTTTTTAAAGCTTTCTGTGTCCTTTTTGCTTCCTAAGCTTCATTTATTTTTAAGTGAAAGCTGAGATCTTCACTGAAAGTTGAGATCTTCACCTGACTTCAGTGCTTTAAGAAAAATAGCAAGTTACGAAAAACTTGCAAAAAGGTCAAAGAAGTTGTTAACTGTAATTCGAGCATCTTCTGTACAAGCTGTGTGATTGTATAAGCTTTATCATTGTAAATAGGATCTAAAAACCAGGCAAAATGCAGGCTAAGCTCCTGGCACTGGCAGTATAGTTGAGGTTTGCTTATCTTTAACAAATAACAATAACTGTGCTGGCTCACGTTATTGAGAAGCCAGCCAAAAAAAACTAACAAAAAGAAAAAACAAACCAGCACAGTCTAGCAAGCCTGTGTTGTGTGGGGGAGCCACGGTGAGGCAGCTTGCAGACCTTGCAGCCAGAATTACCTACGGCTGATCCATATCTGATGTAGCTTCTGCAGCCTCCCAGAGGTTCATGCTGTGCCTGTTGGGGTGGGTCGGCAGGAGGTGCCTGTTGGTGGGAGTCAGCAGGTAATGCTGAGGGGTGCATTAATTTCCTTGGGTTGTCTACATCTTCCAAAGAAAAGTCAGCGCCGATGCCTTCCCTGAAATGGAAGTTGTGAGGATGGGGATGTCCAGGTTGTTCTTCCCCCTCTGCTGAAGTGGCAGGCTGTGGCTTTGGGATTTTGAACCATTGCATTGTTAGCAATAAGGAAGGTGGAGCATTCCTGTTTCTAGGCACTTGCACAGTGCTGGAAAAGCAATAGCAGAACATAGTTGAGGTGTTTTTAGGATCTTTTCTTTGTTGTTCCTGCAAACCTGCACTTCAGTTCTAAAGAAGGCAAACTGTAAAGCCCACACTTTGCAAAGACTAAGATCCAAGAATCTGAATAATGGTATAGGAGTTTTAATGTAAAGCTCAAGTTTGCTGATTTGGAAAGAAGCTGCTTCTGTATCTTGGTCATTTCCAAATCTGCTTCTGTTTTACCTACCTGTCTTGAACTCTCTGCTATGCAACCCTGGAAGAAACAACAATTCTTGAAATAACATTTCAACACCATAAACACTTTTCATTTGACGTTTTGGTATTTGGTTTTGGCAGCTCCACCTATGTCTTCAGGGTGCATCTGGCTGTCACCGTTCAGCCAGCCCTTTTTGCCTTGCCCAGGCAGTTCAGATGGAAATCACCTTAGCCCTCAAGAGCGCTCCAAGTGGCTGTTTAACATGGCTAAGCCTTAGGAACTCTGTCCTGCAAATATAAACTTGCTCTTAGGTCAATATTTAAAGCATAATTTTTGTTGGTTTTAGGAGTCCTATTCGTTATAGGGGAATGATAAATAATCCAGTGGTCTGGAACCACATTGTTCTGGCTCAGGGAGCTGGTACCACTACAGATGGTGCTTTAGGTGTTGGAGATGTGTGAGATGCACTGTTATTCTCTAGGATCCGGCAGCACACCTAAAGGTTCAGTGAAGTTGAGCCCACTGAAATCTGCAGGATGTATCATTCAGTTTGTAAATACCTCCTCCACCTTTCAGTGGAAACACAGTCAGAAGCAATGCCTTGAAATGTTTACTACTGTCATAGTGAAAGGAGCAAAAAGGTACAGATGTAAAGATGGTGTGTGCATTAATTATTTAACCTGCAATCAAGAAAGTATAGAAATAGTCCAGGGTGAAAACTGGGGAGAATTGTAAGGGAAAGCACTGGCTCTTTCAGTCTGAATAATGCAGACCCCATACAAGGTTTCTCTGCAGAACAGGAGGTCTAATTCCAGCACAACTGAACATGTGTGGGTTTCTTTCTCTAAAACAGATTTTAAAACCATGCAGCTCTTGTGGGGTGACTAACTGTGCTCACTTAGCTTCAAGTGAATAAACTGTGAGGAGTTACTATTTTCCTAGCTCCACTGTAATGTTTTTTACCTATTAATTTTTAGATATTCAACTTTTAGACTTTTTAGCATCAATCAGGCGCTGCTTCTATTATCTGAAAAATAAAATATATAAAGGAAAGACTGCACCAGATTTAAGTACATTGTATTGTTACAGTATAAATGCCATCATTGTAATTAAACCACTTGAAAACAGGAACCATCAGCTTTTTCTCTCAGGGACTCAGCCACCTGTGGGTGTTTTGTGTTTTTGAAACTCTCCCTAGAGATCCAGTGTGCTTTGCTTCTCCTGATTGTTCTTGAAAGAAAATTAGCTTTTAGTCCTTTAAAATCCGTTGGCTTTATGTGCTGCTAAATATACACATGATAAGTGCTGTGGGATCAAAACAAAAACAAGTTGCTTTTCCTACGCTTGTAGTTTTGATGGGATGTGCAGTTTGGCAGAAGTCGATAACGTGACTCAGTGTATTTGGGGTCATGGTGGATTAAGGTAGATCCCTTTGGCCTGGTTCAAGAACCTGCAGGGTGTCTTCAAATCAGAGGAAAGAGTGAATGTAAAAGAGACTGGAAAAGGATGAGAGAAGGCACTGGGAAAGGCAGGTATTCTGGTCCAAAATCCTGGGGCAGAACTAACAATGCCCATGTTGCTCCTTCCAGATGTTTGCCAAGTGCCTGCTTAGAAGTCTTTGCTAACCAAGATTCAGTCACCTGATGAGGGTTTGGACAGATTTTTTCCTGTTAGGAATGTTTTCCTGATGACTGATTTGTTCCACCAGGTGCCTGTGGCTTTGTCTTTAACTTTTTACCTTTGTGGGGAGAGAGGATGATGCCAAATTAATGACATGAAAAGGGATGGGGAGGGAAATGCTCAGGTGGTGAGAGAAAGATCAGGAAGGACCTGGATGGAAAACCCTGGGAGAATTAAGAGGAGGAGAAAGCGTTACCCATACAGGCTCCTTGTCATCATGTTTCTCACTATGATGGCTTGAACTTTGTGATATTTTTGAAATGTTTTAGACAGAAGTTGAATAAGAGCAAAGTTTGGAATATAAGCACAACCTCAGTGGGGCATAAACCTCTGAGTTCCACCCACAGAACTAAAAATTAGTAACACATTAACAGAAAGACATGACCTTTCTCTGTCTCTTCTACCCTCACAGATGAACAGGAGCCAGCAGTCAGCAGTGATTCAGATATTTCATTGATTATGGCAATGGAGGTTGGACTCTCTGATGTGGAGCTTTCCACTGATCAAGACTGCGAAGAGGTGAAATCTTGAAAAACAAACAGAGACCCGACGCTAAACCACAGGGGAGGGTCACAGGGAGGGACCGAGCCAGCTTTCTAGGATTTGGACCAGTCATGCACATGCCTCCAGAGCACTGTCACTCCTGCACACTCCATTCTGAGATGGTCACGGAAAGCAATAGCAACAGCTGTGTCTGCCTGGGTGCAGTTTCATCATCCACATACCTTCGTTTGGTTCCCATGGGAGATGGACGCTTCCAGTTTACCCGCGTGCTTGAGAGCGGCCATGAAACTCTTCAGTGGCTCATAAATACGCAACTGAAATGACAGCTTGAGTGTTTTCTACACTTGTTCAGTTGAGCTTTTGTTGGGTTTTTTGAAAAGATACATGTTTTGTTTGTTTGTTTGTTTATAGTTTGTTATGAATAGACACTCTTTTTGTTGACTGACCCCAGCTTTTTCAAGAGTTCAATCCGGAAATCTGAACTCCTGTGTGCTGATCACTTCATAATCTGACCAGGATTTATCATTGCCTTGTTGTTTCTGCAGAAAGTACACGTGGCTTCAGAAGGATAGTGCACCAGCACCCTGCATTAATGTGAAGCCTGCTTTCATTAAGTGGGAGGCTTGGAAATGGTATCTTCTGAAGGTCCTTATTTGTAAGAGAGTTCTGAATTAACAGAGATTGCTGAGATTTGGGTTAAAACTGCGTTGTTATCTTTTAGATAGAGCTCTGTTCTAGACAAGTATCGTACAGTGAGATGGAGAGAAAGAAAAGCTTAAAGCGTCACTCTGTCTGTGTAGTCCTGTGCTATATTTTATGCTCTTAGCAGTTGTCGGTACATTAGTGGCCTTCCTTCAAGTCAATTCAATAGCTGGGAAAAGAAATCTAGTAGAACATCATGTCTTGTCTTAATTTTACAGACCAAAGTCAGATCATCGAGCTAAAGGAGTGTCTGAGAGGTTTCCAGAGGCTGCTTGTTAACAGCTCTGCATTACACAGGTGACAATATTTTTACAAAGGGTCTGGAGATGCTGCTATCAGTGTCAGAAATTGCTCATGAAGCAAGAGGCAGCTGGCTGAAATGTTTAATTCCTGCTTTGTTTTGGGGTCTTTTTCCTTTGTGCATTTTACTTCTTATGTTTTGACAGCAGTTTTTGTCTGGTTGTTCTCTAACACAAGAGTTCATGTGGTTTGTTGCCCTCCAGAGTTCGTGGCAACATTGTCAGAAGCATAATGGAATACTTGCAATTTGTATATACATAGATACACCAAAATATATTGAGGAGGGCATTTGAAAATGAAAAGAACTAACATAAATCAAAACACCTAAGTAATAATGACCTGGCATAATCATTTAGTTCATCCTGAGCTCTGCTTTCCAGGTAAAAGCTTATTGTTAATTGTTCAGTGCATGTTTTCATTTTTCAGTCAAAATACTCAACTGTGAAGAAGCGTTTTTGGCTTACTGTTACACAAGAAGACATGGTTTCTGTTGAGAGTCAGATGACTTTAATCACATTACTGCCTCCTGAGTAAGTCCACAGAATCAACAATTCATCTTACATTGAAATTTCATGGAGAGGTCAAGTATTTTGACTTGATGGTTTCATGGCAGCATCTCAAAATGCAGCTGTTGGGGCTCTTGCTGCATTTAATCTCCATGTGGATTTACTTATTAGATGTGGAAACCAACTTCCAGCCAAAATTCGTGTTTGCCAGATCTTTTTCAGGAGCAAATGTGTTTAGAACTATCCCTAAAATTTTGGCTGACTTGCTTCTTTAGTATAGGCAGAAGGAAAAAGTATTCCCCATGCGTTTTGGTCCATTTAAAACTCTGTTTCTTTTATAGCTTCATTTTGGTTTATATCCTTAGTCCTTACATTGCAGGATAATCTTGAGGCAAAGGCTTTAAACTGAGAGAAGGTTTAGATTATATATTAGGAATAAATCCTTACCGGGAGGGTGGTGAGGCACTGGTACAGGTTGCCAAGAGAAGCTGTGGATGCCCCATGCTTGGAAGTGTTCAAGGCCAGGTTGGATGGAGCTGTGAGCAACCTGGTCTGGCAGGGGAGTTGGAACAAGATGATCCTTAAGGTCCCTTCCAACCCAAACCTTTCTGTGATTCTATGAAAATGATCCAGAAATGTGCTGTTACATCTTTAGAAGCCTTTTGAATGAAAATCTCTTTTTAATTGAAGAGATATGGGCAGCTGGAAATCTTCTTGGTTAAAAAAAGAAAGTTAGAGATCATTCCAGAAGGTGCAGCTAGGTCACTCTTGACAATATTTGTGGTTCTGTAATCTTATTTTCTTTATTCTTTAATGTCTTCTCTGTTCCTTGCCCTGGTGGAACAGACCTGACACATCAATGCTGAAATTGACCCCTACACAAGAGAGTTTGCACAAGGTACTGCATCAGCTCCACTTAAGCTCTGGAAGTAATGCTGAAATGGGATTTAAGTGGTGCTTACACCAAATACTGACACAGGAATGAAATTCATCTCAATGACTGCAGGGGAGGGAGTGAAGCTGGTCATACACAGTCAGGGCTCCCTATAGAAAGTACAGACACTGGTACACTTTCTTCCCCAGCACTGGAGCCTGGGTGCTACATGTCACAGGAACATCATGAACACGATGTCCGAGTTGTCAGTAATCCTGTCACATACACCCACTGCAGCTCAGCACACAGGCAAAAAACTCCTGGCCAAACTGTTTGGCTTTCAGAGGAGCTGTCACAAAGTCCTCATTTTATTTCATAAACTGAATTAAATTGATCTCAATGGATAGATTGACCAGTTAGTTGTTGCCATAGTGGAGCCACCCACAGCTCAGCAGAGTAAACTGTGGTAAAAGAGGTCTGTGGAAAAGCAAGGCAGGAGGTGAAACTCCCACCTAATACCAAGCTGGGTCCTTTGTCCAGCAAAATCATTAAAGGGAGCTGTGCTCCAAGAGGCATCGCAGAGATGGTAACTGAGACCCTGCCCGTATTCCTGGGAGTTAATGAAGGGTTTCCTGGAGGATTCATGCTGTGAATGCTCTTTTCCTAAGTATCCCATGCTAGATGTGGTCCCTTGGCATCCACGGGTGGCCACTAGCAGGGGCAAGGTGCCAGGCTGGGTGAGAAGTTTCGACATCCCACCATATACTGTGGTCTTTCAGAAGAGGCATCCCAACAAATCTGGGTCAGGAGTCTTTCTGCTTTTGTTTTCCAAGTTCTGCCTGCAGTTTTGCTCAGGGAAGATGTCTCTCCAGCCCTGTCCTCAGGTGTTCTGCAGCTCTGAGCACTGTTAGGTGATAATGAGTGCAAAGGCAGGTGACACATCACTGAAGCCTGAACTTAGGAAAGCACTTAAGTAAATGTTCTATTCCGTCCTTCTTCAAAAAAGCACTTATGACTAATTTTGGACTTGTATTGAAATTGTGTTATTTTCAACAGGTCTTCTGTGAGCATAATTAAGCCCCTGTGTCAAATGGAAACATTCTCCTATAGCAGGACCTGGCTGACAATATTCTTTGTACCTATAAACTGTGAACTGCCTTGGGAACTCGAGGTGCTTTATAAACATTAAGACCCTCCTCCAATGTATGTTTATAATATGTATGAAGGCCTTAATTCTGCCTATCTGCATGCCCATGCACATTTTTGCTTATGTGAGATTCTTCACAGGGTAAAATTAAACCTCCAGATGTGCAGTTTTGGACTTGGTTAGTCCCATGCTGAGCACGGTGAGTCCTCAGTCCTGCTGCCTGCTAAGCTTGGGCATTAAATCCATGGGATTCCCATGCCTGGGACACAGCCCTGGCTGTTCAGAAGGGAAAGCAGCCTTTAGCATGCAGCCAGGACAAAACCAAATCCTCTGGTGCCCTCTGACAAACAAGTGCTCACGGATATAATTCTGCAGGACCGGCACAATGACTGGGCAGGGGGGCACCTCCTGCACAGGGCCAGTGGCCAGGGGACAGTGTGGCTCTCAGGGAAAGGCACTCTTGTCATTAACATGATCCAATGTCTCTCCCAGCAATTCCTGTCCTGTCATCTGAGGCTCTTTTCTCTTCTTTTCCGTGAGCAAGTGGTAGGTGGGAGAAGTATTTGCCTTAGTGAGGCTCATCATCACTCAGGCTGGGTGGCAGGATAAAACTTGGTCAGATAGAGACTGGCTTAAAGTATCCTTGGATTTTCTTGGGTTGCACTAAGCTGCCTTCCCAGAGGTTTGTTCAATAGGTAGAATGCTTAAAAAGTTATATGGGCAGAATTTTGCACTCACAAACAAGCTAAGGTGTGCATGCAGATGTACAAGACACCACATCTACATCTCCCCACAACTGACCGGTTCTGGTGGGGATACAGATCTGGCACTTGCTGAGGGTTTGGGGTTGGTTTATTGTCTGACTGCTTTAGAGCCTCAAAACCAGGATCAGGACAATCATAGCACTACCGTTCATTCTTTAAGCACTCTATAGAATTAAATTGCCATGTATGCACATAAAAGTGCATTGATATGAGTATGGAAACTGTAGTGAAGTGAAAAGCAGCTGTCATTTTTAGACCTTTTATTTGAGGGAGGTTGTGGCACTAAAGAAAATGGCTTTATAGAGGCAGTTTGGAAAAATAAATTATCAAACTCACATGTGGTAAGTGGTCCCTTGGATCTCGCTAATGACCCCTGGATCAAATCTCGAGGAAGTCATTGCAAGAAGGGCATTGCTGTTGGGATGCATCCATTTCACAGGACTGAAATGGCAGGGAAATCCAGCCAGTTCCTTCCCAGCATCTCCCCCAGCGTGAGCTTTTGTTGCAGGGGAAGGAGATTGTGGGATCAAACGAACATGGTGCCGCTTCCTCTCTTGTGTGCTGCCAGTATCTCTTACAGCAGATCCCATGAGGGAATGGAGCTGGCCCAGCTTCAACTCCAGGGCTTAATGAAGGGTAGGCCATGGGATTTCAGCAGGTTCAGGGCAGCCAAGCTTCTTCATGGCCAGTGCTGACTGCCATCACGACTTACTTGAGGAACACTGAGCCCATATGGAGTCATTTGCTTTATAGATGCAAAACATGTGAATGTATATGCGTGACAGCAGTGAATCAGCTGGGCTAGCACAAGCAGTGAAACACAGTGCCATGAAATATTTTGGGGGTGAGGGAAAAGCAGGTTGGAGGTGTTGTTTTCAAAGACTTTTTAAATAGGGACAATTGATCCAAAACAAGCACTTCTTTTAATTTCCCAAGCTGTTACCTGAACTAATTGATAGTTTCGCAGAAAGAGGAATGCCAGATGGACTTCTTAGTCGGGATTTGTTTGTGTAGCAGATGGCAGCTGCAGGCTGGGGCAGCGAGGGAGGGCGAGGGCAAAGGCTGCCCCTCTGCCGCGCTGCTCCCCCCGCTGGGCTGGACACCCGCTTGCTCCCTTTATCTTTGCATTTCTTTTTCAAGGAAAAAAAACTTCTGAGCAGGAGCTGTATTTCAAAGGCAGAAATAGAGAAGGAAGATGAATGAAAGATGTTGTGGATTTTGAATGAAAAGCCAGCGGATGAGTTTTCCATCTGAGATTAATCTTGTCTCCCCCAAGTATTTTAATTGTGAATTGGTGGAAGTTATTTCTTTCTGTAGGGAATGGAAAAAAATTAAGGACAGAAAAAAAATAAAGGAGAAACAGCATTTTCCCTTTCTTACTTATTTCTTGATTCTTTGATCCCATGTAGCATTAAAAACAGTAGCCAGATCAAGATGCTTGTTTGCTCTGAATGTATACAGTTATTTCAGATGTCAAATATCTAAATGTTTTGTATGTGTATGTAATGCCATCCTCACTTCTTGTTTCATGTTAGGAACCTGAAATGACTGTACCATTTTATAATTAGAAATGTAGAGAGGGGACAGTGGGTGGGAGGGTCTGTTATTTTTATACCAAGATGTTCCCTGTATTTAGTGAACATTTAAAATGGTTTTGTACTTGTCAAAATATACATTCCATCCATTTCCAGAAGAGGATTCTTTCTATTTAGAGTAGTTTATAAGCAAACCAAAAAAATGTGGCATCCCACTTGTATGCAGTTAAGAACAGAGCAGCGATATCCTGGTTTTCAGTGATGGCTACAAAGCTTTTTCTCTTCTCACACGCAGCAGAGCCATACCAGCAAATGCTGATGTTATAAAGGGAAGAAAAATCCCAAATGAAATAAACACCATATGGATCAGTGCACAGCTTACTGAAATAATTTCCAGTTCAGAGACAATGGTCTGTCCCAGTGAAATTCTCCAAGGTAATCAGCCCTGCTCTGGACAGCAGGAGCTGATTTACTGGGAGGCTTCCACCCCCTGCCCCTGCTTGGCGGGGCCACCAGCCCCAGCAAGCCAGGATTGTCACCATACAGGGTTGTCACGACTCAAGGTTGTCACACTCCCGCGCTGCGGCTTCCTCAGGAGGGGAGCCTGTGACTGAAGCTGTGCTGGTGAGGCTGTCACTCTCTGCAGGCTGACCACGTTGGGGTTCTTGGGACTGTGGAAACGACCCTTCATCTCCACATTAAAAAACAAAACAAAACTTCCTTTGTCCAGACAGCTGCACTTTGGTTTGGGAAACACGTACCAAAAGGCCATGGCAAAGTCACACGGTGGCATTTGCATGGGCCGTTCTTTTTCTTGTAGTTGGCTTCTTTTTTCCTCCCTTCTCCCCCCGCTACCTGTGACTTGCTGCCAAAACTGTGCAGTAGCAGTTTGTGAAGCATTTTTTTGCCTTTTTTTTTCCTAGCATTACTTTCTGTACAGTCTTGCAAATATACTTTTAACTCTTCGCTGACATTTTGTAATGTGTACATCGTCCTCTCCAATGCACTTTATCTCTCTTGAAAAATGTGGGAGTCAGAGAACTACCATCTTAAAGGGATTTGCCTGAAAACATGAGACACACACTTTATTTTGTTTCCTTCTTGCTTTGTTAGGTACTGTAAATGCTAAAGAGCATGGACAGTGACTCAGCTGGGGGAAGTACCGAAATGTTGAGGCTAATACTTGGAAGCATTATTCGGTAGTACAACATGGCTATTTTTGTTATATAGAGGATTATAAGGTAAATATGTGAGACTGTGTTATTATGTACTAGTAAAATATTGCAACTCTCAAAGTTCAGATGGTGAATTCCAAGGAATTTTATTGCAAGTTTTTTAATAAAAGGATTCTGATTACCGTGTTGTACGTATTTTCTAACAGACTATGTAAGACTGGAATTTCCCAATGTGTGAAACTTGTGGATTGCTTCTTCCTGAATTCCCCCACTGCAGACTTTGGCATTCACAGGAGCCACAAGGTACAGTGGGAAGGGACCCGAGTGACAGCCTGGCCTTTGTGCCACTGCTCCAGCTCTGGTCTTCTCTGTCCTTCAGCTGCTTCTAATCAGAAACATGTGAGAGATAAATGCCTCTGCTACCCCAGGGGAGAGCTGCAGCCTCAGCCCAGGCACTAGGCATGATGTGTTAAAATAGCTTTAAAAGGCGACTGCTCTGCTGTGCCTCAATGGGAATTGCACCACTGTTATGAAGGGTAATCCAGCTGCTCTTTCCTTGCTTGATAAGCACTGCACATCCCAAGGGGGAGAGCCCTGGGGGCTGTTGTGTCATCCAGCATAGGTATGCTGCTTGCGAGAGGTTTGAGGCACAGTAAAAATCCTTCCTAAAAGTAATTGGAGGGACTTACAGAGAAGTTTTCCAGTAGATGCAAAAGAAGGCAGACAAATCTCCAAAGGAGCTGAACCCTGGCACAGGCTACAGCCTCTCTATGGGTCCCAACCTGCCCTCATCCTGGCCCACGTTTTGTGCTTTCTAGCTGGTGTCACCAGTGCAGATGCCTCTCTTTTCCAGCCACAGCAGTTTGTTCATTCGAGGTGACAACATGCCAAATCGCCTGGGGCCCTAAGCTGGATTTCACCCAGGCAGCAGCTGTGGGCCAGTTCTCACCCAGCTCTTGCTCCTATGCACCCACCCCGTGTTGGTCTTTGCTGCTGCTGCTGTCCACAACAGGGGCAGCAGCTGGCTCGGAGCAGGAAAACCGCGTGCCATTTAATGTGGCTTCATCAGCAACGCTGGGAATTCTTTTTCTCCTCCCAACCCATGCCAGCCAGTGAGCAGCACAGCCTGGAGCTCCCATTCCAATAGCCCCTGCCCCAGCAGCCCTTCTCGTTAAAACAAACCCTGGGCCGCCTTTGGAAGGAGGTTTTAGGTGATGCTGGCCAAGGAATCCGGTCTCGCTCTTCCCCACGCATCTCCCTGCCTGCCAGCTGCTTTGTTCTCTGCCTTCCCACAAGAGCTGGCGAGGGGAGCGAGCAGGGCCGGTTTTGCTTGGCAGGCAGCTGTGCAGCGTTGCTATGTGATGTGCACACACAACACAGCTGCTGCCACGGGCCTGGCAGGAGGAGAAGGCACAAGGAGCGCCGTGCGGAGCTGCTGGGAGCGCCATCGGGGCTATAAATAACGAGGGGCGTAAGGCAATTAATTCCAGGATGCAGGCACATACTTGGGGTTTGTGTTACATCACTCTCTGCTCTGTGTGGAATTAATTTCTGGTCAAAATATTGAAATAAAACTGTGCGGCTCTATGTTCTGTTGTGGAGTGTTTTTTCTCCAGAAGGAATAAGGCAAATTTTACTCTGTCCTCTGATTCAAGGAGGTGACACTCAGACCCATCACAGTCAGTGGAGAGGGCTTGGGATTCAAAAGGAATGTATCCAGGTTTTCAGTGCACAGCGATATGTACAGCACAGGGTCTCTGCTGTCCTGTGATACCCAAACCACGCTAAGAAAGAACATTCACCTTCAGGGTGCCTGAAGGGGAGATGCAGTCACCTGTGCTGGGTCTGGGGAGGCCACTGGAAAAAACACTCTGAGAAGTCAATTCTTTAACACAGGGAGGTCAGGTTTGGGGGCATCCGTGAAGGAATAAAAGGACTTAATGGCCCAAAAGAGATCTAAGGGATTGGTGATTTATCACAGATCAGCTGTATGAAATCAGCGCTCAATAAGTGAGGGCGTAATTTTGCAAAACACTCAATCCTCATCTTTGATCACCGTGCAAAGAAGGTGCTGGCAAGTCCTGGCAGCAGTGGGAATGGGCAAAGTGTCACCACCCTCATTCCTGGGCTGCTCTCTGCTCTAGACTGCTCCTCTGAACATGTGCATCTCAGCAGCTTGGCTTTACTGTCCATCCTCTCACCTGAGAGGAAAAGCAAACCTGCACAAGGAGGCTGGCAGCAACTCGTGGTGGCTGAAACCTAGGCAGATGTCCCTCCTCCTCTGCTCCAGCTAGGAAGAAAGCATGTCCCTCCTGGCAGAGGGACAGAGTGGCCATCTGGGAGGGGTAACGCCTTAGATGTGTTGGCAGAGCCCCAGAGTTCATCTGTTAGAGCCCTTAGCTCAGATGAAGTTGTCCCTCTGTCCCTGCTAAGGGCAGCTGCGCTGGTTTCGACCAGCATCCCATCTAGTCTGCAGCTGATTCAGCCAGGAGAGGGAGCAAACACCTACAAAGGAGGAACACCGGGGCAGTCACCTTCCTCCACGCCAGAGAAGTGCAATGGATCTGGTGAAGGGTCTGGAGCACAAGTTAGATGAGGAGCAGCTGAGGGAGCTGGGGTTGTTTAGTTCAGAGAAGAGTAAGCTCGGGGGTAACCTTGTCGCTCTGAAAGGAAGTTGTAACCAGGTAGGGTTGCCTTTTCTCCCAGGCAACAAGTGATAGGACAAGTGGAAATGGCCTCGAGTTGCACCAGGGCGCGTTTAGGTTAAATATTAGGAGAAATTTCTTTGCGGAAAGGGTGGTCAGGCACTGGACTAGGCTGGAGTTATCATCCCTGGAAGTATTAAAAATAAAAAAAAACTGTAGATATGGCACTTGGTGATATGGTTTCGAGGTGAACTTGGCAGGGCTGCGGTAATGGCTGGACTCGATGATCTTAGAGGTCTTTTCCAGCCTTAACATTTCTATGATTCTGTGATTCTATGTCCTCGCTGCCTTTCTGCAGATCCCATTGTCCTTTCCTTATCTGCACGGCACGGGGGTCCCAGCCACAGACAAGCCCCGTGGCAATAACACAGGCAAAGTATTGCCCAACACCATGACGGGAAACATTCCGCACTGCCATGGATTTTGGATGTTACCTGCGTGCCCGACCCCACCCCAGCTGGGCATCCCCCAAAGGTGCCCGGACGTGCCAGCCCAACCTACTAGCTGTTATGATGTGCGATGCTTCGTGTTTGCTGCCGAGCCTGAAGGCAAAGGAGCGACGGCTGGAGGGGAGGGAGGGGAGGCAGGGGCGCAGCCTTGAGGGCTGAGGAAAAAGCGGTTCCAAAAAAATGCACGTTAAAGGGTGTTTATCGATCCAGGGGTACAGCGGGCAGAGGCAGCCACCCAGCATCCCGCATCCCGCATCCCGCATCCCGCATCCCACATCCCGCATCCCGCATCCCGCATCCCGCATCCCGCATCCCTCGTCGCGCATCCCGCATCCCGCGTCCCACGCCGTGTCTTTCCAGCAGGAGGCTCCCCCGCCCCGCGAATGCATCTCCAGCCTCGGGCTGGTACCCGTGGCTGCGTCCGGCACCCACCCGGGACTGGCTTTATCTATTGAGTCAAATCTCCACTGGGGAGTTTTTATTTTATACCCCCTCCGCGTCCATCGTACGGGTCGGGAAAAGGTCCCTCTGACGGTCTCAGCAGGGTGAGGAAGCACAGGGGGTGTCCCCAAACCAGCCCCTTCAGCCGTGCGTCGGGTCATATTCTGGAGCAGCACAGCACCCTGCGGGATGGGGACCGAGGGCTGCAGGTCACTGAATGAAAAGGCTGCAATTTAGCCTTTGTCAGCCACTTGGAAAGATCCCTGCCGGCCACCCAGGGTGTGTTTTAAAGGAAGCCCAGGAGATCTCTAAGTGCCACTGGGGTTGTATTTGCTGTCTTGTGTATCTTGCCCAGTAGCCAACAGATTTTGTGGAGAAGAAGAGGATTGCTATCCCGGCTTATAGGCAGGGTAAACGAAGCAAAATCCATCCAGGACACCTGATCGCAATGGCTTTAGCAGCAGGTGAGAGCAGGACAGGGACAAAAACAGGGCTGGAGACCAGCACTGCAGCCCCAACCACAGCCCGACCCCCTGGGTGAAGGAAATGGCACATTTTAGCTACATTTCAGCTAAAATAATGTTTTTAAAGCAGATTGGTTATTCTGTTTGTGCACACACTTAAACCATTCAAAAGGAGGTTATTTTGGCATGGCTTTGTCTACGGATCAGACTGTGCAGAAACAGACCCAGGCAAAGTCGTCCTGCGTGGGAAACTGCACTCAAATGGGAGTGGAATTTTGAGAAGGGTAAAATCCCAAATTAGAGTACGACGGCCGTTGTAGGGTGCTGGATCTCACCTTCTATTCCAGCCTAACCATGAAAACCCTTCATGTGTACTCAGACACCTTTAACTGGACACAATTCAACTAGATCTGCTTCAGTACCGTTCATCAGCTCAGCCAGCATCCTCACCTCTCCAGGCTGTTTCATGTCCACGAGGTACAGCACAGGCTGACGGTACAGCCTCAGGGTGTGAATTATCATCCCTCCCCAGCCCTGGGGTGCATTCATTCACCTGCAAAGGGGTGCTTAGCACCGGCTCTCTGCTCCCAGCAGCGCTGCTGAAAGAACCGAAGGTTGTTCACACCCGGGCAGCGCCGGAGCATCCTTGGGGAGGCAGGAGATTTTTGTTTTCAGCCTGGTTTGGGTGCGAGAGTCAGAGCAATAGCCTGTGAAAGGAGAGAGTGCCGCTTGCTTGTTGACCTTTTGCTTGCTGAGCCTGGGGGGTTGTTTTGCCTCCCCTGTTGTGGAAAAAAACCCCGACTCAGAGCAACACTTAACCCACAAGGGTTTTTTTTTACCTTTTTTATTGATTGTCCTCCCCTGCAGGTGAGGGGCAGTGAGACAGCAGCTCTGTGGCACTTAAGTTGCCAGCTGGGGTTAAACCATGTTGCATTGCTACCATGGGCACCCTTCACTTTCCCTGGATTTGCCTTGCACTCCTCATTGTTTAATAAAAGGCCAAATGTTTTTACCCAAAATACATCGGGGTGGGGGACTCCGTGGTGGCTGGCTCCTCCTCAGGGTGAGGAAGGACCATTACTCTGAGCTGAGATACTGCTTAGTACAGGCTTAGTTTGGGAAATTGCTGACGGAGTGTTGAGTGAACCAACCAAGTGCATCCTCTGATAAAGGGCAGAGACACAACAATGGCTGGGGGGGAAGGTGGTAGTTACTGCCTGTACATGTGTTTTGTTGGCCACCAGATGCCATCAATGAAGAAGCAGCTTCACTCTGACCACAAGAGTTTCTCTCCCCTGTGTTGAAGATGATAATCGTGCGCAGTGGTGAGATCATGTCCCTTGGGATGAGACCTTGCAGGCCAAGGAGCAAGGCAAACCCATCGCTCCTCAGGCACTGGAGATATTAAACAGAGCAACTCAGGAATGCATTTGACCATCTTGGGGGGATGAAGTCTGACTCCACACAACTGACACATTAAATACAAACTGCATGTGGAGCATAAATATGATTTTGACTTTTTAGCAGAAGAATGTCAGCTTGTTTTGCTTTGTCCTTGGTTATAATGCCAGAAACCTTCCTAAATGCTGCTCTTCTTACTGGTGTTAGGAAACATTCTCTGTCTTGTTCATTCTCTAATTTGGATGGACACAGAGGTTGCTCCTGCCTTTTGCTTTGTAATGTTTGCAGATAGCCAGGGGGTCAAAAGCTTTTCCTATTTTGGTTTGGTTTTACTTTAAATACTTTACTCTAAATGTTGTCACCCTTGTTGCTCCTCTCTCACTACCTTTGTTACCTGCTTGCAAAGCACTGTGTCCTCAGACACTGAACAGGGGATGCAGAAACTGCAGGTGCTTCAAGGATCTGATTGAGAGCTTGTATTAGTGTTTAAATTTGAAGCAGAATCCATGTTTCCATTTTTACCACTCAGAAGGAGGTGACACTGCTGACCTCTTTAAAAAGAAACAGAAAGGAAGGGGGAAAAATCTTTTGAAAGCAACATGTTAAAATACTTCCTTTTTTTATAATAAAGATTTCAGGAGGTCAGCTGGCTGAAGAGAGGATTCAGTGTTGTGGGTGTGTGAGTGTGTTACAGAAAAAGTGTTTGAAGGGTTTGTTTTATGAAAACCATTGGAACTGGGAATCAACTGTCTTGGACCATAGGTGTGACAAGGTGAGCAGGGCTGTGTGAGAGACGCTGTTTGGGACTTTCTTGCTGGAGGGATGCTGGTGGCCAAAGGAGAAGACCAGTAGCTCAGGATGGAGCAGCATCTCAGCCAGAGAGACCCACAGGACAGAATATTTTAAGTTTGATGGAGGATGAGGAGCAGGCAGCAAGAGCCAGCTCTGTGAGCTGCTTGCTGGGTACTTTTGTTTCCCACACATGTAAGACATGATAATAGATGAAGTCCCCTAAATTTCCAATCCTTTGTATAATTTTTTTCAGCCTCCAGCCTTTTGGTCAGACCCAGTTTGCTGTTACAACCCCACAGGCATTATTCCTGATCCCCTTTCAGTGAGGTTAAAATCAGGTCTCCTGTTCCTTGGGTTATGCTTCTATTTCCTTTATCACTCACTTCTGCAGAAGTCTTGATGCTAAGAAGCATTTTCCCCCCTTTCCTGCCTTTTCTCCGTTACTGCTGTAATTCTTTGAGTTTACCTGACTTTAGTTTGTCATGTGGGAGCAAATGGAAACATGGAAACAGCTGCAAACAAGATATGCCTTAAAGAAATGCCCCTTAAAAATAGCTACAAGGGAGCTGGATATTTGGAAACACCTGATACCTGATATGATGTAGTTCAGCTTGCAGAACAGAAGCAATGAGGAGGAAGAAGGGAACAGGACATGCACATGACAAAAAGGTGACGATGTTGCATGTGAAATGAGTAGGGAGGGAGAAGAGGCTGCTGAGCTGTGTGTCAGGAGCAGTGCCTTGGATAAGGGGCGGGTGCAGGAAGCCCAGGCAATGGTGGGTCAGCCTGCAGTAGTAGGACAGCCATGTGTTCATCTCAACAAGCATTCACCTTTGTGTATGCAGGACTCCAGAGTGATTCTGGGGTTGTGTGTTCATGGGACAATTAAGAAAAGAAAATTAGGAAAGGGGCTTGGAAAATGTACCTGAGTGGCTGTAGCTCTATGGTGCCTGTGCTAGAAAGGGATGCACCCCAGGAAGTTGTCCAGTGTCTCTGAGCCCAGAGCTGGTGCTGCTGATGCACCCACTGAAGCTGGAAGGGAAGTGCCAACTGCTCCACACAGGTTCTGTGACTGCCACATGGAAGGGTTCATCTTCCTCCCAATATCCCAGCACAAGAGAAAAATATGTCCCCCACCATTCAAGCCTCCTGCTGCTGTTGCACAGGTTTGGGAAACCAGATAAATATAAACATCATCCAAACCAATCCAACAGGGAGTGTCAGGCACTGTATGGGCCTCCCAGTGCCTTTCCCAGTCCATTTCCCTTTTGCAGGGAGCAATCCCTTGAAAGTATTTTAGGCAGCCCATGAGGCGTAAGGGCAGGAGTCCTCCCTGCAGTGCCCCTTTGAGGAACCCTGGCCTTGAGCTGGCAGCACTTTGCTGCTCAAAGGCAGCCTGGCTGCTCCGCTGTACTTTTTAGTGCATTTTATTTCTCTCCTTTTATAGCAAGTTCTCAGCTGTTCATATTCTGATCACACAGGAGGAGCTATTTTCTGCAGCAACACCTTTCCATGCTGGCTGTGTCCAGGCCATTCTGGCCTGGTTTTTCTTTATCACAGAAAAAGCAGATAAAAAGATGGTTCTCTGTTTGGGGTGCATATGAATGAATCTGAAGCACGGTGAGGGTTTTTTTGCTTGTGATTTTTTTTTGCCTCCACAGAAAAGCTTTGCTTTTTGGCTGTGGGGAGTCTGTAGTCTCTCTACAGCTTGTATTCACAGACATTCAGGTCCAGCAGCCACCTGCCTCTTATGGTGATGGTTGTCATTCATCTTCATCTACCACCTGCTTGTCTGCATGTTCAAAACATCCACAAATGCAGGTTCCTGGGAAACGTGATGGTGGTGAAGTTTGCCATAGAGGAATGCAACAGAGCTGGCTTCTGGGATGGGGCTGGAAATCTCAATGGAGCTCATGTTAGCTGATGTTCTGTGTCTGCAGTGCTTTGGGCACTTCTAGTCCATCCTCAGAAAACTGATACCAGCTTTAAGAAGTACCCAGAGAGTCATAAATATTGTAGGGTACAAAGCACTTTCTAACCCCATTAAAGATGGATATCAAAATGTGCGTTACTTTGTTTGCAGAGGAAGCTTAAGGGATGTGTAAAACACCATTGCAGAAAACAGTCATGTAGTTATTTACTTCTGCCTGAGATAAAGGCATGGAACATGTGAAACCTAAAAGCAATGAAAGGAAATAACATAATGCAATACCTATTGATCTGTGGGATTTGCTGCTGCTTAAGACGATGGCGCCACAAGTAATATTTGTAGTTGTACTAACTAGAATTAAAATAACTGTAGGATGGCAACAAACCAAAACACGAGCTCCTTAGGCTGAAAGCTGTGTGCTGCTCACTTGTTGGCTGGGGGGGCCCAGGGGGTTCTGCTATCCCTGTGTATTACTGAGGTGCCCAGCTACCCATGGTATGAATGTTGTGTGTCTTTCTGTGGAGTCACTGGTAGCATCTTCCCAGGCAGGCTGAGTGCCAGGCCCTTGGCTTACAGAAATCGATGTGGTGCTGCTGACTTCGCAGACAGCCTGTCCCTGCCGTGGGCTCAGCCAGCTCTCAGCATCTGTAGGGAGCTCACACATGAAATAGAATCAGAACACATCCAAGGAACAGGGTAAGAAATGAAGGAAAACCCTGCTTCTGCTAGGGGGACACAGAGCCTGGCATCCCAAAGCCAGCAAGGGAGCAAGGCACCGAGACTGGGATAGCACAGGGTAGCAGGGAAGCTGTGGTGCAGTTGTAGGGAATCAGTAGCACCATGGCAATGAGCAAATGATTAATTTCAATTATGTTGTATCACAGAGCTGTAGCGGAAAGCTGAGCAAGTGTGAGGGCTGGGGGACAGATGATAGCAAGGAGGTAACTTGACCTTTCCCTAAGCACCATTCCTTTGTGCACTTTAACAGCTTAGTATTGTGGATATTGCTACAATAGCTTCAATTTCTTCCTTTTTCAGAGTGGAGAGAGGGTCAGGTTCTTCAGGAGCTGGGGGGTGGGCTCCTGGCCTCACCACTCCCACAGAGCTTCCAGGGTACCCACATCCAGGCTGGGTACAGAGATGTCTTGCTGCCTGCCGGAGCTCAGGTCAGATCCATACTTGAAGGCATTCATGCCAAGAAATAACTAACTGCTTAGGTGATTTCTTTGCAGTATGTAGCAGAGTTTCCATTACACTTCAGGTCAAAGACACTTGCTGCTATTAGAAAGAAAAAAAATAATTAAAAATAAAATGCAGTGACTGCAGGAACCAGGGGATTTTTTTCAAAGGAAGATTTGACTGCTTTTGGCTTGCATTAAAGCTGATCGATGGGGACTCAGATTGCATCATCCTTCATAAGAGAAACCCAGCTCACAGGAATAGCTTCTTCTCCAGTGATGTGCTGCTTCAACAAGCAGGTCTTGGAGACCACACAGGGATTTAAACACCTGGGAAAACCAACCTCCAAGGTTACCCCTGTCAGCCCTCTGTCAAGTGATGCATAACATTTATTCATGAGAACAAGACAGTCCACAAAAATCCTTTCCTCCTGTCACCCCATCTCCCTCCCAACCCCACTATCCTCCTGTATCCTTGGACCCTACCAAACAGTCACTAGTCAGGTCTGTGGGTCTCTTCTTCATGGTAACAGCTTGTAGGGAGACCAGATGGCAGCTGAGACTATGGATTTTCATACAGGCAGGGGAACAGGGCCTTCAGTTAATTATCCATAAGACTGCTTATGGAAAAAAAAGCCTCAAAATTTGTCTTCTGGGCTTTCAGCTGCACATCTAGTAGCAGGTACTCCAGGGCTCTGGGGTTTTTCCCACCAGCTCAATGAGTGATGAAGATGTTCCTGTGAGAGCCAGGTAAAACTATTTCCCTTGCAATTCCTAATATCCCACTATGTTGTCATAACACCTTGTTTTCTGTGTTTACTTGCTTTTCTAGAGAGACCCCCAAAGGCAGGTGAACAAAATTCTTTGCCTGCTTTGCGTCTCTTTGCCTCTCGTGTGATGCTTCAGCACAGCTTTGAATGAGGCTTTGGTATCAGCCCACAGGGATTTTGCAGGCTCTGTTAGCGCAGTGTCTGAGTCATACTCTAAAAATAGCCAGGAAAATGTCAGCCCAGCCAAAGTCACTGGCTGATTAACAATGAAGTTTCATGATTCTAGCTACCTCCAGACACACTCCTGATCTCAACTATGTATCTGAGCTTTTTAAAAATAAATAAATATATAATAAATTATGAGTAGGGAGTTTTAAGGAAAAAAAAGATCCCTGTTAGAGGTAATGCAGAAACAGCTTTCCTTATCCTCCCCAGGAAGGTGTGTGATTAGAGAAGGGCTAGAGGGACTGTCTGGCTGGAAATGCAGCATGTCCCTTCTCGCAAGAAGAATGAGAAAGGGATTAAAAACTGGACAGGAATGAAGATGAGGCAAATCTTTGGTCCTTGAGGGCAAGGTGGTACTGTGGCTGTGGTCTCTGTGAAAGTAGAAGATGGTCTGAGGACAACCAGAAGCCAGCCCTGGGATGTAGTGGAGGATCAGCCACAGTGCCCATCCCCAGCTGTGGGAGCTTGGCAGGCAGAGGTGGGTGCAAAGCCCCTTGCTAGGATTGCTGTGCTTGGCCAAGGCGGGAGATCTGCTTTACCAAGACTGGTGCAGTTAAAAGTCCCTCCAGCACCTGTGTGCAGTGTCATCCAGGGCTTGTGGATGAGCTGTGGTTAGGCATGGGAGCTTTGCCAGAAGTGCTGATGGAGGCAGGATAGAACAACCCACTGCCAGAAACATCTGTCTGCTGCAAGGATTGAAGATGTGCCTGAAAGAGCACCTGGCAACAGTCCCATCAAAAGCCTCGGAAAATAAATAAGGCAAAACTACTTCTCTAAAAGCCGATGTGGTGCCAAGTGCAGAGGCTGTAATGCTGCAGCAGCACCTTGTGATGGCACCTCGGGCCAGACACACAGAATGGCTTGTAGTGTGGTACTGGCAGACTCTGGGAAAGGGAGCTGAAATACCTCAGCTGGAGAAACAAGGGAATGAATTGACAGTGAGCAAACTGGGCACTGGTGCCTGACAGCTACTGCCAGATAGTGAATACTTTGCTGGCTGAGTTACCTGTTCCTGTTAATTAATTCTGGAGCAGTCTTTGCTCCTTGTTGCTGATTTCTTACATGGGACTCAGCCAAAGGCTGCTGACCACATGGGCAAGGGGAGAAAGAGGGGATGCTCAGACATGACCAAGCTGTTGGAAACAGCAAGGACAAGGGTGGTGATTGCCAACACTCCCTCCAGTATCCACTCTGCTTTGTGTGCCTGGGAGGGAGTGTTGTTTTACTGC
>JAWWMO010000138.1:10941026-10954390 GCA_035047845.1 Dendrocincla fuliginosa | reverse complement strand
TCTCGCTAGGGTGAGTAGCAAAACAAAATGGCCATTAATGGCAAGAAAGGGAGAGGAAAAGCTTTTAACCTGATATTTCTAAGGTGCTTTCCTTCAAAAGAGGAAGAAGATGCTATCCCCTGCCAGACCTCATCATGCTTGATGCAGCACAGCAGGATGCTCTCTGCAGGTACATGCCGTAAATAGCTTTTCCGCCCTGGAAGTCATCACATTCTCCCTGCACATCACAGCTCTGGTGGGCCCATGAGGGTGAAATCACATAAAAGACACAGTGCTGGAGTGAGGTCCCGTTGTGAGAGGTCCTGGTGCCTCCATGACATGGCTGTGCTTCTGCATCCAGAGAAGCAGATGCTGGTGGGGGAACTGCTGACACCCTTGGTGAGGCTGTGCTCACCCTTGCAAGACTAACCCATGGCATTGCCCGTCTGAGTCAGTGGGTGGGAGAGTTGGGGTGCACCCATCGGGAAGGGGGGTCACATTTGACACCCTATAGTGACAGCAGTGTCCTGATTGATGGCTGATGTCGCTGCAGAAACATCCTCTGCCCCCAGCAGGGGACCTCCTTGTTCCTCCTGTGCTCACTGCCTCACTCCTTTGAAATTGAAGGTCACTGACCCATGGAGGAGCTACCTTCTTGTCAGCTTGCTGAGCCTCATGGATGAGTGAGCGCTGCCTCCAAGGTTGCTACTCAGCTGCTGGGCATGCGAAACAGCCAGGATGTGCAATGTGCTCTCCTCGATCCCTCCTTTGCCAGGTAAAGGTTTCCATTTCTTGCAAAGGAAGAATTAACTCCTCTCCAAAAGCACCTCCCTCATGCTGCACTACAAAAAGCTTTGTGTGTCTCAGGGAGAGAAGAGGGAAGAGCTTGGTTGACCCTATTTTGGGGTTTTAAATCCGTACCTCTGGTTCACTGTCCATAGAAAGATTTATTCTCATGATAAGTAGAGCGGCCCCCTTTTCCAGCTGCTACCCTGGCCTGGCTGCCATTGGTGATTCAAGAGAGGGGAGAGAACAGCTGTGGCCTTCACAAAGAGGGTGCAGAGGGGAGGGTGGGCACATTGCTTGGTGCACTCTAAAATCCAGACCCACTGGAGCAAGGGCAAGGCTGTGGATCTGGACTGAGCAGCACAGGAAAGACCATGGAAGTGACTTGGCTGTTGTTTGAATGTAATCACTAAAAAGAGGTTTAAACATTCAATGGGATGAAATGTTTAAATCTTTCACCGATGCTGCTTATTGCTGAAATGTATGCCATGAAAAAGAAAATATTTCTACCAAATGACTTGTAAATAAGTATTCTTTCATGACATCTGAGCTTTAGTAGATGCATTTTTATAAACTGAATAAACACAAATTAGCAATAATTTTTCTCTGATTTGGCAGTCCTTCCTCTTGCTCTGAGAGCAACAGAGGTGTAGCAGATAATGGGGTATTGTTTATCTATGCTAGGAGAGCTATTCCATCTCAGTAATCAAAGAATAATTTTTCATGGCATCCTGGTGTCATAATATGCTCTCACCATCCATCACTGTTAGCCTGCACTGTAACTCCATCTGTCATCCCTCATAAATGAGTTTGAAAGACGCAATTAGTTAAGCAGAAAGTGCAGCTTTATTAAATAAATATTTCAGGGCCACAGATAGTAACGTAGAGTGAGGCATGAATGAAAAACTCGTCCATGATCAGCCTTGCTATTCTGGCCATTGCCAGATCACCTTCCATGTGGATATGTGGGTGAACATGTGGAATCTGGAAACAAATGTGTGGGCACCCCTGGCTACCAAGACAGTCAGCAGAAAGAGAGACAGAGCACGTTGGCATGTGTGGACACAAAATACCAAGTTAAATATAGAGCATGATAGTCCAGAGACACATCTGAAATAGATCAGCCTAAATCTGTTGATGTGTGGATTTGCACAAGTGGAAGCCACTGTCACCTTCCCAATAGTGTCACTACAGTCTCACCCTGGTCTGGGTCTACTGACACAAGTGATGAGTGGTAATCGATGGAAAACCCCCAAACATCCAAATTGTCCCTTCTCCCATGTTGAAGAACAAAGATGCAGCATTTGTAAACAGTTACAATAGCAATAATTCTTAATTTTGTCCTTCTTCAAAGCACAAATATACACGTGGAAATTAAGGTAGGTTATGGGAGGTGTGGATTTATACTTCAATATTTATATCTGGAGCATAATCTTACTCTGGGAGGAAAAAACAGTAGTTGCTTAATCCAGATCCATACAATTCACTTTCAGATTTAAGATTGATGAAAGCAAATGTGTTCTTAAATGTGTCTGAGGAGTTATTTTGGACTGATTGCACAGGTTATTAATTAGACTGGAATTTTGTTCCTCGAACAGATTACACAGATTCCACTGATTTATTTCCCCCACACACACCTTTTTTCTCCTCCTCCTTCTCCAGTTACTTTGATACTCAGCTACTAAAGAGCACACAGGAAATGCTGAGAGAGTGACCTACAGCTGGCAGCCAGCCCATGAAAACTTCACCAGGTCAGACACTGTTTCCTTAGCACTGATGTTTCCTCCTTTCTGACACTTTATTATCAAGACTGTCTGAGGGTAAACACCTCCCTACAAATCAGCTGGTGTTGGGAGTTTATTGTTTGGTGTATTGGCTGATTTTTTTAATAGGAAATGTGGTGAAAGCAGATGTGTAACTCTTTTACACATTATCCAGCTGTGACTGGGCCTCCTGTTTCTTGCGTATGTTCAATGTCATGGACTGACTATATTACCCTCTCAATATCCTGGTCTGTATAAAAGTGCTCTTTTGAGGTCCTTCTGCATTAGCAATATATTTTTCTACATCTTTTGACCCCAAACAAGAGACAACTCTAAGCTTTAACAGAATTTACATTTGTTGATGGTTGTCTATTACAAAAAATTACCAGTGAGGGTGGCTGTGATTCACAGATCCTTTCAGTGTTGTTCTTATCCCAGGCTGTGTTTCATGTCTGAGGATGTCAGAGATTTCCTTTATATTTTTGGGGAGGGTGAAGACTCTCATGGATTTGAATCAAAGGTGTTAGCTCCTCTTGCAGGCACAATCAAAGGGCTGGGGTCTAAAGGAAGTGGCAAAATAATTTTCAAGAGATTAGTGTTACAGCTAACTGTTGAAACTTGCAGGATTGAGTCCAAAAGGGATTTTCAGCTACACAATCAGTTTTTACAAAGACAATCACAGAATTGTTAGGGTTGGAAGGGCTCTCTGGAGATCATCCAGTCCAACCCCTCTGCCAAGGCAGGGTCACCTGGAGCAGGTTACACAGGAATGCATCCAGCTGGGTTTGGAATGTCTCCAGAGAGAGACTCCATGACCTTCCTGGACAGCCTGTTCCAGTGCTCTGCCACCCTCAGTGTAAAGAAATTCCTCCTCATGTTGACATGAAATTTCTAATGTTTCAGTTTATGGCCATTGCTCCTCATCCTGTCACTGGGCACCAGTGAAAAGAGGCTGGCACCATCCTCTTGGCACCTGCCTTTGAGATATTTATACGTATCAGAAATCAATCAGAATGAGAAGAAATCACTATAAAAATGTAGACAGTCATGAGGGCCTGTGCTTTGCTGGAACATGCATGCAACAGCAGGGCCTTCTGTTAGCCAAAAGTCATAGAATCGTAGAATGGTTTCTGTTGGAAGGGACCTCAAAAACAATCTAGTTCTAATATCTGTCTGTGTACGTGTTTGTGTGAGACTGTCTTCGTCACTATAGCAATTTCCTTCTGTATCAAGAGCTTGCTTCCTTCCCCCACTTGTTGTTTTTTTTTATGAAAGAAAAAAAACCAGTCTGACACAGACACACATGACTTTTCAGTCCCTGAAAAGCTCTCTGTCTGTTCTGGCCTTGAGAGCATTTACACTTCATCTTTTCAGAGCCAACCACAAATAAAATAAGTCAGGAAGCTGTGCAGAGAATGAAAAGTATTCTGGCTGCTTCTCTCTGATATCAACAAATTGATTTCTGAGAGTTTTTCCATTCTATATATATGTGTGTGTGTGTGTACATGCGTTTTGAAATATGTTGGGGCTGTAACTGCTTTATTGATTATTTTATGTAAAATTGAATCAATCTTTTCTGAAGTTGTTGTACAAGATTACCTTCAATACTTTTCAACCTAAAGTTGTTAGTTTAACTTCCTTGAATTTCCACAACTCGTTTTCATGACTACAGAAATATCACTTCTCTGTGCTTACAGAAAAAAGAAATTGAGTTCTGTGATATAAAACAGTTATTTCTCCTACATTACCTGTTGTAAAATTTTAGAATTGAATGCTTGAACCTCCATCCTACACCACAAAGCTGATATATGCAATGACACAGACTTTGGTCTTTATATGAAAGCTATCCATGCTGCTATCAAAAGGTAGAAAAAAATCACAACAAAAACAAAGCACTCCATTCTATTATCATTGTTTTCAACCCTAATTTGCTCTTGTCTGCAGTTGCTGATTTGTAAGGATCTATGAGCTGTGGACTTTTGAGATGGTTGCTGTGCACGAATGCTTCTGAGTGGGGAAGAAAAAATCCACAGATCACCAGGTATTTCTTTGGCTTTTGACAGCTTCTGAAAGGGGACAAACCAAAGGCATTAGCATGGGTTTACAAAGCTATTAATAATGCATACACGTACAATATACATAATAATAAATCATAAATTAATTCTATGGAGAAACTAATGCAGTTTATCAGTGAGGGATCTTTAGAATGGTAGAGACAGTCATCTCAGAGCTTCCAACTGGTAAAAATGTTCACTTGTTGAAAGACTGTGGGGTATTGTTAATAGACAATTTTAATGTTTTGTACCTAAACTAGTTTCAACCTTGGAATCAGTTTAAGACAGAATAAGAGGGGGCTTTATTCCTATGGTGCTATGTTTGTGGACTGCTATATAACTCATAGCTGATATTTTGTGGGATAGTGTTATATTTTCCAAAATACACTTAACTACTCAGCTCAGTTGACAACTCAGTAATGCCTCTGGTGCCCTACCTGTTTCTACCTGTTGTGAAACAATTTCATGCTAATCCTACCTAGAAAAATTACTGAAAGTGCTGAAAGTCATTTTCTGTTGTGGTTCTGTGCCACTACCAATTCTCCTTCCGGAAAAAAAACCACAGAAGCAGCTTTATTGTATTTTAATGGAGCAAATAATACTACTTGAAATATGTATTTCTTGACAAATCATTTTGAAAGATTCATTTAATGCATCCTACTCTTTTTCTTTATAGGACAAGATAGAGGTTTCAAGAATAATTAATTTCAGTAAGACAGCCATGGTGTGCACATTGATATACTTACTAGCTGTGAGATAATGACTTTTCTCCATGAATCTATTAAATAAATTCTTCCACCATCAATCTTAGGTACTGGCATATTTTATTTCCTTTTTTTTTTTTTATCATTGCTGTCATCTTTCATTTATTCTGTTGTCTTTGGTTTGTTAACTGTTTTTCTCTTTTCTTTCCAACAATATTTTTGACCCTCCTGATATGAAACCCCTTCTGAAATGATTCCTTTAATTTTCTGTTCTTCTGGTGTCTCATCAACACGTTCAGTCATACTTAAACTCTCACCCAATCTGTTTTCCCTCCCCACTATAATCAAATGATGACTCCTTCAACTTCTAAATTATTTATGTTCTCCGGGTCACATTGGTTTTGCTTTTCTTGGTGGGTTGGTTTGCTTTCCCCTTAGCCAGTAGCATGACTCTTATCCTATTCTCTGTAATGGGCAGATGATTATACCACTTAAACTGGGCTGATGCTAAGCAGCAGGATTAATGGGGATAAGGCTTTCTCTGTGTGATGTGATCTCTCTTCAGAAGCTGTTTGTGGGTTTTTTGGTGGTTTGTAATTTGGATGTTTTTTACCTTGCAATTGTGCATTGAAAGCAGGCAATTTCATTCTGCTGTGGTGGAGCAAGCCTGACCCTGCTCACTTCCCATCATGATGGAGAAGAAGGAATACAATGCGTTCCCAGAGAAGACAGTGGCACTCCTATGATGCTGTGGCCTATAGAATCACTAGCCAGAGTACTGAGATTTGCCTTCAACTCAGTTTGAAAGTGACAGCCAGAAAGCAACCACTCCTGACAAAAAGGAATTGCCCTGAGGAGCTAAAAAAAGGAGATAAGCAAAAAGCAAGTCTCTAGCACAGGGCACATCACTTTGGTAGCACTTGCCAGAACCTGGCAGTGTTGGCTTTGCACATGCCTTGGCATGAACTGCCAGGATGTTTCTGTTGACTGAATTCTCCTGTGATGCAACAAAGCAGGTAGCAAGGCACTAAAACAACCTGCCAATGCTAAAATGCTGTGGTAACTTGATATGCTGCCTCAGTCCTCAAATTTCTTCCTTTTTGTCCTTCAGTTCTCCATCCCTTCTTCCATACTTGTCTATTAGTGGTTTTTTTCTTTCACTCCCTCTATTTCTATATTTACATACCCTTTTCTTTTTCCTTCGACCTTAAACCATTTCCTTCCACATTCTTCTTCTTCCACTTCTCTCAACCCTTTCTTTCACTTTTGTTTTATATTAGCCAACGATGGGTTGAAGAACGAAATATCTTCCCCTCCTAGCCCTGGCACTGATGCCCAGAATGGCTCCAAGGCACAGTTTTGCCCTGAGCTCTGATGTTAACAAGTGATGACATCACCAGTAATAGCAAATATTTTGCATATTTGCATCTAGACGGGGTATGGTCCTCCATCACATTCATTTTTGTTGGATTTAGCAGTGGTTTTGCTGTCTTTGCATATCGTATGAGAGTAGGTACCCTGGAGCTTTATACCAACATGTTTTGATCCAGTGCCAGAAATATGGGAAAATGTGTCTTTGCCTCAGAGGGGAACTCTGGGAAAACATTAGGACCTCTTTGCATGCCTGGAGAGCAGGCAGCTACTCAGCTGCATCAGCAGGACTTCTCCAGTGTCAGAAACAACAGTGGGATCTGGTTTTTCCTGGGGTGGCAGGGCAAGGTAGCAAAGACTAAAGCTGTGCTGCTGATAAGCAGAACAAAATGATACATCTCAACCTTTTAATTGGATATTACCTTAAAATAAGGGCTTTAATTTTACCTTGGATGTACCTCAGTTACATCAGTAGCACACACGGCTTGGAAATCTCCCAATTCTTTCTTTCTTACATCTGAAATTTGACCTTCCTGTTTGTCTCAGCTTTCAGAGACCTCTAAAACTGCAGGTTTTTCCAAAATGTTGCAATTCAGGACTGTTGGAAATTTTGTGGTGGCAATGTGACTATGTATACTGATAAAATATCTTGAAAATAAAATTGGCAAATGATTGACTGGATACTCATTGTCACCCTTTCTTACTGGTAAATGCATCTAAAACATTGTCTATAAACACACACATATGGATAAAGAAAATTTGTATCTGTATATTTACCAAAGTTCACCTTATTTCAGTGTTATTTTTTTCATTTGCCTAAGTTACTAAAAATTCCATGAGCTGAAAATCCTTACCACAATGGGTTATTTGTGGGTGTCCACACAGACCACTGCCCTCCCTGCAAAGTGTAATGTGTAAAATTATAATTTAAATCAATGTGTAAGATTTAACAGATACAACTTAATGAGCAGTGGCAGACAGGATGGGAGTTCAGCTGGGAGTGTATCTATCATGTATACTAGATTTCTGGAAGGTTGAGGAACAGATTTGGTCACATGTGGTATAAAGCACAGGCATGATCCTCCTCTCTGATACAGATTTAATCTCTGTAATGTTCTAAAGGCCTTCTCTAGCACTAATTTTCACCCTAAAACTTAGAAATAAAGCTCTTCATGCAGACAATACTTCTTCCTGACTATTGATTTCTAATCTGTTTTCAAACTATTGTTCTCTAAACTATAAAAAATGTAGTGGGGCTTTTAGAACAAAAACAGTTTTAAAACTTCTGATATATTTAACAGAAGTTTTATTTCTGATACATATCAACTTTCTACATTAAGGTAAGTGAGCAGAGAAGAGCAAAGAGATACCAGAATTCTATAGGACATTAAACAAAATGACACAGGTCCCTAGAAATGCTGTCATCAGGATGCTCTTTGTGGCACAATAGGCCCACGCTGACAAGATTTCCAATCCAATCAGAGAATGCATACTATGCAAGCCATCCTGCAGGCTCTCCTGCAAGCTCAGTTGCTGGTGCCAGGATGCTGTCTTGGTGTTAAATTATGCTAAAATCATCCTGGGTCACCAGACTTCGAATACACATCCTGCCTTTGAGACAGGCTTTGACGGACAAGCTGGTCTGGCAGCCTATAGATCTGTGACTAGCGGTCACTTTATACTTTATACACTTTATACTGTGACTATAGAAGTCCCCTTCTATAGGTCAGGTTTCTGACACAACCCTTCTTGGGTCTATGTGTGGAGATTCCTCCCTGGGCTGGGAATGCCCTTCAAGGGATTAAGAAAGCAAGGGAGTCCTTTCTGCACCTCCTGACTCAGTGGTAGGGCTTCTTCAATAAATTTTGTCTAAGGCTTCCACTTCCACCTGCGACAGTCTTGGATCTAACAGTCCATGGGAATTCCAAACCAAATGAGCTGCAAAATAAAATATTAATTGTATTGGAAACATAACCCATGTTGGAGTTCGGATTTTGACTCAATTGCCACAGTTCTGCATGTTTATGACTTGTTGGTCGTGTGACTTTCATAACAGATTTCTTTTATTTCTCTTATTATTCATGATATTTTCCATGAGTGTTCTCAGTGGCTGTTTTCAGTAAAGAGGAAAATTTGATGAAATCCCACTTCTTGGGTTTTGTGCTCTGCACAACTGAGAATATCCACCTGAAAACGACACAAAATATAATTTCTACAGAAAGCCACTGCCCATATATGTAGTCAGCTGCCACATTTGATTTATTGCAGATAAATTTTCCTAGGCAGTGGAATGGAAGGTAAATTATTATAAATGACTAATGAATAATTTTTAAGTATTTGAAAAGGGCATCCTGCTCTTACCAGCACCTACTGATCCCTTGTTCCCCCACTCCAAATTCTTCCCATACATCTCCCTCGGGACAGGGAGCACAGAGCAGCTCCTTCCATGGGAGCCACAAGCACAAGACACAATCATGAGCCACCATGAAGTAATAGCCCAGCCCACAGCAGCCATTTCTTCCAAGGGGAGGAGGCTGTGAGTTGTTGTATTCTGCAATTTACCACCAGTTTTGCTTTTTTATGTTCAAACAGCCAACTTCTGTATTTTTCCAGCACTTGCACAATGGTATGTTCATGCTGGTAATGTGTTCCTCATCTGGGAGCTGTGCAGGAATTGCAGCCACCGTGTTGGTTTCTACATTCATTTGGGTAGACATTCTTGTTTGATCTGTTCACTATGGATGTATTGTAACACCAAAGCAAACTGCCACTCTCTTCTTTCTACAGTAAAAAGAGGGGGCTGGAAGAAAGTAAAGAAATACCAAATTTTACAGGCTGGGACTAGAGAGGTGAGAGCGACCAGAATTTAACAAAAAGGCTGAGGGGTGAGTCGCGACTAGATCCCCTCCCTGACATCCACCAGATCATGGCAACAGCCCCCTGTAGTGGGGCAATCTGCAATTTCAGATAGCTCAGGAGCCACCACCAGTGCTCACCTGATGAAGCAACATGCCTGTGACCAGGCATTTTTTGAGTCTTTTTCCCTCAGCTACCTTCCTGGAAGGAAGTAGGTTAATTTCAGCCATTGCATGGAGATGGGGTAGGTCTGAACTTCAAGAAGTGAAGGGGGGCAGTTGACTCTTTTTGTTTGTTTCTTGTTTTGAGAGGAATCAGAGTAGACCTTCCATGACGCTTCACAAAATTGTTTCATGCCTTTTCACTTCCCACAGTAATCAAAGACTTTTTATCTCCCTCCACCTAAATATTCTCTTGCAAATTTCCTAAGAATTATAGATTTACTAAGGGTCCAGTTGACTCACAGTGGCTACCACCTTATCCCAAGTTATAGCCATGCATTTCAAAGCCTCCTTTGTCCACCCCTTTTTGGTGAATGGATCTGCTGCTAGCCAAAGTGTGCCTTGGGATAACAGGTTTGAGAGAGGGGGAAAAACCAAAACCAACTGAACAAATGCAACAAGAAAAGTGGGTGAGAATATGTGAGTGAAACAAATCTGTGGGCACCAAGGTCAGCGAAAAAGGAGAGGGAGGAGCAGAGTGACAGGTCAGCATTTCTTTACAAAGTTCATTCAGAAAATCATCAGAAAACCAATTCATGTGTTTGATTTTTGCAAGGTTGTGTGGATCTACTCTGATGGCAAATCTGTCCCCCTGGGTTACACCAAGTGCAATGCCATTATTTATGGGGGATTTTATTGTATTCAACTGCAAACGATGTGATGTTTAAAGGAAGTCATCTCTTCAAATTTCAGTATCTATGTTGTTTTCAATAACGAGCCAAATAAGTGGTACACAGTTTATTACCCATCATTTATATGTCAAATCAAGCATATTTTATTAGTATTTCAGGAGCCGTCTAGCTCCTTTGAGAATATGTAACAGAAATTTTTAAGTACCAAGTCAGATACCAGATGACACATAATAATTTTTTAAGCATTTAGTCACACAAAGCAGGATTCCTTCACGATGTATCTTCACTGATTACACTGGGTTTTATTAGGAGTTTCTTGGGGGTGTGCCACATATTTTTTATTTTCTAAGCAAGTATAGAACATCTTAGAGACACTTCAATAGAAAGATAAAATAAATTAGGTAAAATGAGAGGAAAACACACAGCACAATAATTTGTGAAATAAGGTAATGATTATTCAACACAAACCTATTTGTCCAAATTGTTTGGTTTTTTAAAAGGCCCTTGGTAAGATCCCTGCCTGTTTATGCTCTGAAGATCTCTGAGACAGTTTTCAGGTTTCTGATTTTAGCATTCATAAACATTCCTGGAGACCCCAGGCTACTGTAAGAAAAGCACTGGAGTAAAGTAACTGCAAATTAAATGAACTCTGTAAATCATTCAGTATACAAATGAGTAAATGGACAGACCAGAACCCTGACTTTTACTTGTTTCCATAGGTCTAATGTAGGTTTGTTCCTCATTTTCAATGGAATGTTGCTTCTCTAAATAATTTCACATCAGGTGTGAACTCTATTTCAGGATAACGCAGATAACAAAAGCAATGTAGATAAAAGCAAGAAATGCCATCAAGGGATGAACAAAATTTATTCTGAATTTAAGAATAAACAAACCTAACCAGTTTATGAATGGGCAAAGCCAATTAAGCCTTATGACACATATGGAAGTATTTAAATTCAGGTACTCAGCATAAGTCATTAATGAAGATATTCTGGGGCAAGTAGTTTCTGAGTATTAACACTCTTAAAGCCAAATTAAGTCCAGCGTTTCTCTGCTGTCCAACATAGCTTACGTTGTTCCTCAAGAAATCTGTCCTCTCCAACTGGTTCAAATTATTAATCACAGGAGCATGTAATGAAACCATCAAAATCTTTCAAAGAAACCTCATTCCTTGCCAGTATTTTTCTTCAAACTTTTTCACTCCTGTCATGCTGAAGAGGCAGTGCCAATGGAGCTGCTTGCTGAACTGGTTTGGTGACTTCTCATCCGCCTGGCTGCTGGTGGCTCCAGAAGGTGCTGACAGGAAGGTGCAAGATGGAGTTGGATCACTGAATCTGGGAGAAAGGGGCCAATTCTGCTGTATACCAAGATGCACACCTCCCTTTTTTCCTGGCACCTCACTGAAACATGCCTTTTTCAGGGCATTGTTGCATTAAAATATCATCTGCCATCAAATGTTTCTTGGCTTTCCACTTCTGTCAGTAACATTGGCTCAGCTATGTGTAGTCTCCTAAGGCATATTCAAAGAGCTGTTTTTCTTCTCAGCTTTATGGTTATGTCAGCTTTGTTGTCATAGGGAATTTTAATAACTTCCTTGAAGTTTTCATTCTTAAGCCTTTTTTTTTTAATTATTATTTTCATTCCACTGGAAGATAGCAGATGTTGACATGCTTATACATTCATCCATATACTGATGTAGTTCCCACATTTCAAAACAAGCAGCTTTGTTAATTAGTTAATTAGACTGAGCAAACTATGGACCAAATAGTCTATCACTCACCTTTGTTACAATAGCTAAGTTGTCACAATGTTAACAAATAGTTCCCGGATGAGAATATAGTTGTGGTTTTTTTCTTGAACAATCAACATATGGTCTTGTGGACCTAGATCCTGTCAAACAAAGCTTGTTTCTGTTTTGGCAGGGTGAAGATTTTGGTCAATAGAAATAGCAGAGTTGTTAATCATATGTCTGGATTTTGCTAAAACAGTTTTAATTGTAAAGATGGATCATATATGAAATTAACTTGGTCGTAAGATCTGGGTGTAAAACAAACCCACAGAAATATCTCAGAACAATGGGATAACAGTGACTGGGAAAGCTTGTAGCAATCCATGTATAATTTTATTATTCTACATTATCAATACTCTGCTAAAGAATCTTTATGACACTGTTTCTAAATGACATAGGGTTTGACAAGATAATAAACAGTGATTTAAGGTCACTGTTTTATCAGGACTCAGATCACTCTACTACAGCCCAGTGCTTATATCCATAAACCAGACTTAAGGCAAAGGGTGCCAGTTATGGCCAAAATATGGATCACTGCTTTGGAAAGCTTTTGCTTCATGAAGATTTTGGATAAAGTGCTCCATATGTTCCCAGTGCAGTGCTGTGTCAAAAAAAAAAAAAAAAGAAAAAGAAAAAGAAAAAAAAAAAAAAAAAAAAAAAAAAAAAAGGATGATTCAGACAGAATGTGTCCAAACTGGCAAAGAGATCACAGAATATTCTGAGCTGGAAGGGACCTACAAGGATTGAGTCCAACTCCCAAGCGAACAGACCATACACCATACAGGGATCAAACCCACAGCTCGGTGTTATTAGCACCAGGGTCTAATCCACTGAGCTAATTCTGCTTCTGTTGAAACAAAACAGAAATTGGCAAAGCTCTGTTAACATAGAGAATCCAATTCTGATGCCTACAATTCAGAAATTAACAGAGTTCAAAGGATCTTATAGATATGACAGGAGAGCTGGCAATTTTGAGTCTTACCCAACCAGCCTCACTAGGTAGTCCACAAAGAGATGTATGGGCTGTGGACAGGCACCTGCCTTTGCCATGGAGAGCCTGGTACCCCCAAAGGGCTTTATAAAGAGCAAAGTACTCAATATGACACCTAAAGGTAGCTAAATATTGCTGGATAGCAGGAAACTGCTTTTTATCAACCTGCAACATGTTGTCCCTTTGCCATGACAGAACAGCAGAATCTCACAAAAGAA
>JAWWMO010000138.1:10871694-10937918 GCA_035047845.1 Dendrocincla fuliginosa | reverse complement strand
CCGCAGCCCCGCTCGGTGCGCGCCGGGAGCATGTGGGTGAACCCCGAGGAGGTGCTGCTGGCGAACGCGCTGTGGGTGACGGAGCGGGCCAACCCCTACTTCATCCTGCAGAGGAGGAAGGGGCACGGCGGCGATGGAGGCGGCGGGGGACTCGCGGGTAAGGGCGGCGGCGGCGGGCAGGGGTCCCGGCGGAGCGGGGAGGGGTGCGGGGGTCCCTCGGGGCCGGCTGGGGATGCAGGAGCGCTCCCCGCCCCGCCGCACTCCCGGGCGGGGCTCCCCGTCGGGGCTCAGGTGCGTGGGAATACGCCGAGATTCCCGGGAGGATTGCCGCGCTGGAGCTTTTGTTCATCGCGCTGCGACTTGCCCAGGTTCTGGAAGCGTTTTGTGGTTGGACCTCTTACACAGCTTCTGTAGAATGTTTTAAGGACCGTGCTGTAATTCACAGATTAGAGGATATTTGCTTCTGCCTCTCCGTGTTCTCCACAATGTCCTTGTGAAGTATGTTCTCTGAATGCTTTGTTTCCGGCTGCTGGCGGCTGGAGATGCTTGTGTACATGTTTGGGTCATAAGCATCTAAGTCTCAATAAAACTGTGCCTATGCATTTGTTGAGACCTTCCACCCTTTTTTAGGCAATGTATATGCATTTACATGTAATTGGAGATAGAGAACCCAAAGGTGATTCCAGTGATACTTCTTGAACTGGTGCAGAATAGTCAAACTCATTCTCTGAAAACCTGTGCTTTCTTCTTTACCCACTTCCATGACAACGAGTACTTCAGGCTAAGCAAAATAAACATATGGACTACATTTGTATTTGGTTCAAGGTCCTGTACATATTTACCAGGAGATTAAGTGTTTCTTGAGCCTTTCAGTGCTCTATGGACTTGTAAACAATTTATAATCTAAACTAAGGCATTGCTGTGAAGTGTGTTTTCATACAGACTGCCAAGGTCTTCAGTCTACTTCAGTGTTGTGTGTTGATAAACCACCTCATTCTTACATGGGAAGTGACCAGCAGCCACTCTACATTGGCTATAGATTTTTATTTTTATTTTTATTTTAATCTTTTGAGTTATGGACCGAGTTGTCAAATCCATAAAAAACATGTTGTGCTTCAAAAGTTCACCCCTGCTCTATTTAGTGAAAAATTCTTTTCAGGCTCTTCTTTCATGGATTGCCTCCTGGCCTCTTAAGGTCTGATGAGGCATTCTTCTACCCTTCTGACTTCGTTATCTTTGAATTAGAGTTTGTTTGAGATACCCATCAATTTTCCAGTCATTCCTCAGTTACTAGGCAAATATTTTGAAATTTTAGGAGTCTCTTCAGCTGGTTTGTACAGTGCATATATACCTAAGTCTTGCTGTTGTATGTATAATGGTCTGATTGGTGATACCACTGTACAGATGGAGAGATCGCTTTTGAAGATTTTGTCCTTGATTGGGAGTAGTATTCATAAATGTGCACTGGTTTTTTTTTGTGAAGGCCAAATAAATCAGCAACATTTGGTAGAAGTTCAGAATACAGAATTAGTTCTGTCTTTGTTGCTGCATTTTCCCCCCTCCCCCTTGAAATGTAAATATTTGTGCACTGTAACCATTGTTTTAGTATGTGAATGAAGTCTGTATAGTGAATATTATTTAGGAGGCAAAATTTGTGTGTATTTTGAAACCCACTTTTATTAGTCCCTGTGCTTTGCCTGGAATTGCAACAGCTGGGGCATTGAGGTTCTAGCAACGAGTCAGTTCTCAGGGGGGCTTGTTTGTTTGTACAGAGAGGGGCCAGAAAAAAGTTGTAGCTTTTTTCAGTAAGTTGCCAAAACCATTAGTAATCAATGCCCCATTATTAAGTTATCTGTGCTATCAGTATTTAAAGGGCTGTAGGGGAACTTCTTAGACAGTGTGCTAAAATGGCAGGATTTTTTGACACAGTGGTCAGTAGAAGGTGGGAGAGGAAGAAAGAAAGAAAGAAAGGGATGTAGAGTGTCCAGGCCAACCCCAGCTTGACAGGCACAGTAATAAGTGGATCTTATGATTCTTTGTTTTTCATAGGAATACTGGAATTTTACACTTGTCATTTTTAACAGCTGTGGTCTGCCCATGGATAGCCAGGGCAGGTAGGGAAAGCTAATGGATTGTTCTCAGTTGGAAAGACTGATTGAAAGCAAGGTATTGAGGGTCCTAACTGATCCTGAGGGTCCAGAAAAAATTAAAAAATCTGCTGAAACAGTAAACAGGATACATAATTTGCAGTGATGATAACATTTAGGATGACCCTGTGGAAGTTCTATAGATGGTAATGATACTGTTCTTGTGACAGAGGTTGAAGTTATCTGGTCAAACATAAACAAACAGGAAAAAAATGTAACCTTTTGTGGGTGGTGGGTTGGGGTTTTTTTCTTCTTAATTTTCTTTCCTGTAGTGACATAATGCTGAAATTTGGTCAGATACAATCTAAAAAATTATGCATCCATGAATGTGGTATAAAATTTGGCCTGATTGATCTGGGGGGTAACCAGCTTATATGCCCTTGAAACGGACTAGAAATACTATATGAAGGATTTTTCACTGTGATGGGGATGGTCTGAATTCATATATGCAAGAGAGGATGTAAATACAGCTGTCCTTTTTTATTTTTATTTTTTTTTTGGTGATCTAACTTTTGCTGACTTGTACTCCTTCATTATTGACTCTTGAAGTCATGTCTTGAGTTGTAGAGTGACAATTGACTTTCAAATTGATGAGACTATGGAATTGATGATATTACATGGCTTTGCTGTGTAACTTAAGCAGTGGGTAGACAATGAGAAGCATTGATTTTCTGGCAGTGCCCTCAAATCTAGGTTTGCTGTGAAACTATCCCATCAGCAAACTGATCAGGGTTAAGTGTAATGCCCTTCTCTTCATCTGTGATCATATCAAGCTTTGAAGAACTTTAGCTGGGGCTGCTCTGTGATGCAGCTGAAGGAAGAGATAGAGTGCTTTCCTGTGGGTGAATGGGAATGAGGGGGGAAGGCTGGGGACAAACCTCTTCAGGGGTGTGCGGAATGCTGTGACTGTGAAAATGAGGCTGAAAGTCATAAAATGCCTGCCAGGGTCTCTCTATTACCTGTCTTGCATCACTTACTACCATCCTGTGGACAAATGACCACCATGACCAGAGCAAAGTCTGGAAGACCTTCATCTCTCAGGTCTTTTTCACATCTCAGTCTCAAAGCAAGTATTTTAGATAGCCTTGGGGTGGGTGACAGTAATTCCTGCAGGGTTTGCGTTGGAACAGAAGGACAGTACTGGTGTTCTGTTCTCCTGGATCCACTCTGAGTGCTGAAACCCTTTGCTTTGGGGAAAGGCATGAAAAGTCAGCCCATTCAACACTGGTTCTCTCCTCTTGGCCTTGGTTTGTGTAACAGTTAAACAGAGAAATACTCTTATTTAAATAGTTGTTTGGGCATTGGAGACATTTTCCCCAATTATTTTAATATTGTATTGTAACAAGTTAGAAGAATTATGATGATCTTGTTAAGTGTTAGGGCAGTGCTGATTAGTGAGTCCATAGAATTCATCTCTGCTAACAAAGTATGTTTGATTAATAGTTTATTCAGAGATACAGCTTTTCTAAAAGTCTTTCTGAAGTAAGGTCTGCTCTCATTTAAATTATTGTGTCTGTGTCAGTGCTGGTCACATCAATGCAACTTTTCTTTGTAAGCATGCCTTAATTGAAGGTTGCTTGGTTTTTATTTTCCTTTTTAACAAAAGGAAAATAGGAAAAGCGTGTGAATTGGATTTTAAATTGGATTTTCATAGCTGTTCTGCAAACTCACATTATCTCGTGTCATTGCATTGATCTTCCAGGACAAGACCAAAAAAAGTACTTTTATGTTTTAAAAGTATTTGATAGTTGATGAACTTTCTCCTAAATGCAATTGTTTCATGCCTTGCATGTATTGCCATGCCCTTATTTTGCATCTGTGTGACCCTTGCTGAAGAGTTTTATCTTCCCTTTGTTCACCAACAGGGGAAAAAAGTATTTTCTTTCTTGTTATTAGTTTTCTCAAAGGTGCTGGATATTTTTAACCTTCTCTCCTTTGTATATATTCTGCCTGTTTCCCTGGTCAGCTGGGTAGTTTGGCCTGTATGAAATAATTTCTCCTCCAGAGGAATGTGGTGTATTTATTTACACAGCAAACCTGCATCAACTGAAGCAGAGGTATTTGGAGAGAACATGAACTCAGAACTGTGCCATCATTTGGGCACTATGCCCTGTATGACAGTTTCATTCATTACTTTCGTGGGTGTAAGGATCTTGAACATGCCAAAAAGTTTATAAACAACTAAAAGACTCATGTTATTACATGTATCTTGCATTCAGATACAACAAATAGGTTTAAAAATGTCTCTAACTGCTCTCTGCTATACTGTGGTAATGTTTTCCAAACTCTTCTACCTGGAAACATTACAAGGGATTAGTGCAACTAATGACGGATGGCAGAGCAATGAATTCACTTGGAGCTTACAGGAAGAGAGACTGAGGGTGTGGTACAATTAACTTGTGGCTACTGTGCTCTGTTTGAGTGTCAAGGCAAATAAATTGTTCTGAGCTTGCAAGAACTGTTTTTAGGAGTGAATTATTTTGCAGACAGGGTATATTTATGCTTACAGCTGGGACAGTGCATGTGTGAGAGATGCAGTAGGAGTTTTTAAGTTTGAACTGTTGCCAAAGATGATTTCAAATGTTTAAGCAGAAGAGAGCAGATGGAAATTGGCTGGTTTCTGATAATAAAAGAATCTGATGAAGTACTTTCTCTCCAGATATTTTTGCAAAAGGAGTTATTGTTTAATTTCCTTGTTGGAAAAGCAGAAGGGAGAGGTTCAGAGCTCTGCAGGCTGCTGTGAACTTTCAATGTCAGATCTAATACAATTTTTAAGACTGTGACAGTGTTCTAACTTGAAACACTTTTTTGCAGCCTTGCTGGACAACACAATTAGTAGCTCAGAATTTGGAGATAAGATTCTGTCTTGCTTTCAACCTGTCAGTTCAGAGGGTTGAGGAAGAGGTTGCTTGAAAAGCTGTTTACACTGAAGGTTTAGAAAAGCTTTTGGCCAGTGTATCATCTGCCTGAACAAAGGATGGTCCATGCTTCAACAAACTTGGCACTTTCTGCCCGTGTTGACTCAAGCAGTTAGGATTTTGCTTGTCAAACTTGGTACACTTGAGTAGAAAGCACGTGCTTTCTGATACTTGAAATGTAGTTTTTATCAAAATGGATGCAATTAGCATAATGAATGGGGGTGGTCAGCCTGTCTGCCAGCTTTCCATGTTCATTTTGGCTCATGGAGTGGAAGGTAGTCCCTTTGGTTCCACTCTGTCGTTTGGCAGTTCACCAAATCTGCTCTGATGCTTCTGTGCTTTTCCTTAGGATCTGCTGTGGGTGTGTTTGCTTCTTCACACCAGTGGATTTCCACTTCAAGAGAACATGCAGATGTCTCTGGTTGAACTGCTGTTTGATTCCCCAGTCTTTCTGCTGAATTCCCAGTTCCTTAGCTGGAAGGTGTCTCACTTCTTGCCTTAATGTTTCTCTTGATCTCCACTTCTTGCAGCAAAGGCACTGATGCACAGATACAGTGCCTGAGATGTTTTTTTGTAGCTTTGCTTTCCCTGCTGTAATGCTTCTTGGTCAAAGACTTTTCTGGAATGATACTTCACCTTTTATATTGCAAGAACTGTCACCCATCGGGGCTTCTGAGCTGTCATTTGCCACTTTTGCCTTCTGAAAGGATGTTACTGCTTGACACATGGAATTCCAGGATGGCCTGCTGTTCCTCCTGAGATCTCTGTTTGTGGGAAACCTTGCTGGAAATGTCACACAATAAAGCAAAGAGTGTTTAGGCCTCTTAGCAATTTTCTGCATTATACCAGAGTTCCTATTGCTTACCTGTTTTTTGTTATTGCTCTTTGGTCCCACACTGAAAGGAGTAGAAGTAGCACTTCTCCACATCAGTTCCCAAATTTCCATCACTCCACTGTCCAGTTATGCATCCTTGTAAGAATATATCATATTTCACAGAGGTTTGGGCTCTGGATACTTTCAGTTAGAGTTCTGCAGAATTAAGAAAGGTTCCACAAGGTATGCTAGTAGATACTCAAATGCTTTTGGAACTTAATTAAAACACGTGTTCCCATATGAAATTTCTTTGTGTAAATATTTGGTATAGGCAGAAACCCTTCAGCTTTCTCTGGTTTTCCCTAGGATTTGTGACCTCTGCTTGTTTCTATCCTTCAGAGTATCACACTATATGTGGCTTTTCCTGTAATACACAGGAGTTGTCACTGCCACTGATTTTACTCAAGTATGATGATACAAAGTGTGTAAGGAGCTGTAAGCATTTGGCTGAGGTCTTGCTTTTCTTTCTCTCTTTGATCACTAATCATACTCCTGTTGTCTGATCAGTGCTGATATTCAGAAATTACGTTTGCATTTTGCCTTTAAATCTGGTGCTGAGGTAGGCTCAAGTTCTGGAAGACTTCTTGGAAACCTTTCCATTTGTTCTCTTTTCAAAAGAATGGTTATAAATATTTTCTAGGCCTGATTTCTGATTTATTTTTTTTCCTGAAGTTCCTAGGTAAGGTGTATGAATGTCTTTTACAGCAGTAGTTTTAGTTTCAGCTAGTACATTTTTAATTTTTTTAATTGTTATTTCTTCACAGTCCTGTCTTATGCTTTGCCTCTGTGTTTTCCAGTATTTTGTTAGCCAAAATTGCTGGGATATTTTGTTCATAGTTTTTGCCTGGTAAAGTTCCTCCTCTGTTAGTGTATTGAAATCTGACCTATCTGCAGGTATTCAGTCAGAATAGCTAGAATTTAAAATTTTTCTGAAACTATTCCTTCTTTTCAGGTTTAGCTTGTATTTGTCCGTGCTGTGCTTTGGAAATGTTCATTTTTAGTGAAAGCTGAGTTTACTGTACACGCTTCAGTTCTCAGTTTATATCATTGATTCCTCTGACTAGATTTGGTTTACAGTAATTTTTCTTAGGTTAGCAGTGGTGATGTTTGTTTGGGTTTTTTTTCTGTTTCGTTGTGTTTTTTTTTTATTTGGTTGTTGTTTTTCTTAAATGACTCATCCTTTACTTGTTCATTAGTCTTACCTAGTTTCTCTGAATGGTGTGTTGCAGATGTAGTTGATTTAAATTTTGCTCTTGGATGAAATCTGTTTATTTGCTTATGCTACTCTGAGAGAATGGGATATTGAAAAGTAATTAGTTTTGACTGAAGTTCAGTGGCTCCACTGCTCTTTTGGTCAGTGGTACTTGATTGTGCTTTTCCTAATTGTTTTTTGTTTGTTTGTTTTTTTGCAAGTTTATGTGTAATTGTCTATATTGCACCTAAAAAGCATTTTGTTAACTCTATCTGTATTTTTCTCACTCTTTCTCCATAATTTCATATAGTCTGGTGTGATTGATATGTAGTATAAAATCTTTTCTTCAGGAGTGTGATTACTTGTTTGGGCTTTTGTCCAAATATCAGTTCCCCCTGTCTTATAATCCTTCACATCCTTGTAACTTCCAGAATGTCCTGTCAGTGCTCATCTCTGTCTGTCTTCTCCTCCTTCTGCTAGGTTTTTGTTTCAATTCAAGTCTGGTGGGTTTGTTTCTGGGAACTTACTATTTGGATGTGTTATTGTGGGAGTTCTGTGTCTGGACTTTTCAGCAGCTGCAAAACTGAACCTCAGTGGAAATTTAATTTTGCTTTTTTGGAAATTCCTTTGCTCTGTGTGTATGTGTCTGTATATAGCAATAGATAAGGGATGTAATGCACATTCTAATTTCTTCTCTGTTGCAGAGAAAACCAGCAAAGGTTTACAAGCCTGAAATACTTGAACTATTGTTTAGTAGATAACACTGACAGATGTGGTTGTATTTACACTGCTTAGGGCCCTTCAGCTTGGCAGAAGCTACAAGAGGTTCTAAAAGCTGAAAGTCTAAACCAGTGAGATTCAGTTTCGAGTTAAGGTACAGGTTTTTTACAGGTATGGACACCTGGACAAGTATTGTGATAGTCATTCAATCACTGATCACCTTTAAATTAACATATTTGGAAGATGATCTAGTTCAATCACAATTGTTAAACTTGTAGTCTGGATGAAAGCTTTACTATGTGTCACTGCTTTATCCCTCAGTAGTCAAGCCAGATCTCTATCATACTGATGAGCGCTTTTTTTTTAAAATAAGATTAGTGATTAGGTTTTCATTCTTCCCTCATTTGTGTTCATCAGCCTGAAGACAGAAAAAGCAAGTACTGGTTTTGGTTTTGCTGCTTTTCTTGCTAAACCTCAGTAGAGGGACAGTTCTTCCCCAAAGTCAGGTGTGCTGAACATGTTTAAAAAGTTGTGTGTAAAGGAAATGGTGGCTGGGCAAATCAGTGCCCTGTAGAACTGCATTAGTAGAAAGAGAGAGCAGCAAAGGCAGACACTGGAAAAACTTAACAAATCATAATTTCAGTGTCTTAAGTTCAGAGGAAAAATGCCTTTTTCTTGATATGACATTACATTACAATTATAACCCACATGGGAAGACAGTTAAGAAATAAGCACTTAGAGTTTATTTTACCTTTGTTTATGTGAATAAACACCTATAAAAAACCCCTAACCTGTTCAAAATGAAGAGGTTATATTCATACTTTTGTGGGTATTGCTACCAGTATTGAAAGTTTAACACTGTAATTATTTTTGAGTGGGGTATAATATTTACTATTCATATAGGCTTTCCTGTGAAATTAAATCAAATAGAATTCGCCTCTCTTTTAAAAGGATTTGTCTGTAGTATTATCCATGGAGTTCAGATTGTTGCTCCAGGTTGAGTTTTGACAGACAAGTAATTGGATGATTTCATCCGGTAATAACAAATGAGAGCTAATCACATGAGCTGCCTTGAGAAAGAATGGAAGAGAAATGATTCATTCTAGTTACTAGGAAAAACAATAGCTTGTACTGTATGTTTTAGCTATGTATTCTTGTGAGTTATTGTTTTTATAGTCCAGGAAGTAATGCTTAAACTTTGGGAAGAGTTTATTCATTGTCCATTGAATCAATATAAAACTGAATGCTCAGGGTGCAAATATGACTTAAATCAACCCTATTGATTGAGGCTTTCTTGGAAATCAGCTGACATTTACAGTCTAAATAGTTCCCTTGGGTGTTTCAGGTTTATGACCAGACCTCATTAGGTGTCCATCTTCCTTCAGTGGAAAGAGTGGGAGGTCATCATCAGCATACTTTAAATACTGGGAACCTTTTAAGCAGTATGTTTTTGATTCAGTGTCGGAATGTCACGGTGCCTGTTTTGAAAAGTTCTTACTAATGACACGTGTGACATTGCAGGTTTTCCCAGCTGTTGTGTTGAGCTCCTACACAAATAGGCTGGTGACATCCGTGGGACTATTTGAGTGACAGCTCATGAGCATGACTCCAGGAGTCACAGACTGACTTGTACTGTATCTCAGCTCTTTTGCAGGATATACTTTTCTATTTGGTCAGTGTGGTAAAAACATGTATGGCCTTTGTTTAGGCATTTTTTAGATAAAAATCTCCTAACAGAAGGTGCGCTGAGAGATTGTCAGACTGTAGATTGTATTCGTGTAGATCTGGGAGAAGGATATGGGAGGGCAGGGCTCTGCTCCCAGGTGAATAACACGTTTGTAAACTGGCAAACTGGGTGGCAGCATTGGGCACAGCAGTGGCACCAGCTGCAGAGTGACCTCCTTCCAGCGCTGGGCAGGGTGTGATATGGGTTACCCGTGTCACTGGGGAATGGATCTATCAAGGCCACTGCTGTGTGCTTGAAAGCCCATCTGCTTTGAGGTTAAAGCTGAATGGGAAGCATCACTGTCTGGTACCATCCCAACCTTTTTGATGGTGCTTGCTGTGCAGCGAAGTTATGGCTGCTGGTAACTCTTAAGCTTTGAAGTGTCATTATTTATTATAATTCATTGGTTTCAGTGTTTTAATAAGGTGTACCAGAGGTGATACATAATCCAGGTCCTCACTGTTGAATATGTAATCCAATTTACTTTGAGAACCTCATGTATTTTAGTAGGTAAAACACCCAAGGCTCACAAATATAATTGTAACATTGCTGTCAGGGAGACTATAGAAAGGTGATAAAGACTACTTAGTCTTTGTCTGTGTTTTATTTAAATGAAAGTGTGACTTTCTGTGAAAAGTTCTGTTTAGTGTAGGAAAATCCTTTGGTAATAAAAAAGATTGTCCCTGTGTGCAGTGCATAAACTTCCTTTTCCTTTAAAAGCACCAGTAACCGATGTTTTCCAAAGAAACTTGCTTTTGAAGGATAAAAGAATAATCACCAGTCATACTTTGAAAGAAAGAAAAGGAAGAAATATTCCTGCAGCAAAGATCTGTACCCAAAGAATCACAGATATTGTGACTTACTACAGGTATATACTCTAAAGTGTGTGTGCTTTCACTGGGAACATAGAGTGTACCAGGCTGATTATACCTCAGGTCATCCCTTGATTTCACTGCTGTTTGTGGGCAGTTTGTAATCAGTCTGGACCGTAAGCCACGTGGAATGCTGGTCTCCAAAGAGCAGGGGGTGTAGTGGTGCTTGGACAAATCTGAACTGGCTGAAGCAATTGGCTTAGTTTTCAAACCAAGATGACCTACCTTTGTGGAAAATATCCTTTAGTGAGATAGAAATAATTTGACTCAAAAGGGTTCTGTGTTATGCAGGAGGTCAGGCTTCATGTGATCGTAATCCCTTCTAGCAAAAAAAGAAGTTGAAAATTGGTTGCTAGTGTGAGGATACAAGTAGAATACATGCTAATTTAATGTGTGAATGCAGACTACTAATCTGTATGCTTTCTGCAGTGGTTATAGGCTCCCCCTCCAGTTAAGGACTAAATGGGAGCCATCACTGAATGTGGTCAGATAAGTAAAATGTAGTGTGATTTCTTCCTTCAGCACAAATTGCATCAGATAACTGAACCCCTTTCCAGTAATTCCCTCTAGTACATCGTGTGCCCTTCCAGTAACACGATGCAAGAGCAATTGCCCAGGCCCCCAGCCAGTTGTGGCTTTGTATTCCCTGGTTCCAGGTATTACATATCCCTCTGCTAATGTCTATGTTTTACAGAAAAGAAAGAGACTACTGAGCAGTTTTCTGGACCTTTGCTTTAGACTTCAAGTTTGCAAAATTGGAACCCAACTTTACTAAAAAAGTTGTGTCAAACAAAATGAAGGTGTTATCCCTCTCTTTTCCCCTCCTGCCTCCATGTATTGGTATGGCTGCTGTAGAAATTTGGCAGGTTTCTGATGGGACTGTTCCTCGATACATGGTTACTTGAGTGCCTTCAGTTAGCCAAATATTAATCCTACAAATTATACCATGTTCTTTAAACCTTTGCTGATGAGAACATCAGGCTTCTAAAAGGGCTTGCAGATCTAGTATTCTTACTCTGGGAGTTTCTTCCCTTATTTCACTATGTAGTCAGAAACCTGATGAAATTATGGGGAAAAATTTGCAATCAGTATAGTCACATGATTTGATTGCCTGGGTAATTTACTGGCACTTGCCCAAGGACCTGTCTGATTTAAGGAATATGATTCTTTGTTGCCTGTTCTGTTTCTATAGAAACTTTCAGTTACTTAATTGCATCTGAAAAGGTGCTGTATGAAGAAGTAATGAACTAATGAACAGTATGACAATGCTGCTAATAGTTTGATTTTTTTTCAATTTTCATTTCTACTTCATGTGGAAATTCCTCAAAGAGATTAACAGCATGAATTGTTGTGATTTCGTTCTGGTTGCATCACATGTCTGAATTAGAAAAAACCCCACCAAACAACAAATACCCAAACCCAAAAAAGCCAGTGCTGACCTAATAATGCAAAACAGGACAGTTTCTGAAGGAGAGAAGGCAGATGTAGCTCCATGATTCCTCGAGTAAATATTAACTGGGTTTAATGTTACAAAAACGCGTAATTTATTTTTTAAAATATCACATGTATCATCTATGAAAATAGCTATTTCATGCTATAAGTAAAATTTTACTGATAAACTTACCATTATATTGGTAAGCTAGACTTTGAATTTCCATGGGATCTTCTGGAGTTCTGTGAATTTTCTTCTTTTAACCTCGCTTCATGGTTATTTCTGTGACCTCTTTCCATTGGTGGGAAGCCCCTGGGCAACACCTACTTACTGTACCACTGGAAAGTATTGTTTGTTTTCCTTTCCCTCTTCCCATCTGTTGTTTCAGCACTGACTCCTCTCTTTTGTTGCTGGTTTTTGTTTGCTTTGGTGTTGCTGGTTTGTTTTTTTTTTAATAGTGTTCTCCACGTTTCTTGAATACACTGCTCTATCTTACAGTGTTTGGTGGGACAGGGGGATGTCCCTCTCCTGTCTCCCATATCCAGGGCAGGAGGAGGTAGGATGGGAACCTCTTCTGAGCTTGATGTTGCTGCACAAGTCAGTAGGTCTGTTCTGACTCCCTGACCTTACCTGCATATCCCACTTTTCACAGCTGCACTGCCCTCCCAGAACTAGGGGCAGAGTTTGTTGGCAGGGCCAACAAATTTGGACACGCCAACAAATTTGGAAATAAAGCAGGAGTAGAGAAACAAGCATATTTTTAAAGAATTTTAAAGAATGAGGTACAGTGTTTCTGTACCTCAGAGAAGATTGCATTTGGCCAGCGTACAACTTTATTTAGATATTACATCATGCCTATTGCATATTTAGTACTGTCAGTAGTCATGTGAAGCTGAAAAGCATAAAGAATCTTGAGCATAAGCCCTGCTGTGTTTACAGCAAAGCCAGAGGATGAACGCACTGTAGTGTCTGGCTTGCTCTGCACACCAGCTGAGCAATACTCTTGAGCTCACTGGCAGCTTTAAGTGTTTGAGGATCTTTGCCCTTGGTTGAAGTAGACATGTGCTTCCTGGACCAGGGCCATGCTGGGGTTGTGAAGCAAAAATGACAGTATATTTAACAGAAAAAAAAATTGAAGTAGCATTATAACCTACTTCATTCTGAGTTTGGAGGGAGTTGGGGTGATGGAGGATTGTTCAGAAGCAGCTTGTCAGTCTACACCAGTAATCAAAATGTGCGAGGCATGAAGGTTTAAGATGACAATAGGAGCAACTAAAGCTAGTTAGGCTAATGAACATTGGAATATTTTATATAAATATTAATTGACAGATTGTAGTCTGCCAATTATAGTCCTGTAATTGGCAGATGGCTCGGTAACACACCTTACTAATGACCTGATGTTGTGTCCAAACTTGTTTCTTGTGCGTTTTAGAATTCTTATGTTAAAAAGTGGTGGATATTAACGCACAGGGCAGAAAGAGGTTACAACTGATCTGGCCTGTGAAGATTTGTATATAACAAAATAAAAAAAACATAGAATGGGGAAATACAAAATCACTGATAGGTGGGGTGTTTATAAGTATCAGTTTCAGGTCAGGTTTAAGAGATCTATTGAGATGGAGAATGGGTAGTGCTTTTATATCTTTGTGATGCATAATGCAAATCTGAAAGAAGAACAGTGAGGGAAACAGTCTTCTGTACCACTTATGACAGAGCAGAATGAGGTACTAATAGTACTATGACAGTAAAAGATGAAAAGAGCTACTTGAAAGGAGAAGAGAACTTTAACAGGATTGTTTAAAAATGTTTTTTGGTTCATGCAGTTTATTTCAGCTGTTTAAAAAAAAACCCCAAACACCCTAATTTCTACCCCAGTAAGTATTTGCAGAAACACATATTTGGAAGTTCATCTATTTGTTTTCAATGTGTTGGAAAATCTTTCTCGAAAAATTGAAACAGCTTGCTGAGAATTTCAACATGAGAATTTAAATCTGACATCTCCGCAGGGGAGATGAAAAGGGGGAAAACGATTTCTTTAAAAATATAAATAGGTCTTTCTTGTGGGGAGAGGGATTTGGGGTGTTAGAGTTTAGTTTTGTGTGTAGTTTGTTACAAAACCAGGATCTAGAATCTGTGGAAATAGAGTTAGGAATTATTGGTAACTTTTGGTATGCAACTGTTGATGGCCCCCTCAGTAGCAAAGAATTTTCAAAGCTACTTCTGGAAAACAGTATGGCTTTGTCTTTCCCTGGTATCCTTTCATCTGAAAAACAGCTTGACTCTAAGGCATTTTGATCCTTTCTACCATAAAGAATCAGACTGTTAAGTAGCAAAATTATTTTTGCTGGAAGTCTTAGTTTTTCCTAGCTGACATTCCAGTTTTGAACCCTTTTAGGGTGTATTGTCTGGGGGGTTTTGTTGGTGTTGGAGGAGAGGGTTGTAGTCGATGTGTTGGGGGTTTTTTACCTAGGGCTCCACAGCGTGTGAAACACAGAAAATAACTAAATCACTTTTAAACATGATTTATAACACAACTGCCTTCTGTTTTGCCTCCATTTTTCTGTCTTTATGCTAGAATGGAAGTACATTTTGGAATTGTAGCCTTGTTGAAATGGAACATTTTTCCCTGTTGGATCACTTTTCCTCTTTACAACATGAGACAGCAAGCGTGGGGATGAATATATAAGTCTGCATTTTCCGTGGAGGGTGAAGTGGAATGGGGAGGGACAGCAGAGGCCTCTCCTCTGGGATCTTGCATGTGTATTCATCAGAATTTCCTGTTCCATAGGTCTCCTTGTGGGTACTCTTGATGTCGTGCTGGACTCCAGTGCCAGAGTGGCACCGTATCGAATCCTCTACCAAGCACCAGACTCCCTGGTCTATTGGACTATTGCCTGTGGTAAGGACAAATACACTGACATGTGGATTTTTATTCTTCCTGGATACTGTGTCACACAACTAAGAGAGCATCCTTCCTGCTGAGCACAGTCATTTCAGGACAAATAAATGGGTCAGGATGAAAACCTGCTGTAGTGGTAACACTGAGCTTCTGATAGTCAGACTTAAACACCAGTGTGTACTGTGCACAGTGATGGACTAAAACTAGAAATGGCCATGGAGTAGGGACAGAAGCCTCTGTTATTATCCCACTCTTCACCTCCCAATGGTGTTCTCAGACAAGCAGGGTGCTACCCATTCCTCCTTCTTGTACGCTTTTCTCAATGCCCATGGCTCGCTCCTGCAGCACTTCTGAAGTGCAGCATTCCTGGGTGATGGGGTATGTCTAAACAGGATGGTAGGAGAAGTACCTGGGTTTTAGGTCCCAAATTACCCAGACAGGGCACCTGGCTTCCCTTGTGGGGGTAACCAGGATAAAAGTGCAGCCCCAGTGCTCACCTGGACACTGAATAGCATTTCCTGAATGGGGAGCTTGATCTCCTCCACGATAAATGCCATCTAGATCCCAGGGGTGCCCACCCCTTGGGTGTTTATTTCAGGCAGTGTGTGGTCCTTCTAAATTTGATATACTTAGAAATTCAGCAAGATGGTAGCTAGGTTAGAGTTAAATCCAGAAGTGTATGTTTTGGTCATTAATGCTCCAACTTGGACAGATCTACCAGTGAGACTGTTCCTTCTGTCATTGTAATAATTAGTGAAAACAATTGAGTTGACGTTTTCATACATTAAATAGGATTTTTGCGTGCATCAGGTCCTGTACTGAATGCTTATTTCTGTGGTCAGGTACCTCTTGCAAGCAGCACAAAAGAGAATGTAGTTAGTCTCATGTTTTGTTTGCTGGTTTTGTGTCTGGAGTTGAATGCAGAAGATCAAGGTCTTTTGGCTTTGATTGTAAGGTCAGATCCTCAGTTTGTTGGTATTGCTTTTCAGGCTTAGCAACACTTGAAAAGGAAACTTTTCAATGCAACACCTCTAGCTCAGAAGTTTCAGATGCTGTTTCAGGCAACAGCTAAAACTCTGTTCATTTGAAAGAAAATTGGGAAGAGAGGGCAAAAGAGAGGTGCACACATGCCTGTCTTATCTTTAATGGCCTGGTAACCTCTGGCACCTCCAGTGCTGCCTGACATTCAGAAATACTGCTTAATGAAGCTGTAGGATTCTTCTGGCCTTGCAATGCTGTCTCATCAGTGCATGTTCTCTCAACAAAAATGCTTGTATTTAGATCCTTCGGATGACTTTTCCTCCAGACAGATCCTCTCTTGGGAAGGGAAGAGGAAGAGGAACGAATGATGGTTTGCTATAGATGTAATAATTTCTAAGTTCTTAGGAACATATGATTTGTGTGTCTGACAAAGGTGATATCAAACCTGTCATGTTCTGAATCCAGCAGGAAGTTTTTTAATAGCTCATATTAACACAGGTATTTCTTGCTATTTTTGATAGTATCAGACCTAAAAGAAGGCATCAATTTAAACAGCCTTTCCCCCCCTCTACACCTATTAGTACCAACTCCTTGAGGATTTTAAAATTCATGTAACATAATTTGCCTTTAGTGACAGCTAATAGCAAAATCAGATCTTAATGAGATTGTCAATATTGTGAAGGTTTTTTCCAAATCTTCATTTAGCTGCTTGCTTTCTACTGTCATCTACTCTGCTGTGACCATAAGTAATGCCTGTCAGCTTTCCATGGATCTCACTCATGAGAAAGAAGTTAAAAATACTTGGCTGTATGTTTATTTACACTATTGGTACACAAGTAGAGGTAGTTGCAAGGGCACATACAATCCCTTTTTCCCATCATCCAGATGTCAGTGTGCAGCAATTAGTAACCACTTCTATCCCATAAACGTGAAAGGGGGCAACAAGTTTTCTTGCTGTTTTCAGACTCCCTTCCAAAGAAAATAACTTTGGAAATTGGCCATATGAATTTTCTTTAGGTGTCTTTGCAGGTTGTTCTGCATAACACCTATAGACAATGACTGTAATTTTATACCTACAGTGTGTGCCCTTGGATAACGGGGGGCATAAAATGGAAGGCAGATGAGTTATGGCTCCAGAATAAATGGATGTACCATTCATGTAGAAATTCGTGCTGTTACTGAGCTGTTCTCTTCTGTGTCAGATATTGCAGCTTTTATGTAGAAATAAGGTACTGGGTTTATGTTTAAGCTAGTATTAAAAAACATGCTCTGCAGCTGTGAATCTTAGCCCTAGTTGAAATTGCTAATGTAGTTAATGCATATGTCTGTGATTCCATTTTGTGGAGTCTTTCCTGAATTTTTAGTCTTCTAATATCTGGCTAATGGCTTAGTTATTTTTGTTAAATTACAAGACTGCACTAGCTTAGTCTTGTCACTGGAGGAGAATAGTGTGGGTTTAACATGGAGATAGAATTTTACAGAAAGCAAATAATTTATCTACATAACCTTGAAGTGGAGAAGCCCGGGGTTCCCTAAGGCTCTGCACTGTGGTTATTTTATGAATTTGCAACTAAAGCAATTCCATCTGAACTGATCAAGGGTTGTTAAAATTATAGAGGTTACTAAGGAGTTTGACTGCATTTAGCTGTGCAATGGGATTTGTCCTGCATTGTCCCTCCATGTTCCCTAAGGGTAGTGCTGGCTATTTGGCACTTGAAATCTCTTGTTTCTATAGAAATTTGTCATATTCTTCATTGCCAGCTGGTCGAGGGAGGGAATTGTCCCTCTACTCTGCACTGGTGTGGCCTCACCTTGAATATTGTGTGCAGTTTTGGCCACCACAATATAAAAATGACATTAAGCTCTTAGAGAGCATCCAAAGGACGGCAATGAGAAAGGTGAGGGGTCTGGAGGGGAAACTATGAGGAGCAGCTGAGGTCACTTGTTCTCTTCAGCCTGGAGAAGAGGAGACTGAGGGGAGAGCTCAGTGCAGGTACAACTTCATCATGAGGGGAAGAGGAGGGGCAGGCACTTATCTCTGCTCTGTGGGGACAGTGACAGGACCTGAGCAATGGCCTGAAGTGCCGTCAGCAGAGGTTTAGGTTGGATGTCAGAAAAGATTCCTCACCAAGAGGGTGGCTGGGCACTGAACAGGCTCCCCAGGGCAGTGGTCACAGCACCAAACCTGACAGAGCTCAAGAAGTGTTTGGTATTCTCAGGCACATGGTGTGACTCTTGTGGACAGTCCTGTGCAGGGCCAGGAGCTGGACTTCAATGATCCTTGTGGGTCTCTTCCAACTCAGCATATTCTGTGATTCTGTCTTCAATAAAGAAATGGTCTTCATCTTCAGTAAGTAGATGTACAGACTGACTCAATAAAATGTGATTGTTTCCTGGTTTATTCCATTTGACATTTGGTCTTGCTCGGTACAAGACTACTCCAAGGGTGAAAGTAATCCAAGGGGGTTTTTTTAGTCTAAAATGTTTATTTAAGTTTAGACCAAAGATTTGTTTATAATTAATTTTGGATGTGAATTTTCTTGGGTATTAGCTCTAGTGATCTGGGCTGTATGAGAATGGTAACTGGTAGATCTGAGGCTTTACAGCTCTGGAGAGGAGGCTTCTTAACAGTGCTTTCTTCAGTGCAGTGTTTATTAAAGGTGTCATGGCTTAGACTTCTGTCTATTGAATTATACTGGAAAGATGATGTTGGTAACTTTTCAAGCTCAATTTTAAGCATATTAATGGTCTAGAAATGCAAAATGTACTTGATGAGCCTTTCATATTGTAATATGTGTGTTCCACATCAGTGTTGCTCCCCAATCTGCTAGTGCTCAGCTTAAGGGGAAAATGGTGATATGTGTAAACTGTGTTTGGAAATGAACTTTTTTAGATCCTTCTCCACCTATAAAATCAGTTCCATTTACAATGGCTTTTTGTGGTTTTTCAGGTAGGGTTTTTCAGACTGTAGGGTGTTTGTGGTAATGGTAATTACATGCATTTCCATAGTAGTTTCTAAATCTGTATTACACATGTGAAAAAAGTGAGCTACTGATTATTTTGAAGCACCAACCTTGAACTTTTATTCCATGCCTTGGACAAGGTTTTCAGAAAAGTCTATGTGCTTTGTTCAATAAGTTGTATTTAGAGTGCTGTGGAGTTAACTGTTTCCTCCTCCCTCTCTGTGCAAATTGAGGTTCTCCCAGTCCATTCCTGAACCTGCAGTTACTGGCAAGAATAACTTTAGGCTTCCTGAAGTGTTCCAGGTTCTCTTGTAGTGCATTCTGTTAATGGCAGCAAGTTCATGTTGACTAACAAGCATCTCAGATAAGTACATCTACTTGGAAAAGAAAAGTGGACATGGCAGCCTTGTCAGCTGTCTCAAGCCATTCCTGTCTTAGTCACTAGCTGTAACAAAACTGAGGTGCTACTTCTGAGTGTGTTTGAAAGCATGTTTATATGACTTTTAAGTTTTCTTCTCAAAACTGAATGTTGTGGGTTGTTCAGCCCACTTCAGCATGGGCCTCCCATGGGATCAAAGCTTCCTCTGGGGCATCCACCCACTCCAGCATGGGTCACCTCCACAGGCTGCAGGTGGATCTCTGCATCTCCATGGTCCTCCATGGGCTGCAGGGACGCAGCTGCTCCATCATGGTGTGCACCACAGGCTGCAGGGAACCCTCAGCTCTGACACCTGGAGCACCTTCTGCCCCTCCTTCTCCACTGACCTTGGTGTCTGCAGGGTTGTTCCTCTCCTATTCTCACTCCTCTCTTCTCTGGCTACAATTACATCTGTGCAAAAAACTTTTTTCTTTTTTTTCCTCTTCATTAATATTACCAGAGAGGCATTACCCCCATTGGTGATGTGCCCAGCCTTGGCCAGCAGCACATCCATTTGGAGCCACCTGGCACTGGCTCTCCCAAATGTGGAGGAAGCGGCTTTTCACAGAAGCCACCCCTAGAGCCCCCCAGCTACCAAAACATGGCCATGCAAGCCCAATATAATGTTCAATGATTTATTTTTTCCTCTTCCCTGGGAATTAGAGGTACTGCTTAATTTTCCTAAAAGGCCAGTGATGGTGAATTGGAGAATACTTTTAATATGCTAAGATAGGCAGTAGCAGAGATAAAATAACCCGTAGCTTAAAACATTATAGCAAAAGTGTTTATTTAATGCTGAGTGAACAAAGCAAAGAGAAAGATCTAGTCTGTGATGGTGAATTGATGAGGACTGGGGTGTAGGTTTTGGGCTGAGGGTGAGACTTAGGAGGGTAAACAGTGCAGAGACAAAAAGCAGTAGAAAAAATGAGATGGATTGTTACAAGTTGAGAATAATCAGCCAAAGCAGGTCCATAAGAAGTGATGAAAAATAATTGGTGAACCACAAACCAGAAATAGACAGCTTTAATAAATAGTTCATCCTGACAGCATGTCTGCACTGCTCATCACTGCTCTTCAAGAGACAAGCGATTTTTCTGATGACAGTCTAGTTTTATATACATAGCTCATGCATTTCATCATTGATTTTTTCAGCAGTGTAAAAGCCAAGGGGAAATAAAGTAGTCTTCAGACCACCTCCTGAGTTCCAGAAAGGTCTAGTTGCATCCAGTAGTTTTAAGGAGAAGCAGCAGTGGTTCTGAAATATTGATTACATACACAGGCTGTTCTGCAACATCATTTATGTATCCATACTACAACTAGGATTGTGACATTCCCCTAGAAGTTGCACAGAATATTGCATTCTGTTGCCTTCACTGGAGTTGTGTTAAAGCTCTGGTTGTAACAAGGAATATTGTTCCCCATCATTTGTTGTTGAAGTAAGCTGAAGAAGTTATTAGCAGTAGCTTGTTGTGATTTAACCTCTTTCCAGTGGTTGTTTCACGTGAGCCCTTCATTTTGTTGGGTTCTGTAGGCATTACTTAGTAGGTAGGTACATTTACTTGCTAGTTCTGAGTAAAATGAGTCAAATCTGTGATTTGAATAAAGAAATGGCATAGTGTGGATGCTATTTCCTACCTGCATTGAGAGACTTTTAATCAAGCTTCAGATGTTCCTGTGTGAATGTGTAACATTTGTTTTCTGAAAATACTTAAAAGTCCCGGTTTTGACATAATTCCATCAACACACTTTTTTGGGGGAAGAATTATTTCGTGAGTGCTTGAATTTTGAATTCCTTCAGGGTGGGCGCAGAGAGATACTGAAGGGCACCAACAACTTTATTCTGCAAGATGTTGAGAGCAGGATCAAAATGAAAGTTATATTTACTGCAATCCATCTGAAGTAAAATAGAAACAAAACTTTGCATATATAAACTCTAGTTCATGCATGAAGCTTTTTCATCCCTGTTCCCTAAGACTTTGCATGTATGCTGATTCCTCAGTATCAGTTATCTCACTTGACTCCTGTTGGTCTCCTTAGGAAACAAGGGTCATCAAAGTTTAGTTTATTATTTCATCATTAAAAATAAACCACCTCTGAAAACCCTCTTCCCCTAAAAGGTGCAGCTTTCTTATAGGTCTTTCAGCACTCTTCTTTTGAGGAAGGGACATTGTAATGGAATTGTCAGGAAAATGATCCCTTTTACTGTTACTCTTGAAATTTTATCTTTGTTTCATAATTTGTAGATACATCTAATGGTGAAGATTTTATGAACCAGTGGTAGAATATAGGGGTTGTATTGTCAGTTCATAAAAGATGCAGGTAATACCTTTACTACCTCTTTAATGTGACATTGGGCAGCTCAGTGTCATTATCATAGTTAGAATTCTACATGTAGGGGGCTTTTGCTCATGATACTGTCAAAAGTAGCTTGTGCTTCTCACAGAATAGTCTTGAACATTACTGTCTTTTTATTATGCAATTAAATACAATGGGAGAGTATTTTGGAATTTCCAGAGGGACAGCCTCTAGTGAAATCCTGCATCTCCAGTTACTGGCAAATTTTGTTAGAATCTTCTGTTTATGATTAAGAGGGCATTGCCACTGGTGAATTATTTCTTTTCTGACTTTTGGTTGGTTTTGGTGTTTGTTTTTTTTTCATGTACAGGTTGCTCAAGGAAGGAAATCACTGAACACTGGGAATGGCTTGAACAGCATTTGTTGCAAACTCTTTCAATCTTTGAAAATGAGAATGACATAAATACATTTGTCAGAGGAAAAATACAGGTATAGTGTATATACTACTATGAATGTTGTTAATGATAACTGCAACTGTGGAAGGAAAACTGATGGGAATTCTAAGCAAATTTGACCTGGTAGTCCTTAGGCTGCTCTGTGTTTTTGAAGAAAAACCAGATGCTAGGTAGCAATATGTGTGTAAAAGTCAGGAAAAATGGGATTAGTGCATATAACTGTAGCAGTGTGACTTTTTTTTTAAAAAAATATAAATATATAGGCAGGGCTTCAGACATAAGTTCTAAAATTAATTGCACTGTTGCCTGTCTGAATCTTTGACAGTTTCCTATGTAACTGTTTTTCCAGTGCAAAGCTTGATTTATTTTTTTTTCTTGTATTCATAATGTCTCCTTTCCCTCTTCTATGTAGTTAAATCATGTAGTTTTGGCATTTACATTTCATGTATTGGGATTGCTTGTTCATTGATTCATTTGGTTGGTTGTGGGAGGAGTGAGGGTGTTGGTTTTCTAAAGAATTTCTTTTTGTGTTTATAGGAGAGATAGTAGCTATGCTGGTGAAAAGCACTTTATCTGTACTAAGAATTATCTAAAAATAAATACTTGGTAAAAGATTGATTGTAAGCAAAATAACTCTATTTACTGGGTGTGTGTTCTAAGCATTGGCTTTGTCTCATTCCTTTCTTAACATTTTATGTAGTAAGTAAAGTGTCTTAAGAATCCTCCAGTTGCTTGTGTTTTGCTACTAGTGAATCCGGTATGAGGGCTATAGCTGGTCACAGAAACATATGAAAAGGCATCTGTCTTGGGAAATATAATCCTTTAGGGAAATTGTTACTTCTTGGACAAATACTAAATGTGGATTTAGTCTTACACGTCCAAATATTACCTATATGTAGTATTATAATACTTCTGTTACTAATTCTCTGCATTCGATGTAAATATGGAGCAAGTTGAAGGCAAAAAGTCAGTTTCCACTTTATAAATTTAATACTAAGGCCAATAGAGATTATTATAAAAGAGATTATGAAAATAAGTGAATAGACCAGAGCTTCAGTATAGAACAGAAGGAACTGTAGTCTTTGAGATATCAAAAAGCAGCTTTTCACCAGACAGTTGCCACTTCAGTTTTCATGAAGGTCATCTGCCCCTGAAAGTGGAAATAATTTTTCCATCATGACAGTTAATCTAATAGAAGATTTTTTTTTTTCTTTTTGCTCTTCTCTTTTGCTCAAAGTCCAGTAAGAGGAGTCATAGAAGTTGTTTGATATTTTCCCTGATGAATGACAGATCCTTTTTTCCTTTTATTTTTCCTTCCCTTGTGAATAAAATTTTCTGGTGAAATCCTATCTCTTGTCTCCCTAGGGAACATATTTACATGGAGAAGGAAAATATTACAAATCAGAGTGGTAATTAGGATATCTGATACCCCATGGCAACTAACGTGATCTGTACTTCTTTCACTCCCTACTAGGGCATCATCGCTGAGTACAACAAAATCAATGGCATCAAAGAGGATGATGACACAGAAAAATTCAAGGAAGCCATAGTGAAATTTCACAAGCTATTTGGGATGCCAGAAGAAGAGAAATTAGTGAACTACTACTCCTGCAGTTACTGGAAGGGGAAGGTGCCCCGTCAGGGCTGGGTGTATCTCAGCATTAATCACCTTTGCTTTTACTCTTTCCTCATGGGCAGGGAAGGTATGTGTTTGGTGAAATGCTAATCTGTGCATCGAGGAACTGTTGGGAAATCTGTCGTTTGTTCCTGTTCGCCCTCTGAATGCTGGGGGTACAAAGGCACTGCTGAGGAAAAGAGGAGCAGGGAGCTGATTGTCACGCTGCTTGACTGTGTCCTTTTATTCCCTTGTTTGCTTTGCATTTCTCAAAGTAGTTCTCTGTAAAACAATACCTGTGTGTTGTTTAGAGACATAGTTCACCTCAGGGACCGTGCTCAAAAGGGAGCAGGGACAAGATCATACCACTTTAGGCTCCTTCTGCTCTTATACAATCCTCCAGTACTTCTCTGGCAGACTTTGCAACCTTAAATGCCACTTGTACTCTTGTACAACACCAGAACATCATAAAAGTCTCAGAGGAGACCCAGAATGAGCTACATATGGTGGATGCAAGCAGTCTGCTCTAGAGGGAATTCATTCAAAGCAGTGTGAAGGTGAATGAATCTGCAATACTTGGTTATGGGCAGGTCATGAATGGCTGGATTTTCTTTTTATTTTTTCAAAATAGATGTAGATTTAGCCTCTGTTTTAAGAACACCACCTATATTAGTGTTGGGGAAGAAGCGAAGGATCTGTCATTGCTGTAACAGTTGAAACTTTTAATTGTATGTGTGATGTGTTTAGTCTGTGTTTCCTTGCTTCTGTAGGAAAAGAGGACAGCAGAGCCTCAGCAAGTGCTGCAGCAATGATAAGTTACATTAGACCACCCAGCTTGTGTGGTGTTCTGCAAATGAAGTAAATGATATTTAAACTCTTTTATCTGCTGTTTGTCAGGTGACAGTGGTTTGTTTGTACAAGCTGGGTCTGTTCATGCTGAGCTGCCAACTTTTCAAGATGCAAGAAAAATTCATATGAATGCATTTTATAAGAAGAGGAAGATGAGTGCTCTTGAATATGTTCATTTTTGTACTGAATCTCTTTTTTGTTGTTGTTGTTGTTTCTCCTGTTCAGCAAAGCTTGTTATCCGCTGGGTTGATATCACTCAACTCGAAAAGAATGCTACACTGCTCTTCCCTGATATGATCAAAGTGAGCACAAGGTCAAGCGAACATTTCTTCTCAGTATTCCTTAACATCAGTGAGACTTTTAAGCTAATGGAACAGCTGGCCAATATAGCTATGCGGCAGCTTTTGGACAATGAAGGATTTGAACAAGACAGGTCATTACCCAAACTGAAAAAGAAATCCCCCAAAAAAGTGTCTGCACTGAAACGGTAGGTAGCACTGGCTCTTAGTCATCTGTTCCTCCTCAGTCCTTTTACTCCCAGGATTTTGTCCAAAAGTTTTCTAATGTTGCTGCCATTTACTCCAAAAGGAATGATTGATTCTAGCAGTGGCAAAATGTGAGTATTTAAATATAATTCCTTGGTGACCTGTTGGAATAGGAAAGGGAAAACATTTGAATGTGAACATATTGTAAAAATAAAAGAAACTTGGGCCGAGCTCTCATTTGTTCAGAGCTCTTTAGAGTATCTCTTAACACTGGCTGCATCAGGTGGATATCTGTTGTAAGGCCATTTTCTGTCACTGGGGAAGGTAATAAAGTGATTTAAGTGTTATTAAGAAATGTGCCCAGTGTTCATACTCGGTCCTTGGGATTGAAAAATTACTCTAGATGAAGAGAACTTATTTTAGGTAACAGAGATAAAAAAAATTGACATAAAATTCTAAAAAATGAAAAACTGTCCGGAAAATATTTCTACTTCTTTTATATCATACTGCAATTTATTAGTTTCTTTTTAGGTTTTCATTACGTGTTGGTCATGTTATGGAACCATACAGAATTGTAACCTTTGCTTGTTTATATTTCTCATTGTTTAGTGATGTCTAACATGCAATATATCACTTAGGTTTGTCTTTCTTGATAAGTGTTTTGCAATGAATGTGTTATCAAGACTAAGTGTTCAAATTGTTAACAAACTCTAACCCTAAGGATTCCACCATGTTAATATATAAGCCTCAAAGAAGCATTTTTTATTGCTATTTAATAGAAGATGGATTCCCTGTATATATTGTCAGAAATATGAGTGGCTGAATATGAAAAGTTCACCCAGTCCTTCCCCTCTGGGAAGTCAGGATCAATGTTTAAATCATTCATGGCAGATTTTTTTTTCATGTGGTTCTAGAAACTTCCACTGCACACCCCTTATATGCAAAGTATTTCCACTGTTTGGCTGCACGCTCCATGCTTAGCTGAGTTGTATGTTGCAAGTAACTTGCAATGATTTGCATAAGATATACCTTAAAATGAATTATGTGTTTCTTAAAACCAGAAAATCTCTCTGCGGGTTTTTCAGGGATCTTGATGCCAGAGCAAAGAGCGAGAGATACCGTGCATTGTTCCGACTTCCCAAGGATGAGAAACTAGATGGACACACAGACTGTACTCTGTGGACTCCATTCAACAAAATGCACATTTTGGGTCAGATGTTTGTTTCTACAAACTACATTTGCTTTACTAGTAAAGAAGAGAACTTGTGCAGCCTTATTATCCCTCTTCGAGAGGTAAATATTTGTATTTGTAAATTTACAGGGCAAATAATAAAGCAATGTTGTCTTGGATATTACATCCTAGCTTTAATATTTTTTTATGCTGTTTTTGTAGAAAAACCTCTTTTCATCCTTTTAATCTCTTGTGAGCATACCATTCTGATGTGTTCTAAATAATATTTAATGGTTGTGTATATTAATCCATGGTTCCTGCTACTGAAATTCACAGGGAATTCCTTCTGTCAGTTTTCGCAACCCTTGTGAGTCCTTCCTATCTCAAAATTTGCATTCTGATTTACAGCCCAGTTGCACTTTTTTTGTGCCTCATAGGGAGGGATGGACTTTGAAATTTCCTAGATCAATGAGTGAAAATTCTGTTAAAGAATCTGTCAGGCAAGATTTGCTTTTGTCGGATGTGAAAAGATTAATAGTCCTAAGGTTTTAAATTCTCTTCATGCAGACTTGCAATTGTTTATTCCTGTATATGGAAAATATATGGCAGCATTTTTCAGATTGGCGTGGTTCCCTTTTTAAAGCTGGTCACTTAAAGATGATGTTCAGTAAAGACTTTGTTTGATGCAATAAAACAATAATTAGGTTGAGGAGGTTTTTTAGGATTGACTTGATTTGCAGGTTATTGGAAAATATTGTAGTATTGGAAGTAGTAGCAAAGCTGATGTAACCAAGGACAGTTTGGCTTAACTAAAGAACCATGGAATATTTCAAGGTTCTGTTTTTCCCCACAAATCAGGAAGAGGTGTTAGACAATAGGCATTGATTCAGAAATTATGGTCAGAAAAGATGATTTTCAGTGGCTGACTGCACTGCTCACTGCACCTACAGTAGGTGCACTCTCCAAGAGCAGCACTTCAGACAAAGGTGTGAATAGGAAATAAGTGGAGCAGAACATGTTTGTTGTAATGTCTGTCCTGTGCCCCTAGAACTTGTCTGTCTTTTGTGCTGGTTGCACTTATACAGGTTTTAAGTGGAACCGAAATTAGCATGGGAACACTTTTTGGCTAATTTCAATATGCTTTTAGTGAAGATACTTTAAGATAACAAGTAACTAATAGATTTGTATTTAACAGAAAAATAAAAGGAAGTGGGAAGAACAGAGAAGTGATTTAGCACCTGAGCAGCCCAGTCTTTAAAAACATCTTCAAAGAAAATGTGTGAAAAATGGTTACTCTATCCATTTAGCTAGAGAGATATTAATATTACAGCACTAATGTCTTACCATTGATTTCTGTTTTAAAAAGGAGCAATTCTAAAGCTCCTAGTGAACTGAAGTGTGCCCCTTTCTATTTTGAAGGCAGTAAGTCAATTTTCATTACCTAAGAAATCATTTAAAGTCGCAAAAGCAGGGGTTAAAAGTATTTACAACAGTGATTTGTGTTTTGTTCAATGTATGAGCTGCAGCAAACTTGATGGATTGGTTTGTTTTTAAGGCTAATAATTGGTAATGTTTAGAACACACAGCTGTTACGTAATCCACCAAACAGTGTATGACTTACCCAGGAGATTTCTTTGTGTTCCTGTGCTTTATGGAAAGCTGAGGGAACCGGTTCCCTGGACTCGGTAGGTTGTGGCATTAGTGCTGTTTGTCACTCCCCTAACAACTGGGGGCCACGCAGAAGCCTCCACCTCCAAGGGGTAGGTGTTTTCCTTTAGGAGGAAACCCCTTTGTGGGGTTCGTTTCCCTTTGTTGCAAGTTTCTGTGTGCTGTGAAAATACAGTTAAAATAACAGTTGTTATCACAGTATGACATAGTAGTGCAGGTGAGTCATCTCAAAAAGGGCTTATTTACATGTATTGGCAATAAAAGGTAAGCAAAAGACTTTGGTGATTCGGCAGGTGCTGAGAACCAGCAGAGGGATTTGGAAGTCCTACAAAGAGCCCATAGGTCTGCAGCCCACAGGCAAAATTCTGTTCTACTGATTCTTTTAAAATAAAGCCTGAGGAAGTGAAGTAGTGGAGTTTTGCTGGAAAATGCACTGAAGCCAGTTGTTTGAGGGATGAGAGCCTTCATCTTTCAGACTTCTAAGTCCTTGTATGCAAATCATATTTTCCTGCAGAGGATGTCCATAGTGACTTGATGTAAAGGCAGAAGGAGCATCGGTTTATTGTATTAAGAAGGCTTCTTAGACAAAGCAGCTTGATTAATTAAAGATCTTAAGCTCTAGCTGCTGTTTCTCCCTAGGTGACAATAGTGGAAAAGGCAGACAGCTCCAGTGTGCTGCCCAGCCCATTGTCAATCAGCACGAAAAACAGAATGACATTCCTCTTTGCCAACTTGAAGGACAGAGACTTCCTTGTACAGAGGATCTCAGACTTTCTGCAACAAACCACTTCAAAAATATACTTGGAAAAAAATATTTCTGGAAGTTATATCAGCTCAGACGATGAGGTATGTGGATAATTTACTGGAAGGGGATTTTAACTGGTGTGGGGAGAGAGGAGCCAGGTAAAAAGCTAAACCTTTGTACACAGAAATGTTATCTCTTCTGTGTTAATGCATTTTAGTTTCTTTAAGCTAAAGTGTTAAAATTTTGGGATTGTTATCTAATTTTTTATGTTAGACCTAAGAGAAATCATCATTACTGAGGAAAAGCCAGTATGCCAGTATCCTGCTGCTGCATTCTGAAATCACAGTGTATCTTGTTGGAAAGTGTCATTGTTAATTAACTGGTTAATTGGATGATATTTTTAATATCTGTTAACTTGTCCAAGTCAAATGCAATTGAGGAATTTTAATAATTTGAAGTAATTATCAGTTGATATGAAACTCCTTTTATTTAAGACTTTAGGTGCTAAATCCTGTCCTTTGATTCTTCTGAAAACAATGTCTGAGCTGAGCAAGTTTGCATGTGCCCATGGAACAGTGGAACTAACACGAAACCCCTGCCTTGTCCTGGGCATCAAATGACCCTGTTCTGAACCACCTCCTTATTTATGTGTGCAAAGTAAATGGTTCTTAAAAGACACGATAAGGTCCACTTTTCTTAGGCACTTTGAATGTCAAGCCTTCTGCTAGAATTCTAGATTTTATATATGAAATTTAGGTGCTTCATATAACAGCCTCATCATGTCTATTGAACCCCGCAGAGTTAAGTAACTCAGATCTCAAAGCAGAAAAGGCTATTGTGGTGTATCGTTTGGATTTATGTAGGCAGATCTCACATTCCAAGTCTGTAGTAAGCCATGCCTTAGTGTTGCACTGAATAGCCCTACCCTGTTTGCCATGTATATCTTAATGGGATCTTCTTTTCCTTGCTTTGTTGATGGTGAGCTATAATTACTGTGTTGTTGCAGTTGTATGCCAGAGCACGTAGGCATGTGTAGTGCTGAAACTGTCTTGCCTTTTGCCCTAGATGGATCTAAGTATTCTACCTACTGAATTATAAACAGAAATTAACAATTGCAAGCATTCCTACATGTACTAGTATGATTGCATATGTAGACATGCATGACTGCTATTTGTAATTTCAGGCAGTTGGTGAATCTCTATGAGATTTTACTGTGATTTAGTTTCAAAGATGTTTGAGAAGCCAGAAAATCTTTTTCCTTTAAAATATTTTTCTTCCAAATCACAATCTGGCAATGTTGAATTTTCTGTAGAATATTTTTTTAATCAAGGGAGAAAATAATCAATTTTGTATATGTCTGTATAAACATAGATGCAGATGTAAATGTGTGTATATGTGTACACACACATAGAAAAATATGTGTTATATATAAATCTTAAGTTCTGGGCAGTCATGGAGCCACCCATGGAGTTAATAGTCCTGTGATGTTAACAGGAGACCAAGGGAGCTGGTTTAGTTGCCCAGGGCTACTTAAAGTTGACATTGCCCTAGTAATTCTAATTATTGAATATGACAGGGTTTCAGGGGAGCTATTGAGAAACTGGAAGTGATTTCATTGTTCTATCCTGGTTCAATTTCTGCTGTCCTATGTTCAGCTGTACACAGGTGACTTTTTGTTAACTGTTAGCATGGATAACTTTTTAGAGTAAAATAAACCAAAGCGTCCAGACTCTGGCTCATCCCCATGTCTGTATTAATTGTGACTGCTTTCTACAGGTGTTTACAAGGTCAAGCAGTTTAATTTCTGCCAGCCCTCACAAAAGCCTCAGCTCTGAGTCGGAGGGAGAGCGACAGTTCAACCTCAATGACAATGGCATTCCCACCGCAACTCAGGCTTTAATGACCATGTATCGCCGCAGGTCACCTGAGGAGTTCAACCCTAAGCTGGTAAAATACACCCCCGAGTGCTGTACCTGACTGAAGAAGGTGTTAAATGATGTGTTTCTTTAAAACCCATGTTTCTGACCCAGAAGGGTTTCATCCTGCCATACTCAATAGGCACTAATTTTCACAGAAATAAAACGTTGGACATGATGTTATTTTACCAACAGAAATAACTTCACTACAGGAAAAAAGAAGCCAAGCTGGATTTAAATCAAGGAGAGGTTGTATTCCAGTTCTTTAGTACAGCTGCTTCAATAATATGCAAGGTCTACTGGGATAGAAATTGGGAAGCCCAGTAAGGAGAAAATTGGGCTATAGCCAAGTTACTTCTTGCTCACTTGGAAAGTTAGGACATTGTAGGCTTTTTAGCACTCAGGTTTTCAATGGGGCAGAGGGCTAGAAAGGGAAGTTGCATCTTTATGCCTGCCTTTCTCTGCTTTTAGGCTAAAGAGTTCCTGAAGGAACAGGCCTGGAAGATTCACTTTGCTGAATATGGCCAAGGGGTCTGTATGTACCGTACAGAGAAAACCAGAGACCTTGTGCTGAAGGGCATTCCAGAAAGCATGAGAGGAGAACTTTGGCTGCTCTTCTCAGGTAGGTATTCATTTGAATGTGAGTGTGGGGTATTAGCAGAAGCATGAGGGGAAAAAAGGATCTCAAAGATGATTAAAAGTGCAGATAATAAGTGAAAATATTTGGAGTCAGTAAGGCTGTGATTGTTAGCAGGCACGAGACAGGTTTAGACAAGAGTTCTGGTTAGACCAGTAAATACTCTTTCTTCAAACAGCCTCCCAAATTTAGGGGAGAAATTATAAACCAGAATGCACACTCTGTTACCAGAAGCCAGCCTCCTAGTTGTTCAACAACCACCAGCAAGCCTAATTCCCATTTATTTAGGGATTTCTGAATCCAATTAAGCTTTTGGCCTTCACAGCAAATTGTTGCAAGGAATTTCAAAGTTCAAGCATGTTGCATGGGACCACTTTTTTTTCTTAATAATATAAAAAGAAGTTACTTTATCATTTTATGAGGTGTTCCCATTATGTGAAAAACAGGGAGAAAATACTCCTGTCCCTCTTCTGTGCCATAAGCGATTCTCTGTGTCCTCTTAGGCATTTTTTTCAGAGTTGAAGAATTTTATTAATTTTACTAATAGTTATGTGGAAGTCAATCCTACCTCAGGCTTTCTTCATAACCTTTCACTTACCATATGCCTTCTCTAGCTCTGCCCCACTCCAAGATAGTTACCACACCTACCCACACCATTTAGGATGTGAGCTCACCAGGGACTTTATATGATGCTTTCTGGTTTGTTTTCTATTTCTTCCCTAATAATACTTAATCATGTACATCTCTTTGCTGCTGGGCATTAAACAAATGTTTTCAGAAAATACACACAGGAATGCACAGCTCTGTCTTGTGTCTGATTAACAGCTAGTTTGGCCCAATTTTCGTGGTGTATTTATAACTGCTATTTTCCATTTGTGCTACTGATGCTTGATTTTCATTTCCAGAGAAGTTTTAAAGTTCATGATGAAATCTCATAGCAACTCTGTGAGCATGCAGTGGTACCCCTAAGACAGGCTAAGTGCTCTGCCCAAGATGACAGAGCCATTTTCAGATGCAGGAATAGGACACATGAATTCCTGTCCCATGCTTTTGGTTGATGTATCATACTTTCTGCAACCAAACATTAATCTACTCCCTCCTCAGGGCAAGTAGCTTTCTTAGAGATGTATTTTGGGTTATTTGAGATAGCCAAACCCACAGCTGGCTGCAGAGGGAGCTCATGATACCATGTGACTGCATAGCTGGTTTGTTCTTCATGCCTCATTTTTTGTTCTGCTGGCTGAGAGACAGGCTTTATCTTCTTCCCTTTTTTTTTTTTTTTTATAACCTCATTATAAAAATGTCTCTAGAGGAAAAGACAAGAAGGTCTGCTAATCACCTAAGCACATCCTTTTTATTACCTTTACAGAAACAACATTTCATATTTGCTTTTGAAGTGCTTGATGACATTCAAGATGAAAGGAAAGGGCAGCAGATCCTCATGTTGGAATACTGTACCTGCTAGCCTTTCCTTTTTTCTTCTGGTTTTAATCCTGTTCTCCCACTCTCAGGAGCCATTAATGAAATGGCCACTCATCCTGGCTACTATGAGGACCTAGTGGAGAAATCAATGGGAAAATATAATCTTGCTACAGAAGAGATAGAGAGGGATCTGCACCGCTCCCTTCCGGAACACCCTGCATTCCAGAACGAGATGGGTATTGCTGCTCTAAGGAGAGTCTTGACAGCTTATGCTTTTAGAAACCCAAACATAGGATATTGTCAGGTAATTAAAACACCCTGCACTCCTTCAGTTCCTGGAATGCCACTTCTTTCCTTGTCCTCCTGTTCCTTCAGCCATGCATGTGAGTGTTGGGCTGTGTGAAGTGCACTGGCAGCGATGCTGAGCTCGGAGGGGCTTGGCACAAGGACCTGCCCTAACAGCACATGTTGAGAGATGTGCAGAGTTTTCTGTAAGTGTATTTTCTGCCCAAAAATCTAGAAACTGGACAGTGGGTTACAGAGCTGTCCTGAAGTGCATTTACAGAGAATGACAAATGAACCTTGAAGAAAAGTTCTTTTCTGTTTAACAAAAAAACTAAACTCAGAGCCAAAACACTCTTGTGTTCAGCCTTAAATTTTTACCTAGTTATTTGATGTATTAGTTGTAATAACCTTCCACTTGACAAAAAAATAAAGCATCCTGAAAGATATCACTGTAAGCCACAACCATGTATCCACAGAGTTAATTCTGACCTCAGTGCATGGGTTTGGGGTTCTTATGCCTGTAATTCAGGTCACTTTAGCTTCTGGTCCTAAATCATTCTTTCTTGCTATATAAATTTGGCTTATCCCCTGAGCCTTTTTTTTTTTCCTTTTTATGCATTTTTGTAAAAAGGAAAATTAAATTCATGAGTATTAAGAAGCCTGATTAAGGTTTGCCTGTTAAGACTCCTAGATACAACACAAGTAAGTGCAAGCAGTTCTAACAGATACCATCATAAATTATTTAACAACAAATATAATGCTAACTAATAGTTACAACAACATTTGTAAAGGTTGTAACAGAAGAACAGTAGAAAGACACTTCACTTCTGGTCCTTAAGGCTGTCACAGTAATTAGTAGCCTTGAAATTTGGTCCATGGAGTTCAGAATGCTGCAGTGAGAATTCAGACACTGAGGTATTTCATATGCGGCAGACAAGATTAAAAAACAGAAAACAGACTTTGGCAGAGTTGTAACATTGGAGTTTCTGTTGAAACCTTAGTTGTGGTTTCAAACAGGTAATGATCACGCTGGAGTCTTAAGTTGCTACAGGATTTGAAATGAATAGCTAATTCCTTAGGAAACAAACTGAGAAGAAAATAATACTGAAATACTTTGTTTCTTCAGACTAACAGCAGTCTGATCAAAGGCTGTAAGCACACAGTTCAGAGGTCATTGCACAGGGCTGTGATATTTGAAATAGGGTCAAACAGGCTGTGGAAAACTGTCATGTCCACAGTCAAATATGGACAGTGAGCAACAGCAAAACACTTGTATTTCAGTGTGCTCTGGTTTGGTGACTGACAGTGTAGCAGGGAGCTCCCAGGTGCTGTGTCCTGACCTTTTCATGGGAGCAGAAAGCATGGGGAGTGCAGGCTGCCTCTGCCTGGAGTGCTGGAGCAGTGGCAGGAGGTATTTTGGCTGCACCACACCCACATTCCCTGAGAGCACCTGTGCCAGAGTATCAGTATCACTGGAATGGGATACCTGAGTTGTCTCTTGGTTAGGAAAAGAAATCTTGATTTTTTTTTTAATTTTTTTTTTTTTTAAGACCCAGCTAACAATTTTTTGTGATTTATTTGAGGCTTTCTTAAGCCTTCCTTTGAGCACTGGGAAAATACTGCCTGTTGTTTTACAGGGAAATACTTGAACAGTTTGGGATCTACAGGGGGAGATGTAGCTATTTTCCTAAGCACTTACCTTCCCAGGACCCTAGCTAGGTATTGAATAATTATATTTCTCTTTCTTTTAGGCTATGAATATTGTCACTTCAGTGCTCCTCCTTTATGCAAAAGAGGAGGAAGCTTTCTGGCTGCTGGTGGCTCTCTGTGAACGTATGCTACCTGACTACTACAACACAAGAGTTGTTGGTATGTTATGGGGACATTTTCTGAAATGACTGTACAGAAAATAAGCAGATTAATTTGTGTAGATGTATGTGTGCCATAGGTACAACTGTGAATGCCAGGGACAAGACAGCTTCCTCAGGAGCACAGAAGCAATTCCCTAAACACATGCTGTGGTAGTTAATAATTTTTTCAGGTAGTATTAGATGGCATTCTAAAGTGGGCTTAAACAAAGTAAATTAAAAAGAGATGGAAGGATAAAATTTGAATTCTAAATGCTCCAGTTATTTTTCAAGGTAAGGTGGAAACAGGAGCTTTAGGAGTTTGCAGTAGAAGCCATTGTGCCTGTTTACTTGTGATTTGAAAGGGCATGAGGATCATGAGAGCTGTTGTCAGAAGAGTTTCTTGGTGTAGGTGGAAGTGGCTTTTCAATTTATCATGAAAACTATTTTACTGTAGCTCACAAATCCTTGAGATACTCGTTCAGCCCTAGAAGTTAGTTTTCCTGGCCTGCTTAAGACACTGATGTTATGGCATAAAAATGCATTACACAAGGTTCTCTTGAAATAACCTCAAACTTTCACAGTCACCCTGGCCTAGTTCAGCAGGTGATGCTGAGGTCTTGTCCCAATTAGTAATGGTAAATATCAAGCCACCATTTAACTTCTATAGGTGCTAGACCAAACTGACCCCTTGTTAGTGATTATGAAGTGTATAATTAAAGCAGAATAACTGTATTACAGTCCAATTTATATGTACAGCTCAGTAGTGTAATGGAATCTGTTATTTATATGAAAGTGAGAGAATGTGTGTAAGCATCATGTATAATAGTCTTAGTCTTTGTACTTATGTATTTGCAATACATATATATATACAGAATACATCTTTTTCTCCCCTAAGTGGCAGTTTGTCAGTCGCTCCCGAATTAATGGAAAATCAAACTTATTTATTTTGCACAGGAGCATTGGTGGATCAGGGTGTCTTTGAAGAGCTGGCTCGTGACTACATTCCCCAGCTTTATGACTGCATGCAGGACCTGGGTGTAATCTCCACCATTTCCCTGTCCTGGTTCCTCACTCTTTTCCTCAGTGTAATGCCATTTGAAAGTGCAGTGGTGGTGGTGGATTGTTTCTTCTGTGAAGGAATAAAGGTGATATTTCAATTAGCACTCGCTGTCCTCGAAGCTAATGTAGACAAGCTGCTTAACTGTAAAGATGATGGAGAAGCCATGACGGTCTTGGGAAGGTATTTATCACAAAAAATAAAGTATCTTAATTTTTTTTGTTTTTGCTTACTTTTCTGATTTGTCTTTTATGTTGAAATACTAAATTTAAATGAGTACAATATATGCAAACCTTTTACATTCTTATAGTCCCCTTTCATCCATATAAGGTAGTCTTTTTATTATCTTAAAACAATTCAAGTTACCAACAAGATATACGTTCTTGAAGACAATCAAATGAACTTCCCAAACCTGGTTATAGAAACTTAACTTGTTTGATTATTTTAGTTGATTACATGGGTTTTGTTACTTCAGCTTTTGCCTGCTACCTTTTAAATGTTATTAAGATAAAGCCTTGATGCCAAGGCAAGTTGTATTGGGAACGGACTAAATAGAACTCAGAAGAATTAGGTATGATCTTGAGTGAATATATTTCAGTGAAAAAGGTGGCTGCTAAATGGAGTGGCTTGAGTCATTTTAGAGAAACTTTTGTTGCTGAGTGTAACCTCAGATTTCTTCGTAGTAGTGCTTAGTTTTTAAGATGTTGTTGGAACTTGGGAATTCTTTTCTTTCATAAGTTTCCGTAGTATAGCCTTACTCTAATGAGAGAGTGGCTTAATATTTTCTACATTTAATAATCTATATGTAACCCTTTTTCTGTTAACCCTCAGAAGGGCGGGGTTATAAATGTGTCTTGGATTTCTCATTTCTTTTTTCTTTGTTTTCCCACCAGATATTTGGACAGTGTAACTAATAAGGACAGCACTCTTCCACCCATTCCTCATCTTCACTCACTGCTCAGTGATGATGTAGAGCCTTATCCTGAGGTGGATATCTTCAGGCTAATCAGGTCTTCCTATGAGGTAGGGTAAGGTTTCCTAACAGGAACTTGCCACTGCACACAACTTCTGCTTCACAGAGGAATTTGATGCTCTGTACTTTGGCTTTGCTTGAAACTGAAAGAACATCATGTATGAATTGTTCTATGAAGAGCTGTTTTCCGTAGTGCTCTGATCCTGTCCAGCTCTTAGGTGATCATGTCAAATGCATATATGAGAAGTGTCCAGAAGTGGTGCAGATAAATTTTTTGGTAATTAAGCAATTAGTACCCCTCTCTGTGATGATATTGAGCAGATTTTCTACTTCCAAAGGAGAATCATTCTTGAAATAAGGGAATATGCATAACAAGTGCATTTTACACTGCCAATATTTTTTTATTTACTGAAAATGCATTTTATTAAGAAATCTATCTTTTCATTCAATTTTGCATTTAATTCAGAAGCCATAGACTCTGGTATCATAATTAGAGTAGGAGTGACTGATATAATGTATAATCACTGCAGTTTTAAAAGCCTGTGCACAGTTCACTAGCTGTCAGTGGTCTCCTATTTAGAGCTGTTACACGTTTAACTCATTTGATTTGTGTGTTAGTTAATTCAGAAAAAAAAAATAGGCCTTAAGCACTTAAGCTCTGTCTACAGCAGTATTTGGATCCTGGCCATTTTAAGTAAACAGCTGACACTCACAGGTCTGTGCTGTTGAAAGGACTGATAGTTTTGACCTAGAACAGGTGACACAATTCCAGCAATTCCTTGTACAGTTTGAAAGTTAAAATGGGCAAGGGGCCGTTCCCAGAAGGTAATTGCATGCAACCTTGCTTTTTTGTAGGCTGCATGAATTTTAGTTTTATGGATGTGGACAGACCTTCTCATTTGGCCCCTGGAACAGAGAATAAACTCTGATTGCTGGAATAGATGTGGCCTCAGAGCCAAAACATCTGTCTTTTCAAGGTTTTGTGACCTCTGTGCTGCTTGACATTGAGGAATGTTTGTCTAGACTCCATTTTTGTCAAAAGACTTCTTTATTTGCAAAATAGTCACAAATACATGAAGAATCTTTTTACTGCCAAGGTACATGATAAAGATGAACAGCTTTATAGATAAGTGCAGCTTTAGCATTAATCATACAAAAGTGTGCCAGGAAATTATGACCTACTTATGTAGATGCACTGGAAATAAAAATCCATCTTGTATGGAAGCTTCTTGCCACCCCTTTATAAAGGGGTTTTACATGTGGTGTTGGTGATGCCTGGCATTACTGTTCCTGCTGATCATCTGTGCATTTCTAGGTATGTTACAAGTGTTTTTCAGATGGCAAGAAACTTCTGCTTGATATACTTCTACAAAAAAGAATCTTAGGGGTTAAGCATTTCTCTGCAAATGAAAACATGGAATATTATTCCTAGTAGGTTTTCCCCCTAGGATGCTTCTATAGTATACACAGGAGCATCCTGACACTGTTATGTGCATTGTGAAAGAAGCTTCTGAAAATAAGACCTGGGTACTTAAAAGAATCTTTTCCTAATGGAAGTTGCATTCTTGATACTTGGTTTGAGACCCTCAGAATGTAAGGAGTGCTATAGTGTCTCAGCCATTAGTTTAAATATCCTCCCTCTGTCATGGTTTTGAGACATTCCAGGACAGGCTGAAATAAAACCCTGCAGGTGGAGTTATGAAACAATCTATTCATAGAGATTTGCACGGCAAGAAGTTTCTAATTACTGAGGTTACAGTTTGAAATGTGAGAATTTGGAATTTAATAAAGACCCCTTCAAATGAAAATAAGTTATTGGGAAAAATAAAATCTAGTGATATGTTCCTGAAGTCTTCATACCTCTGTAATGTGTTAGAAAAATGCCTTAACAGCAGTTCCATTTGTGGTATATCAGATAATTAAAAACTTCTCAAATACATTACAGGCAAGCTAAATATTCTGAATATTAATACACAGACTATCCTGTACTACTTTCTCTCTTTTAAGAAATTTGGAAGTATCCGAGCAGATTTAATTGAACAGATGAGATTCAAACAAAGACTAAAAGTTATCCAAACCCTGGAAGATACTACAAAGCGCAACGTGGTAAGTCCTGCAATAATGTTCCCTGCAAACATAAGGGTCAGTCAGACTCTGAAATTCACATTAGTTTTTCAGTGAGATGTGGATTTCTACTCTGTAATTGTTAATGTTGTGTTTCAAAAGGTACGAACTATTGTGACAGAGACTTCTTTTACTATCGATGAACTGGAGGAACTATATGCTCTTTTCAAGGTAAAGCTAAGTGAAGATCTTGTGCCTGCAGGAGGCGTAAGCATTTATTTTTGATATGGGACAGTGTCTTTTCTAAAGACCAGGTCGAGTCTGTGAGTTTCTATTGGGTATTTTGATACAAATTTGAATTAACTGCTCTGTTATTGATATACCAAAAGACACAACAAACAAACAAATAAAACACACAAAACCCAGAAACAAGTAGTTTTTAAAACATCAAGAAATTAGTAATTTACTGAATGATTTGTCCATGAAAAGAATGCATATACTGATGAAAACTATTAAACCAAAAAGGGAATAGATAGAGGCTTTTGATCTGTCTTTAGAAACCTCTCTCTACCTGACCCAGGTTTTGGAATTTAGTACAGAAATACGTTTATTATCTCAGAGAGTTAATACTTGTGTAGTCACAATAGCTGATTTTTGCCCTTGTTAATGCTTTAATGTATTACATGGGAATTTAGTGTAACAAAGTGATGTATCTTTGTAAGTTGATTGTACAACAATGCCATTAGATCCAAACATTTAAAGGTGAGCAGTTAAATGCTTTAACTTCACCTTCATGCACAGTGTCTTGAAACAAGATACTTTCTCCCTCTGTTTTGTTTTAACAGGGATTTTTGGGGTTTTATACCTTGAAGAATTTATTTCCTTTTAATTTCCCATCTGTAATGACAAGTCTTGCAATTGTCCAAATCCCTCAATGTCTTCTTTCAGTTTTCCATGGAGTCAGTGAGACCAAGTCAGATAGTCCTGGCTGATCACTGGGCAGTGCTTGAATCTTTTTCTCTAAGCTTCTGAATTGTTTTTAATTAGGTGCTGCCAAGATCAGCTCCAGAACCTTCACTAACTTCAGCAGAATAGTATGTTATTCAGTGTTTTAGAGAATATATAGTTCAACAAAAAATATTTCAAATAAACAGCTATTTTCATATGCTTAGAGATTAAATAAAGATTTCATGGGACTCCCCTTTCTGACTTGACTGTGTGATGAGAGTGAAGAGGGTGACTCAGCACAACAAGCCCGTGTATATATGGAAGTCACAGCTGCTTACTGCTCTGTTCAAAACAGGAATTTCATGTTTTGTCTGCCTGGGAGGCAGATGAAGTTTTTCTTTATCTTCTTTTTTTAATAGAGGGATGTCTTCTTATGCTGCTTAGAGGAGAAACCTCTTCCAGAAGTAGAAGGGCCTGGAAAATTGAAATACATCTGTTATCTTGCGTTGTTTTAAGAATGTGTGTGAGTTTTGATGATTTTATCATTGATGAGGTGCTGACAATCTCGTGGTACTTACCTTCTGTTCAGGCAGAACATCTGACAAGCTGCTACTGGGGAGGGAACAGCAATGCCATTGACAGGCACGATCCCAGCCTGCCCTACCTGGAGCAGTACCGCATCGACTTCGAGCAGTTCAAGGGCATGTTCGCCCTCCTGTTCCCCTGGGCATGTGGAACTCACTCGGATATACTCGCTGCCCGCTTGTTCAGGCTGCTGGATGAAAATGGGGACCTGCTCATCAACTTCCGGGAATTCGTCTCTGGGCTAAGTAAGGAGGATTCACAGCACTTCCCAAATAATGTGACCAGACCAGTTCGTTTCCAAAGGGGTTCCTGTCCTTCAGAAACACTATCAGATCATGAGTGTGACCTATGCTAATTTGCTTTTGAGAGCTGTTCGTGCTACTGTTCAGTTCATTTTATCCTGCCTGTGACAGTGGCTCCCACTGGGGCTCAGGCTGGTCTCAGTAGGTACATCTACATTAGCCAGTGCTGTATCACTCTGGGATACATGGAATTATACATCCATTAGGATCTGAAGATTTCCCTCACTGCTAACTCTCAACACAAGAATGAACTGCAGCTTGGGTGCTTCATGGTGTTATTTCTTCAAGTCAGAGTATTCCCTTTGGAAAAGCCTTTTATATGTTCTTGTGTGGTGGTCCTTTCTCAGTGACACTGCATTAAGCTTCCCCTGAAAGATGGGAATTTTACACCAGTCATTAGTGCTTCTGGAAAGGTGAGAGAGGCAGCATTTGCTCCTTTAGTTGTTCATGAAGAAGATTTTTGAGGACTTGGTGTGCGTATGTAAGGGGCAGGGAAAGGATAAGAGTGAGGATGCTTGGTTTGCCCCTGAATAAAATTCCTTCTCTTTAGAAGTCTGCTGATGTGCCACATGTGTGTGTTCCTGCCTGGGAGGGAAGATAACACATGGTATTTGGAGTGGGAGGTACTACCTGTGTTAGTTCAGACATCAGTAGCCAAGAGTGCAGGCTGAGAGCAGGAGGGAAGTCACCTGACAAGGAGAAAGTGGAGGTGCAGGTCAGAGAAGGAGGCTCAGTGTTGTTGTTTGAAGGTTATTGCCTACACAGGTCTTGAAGAAGCAAGATTTCAGGATGTGAAAGTCAACATTGCCTCAAAGGGAATGTGTGAGCCCCAGGACTAACATGAAGAAAAAAAGATGAGGCAGGAGTTGGCCACTCCTTTTTTGAATATAGCAGGAATTGTTCCCTGTAAGTGATCAACATCTCACCATCTATCATGTATTATTTCACACCAACCAGGCATTTCCTCCAGCTTTACATCTTGATCCTTTTTGAGGGAGTGAAGTTTTGCCACTCTGTCTTTCAGCATCTCTTTGTAACAGTGTGTCTGTAAGTGTTAGGGCTCCAAATGCAGCCCTGCATTAAAACCTCTGTACAGCAATGGTAACACCTCCCCTTCACACCACCCAAAACCCCCAGTGAGGCAGTGATTTATATTTGAGGGCCTGTTTGCTGGGTAACACTCAATGGCCTTTCAGTGACTCATGAATTAAACACCCCTGCTGTTTACAGGATGCTGTTAATAACAATCAACCAGTTATTGACTGAGACAGAATTTTTTGGAACCAGTAATGAGTAATAAGAACAAGGTCCAGTGTTGACCACTGTGAACAGAAATGAATCTAAAATGCACAAATGTGGCTATAAGCCAACATGACTGAACTAAAATCTTCAATGGGCAAAACAATCAAAACTGCTCATTCTGCAAACCCACGTTTCCTCAGAAACTAAACCCAGTGTGCTGTGGCTTGAAAACTTTTTTTTTTCTAAAAAAAGTTAACCCTGCCACCCCCTTTTGTTTAAGAAGCATGTGAATGGTAGAAAGGGCAAGACTGTCAAAAGAAATAACACTGGATCTGTTTGAGCATATTTCACCATGCCCCAGGGCTTTTAATAATTCCACAAACATCAGCTGCTTCAGTCTGCCGCACCAAGCCAATATGCCTTTGCTAGGAAGGCGTCCTAAATGAGGAGTATCTTTTATTGGAGCAAGATGCATCTGCCCATGTCGCCTTTTCCTTGTGGCTGTCCTGCAAAGCATGGGCAGAGGATGGGCATTCTGGAGGTGACCTGTGGACACTGCTCTCTTTTCTTACTGACTCCAAGCAGCAGAACTGAACTCTGACCCTGATTACTCAAGTCTGTCTTTCCTAAAGGAAGTGTCCTATCCAAATACTTCCTAGGCATGACCCATTTTGGCGGGTGCTTGTTGACATCTGAAGCAGCCATGGCACCAGAAGCATTTCTGTTTCACAACTCTCTCTTGCATTAGTCTTATTCCATGTAACCATAAAAAACCTCTCTTTGATGCCACTGACTTCTTCTAGGAGCTCCATGAAGAGGAGGTAAAAAGGGGTGGTGCTGTGTGTCCCAGCATGAGCTCATGGCCCTTTGTTCTGTGTCAGCTGAAATCCTGGGGATTCGAGAGTGCTGTAATTGCAGCTGGGAATCTCCATTTCCTTTTCACTGTCCCTGCAGCAAATAGCTCAAGAACCTTCTACTTCAGGTGCCTCTAAGGTCTCAGCTGAGCAAAGATGGAACAGCCTGGCATATTCTTCTGTACATTTACTCTGTGTTGTGTTGCTCCCAGTTCAGCTGCTTCCTTTGCATCAGCCTCTGCCTGTTGTCCCTTGTCCTACTGCTTGGCACCACTGAGAAGGGCCTGACTCCATCCTTTTGGCACCTCCCTTCAGATACTTATGGACATTGATGAGGTGCCCTCTCAGTTGTCTCTTCTTGAGGCTGAACAGGCCCAGCTCCCTCCACCTTTCCCTGTAAGAGAGATGCTCAACCCCCTTAATCATCTTTGTTGTCCTCTGCTCAACCTGCTCCAGGAGCTCCATGTGTCTTGTACTGAGGAGCCCAGAACTGGACACAGCATTCCAGATGTGCCTCACCAGGGCTGAGTGGAGGGGCAGCATCCCTTCCCTTGACCTGCTGGCAGTGGTCTTCATAATTCTGAGGGGCAAAAGGGCTTGGCACTAGGAAGCACACAGAGGTTCGTCTCAGGTGAAAAGCAGTGGCAACTGAGCTTTTCCAGTTCTCTTCAGTCTGGGGACAGGGAGAGGAACAAGCCTGCATGTGTCACCCTGTGTCCTGGTGACTGCTTCCCTGGCTGTTGCTGGAGGATGCAGAACTGCTGCCATTCCATGCTTTGGTTGCCTTTAGCAGTGGGGCACTTCACATGGCATGAGCTAAGACATAGGAGAAGCATTATCTGTATGGCATGGTACACCAGGGAGGAACAAAACAAACAAAGTTTTATGCTTAAAAAGGACCAAGCTGAAAGCAAAATGGGTAATGTAGATGTGCTCAATCCTTTGGCCTAACATCTGTATTTATTGTAGTGTTAAGCTTTACAAGAGTCTGTGATTGTTAGTGCGTGCCAAACCACACATAGTTTGCACAGGAGAGGTAAGTTTACATGGTCACTTTTAAGGTGAAATAAATCTCTGCATAACATAATTATTGTAGGTTAATTAATTTGTTTATGAATGGCATGTCACAACAAGTGAGTTTTATGAAGAAGTCTGATTATTGGTTATTTCATGACTTTAAAATTAACTACTAACTATTTAATTGGAAAGTGTGGCTACAATAGGCTGCTTGAGTGTCATAGAGCTAATTGTAGTGTAGACCAGAAAGGAATAGGGGTTGGTGTGGATAAATCACTAGAGAGTGTTGCCTGAACATCAGTTTAGCCCATGGCTAAGCTTGATCAATGCTGTTTACTTGAATGTCTCTTCCTTTTTTTGGTAAATATCCTATTGCTCTGAGTCATGCGATGTTTTTATTGGATCCTCAGATCAGCAAGTTTGAAGTCCACACAAAAAGGTCTTGTTAACTTTCAGCTGGAGGCCTTTCTGGGTGGTAATGCCATGACCATAGCTTATTTTTGAGTGTTATAAAATAGGCATTTAACGAAGGACCCGAGGTTGAAATACAAAATTCAGGGTAAATTGGCCTGTGTTCTCTTGCTATTTCTACTGCAGACCTACAGGTCACTTACATGTCAAGTGACTGCCTTATGATTTCAGGCTGTAAAGGGAGTACAGTGCTTCCCAGAGTGAATGTAGCAGCTTCCAAACCGAAATATTGCAGCAATAATAAATAAAATGGCATTGAATGCTGAGTGTTAATGTACTGTATGTAATGCTGTTTAGGTGCAGCATGCCATGGAGATCTTACAGAGAAGCTGAAGCTGCTGTATAAAATGCATGTTTTGCCTGGTAAGTAAAAGATTTTAAAATAGCTGTTGTCTTGGTGAGAACAGGTATTTGGAGCAGAGTTGTTTATGACTAGCTTTCCCAATTAAAAATTAATTTGTGGGAACTATTGTAGCTGTTTATGCAGCAGTAAAATAACCAGACACAGATTTGGAAAGTCTGAAGGCACCCACACAGCTTCCTATTGCTCTGGTGACAAACAGGCCATTTATATGTGTCTTTTGCCTGTTAAGCTGGGGTTGGTGATATCCCCCATGCATAAATACAGTGTTCTTCAACCTTTCTTATCATAGTGCACTTCATGTAATAGCAAAACTACTTTGAAATGTTCCTGTGTGCCCTGGTTCCTCATTTCTGTCCCCAGGCTTTCTTCTTGGTCTCCCCTCTGGGCAGACACAACTGTTTGCAGAGGGAAGCTCCAGATGGTTTCATAGATGTATTTTCCAGGGAGCTGTACAAACTTGGACTCAGCTAAGTGAGAGAGGCAGTTCAGGGCGGAGAGGGGATGAAAACATCTCAAAACAGTTTTGCCTCTGAAGAAAATGACATCCTGGAACTGTGTCCTCTCTGTCTTGTCACGCAAGTGCCGTAAAGAGACCATTGCTGTCCTCACTGAACCTGCAATTTAAGTATGTTGCAACTGCTTGGATAATTTAAATCTTGTGCACATTTACGTGCTCTGGTAAAGATGTCTAAAAGCTTTAGGAGGACATTCACTCATGCTTTGAGCATGAGTCCCTGTTGCTCCCAGCTGGCTTTGCGTGGAGGTAGGCTTGAGTGATTTATTAATTAAACAGGGAAAAAACCCACCTTAGACTACTTTAAAAATATACTTGAAATAAAAACAAAACTAAAAAATTATTGAACTGTATTGGACACTGGGGAGAAGAATTCGGGTCCAGCTGTTTATGTCTTGTGAGCTGAAGAGATGATTTCTAGCCCATCATATCCTTACACTTTTACTTCTAGAAACTGACACTCTAAATGGATCAATGGAAATACCTTTTCATTTTTAATTAAAGGGGTGGAATTTTTAATGAAAGAATTTTACTGTTTTCCTTAGATCCGTCCCCTGAGCAAGAAGAGCCAGACTCTGCTTTTGAAGCTACTCAGTACTTTTTTGAAGACATCACACCAGAGTGTACACACGGTAGGCATCTTTTGTCTTGGGCATGGAAAGATGAGGTAATACACTTCAAACAACATATGCTACTTTTTAATGAGACTAGACTTTGTAAGTGTTCCTGTAAAAGGAATTATAAGTATTTTTATATAATTTTATATCCTTCAAGGTGCAGGCGTGTGTACACTAAGAACCACCCTGTACTTTGCACTGCAAAAGTACTTGCAGAATAATGTCATAGAGTGTGTTGCAGTGTAGTTTTGTGGTAGGTTCAGCATATATGTCTTGATGGAGAATAACAATATATTGGCTTTCAAGATATATTTGGATCAGAACTTAAAATATTCTACAAAACTGAGGCCAAAAGGTACATCAAAATGTAGTTCAGCAGTTTGAAATCTTTTTATGCCCTAATGAGAGCCTTAAATGGTGTTCTCTTTCTTGAGATAATTGATGTGAAGTTCCTCTGAATCAAGAAAAATTCAGGTTGCAAAGGGGATGAAGGTTGTTTGAAAATACAGGTAGGAGTTCATAGACTGGAAATGGCAATTTTAAGTCCTGAGAGACAAGAGAAGATGCATTAATATAATCACCAAACATACATCGTGCTAGAAGTTGTTTGTGTTGTGGTAACACAGGCTGATCATTGTACTGCACAAACAAAATTTAAGATGGTCTAAGCCTTATTAATGATATTATAAATTATATGGAATATGTCAGCAGGTTTAAGAATAAGCAAAAATCATTTATTCCTATCATTTTTACTCTGCATTGTCTGCAGAGATTTTCTTATTTGCACTGTACATATGAAAACTATGTATGTCTCTAAACCCACACTGATCTCTCTCTCCCCTGCCCCTCCCCTTCCTAGTTGTTGGCCTGGACAGCAGGAATAAACAAGGAGTAGATGATGGGTTTGTTACAGTGAGTCTGAAAACAGACAAAGGTATGCATGGTGTCTCCATGTGAGTTACATCTTTCATTTCTTATAAAGATGCTCCTTTTGAAAATGGGAAAAAAGGTATTAATTAAGTTTTCTTCATGGATTTTTTTCCTGCATTTATGGGTAATTTGTTGGCAATAGGCAAGAAGAGCTCACAAGACAATCGAAATTACCTGAGAATGTGGAGCCAAGAGAATAAATCCAAAGCAAAAAACACAAAGGACTTGCCCAAGCTGAATCAGGTACTTCTGCTGACACTTGCTTATTTTTCATTACTGTTAAACTTTCTTCACATATCTATAAATATTCAATACGTTAATGCTGAACAAAGGTTTTTATTTTGAGGCAGATAGTTTTTACCACAGAGCAGCAGTCAGCTGATTACAGAAGTTGCTTGTTTTCAAAATACTGTAACTGGCATTCAGCTCCCAAAACATCCCAAAACTGACATGCATATATATGAATAATAACATATTAATTTGATCTCCAGACAACAAGTGATGTGACATTGAATATCACCAGCTAACTCATAATGTCTGATACACATAACCTGAAAGAAGCATTTTATGTTTTGTAATTTATACTGGCAGTCTCATTCCCCTCAGATCCAGAGCTGCTAAGGAGGAGGAGACCCATTGGGACAGCTGCTTCCTCCAGAGCAGTAGGGAAGGTTTATTCCCTGTAAAACAATGAGTCTTACTTAAGGTAGCCCTGAGCAAATCTCTTTCCTATTTAATTCATGAGTTCTGAATTTCTAAAGACTTGCATCCAGCTAAGTTACCCCTGTCAGAGTGCTGCAGGTCTTATTTAATTTTTCATTACTTCTCATTAGTTTTAGCAGACCCTCCAGTTACACTTAGCACGATTCCTACAAGAAAATCCACCAAAATGAATGCTGTGTCTCACTGCTCACCCTCTGATGCCCTCCTGTGGCTGCAGAGAATTCTATTTGTCATATGTTGGATGAAACATCCGACAGTTTATCCTAAATAGCTTTGAGAGAGGCCACACATCTGACTGCCAAGTCACAGAAAATGCTTGCTAGACTGCACCTGGGTTATTTCCAATTTCAGTTTAATCATGGAAACTATTGTGTCACGCCTCAGTTCCTGGCTTTTAAAACTGCTTTAGTAGACTTCAGTCTGATTTGTTCCCTGCTCTCACGAATGGTTTCCCCCTCTGTGTTTAGGGGCAGTTCATTGAGCTGTGCAAGACGATGTACAATATGTTCAGTGAAGACCCCAACGAGCAGGACCTGTACCACGCCACGGCAGCTGTGACCAGCCTGCTCTTGGAGATAGGGGAGGTTGGCAAGCTCTTCAGTGTGCAGCCCGCCGGCGAGGCGGACGGCAGCAGCAACAGCTGCAGCAAAACCATCCAGAGCGAGCTGTTTCAGAAGAAGGAGCACCAGCAGTTCCCCCTGGAGCAGCACAAGCCTCTGCAGAGCAGCGAGGAGGAGGCCGTCTGCCCCGACAGCGCCCTGGGCATGCAGATGGAAGACATTAAGCTTGACGACTCTTCTCCCAGGGACAACGGAGCCTGTTCTTCCATGCTCATCTCCGACGATGACACGAAGGATGACAGCTCCATGTCCTCCTACTCGGTGCTGAGCGCGGGCTCGCACGAGGAGGAGAAGCTGCACTGCGAGGACATCGGCGAGGACACGGTCCTGGTGCGGAGCCACCACGGCGGGGCCCTTCGCAGGAGCACGAGCATCGACAGGGACTGGGCTATCACCTTTGAGCAGTTTTTAGCCTCCCTTTTGACTGAGCCGGCGCTGGTGAGGTACTTTGACAAGCCTGTGTCCATGATGGCTAGGATCACTAATGCTAAAAACATAAGGATGAGGGGTAGACCCATAACCTCGGCCAGTGACTATGAAATCTCTACTATGTCGGGATAAAAGGCAGTCGGGTTTTTTATTTCTTTTTCTCATTCTGTATTTATTAGTACCTGGCACGGGCCCTGGTATTTTCAGAACATGATTGTTTTCACTAATGTGAAAATGTTGGGGTGCAGACTTAACTATCTTAAAGTATAATCACTCTTTCTGTGGGAAATGTTACACAAATGCAAATTTTATTCAAAATACAGAAAAAAAAACGGTTGTCAGTGAAGTGTGTGTATTATTAATCTTGCTGTCAATATATAATGGTAAAGATAAGTTCTTAATTTCTAAATGTAAACTTCATGCCAATATTTATGTGCATTTTTAAAATAGACATATAGAGAGATCTGATTCTTGGGGGGAAAAAAAATTAACAAAATGGGAAGAACCTAAAATTTAAAGGGATGCTGTCAATCTGAAAGGACCTCAGGTGAAATTAAGTTCCAGGCAACATCCCTGAAGGATAATTTTATTTCATATAATTATTTTTTTCAAAGAGGTTTTCAATGGATGCTTTGATTTTATTTTTTTTTTAATATCTGAAAGACCCCTTCAGTGACATCTGCCTGGCTCCTAACTTCCTCTGCCTGAGACCGGTATGCTCAAGTAAAAGTGAGAAGTCCATCCCAAGCCTAGCTGGCACATCAGGCAAATGTGGATAAGTGATGGTTCCTGCTCTGATGGAAGGCAGAGCCCTCTTGCCTTTCCCTGGGTTCAGCCTAGCAGAGAGAGCCCTTTCCCAGCTGCAGCCACCAAAGAGAGATTTCCAGCCTGACCCTGCCCAGAGGTGTATTCCTAACCAGTGGACGTGGAAGCTTTGCTGCTGTGCTCCAAAAACAGTGTCTGCAGGTCCCAGGACAGATTGGTAGAGTCTCTTTTTAAAATTTGAAATCTGTTTTTAAAAGTTAAAAAGATAAATATATATATCTACTTCTAAGGCTGGATTTACAGCAAATATAGCTTAGCTCTTAAAACTAATCTTTACCACCAACCTATTATATCCTTGTTAGAATAAGAAAATGAAAGCCTGTATTGCATAAGTCTTTATTTACTACAGTGTAAAGTAGCAGTAATGAACAAAAATCTGCAAGATAATGTAACTGAATGTTTAAGTCTTACTGAGAACACTGTCACTTTATATAAAATGAATAGTATCCTGTATTGACTTACTGAATAATATGTTAAAATGAAAACTGGAGCACCTGCACTTTGAATCCTTGCTTTTTTTATACAGAAATTCTGGATTTTCTTTTTTTTTAAAATTTTGTTAGCTGTTTTTTAATTGATATTTGTTCAGTTCAGGATCATGCCTACATGCCTAATCTTTATTTGCTGTTTTGAGAATATTTTCTGTAGAATACTGTTGATTTTTTTTTTATACTCCTGTATAATATTGCATCCATGTAACTTGCAGATTTTTTTTAGCACAAGCTATGTTTAATTCCTTTGGTTTAAAAAAATGCTTTTAAACTGTCAGATGAAGTGGTTTTTTAACCACAAATAGGTAATGTGAACAAATAAAGTACACTCTGCACAGATTTGATTTTTAACTATTAAAGTCATGCTAGAGGGAAAAGTAGATGGTTGTGCTTTATTACAGACAAATTCAAGGACATATACATGTAACAGTATCAAAAAGCACTATAGTCTTTCTGCATAGGAGACTGTGGGTTAGTTTACACATGTACCAAATAATGATATTACTTCAAATAATGATATTAATTTGAAGCCATAAGTACCATTTTGAAGACTATGACTTTGTTCTAACCTAAGATGCCAAGGCCAGAGTGGGGTGCTTTGTTGTAATGCCTGGCAGCTGAATAAGCTATAATGGAAGGCTTCAGCACTGGGAGTTGACTTCTTTAAGTGGACTACTGACCTTCTGAAGTTTGCAGATCGCTGAAGTATTTCTCTTTTAGATGTCTGTTTGGTTAAGTGAATTTAAGCCTATCAGCAAGATTCCACACCCCCCTGGAGATGCACAGGCTGCAGCTCTGAAACCTTTCTTTATCTCAGAAGGGCTTGTCAGCTTTGTTCCACACCCCACCCACAGGGCAGGGGATGCAATGTACAAGAATTATTTTGCTGTTACAACTCCTGTAACAAGAGGCATCCACAAGTGAATCTCTGGTGTAACAAGAGCCTTTTTACAAGACAACTTCTGTTTTGCTCTAGTAGCCTTCCTTACATAAAGCAAAGCTCCTAAGTGTGAGCCAGGTCATAAGACTGGCTTTGCTGTAGGTAGCAGCCAGGTGAGCTGATTTTGTCCAGGTTTTTTTGGATAAGGCTGCTCAGCTGATTCGGACCACAGCAAACAGCCTATTTGATGACAAGATCTACTGTGACCTGTACTTTAGTAGCTGGCTGGGAGCTGGTGAGCAGAAAGCTACAAAAGAGATCAACTCACCAGCATACAGTGATGTGGAGCCTGTGAGAAAATGTATTTTTAAGGTCTGAGCTGTGCAGGTGTCCTATGTAGAAAGTGAGTAAGGTTTTAGAAGTACCTCTGCCTTGTGCTTTCTATGCTTGGAGATACAGTCTCTTTAATCTATGAACTGTAGGGTTCAGTTGGGGCTGCTATTTTATAGGGCTTTTTTAATAGGTTATTTTATAGAGGCTTCTCTATTTAAAAATAAATAAATAAATCCCCCAAACCATAAAGAAATATTCTTCTCACATTTTTTTCCAGTCTGTCTTTCAGCTTAGTCAGATGCTGATAACACATGGAAGTTCTGTAGCACTTATTTCCTTCATTGTAGCATCTTACAGCTCCTGAATTCTGGGTGTTCGAGCCGAGGGTTGAGACTTGTAGAGGTCAGTTGGGTTACACAGACAGGAAGCTTGTTATGTGATGTATTAAAGTTACTGAAAAATTAACATAAAATCTGTTGTAAAGAGAAAAACACTTTATGAGTTCTTGCACAGTGATTCTGGAGCTTCTTTTATAATGGATGTTGGGTGTTACGTCATAATTTTGATGGCAGAGGCTGGTGTGGTATATATGGTATGACATGTAAGGAACTTTGGGAGAGAAAGGGAATAGTCTTAAAGCAGTTGGACAAGTAAAGAGGCAGTGCTTTTACCTGGAAGGTTTTGCAGCCAGGTCTGGTTCCTCCACTGGATACTCTGCAAGCGTCTGGATTCCTCCTGTCTAGAGGGCCTTTGTTACTAATCTTTAATGTTGCAGCATCACATTGAAACTCTGATAATTGGGTGTCAACAGTAGGTGCAATACAGTAATAAACAAGAAACTATTGGGAAAAGTTTTAATTTCATCAGAATACTCAGAGCAGCAAAATGAAGCTGGTGCATAAGCACTGTAAACCTAAAGCCTAAATGGAAAAGCAGTAGGTCAGAGGAGGCACCTGTGGCTGTCCCAGTGTATCAGAGGTAAGGAGAACAACTCACCAAGTCCCTGGAGTTTGGGTTGTACATGCCTTGGTGAATTCCAGCACTGTTACTCTGCAAACTTCTGGCATCCCTGTGAGTGGCAACCATGAATTCTAGTCTGTTCCAGTTCTTGGTAATTCAGTAATAACAACATATGCTGTAGCTAGAAGATGCCTTTTACCAGAAATTAACAGTAAAAGATAGTTGATGCTGTTGTATCCATTTCTGTAAGAAACATGGACTAGTTGGGCTTGGAGTAAAACGTTTGGAAAAAAATTAGAAAATACTGAGGAATTGTGTATGAATTGCTAGATTAGCTCAGACCTGATGTTCCAGTGTCTGGGGCCTTCCTTCCAATGCTGATGTTGACACCTGGTGCTGTGGAAGAAGGTCGGGCTGTGACTAAAGCTCACCAGTGTAGGTACATGCAGATGTATTTATAGAGAGAATGAAAGTGAAGCAGTTTTATCTATTACTGAGCCTTATCCTCTGGTTGGAAAAAAACATTCCTTCTATGCTATTTCTGTTCCTTTCCACTGGAAGATAGTCTTGAGTCAAGTGTTACTTAGTTCAAGTGGCAGTTGAGACTTTTGAGGTTGTAGTTTAACCCCAGCCAGCCACCAAGCCCCACACAGCCACTTGCTCCGTCCCCCACCAGCAGGATCAGGGAGAGGATCAAGGAGAGAATCAGAAGGGTAAAAGCCAGAAAGCTCATAGGTAAAGGCAGTTTAATAGGGAAAGCAAAAGCCCCACACACAAGAGGAATTCACTTCTTCCCATGGGCAGGCAGGTGCTCAGCTATCTCCAGGAGAGCTGGGTCCCATCACACACAAAGGTTGGGAAGACAAACACCTTAAACTCCAAATGTCCCCATCTTGCTCCTTCTTGCCTCCACTTTATATACTGAGCATGATGTCAGATGGTCTGGAATATCCCTTTGGCCAGCTGGGGTCACCTGTCCTGGCTGTGTCCCCTCCCAGCCTCCCATGCACCCCAACTTCCTCACAAGTGTGCCAGTGTGAAAAGCAGAAAAGGCCTTGGCTCTGTGCAAGTCCTGCTCAGCAACAACAAAAACATCTCTATTATCAGCTCTGCGTTCAGCAGAGGTCCAGAACCCAGTCCCATATCAGTCACTGTGAAGAAAATTAACTATTCCCAGCCAAAACCAGCACAAAGTGCTGATTTATTCAATAGCAAAACCAGAAATCAGCCTGAGAGCAAATACTAAGAACAAAACTGTGACAGTGAACAGTACAGTGGAAAAGGGCTAATAATAGAAAATTGTGACGTGCTGATACTGGCAGCAGTGCTGTGCAAGGGTGGTTTAGACCTGGGAATACAAGGGGTGAAATACAGGAAGTCAGTCTTCACTGCAGTGCAAGATGTTCCTGATAAATGGTGGCAGATAACATCTCAAGGCACATCAGAAGATAGTTTAATTCTGGTTCTTCTCTTTTCTGTGGTACTCAATATCTCTGTTTAAATTTCCTGAATAACTGTTTCCTTGTCCCATTTTCTAAAATAATGCATTTGCATAACTGACCAACCTGTCATTTGGGGTTTGTAGGACTGGGATGCTTCTGCAATGCAGGGCCTGTTCTGTGCTTCTGTAGAAATAAAAAATTGCTACAGGTGACATCTTATAGCTCTCATGCAATGGCACTTCAGTACATTAATAGAAGTGTTTGGTCTCCAAAATTCAGGAGAAGAAAGGCTGCCTAAGAGATACAAATGAAATGAAAAAAACATACAAATTATTTAACTTGGCTTGTAGAGAGATGGAGGTATGCCAGCATATGCAGAGGTTTGAAAAAAAAAACCCAAAAAACCACAACAAACAAACAAGAAAAAAAATCAGCATATGAGGGTTTCTCCTTGTTGCTCCAAAAACGTTCTCCAGAGTTGTTTTCCAGTTCTCAAATTTTGTTCTCTGAGTTTTGCTCTCAACAAAAACACATTTCAAGTTGCCTCAGAGAGTTAACTTCAAAATCGTTCTTGGGGCTTGGATTGGGGTTTTTTGTGTTGGTTTCTTGTGTGCTTTGGGTATTTTTTTTTCCTTAAAGCCTAAACCAGAGCTTTTCAAGTGAGGATTTAAAAAGCAACTGCAAAAAAAATAAAAAAGTACCACTTGCAGTGAAATATTCTCTTATATTCTTGTAATTGCCTAACAATTACTTTCCTAAGCACAAATGCAAGCTCAGTACAGAACCAGAGATTTCTACACAAGTTCTTGGAACTAGAGGGGAGGGGGAAGGAAAAAAAAAAAACCACAAACCTAGGAAAAAGCTTTCTCATATCACAGTGCAGGTATCTGAACAGAGAGCACAGCTAAGTGAAAACACACTAATGCTGTCAATATTTTGGAATAACCCGTTCTTTATTTGCTACCATTGTAAACGTCTCTATTACACAGACATCACAGTTTACATTATTGCTTTTATATTGTGGTAAACAGGAATTCCTATTAGTATGCAGCTATCTAAGCACAGTGTGATAAGAAGAAACTGCCCACAAGCTGTCTTGGGCTGGGTTGTTTTTAATTCTCTAGAGAAAGACAGAATCTAGACTGGCACAAGAAACATCAGTCCAAAGATTGGTCACCATTGTACTACAGCAACACAAACAAATATGACAGAAAGAAATCACAAGTTACATCTTTACCACACATTCACTAGCAGTATTTTCATGAATACTGACTGCTCAACTTCCACCTAACTGAATACAATTTTTTTCATCATGGTAATTCCTAAAACAAGGCTAAGTAACTTTTTCCATAACATTTTATTTAAACCAGGATGGAAAATCAGAAAAACTACTGCTTGTGGCTTTGTGTGTGCCTGTTTAATTGCTGTTTGCAATTATTTTTTTTGTTTTTCAAAGAGTGAAAATCTAAAACTATTTATCTGAGGTGTTTAAATGGGCCCCTTTTGCTATTGTCCTTTAGGACAAAATGCCCTATCCTTTACAGGGCTGTATCAGATGGCAGAAGCACAACCAGTTTAAAAACATCCTCATTTTCTTTCCTCCTAAGTAGCACTGTCTGCAGATTGCTTTGCAATCAAGTTGGTTGCCTATGAAGCAAGGTGTTTACTTAGTGAAAGACCAGATTTTACTTTTGCTTGTGGTAAACTTCTATTTATCTTCAGGTTAATTTGTTCATAGAGTGGCACCATGTTTCACGCCCACACTAAACAACAGAAGTGGAGGTAGTTTGTTAAACAGTTGCTACAGGAACAACAACACAACAATTAGAGAACCGCCTTGTCTTTCAGTTTTAGAATGTTTTCCTTGAATTGCTATTGCACACAAGCTGTCACATAGTGAATGCTTTAAAGAGGCAGCAAGTTAGAAAACTAACAGCACTTGCAAATTGTAAAAAGACAGTATGTACTTTAAAGCCTGACGGTTAATAAATAATAAGAGAATTTACCAAGTTTTTAAGACTTAGAATAACCTGTGAGCAACAAATTCTGCTGTTGGAACAAACTGATTATATCAACCTTGCAGAAAGGTGGCCTACCTCCATTTCCAATCTTCCATAACCTCAGGATTGCCACCCTACTACAGAGTTAGCATAAATTAGCACTGACTAGTAAAGAAACATTCTTCCCTTCCCTAAACACTATTTTACCTTTTCCCATATATTTTCTATCTACCACCATAATACAATTAGCCTACCACTGGTGCAAACTGGGACACCCAGTACTAGTCTACATACAGTGAGTGACTCCTAGACAGAATTACTGGGCTTGTTGATCGTACAAAACCACATGCAAATTCTAACTCTTTATTGGGAAAAGGTGTACCGGAGCCTAACAAACATTCACCTTAATTACTACATGCAAACTACTGTATTCCCATATGTCTCACTCATGTGATGATGGTTGGGTTTACTTTTTCCCCTTGTCTACTGCCACAGTGTAGTCCCAGATCACCCACAGATTTAAAAAGAAAAAAGCTAACAAAGCTGCATCGAGCTCCATCTATATTCTACGCTAAAACATCTCAGCTACATGACAGGAAATCTGAAATGTGATGGTTGGGCTTTAGAAGCATTGGCAGTAGTTAAATATCAGCCTTCCAGTGAACAAGGAGCCCAGTTAAAGTTTCAGTGATGGAAAGACAAGGGTGATTATTTTTGCAACTACTGCCAAAAAAAATAGAGCTTGCACACCTAGTTCAGGGGAGTGTCTAGAGAGATTGCTCAAGCAATTTGTTACTAGCTAGAAAGCAGTAGATGAAAACAAGGAATAGGATCTCCCTTCCTGCTGCTGCTAAACATACTGGGGTCACTTCTGAAATTCAAAGTCCGTCTCATGTTGCTTGCAAAGCAGATCTACAAGCAGTAGCAAAAGTTATTAATGAAGACAAACTCGACAGAAACTGGGGCCAGAAAGTACACTGGGAAGGAGTCCACTTTCCACTTCCTTCCTCAGATTTTAGGCATGCCCAGTGTCTACAAGGGTCAGAGAAACAGAGCTTCACTGCAGGATGAATCCCAGAATGCTCTCCACAGGATCTCAGCTTTTCGGTGGTGAGAATTACAGGATCCAATACCTTCAAGTAGCAAAAGAACTAGGCTTCCCATGGCCAGTTTTGTATCTAATCAAATCAGTTTAACTGTTTAGTTTACAAGCCAGGGCATAACCATTAGTACTCTTCCTATGGGTATCTTCACAGTGCTTCGTATTTTTTTTTCCAGTGGAACAGCATCCAACCCGACACAGGTGAGATGAGCCCTTCTGCACCCTGCACACGTTACACTTGTTTGACTCTCATCTATACCTACAGTACCATAAAAAGAAAACAGAACTGTGTTACCTCCTACACATGTACTGTCTACCCTGATCAGGAGCTTTCCCACAAGCAAGAGATGACCAACATTTAAGGGATCAAGAGCACGTGGGTGGATGCAGTGCAACAAGTCACTAGTTACACAATACAGACTCACAGAATTGCTGAGGTGGGAAGGCACCTCTGGAGATCACCAAGTCCGATCTCCTGCCCAAAGCAGGGTTCCTCAGAGTAGGCTGCTTAGGCCCATGTCCAGTTGAGTTTTGATGATCTCCAAGAGAAGCAATATTTAATATTATATTTCATACTTATGTAGTGTAACAATACTCATTAGAAAAAGGGAATTGTCTTTTTTTTTCTTTTCATGCTCAATGACTGTATTCTTCAAGAATCTCTTCATGACCAGTCATTGACTAGAACTAATTTACCTGAGATGACTGAAAAAAAAAAAAAAAAAAAGGTAATGAAAGCTTGTATTAGTGTACAAATTTTGTGCCACTGTGAGCTATTTAGGTACATGTTGAATCTTTCTCAAATAACTCAAGATTCTAAGGCTGTGATCTGGTTACAGAATCAAAATAAAAAACTGATTGAAAAAAGCAGAAGGCACTTATTTAATAGTAGTTCTTAGAAAATTAAGTGATGGTCATGCCAAATCCATTGTTGCTCTAAGCAATAATTAGTCACAATATAGACATGAAAGTCCTAGGGACTAGATTGTCTGAGGATGGCAAGATTAAGGAACACATCAAAGTTGCATCCCTTCCATGGAAAACACATCTTTGTTAGAGACGTACTCAGATGTGAATTTAATTTCACAAAATAAAGATTGCAGCTGCAATAAAGGCTTTTCTTTAAACTTTATAAAAGGGCTAAACTAGATCTCTTGTACTTCCCACTAAGAATACCCCATTAACTGCTAGAAGAAAGGGCTGACAACAAAGTCAATCATCCTGAGCATCTGAAGTCAGATTATAAAGAATTGAAAATTTTTACAGTAGGAGTACTTTTAGAAAGAGTAGCTTTAGCCTGAGAATCTTATCCTCATGTTGATGACTTATGGTTCTTTCTCTTTGTTTTGCAAACTAAACTTCTTCCAAGCATAGGAAGTGGCTGGTACAAATTCATAGATAAAAAACTTCCTTAGCCAGGAGTAACTTCTAGTAAGTACATCAGTATGGTGATGGACTAAGCCTCTTCTCCAAAATTCTAAATGAGTAATACTGCCTTTATGGACCTCTTAATTACAAAGAAATTTAACATTGATGAGCGAATGATCAACTACAAGTAATCGAACAAGAACACAAGAACTCTAAAACTAGAGTAATTTCAACTAAGAACAGAATATAACTTCAACTACTAAGCTAACAAGTTGCAATTTAAATTCAAAGTTGAAAAGTTAAAGTGCCTTTTAAAAGACAATTAACTGTCAAACTTATTCACAGAAAACATGATGCAGCATAAATAGCTGCTTCATGTTCCTCCACCAAGAAGTATAAAAGAAAATGTGAAAGCAAGTGATCCAGAGGCTCTTGATATTTGTGGGTTGTTTTTTGTGTTGGTTTGTTGGCTGGTTTTTAACCTTCTTCTTAAAAAGCTGCCCTTTGGAGAATAGCATATAAATACCTGTAAACAGAGGTTGATTGTACAAGCTTTCTTAACTGAATTTTGCGCTTTTTTTAATATAAAAAAAAAGTTCTAAACCAGTTTTTGGTGAAACACAGAAGACTCCTATCCAAATACATCATTCAATTTTTGATGCAGAACCTCATATTCTGCAGAGGAGTCAAGGTCTCTTTGTATCTTCTAAGGTCAGTACCACACTGTAATCCAGTAGAAGTCCCTTAATTTTTTCATGGAATTTCTCTCTGTACTGGTTGAAGTGCATAATGCTTTCTGGTTCTTCTTCAAACCAGAACTTGTCAAACTCATAAACTAGATAACCTGTGAAGAAAATAAAACACAGATCTGCAAAAATTACCTCCACAATTGCCTGCCTTGACCTAGCTAGTCCTAGAATGATGACTTAGACATTCTTCAATCCCTTAAAACAAGGACATCCTGAGCTACAGCAAGCTTTAGGATGCTGTAATAATGAATAAAAAAACAAATCTGCAAATATTGAGTTTTCATACTGCAGTCCCTAATATCTAGAAAGCCACACAAATTATCCCTTAAATGTACATTTCTCGAGTACAATGTTTAAGCAACAGGTCCATTTCCAATACCTGATCAAGAAGGCAAACAGCCTGCCTGGCTAATGAGAAAAGAGTGGAAGCACACTCCAAACCCCCTAAACTCCATGTTTTAGGCCTCTCTCTTTAGTCAGTACTAAAGCAGCTACAGATACTTACAGTAAAACTGATGGAAGTGCTCCATCTGTGGCAATCCAGAGACCATGTTGTACAGATGAGACTTTAAAGCACCGTTCTTGAGCAAGCTGTATGCCATTTCTGTCAGATTGATCCCAACTATTGCATAAGAGTATCTGCAACACAAAGCACGGGGCTTGTTTTAGCTTATGGATTGGAAGTCTTAAAGCTCCTCTGAAACAATCTGCTTTAGGACAGCTGGAAGAGTCAATTTTTCCTGTAATACTTGTTGACAAGCTGAGTCCAGCCTACAGACCATTCCCTAGGGCATCCAACCACGTAAAAGTTATTTAAAACAGTTTTCTATGGAATAGTATGGCAAATGCTTCCATTGGGCAATACTGAGATGGTAAGGCCATCAACACTGATCTCAACTTGCTCATTTGAAACTCTTAGATCTGCTGGAATATTAAAAATTGGATGTCAAAACCCTTGTTACGGTATCAATGGAATGGCTATTGCAACCTGCTCTTCAAGCTGAAAAAAAATCTGTTTTCCTGTTGCATGGTACAAAAAACACCACAAGAGAAATTCTTAAAGAAAGTAAAGTGTTTGTGGAGGAAAGGTGAGTTAATTTGTGTCAGTTATATGGTTATTTAATTGAGCAAAGACTCAGATATCATATCCAGAACCTAGTTGCACAGGACCATGTTATTTACAATCGAGGTAATGAAGAACTGTTCTTGGTAGGTCACTGAGTTAACTGGGTCTAGAGGGATCAGATTATTTTATCTGACTGAAAAATTCGCTAAATGTTTAAATATGCAAAGTTTTTAAAAACAAAGTTAAAGTTGAACAAGAACAAAACATCTGTTTGGATATACTTACTACAGTACAGAAGCTTAGCAAAAAAAGGACTGCAAACAATAATCTACACCATTCCAACACAGGATCAGTAAAAAGGCAAAAAATAAGTATTAATTTCTAAATCTAATCTATGTCTATTAACAATAAAGCTAACCATGATGTTAAAGGCATTAATTGTATTAACCAAAGCCAGTATCCTGCAATATTTTTGTCCAAACAAATCAATTCTGGAAAAAAAGAATAAAAAAAAAAAAAAAGCTGCACATAGTTCCCAGCCCAAAATTGATTTCTGTGTTGAGTTTCTCACACCTTTCTAGTTTGGCTCGTTTTTCATTTTTTAATGGAAAAAGACCCACAAATAGTTTTCTCTTTAATTTTCTGGACACACACCTGGCAGCCTTCACGTGACCTCTTACACAGAACAAGCCAGAAAAAAATCATGTAAGTGACTTACCCGAGCTTTGGGTGATTTGAACGAGAAAGGATCTGCCGAGCTTCATTGGTGTAATGCTTACTAAAATACCTGTCAGTGTAAAACAGGATCTGCCATTGCTTTCAGTTCATATAAAAAAAATTACTGTGTTCAACATTAAAATATGTGGCTCTAAACTAATGCTGATATGGAAAATTGGCACAAGAAGGTAGCAAATTAAATTATATTCAACATGAATTAACAGTGTAAAAAAAATCTTTGTGATCTGAATATCAAATATGAAGTTCACCCTAGTTTGCAAATTAGCTTAACAAAGACATGTAAACTTAGTTATTTTTCATTACAGTAATTAATTCAGGAGTTTTTAAAGCTTCTGACAACTTAATTACAACCTACCAAATCTATCATATGACAGCAAAAAAGAGTAAGGTGTCTTGGGCACATTTCTCCCCCTTCCTTCACTTGGATTTTACCCAACCACATGTTTACAGATGTGCAGTTGCCAGAAATGATGGCTAAATTACACCACATTGGTTTCTATTTGCTTCTATTCAGTTTTTATTAGACATAGCACTAACTAGAGAAAATACATAGATACTGAAAATTAGTTATGAAAGAAATGAAATCCTTCTTTTCACTTACACCAGATTCACTAACCCCAGCAGACCCATTCCTCTGAAGTCTGTTTTGGGATCATCGCCTTGGAAGCCGATATCACACCACTGCTTGCTGATTCTGGCCTTCAGATTCTCATGAGGCATCAGCAAATTCCAGAGCTGCACAAATATGCTTCCATGTTACACACAGCTGCTAAAGCATTCCAAGTCACATAATTCAGAACACTTGCTGCTGCTGCATGTTAGAAACCGTTCACCAAGGAACAGGATACAATCTGCACGTTGCCCTTTTCTGTCAGTGGCAATCTGGAGTCATGCCACAATGGCTTACTTCAGAAATTATGAAAATAATTGAATTTCACATTAAATGTGATAATTTCCCTTCAAAAAGACACCATGACAATACTAAAGAAACAAAGACTTGTTACACGTCAGAAATTAACTTATACATCCTTGTGATAGGACAGCTATAAACTGAAATACAAATTCTCAGTGAATACTTACTTAACACATCAGTGTTGGGCCTTGCACAGCAAGTTGAGATAATTATGAAGTGCAAATAAAATTAAATGCTAATATATTTGCAGAAGTTATTTTTTAAAAAGCCCAAGCAGTATTATATTTGCTGATATTATTTATTGTTACATAAAATACATTACTGATAATTTTTAGCTTCCAGCATTGCACTATCACCTTTGAGGTTGACTGGGATGCAGTAATAAGAAAACACCAGTGTATTTTTTTTAATTCATTAATTACTGGTTAACAAAGTTACACATGTGCATAAGACTAAATGTCTTTCTAGTAGCAATCCTTCAGTGATCCATTACAAACCTATTTTGCTACTTACATGTTGCTGTTGCTGTCTGATTTCACACAAAATAATTCCAGAGCAAGTAACTCTAGTTTAGTAATTTGTTTTGCTTTGAAGTTGAATTTTAATGTGTCACTTCTACAATAGCTTAGCAGCTTATAAGGAGAAAAGAGCTTTAAACAGGCCAGCTGCTAAGAATACTACCAACAAGTTCAGTCAAGGTGTTGGATTTGGAGGGGGAAAAAAAAACCAAACAGCCCTTGTATGTAAAAAATTGTTTCACCTCAATTAACTGTTCCTCGTGTTCTTCATTTTCTGAATCATATGGGACCTTCCTTAGATTTTCCACATTCAAATACAGCTTTCTATAACCTGTTATCTGCAGTAAGGATAGATGCAGATTTTCCTTAAACCTGAAATAATAACAAAACACCACATAGAAGCTATTAAACAGGCCTAATTAGCCATAAATTCCAGCTTGAACTACCAGATAAGACCTTTCTTATGTTCATGCAAAGTAAACACTAGAATTAGGAAGTGCTTTCCTTTAGATTTCCAGCTGCAGCACCTTCATTAAGTATACACCCACATGGATCTCACATGCTTAAAAAAATCTCTACCCAAATCCTGTCCTGCAGTCAGGCTGTATTAGCTTGAATTATGGAAGTAAAAAAGAATAACTTAGCTAAAATCTGCTATGACACAAGAAAACTACATATATCATCCTGACCCCTGTACCTTCAGCTATCCCTAAACTTTTGATAAGTCTTAAAGTCAAACTTTCAAAGAATCATTTCATTACAATTTAAAATTTTGAGTATTCACCATTTTGCCTCTCATTTGCTAATTCCTTATGCAAATGAATGCAAACATTAACCAGGCATCACTATGCTCTCTCAAATACATCTAAGCAGTTACACAGTTCTTGTAATCAATTTACGCAATGATCATATTAGTTAAAACTATGGAGTAACTGAAGATAATTGCAAAATAGAGATGCAGTAATCCCAAATCCATGTCAGTTAAAATTTTCCAGTTTATTTTCTAGAACTGGTAAGGACATAACCACACCTTATTTTTAATTTCATTCTAAATAGTTGTGTTGAATGGCCTAAATATTGCATACGACCAAGCAACTGCAAGAACATGCTAAGAAATGAGACTTATGTGCCATTAAGAACTTATACTTTGTTTCCAAACATACCCTGTATCCCTCTGTTCAATTTTCTTTTCGTTCATTACATCTCTGACACACTTCTCCACTTCAGCTTCTTCAACATGTACAGCATTTCTTAAAACCTAGGAATTTAACACAGTAAACAACTTCACAAGGAATGCAGAAATCATCTTACTTTAATATTATTTCTCAGCTTCTGTACATCTGCCATGTATTATTTATTATAAAAGAAGAATCAATTTACTGCAACTGTTTACAGTAAATTGGCTCAAATTGCATATAAAAGATTTGCAATAATTACACAAAAGCATAATTTGTAACTTCATCACACTGTAAACGTTTATCCAGGAATCCCATAAACAAATAAAAAGCTGTAAAGTTGCCTAGTCTAGGTCCTTGTTTGCTTTCAACTGCTGAACTGAAACATGTTCTTCCTAATCCAATTGAGACAAATGCAGCCAAGGAAATAATGCCTCAGATTAAGGGGACACAGAGCTAATGAAGCTGAGGTTTCAATGGAAGCAAACATTAGAAGGGACACGGGGCTATTTTTGAGAAATCTCAACTAACCCTAGCATACAGAACCCAAAATACTGTTCTCTCCTCTCTTCCTTTTATTCCTTTACACTTTTCCACTCACACAAAGTAAATACACGTGTTTTTTTCTGGGATCTGTCTCTGAAAAAGAAGAAACTACGGTTTCCTCCCTAGCATCTCCTACCTTATTCTTTGATGACTCCAGTGAATGCTCTGCAATACAAAAAACAAGTACATGTCACAGTCAAATTGAATCATTTTAACTAATTGACAATAGGTGTTCTTGCAGCATACAAGTATTACACAATTTTGCATCCCTTTTATACATGTAATAAGAAATTATTCAATCTTAAAATGAACAGCTATCAGATAATGGAAGGTCTGAATTTACATAGTTTTTTTTTTTAATAAGCCTTGAACACAATGCTGAAAATAGCCTTGGATTTTTTAAAACATCAATTTTGTGTACAAAACAAAGACAAATTTGAAGAGGTGTCAAGACAAAAATATGTCTATGCTTTCCTATTTCCACAAACTGTTTTGTGTTTATTACTGAAGAATAAGGAAGTGCAAGGTCACTTCCAAAAGCTATTGTGAAACTGCAAAAATGTTAAGTCGTTTCTTAAATTGTTATTTCTATTTTAGAGCAAAATTCTGCATCAAGCAGAACTGTAAGTTAAATCGCTTTTTCTCCCTCGCCCCAAAGACATGAAGTCTCTGAGACTTTTTTTTTTAATGAGAAGGTAAAAAACACATATACAAAGCGATGAGAAGACTCGGGGGGGAAAGATGTGATTTCTGACTCACAGAAAATCAATTTCTGTGATTTTTGTGACTTCTTGAAGACACTGGAATTACCTTAAGTGGGCAGGCACGGGGAACTAGCTCGGGCTAATTCGCATTTAAAATTCTCATGGTATGGAGGGAGGAGTGAAAAGACAAGGCAGGGGATGCACAGAGCACTCGGGACAAGCCCCGGGGGCGAGAGGGGACAGCTCTGCAATTCCCTGGGAGGTGGTCGGGCTCTTCTCCCAGGGAACAAGCGCCAGGACAGGAGGACACGGCCTCGGGGCGCTCTGGGTTGGATGTAACGAAGAAATGCCTTCCCTGCAGGTGTTTCCAGGCAGTGGGGCAGGGAGGTGTCACATCCCTGGGGGTGTTCACAGGGCGTGTCGCTGTGGCACCGGAGGACACGGTTTGGCGGCCGGGCTGGATGACCTCGGGGGGCTTTTCCCCGCAGGGAGGCTGCCCTGCCCTGCCCTCCTGTACCCTCCCCTGCCCTGCTCTCCGTGCATTACCCACGCTGAGGGTGCGGCGCGCCCCGCCGGCGGCGCGGCCCAGGACTCGCTGCAGCTCGCACTTCCCGGTCAGCATCCGCAGCACCCACTTCACCCAGAACCGAAAGTAGTGGCTGTACAGGAACCCCCACAGGCGCTCCCACATCTTCCCAGGGGCGGCCCCGCTCCCGCCCGGCCCCGCCTGCGCCGAGGGCGGGCCCGGCCACGATCAGCCCAGCCCAGCCCTGCCCAGCCCTGCCCAGCCCAGCTCGGAACAGCCCAGCCCAGCCCTGCCCAGCCTTGCCCAGCCCAGCCCAGCCGGGTGATTCTGATACACTCAAGTGTCCCACCAGTAGGTGAGGTTCACTGGGACCAGTCCCCGCCGTGGCTGTCCGACCCCAGCCAGACCCGCCCGGCTCCTGCCCAGGGCGAAATGAGGACAAAGGAGCACAAGTCCCATTTGTAATTGCAGCCCTTGGCACCTTCAAACAGCACCTTTGTGCCTCACACGCTGCCCGCTTTGAAAAACGCTTGGCGAATAGTTCCACTGGAAGTAAAAGTAATTAGTTACAGTTTAAATACTTTAGTGATCAAGGAAACTCTCACTTCAGGCACTTGCTCTTCACTAAGGATCTTGGCCTCATTAATTTTTTACCAGTGTTCCTTAATTCCCCTTGTTTTTTGTCTGCTCTCTCAGTGGAGACAGAAACACCCAGAAAACACTGAGTATTAAAAAAACAGTGATGCTTAAAAATGGCTTTTTTAGGACTTCAGAGTGTCATTGCTCTGTCCCTCAAAACATAATCAAAATAGCGTAGGTTGGTTTCATCTCACCTAAGTTCCATCGTGCTCCTGGGAATTAGTGTAAATTCAACGTGTAGTATTTCTGACAAATTAAAATCTTGAATTTAAATATCTTTGTGGTAATTCAGTACAAGATACCACATCTGTGGCATTTCCTAAGTGGCAAGTGTTGTTTTCATGCAGCAACATTTATGGACAAACACACTGATAGAAAAGCACCAAAGTCATCACAAAGCAGCGTGGATTGTACTGTATTGACTGAAAATAATTTTATTTTTTCCCCTCTCAGATATTAAAGAGAAATTCCCATCCCAACCTTGTGCTGCTTGGACAGTAAATCTTGTGAGAGGTTAGTCTCTGAAATGATGAGTGAGAAGGAGGAAACAATGGCCCTTCACAAGCCCTCAGACCCTTCATGGCCCCCTCAGACCCCTCAGGGTCCCTCAGACCCCTCACAGCCCCTCAGACTGCTCAGATCCCTCAAACCCCTCAGACCCCTCACGGCCCCTCAGACCCCTCAGGGTCCCTCAGATCCCTCAGGGTCCCTCAGACCCCTCAGGGTCCCTCAAACCCCTCAGGGTCCCTCAGACCCCTCACAATTCCTCCGACCCCTCACGGCCCCTCAGACCCCTCACGGCCCCTCAGACCCCTCACGGCCCCTCAGGGTCTCTCAAACCCCTCACGGCCCCTCAGACCCCTCAGGGTCCCTCAGATCCCTCAGGGTCCCTCAGATCCCTCAGGGTCCCTCAGACCCCTCACGGCCCCTCAGACCCCTCACGGCCCCTCCGGGGCTCTCCAACCCCTCACGGCCCCTCAGACCCCGCAGGGGCCCTCCCCCGT